>CM076963.1:13779821-14379821 GCA_039566865.1 Aurelia coerulea
AAAGATTTTCCATTTATTGAACTTATTAAGTTTGCATGTTAATTTTGATATGGTTTGAGATACAGCTGTGTCCAATTTATGTATTTGACTCGTAAAAATGTATGTTGAATCCGCAACATAATGTGTCAAAGAACAAAAAAGCTATCATATATATCCTTGTCATTTGATTTTGTGAATAAGCCCCCCTCTCTGTTAAGCACCCTTCTGGGGTTTCCAAAATTAAGTAAGCCCCCCGGGGTGTTTCATTTTTATTTCAGTTTGATTTATTTTAACGGGTTAAATACATTCAGTAAATATAAATTATCTGATTTACAATGTGCCCTGCTTAAAAAAATATCTAACCTAATTACATAGATCCAAAAAATCTTCTTGTTGCGTGTAGTGCAATTGTACAATGATAAACAAATATTAAAGTAAAAATATAAGCACTTTGATGCGAATTGAAATAAGCACAACGTTTCGAGCATAGCGTTTCGAGCATTCGTTTGGCTTTATAACGGGCTATGCTCGAAACGTCGTGCTTATTTCAATTCGCATCAAAGTGCTTATATTTTACTCTAATTACATAGATATTACCAATCAACTTGAAGATCCTATATAAAAGAAAGAAAAATATATAACAAGGAAGGGACTTGGAAGTCAAACGTATGTGCTTATGAACGTTGAATTGGATGATCAACCTCTTTGATCTTTCAAACATGCTTTTAGCCTCGTTTTGAAAGTAGCTAGCGCAGGAGCAGTTTTGATTTCATAGCTCATCTGGTTTCAAACAGTAACTCATCGATACGAAAAGCTCAGCTGCCCATTTGAGGTCTTACACAGTGGAATCCTGAGGTCAGTAACGTAAGGTCCGATTGCAAGAATCAGACAATTTGTGAAATATTGACTGCATGTAGGTAGCTATCCAAGCTGTCTCGAAGTCAAGCATTTCTTTGACTGTTAACTATACTAGTTGTGATATTAATGGCAACGATGTTTTTTTTATATAATATATTCCAAATAAAATTTACAATACAGATTACGAACTACATTACTTACAAAATTACTCTACAATACTACTAGGACGATCAACCCCAGGGAGCAAAAGGCTGTGTCTACCCCGAGGCCATTAAATAAGGATAGTAAAAGAAAAGAAACTATTTCAACTATGCGACAAAATCGGGTGGCTTATGAAGAGATGGATAAGTGGCTACAGAAATTCACTCGAATCGACCGGTTTCATGGATAAAATGTAGCGTTGGCTTAAGAATAAGTCTATTTAGTGAAATGGGAAAATCTTTATTGCCATACAATAAAAGTTGTAGTAAAGCTTCATTTGCAAAATTTACATATCCAAGTGGCAACAATGTTTGATCGAGGGGACTGTTTGTAAAGACACACGCTGCTTGATTTTGCAGCTTTTGCAATTTTCGTAGACCTTTTACAGTATATACCGGGTGCGCCAAAATAAACTATGCACGTTTGGCAGGCCACAATAAATCGTACACTGGACCGATTCTGACGATTTATGACTTAATCGTTAGCAGAAAGCCTGAATTAGATACTGGGATTTTTTTGCAAATGTTTTCATGTTCAGTTTTTAGAGCTAGAAGCGAGTCTCCTAAAATTTTAGTTTTCGAAAACACTGAAAACGATCAAAAAACATCGATCAAGTTTTCTAAAGAATCGACATGAACGGACAAAGAGAGAACTTGTTCGTGGTGATTTGCGATTTAGAAATCGACCAATTGTAATCTGCTGTACGAGAGTTCGCACTAATCCCCCAAATCCCCTGAAAACGTTTTCTCTTTGTTCATTCATGTTGAATCTTTTAAAATTTGATCGACGTTTTTTTGATCTTTTTTAACGTTTTCGAAAACGAACATTTTAAGAAATTCGCTTTTAGCTCTAAATACTGCAACGGAAAAATTTGCAAAAAGTCCCAGAATCTAATTCAGGCTTTTTGCTAAAGATTGAGTCATGAATCTTCAAAATCGGTACAGTGTACGATTTATCATGGCCTGCCAAACGTGCATAGTTTATTTTGGCGCACCCGGTAGGGAAAGGTACTATGTGTTGCTACTGCATCGGGTATATTTTTGATGAGAGAGTTTTCTATCATCGTTTTATTCCATTAGGTTATAAAAGTAACGACGAAAGGAGCACCGAACAAAAATGGCAAGGAAGAAGAAATCGATAAAATGCCTATTATTATTTCTGTTGTTTCTGGTGAGTTGTTCGTTATTTACTTAATTATTCATCTGTATAATTAACTTGATTATTTTTTCAAACGGAGAATTCTTTCTCATCCGGTATAAATTGGCTGTTTTTGGAGCTCTACCGACCAAAATGGAAACTTGGTTCATTGATCACAGCTTTAAGCAGTTATTTTTGTGGACGTGTTGTACAATTTTTCTAGTGATATAATATACAGTCGTCTGTATATTTTTATTTATTCATTTATTCATTCATATTCGATAAAACAAGTTGCAACCAAAGGTTTTGGTCGTAATTCTACGGGAGTTTACGCCCAACGTTGGCTGTTATGGAAGGAAGAGAGACGAAACGAATCTTTAACTTACTCGCAACGACGTAATATTGGCTGTTCTTCAAGCCGGAATTGTGATCTGGTTCGTAATTCACATTTCCGTGTACGTTATTTATTATCGAAAATAGAACGACAAAATGATTTCAAAACTCATTCGTAACAGCGTAGCACTCGTTGTTTTTGCATTCCAAGAATTATTGTCTTGTTCGTAATTCACATTTCCGTTTGCGTTATTTGTTATCGAAACCAGGACGACAGAAATATTTCAAAACTGATTCATAATAGCGTAACGTAACATTCGTTATATCTTCATTCGTTGTTTCACATTTCAGTTCACGTTATTTGTTATCGAAACCAGAACGACAAAAAGAATTCAATACCTATTCGTAACGGCGTAACATTTGTTATTTATACATTTCAGGAATTATTGTCTTGATTGTGATCCTTGTCTCCGTTTACATTGTTTGTTATCGAAAGAAGAGAGACGAAACGAGTCCTCAACTCACTCGTAACAGCGTAGTTTATCGTCATACAAGCGATCGTATCGAGGAAGAAGCTAACGATGAAGAACAACTAATCACAGGCCCTCATTACGTCGCTCCTTTGAATCACACGCCAGTTTTGCCGCCTCACAGAAATCGTGGTAAAAGTGTCGGTCGAATGTCGATTAAACGTCAAAACACCACTAATAATGGCTTGAAAGGAAAAATCACTGACTTGGAAAATCAATATGCGGTTATATTACCTATTGGTCAGGGTGAGTATTGACCTAACTTCTGTATGTGGATATTCAGTAGTTTTTTAGATCTAGCTCTTATTGATATGACTTACTTTAAAGGAAATTTGCCAGACTGATTACATGTCGTAATTTAGCTCCTTACCTAAACTGCTACATTACATTACATTACATTACATTACATTACATTACATTACATTACATTACATTACATTACATTACATTACATTACATTACATTGTTGTTGATACACGAAAAATCCCCTCAGCAAAACTTAAAATATACAAGCATACGAACAATATTTGAGTGCAATTTAATAAAACATTGGTGCAGCTGATCTTCCAGGGAGTCGTGTTTTAGTTAAATTCAGCTCTTGTATTTTGAGGTGTTTTTTTAAATTGCTGCAACGTAGAGAGTTCCCTAATGGTGGTAGGAATGTCGTTCCAAGTTTTTAAACCCAAATAGTGACAGCTTTTTTTGAGTACTCAAGATTTTACTCTTTGGAATTGGAATATCCATGCAGTTTCTTGTTCTGTAATTTGAGTACGTATCCCAAAGGCTTTCAGGGCAGATCTTATTCATCATCTTATAGGTCATCACAGATTGAACAAAGTTTATTAGTTGCTCAACCGTCAGCCAGTTAGGACTCTGTTTTGAAGACGTTGAATACCGCTATATCTATGACTCATGGCCATACGCTCCCAGAAACGGGTTGATTCAACATGGCCTAAATCACCTGCTAGTTTTTCTCAAAACTACCGACCTAATAATAATAAATGCCGCAAAAAGTGGCATTGAGTATCAGTCTATCAATAGCGATAATTTCGACTATGTAATCAGTCTAGCGTTCAGTTAGACTCATTACATGAGTCCTTGTTTTGGCTCCATATTCCTTGTTTTCGCTTCATTCCGCTGACGATACCCCCACAATACCCATTCGGCTATAACAGTAAATAATAATTCAATTCAATGAAGCAAAATTTAGGCGAATGTTATCAGTCTAGAGTTCAGTTTCGAATAATTGATTATATATTTTTTAGGTCGATTGCTGGATTTTGCAGACCTAAACCTCGGTGAAGTATGCGGGACAGGACAATTCGGTGTAGTGACTAGGGGCACTTTAGAGGAGGCAGCCTGCCCTTCGAGAGAAATTGCCGTGAAAATGTTGAAAGATAATGCGGGCCTAAGTGAACGGAAAATGATGTTGGATGAGCTGAATGTCATGAAATCATTGTCCCACCATCCGAATGTTGTCAGTCTTATTGGTTGGTGTATTACTGAAGATAATGTGTATATTGTTGAAGAGTTCGTACCGAATGGCAGCTTGTTACATCATCTCAGGTAATAATCTTGTTGTAGCGGATATTCCAAAAATAATATACCGTAAAGGCCCTGTTAGGCTGCTGCATGAATACTTGGAATGCAGTACATCTTCAGAGTGTTTCAGAAAAACGCAACCTAACAACAAGGACAGATTTTGTAATACAATAGCAACAGCAGTTGCGTTTGATTGACACCTTAATTCAAAGCGATTAACGACTGCAGACAAGGGAAATTCTCTCATCCAGTAATTCAAAACAATCAAAGCCGCAAAAGTTTCCCCGAAACCAGTAGGGCAAACGCTCGCTTCGTGCAAGCGGAAGGTGGTTTTTAAGAGAAGTTATGTGCTTATAACGAATGAAGAAGGGTAAATCTAAAGTTCTATCTGGCGGATTTCTAGTGAACACCAGTAAACTAATCGCTTTTCTGGTGTTCACTACTCTGACGCGAATGCGGTCAAGTTGGCACAGGGAGGAACCAGGCTGGCTAAAGGTGGGGAGACGCTGGGATGGAGCTTGATCTAACACGTGGTTTTCTTCATTTTCAGGACGGAGAGAGGTTTTTTACAGAGTCATTATGTGAACGTTGATCAACTCGCAAACCCAGGCGCAGGCAATGAATTTCTCTCATTTGCATGGCAAGTGGCAGCAGGCATGAAATATTTGTCGTCCCTATCAATTATCCACAGAGATCTGGCGGCCAGGAATATCCTTCTTGCCCATGAGAATGTGTGCAAAATCAGTGACTTTGGTCTGGCCCGGCAGATATACCAAAACAGCAACTATCAGAAAACGAGTGGTGGTGAGTTGCCTGTAAGATGGATGGCCCCTGAGTCTCTTTTCAATGGAAATTATACAACAGGTAAGAATTAGTGATAGTTTAAGCCTTCTTTTTGGATACTTGTGGACAGCATGGGTTCCAAATCTTTTAAAAGTTTATATAAAGCTATATGGCTCATTTCTTTGAACTGAATGGCTTCAAGGAAACTTTAACTATTTCACTATTATTTCTACTATTGGATTTTTTTTAATCTTCAATATCTTCAGAATGAGAGTGTTTTACTTCTTTTTCAAGAATTCAAGAAGATATTTTGAAAAACTTAAAACCATCGTAATTTCTAATTTTCTTTTGACAAAACATGAAATGATTTTCAAGTAAACCATAGCTTATGGATGTCTACAATATGGTATCAAGCAAAAGTCGTTCAGTCTTTTGGTTTACGATTTAGAAATTTGATGACGTTGCGTCCCCAAACGAGTCTGAGGATGTGAAAGGAGAATCATACATACATACACATACATACATACATACATACATACATACATACATACATACATACATACATACATACATACATACATACATACATACATACATACATACATACATACATACATACATACATACATACATTATTTTGTTTACCCAGGTCAATTTATGGCAGCTTTCGCTGATGTGGACCTGCTCAAAACGGAAAAGATTAAAAGTCTAATTTACAATGTCGTAATAATCCATATAATTATAAATAATGTCCCTTTATTAAAATATTCAAAGTCTATATAATCAATAAAAGATAAAGTCTGAGTTAAAATTTGAAATTGTGGCTGTCTGTCCGAAATTAATGTTTTCAATAACTCTACTGTTCATTTTAATCATGTTAATCCATTTTAATCATTCTAATCATGCGCATGCTTAGCATCAATTAAATGTTGAAAGCACCATGTTTGTTCTTCTTCTGTGTTCATCTGCTCTCGTATTATCCAAGCTGTCAAGTCACATTGCAAGCGATGCAGCTAAACGCCATTAGCTAGGCCTAATTTTAAAATGCACCTCTATCTTCACGGTGCCCGTGGTCGGCGTTTGTCGAAACGTGCAGACCTCATTTTGTTGAATTCGGACATTTGCTAAGAAGCTTTTTCCTCTTCAGCGTCCGATGTTTGGTCATTTGGAATCCTACTTTGGGAAATCGCAACACTTGGAGACATTCCGTATCCGGACGTACCTGGCATTGAAAGGCTTATCAAGGATCTGAAGCAGGGGAAAAGAATGGATAAACCGGTTAGCTGTTCTGAACAACTGTTTCAATTGATCACGCGTTGTTGGGAAGAAATACCGGCAAGAAGACCGAACTTTGTCATTCTAACGCAACAGGTATGTTGTTATTGTTATTAATCATTATTATTGATAATAATAGATATTATATTATAGGTATTATTACAGGTATTATCATAATCATTATCAAGTATCTATCTAAATTAGGCTAATAAGTGAATAGCTAAATTAGAGCTAATTAACGCCTACTATTTACAATTTATATGATTTACAATTTGATGAAATAAAACTATTAATATGTCTATATGTATTACAGGACAAATATTAGAAACCCTACTTTCGGGACACTTGCTTTGCAGAGCCTACAGTTGCATTTATTACCGTCCCAACATCTAATTTGTTTTCTGAAAATAGGAAGGCTATTTGATTGTTTTATTTCTTGCGGTAAAAGCTGCAACAGTTTATTCCCAAGGTAAGTAGTGGACTCAACTCCAAAGGACGCAGTTCGTACTTTTGGCATTTGAGCGTCATCGCAATGCCTTAGATTGCAAAGGCCTTACAAGGGTTCTTTCGTCAGCTTTCACCTTGCGCACTCAAAACGTGATTTTTAACAGAATTTATGAGTTTCTAACGGAAGAAGAAGGATGCTTCACAGATCTGGCAGATTTTGTTTATTTGATTCAAAAGCCAAGCAGAAGGCATTGCAATTCTTGTTTATTTAATGGTTAAATGAAACAATTAGTCACCACTCTGCTCCTGAATCAAATATACAAAATTCACTAAGCAGGTCTTTAAATTGATCCTTCTTTCAATATAAACTCATGACTTAACTTATATGTCTAAAATTGGTAGAAGAATGTATATTCATGCTGAGATCTGAAAATAGAAATGCCAAAAGTTTTCTGTAAAGTTTTCATAATGTTTTCAATTCTGTGTATTTTGTACCCATTTATTTCTCAAGTTTAGTCAAAGATGTTAGACATTGGTTTCTCCTGTCTATTGAGTCCTCTAATTTTCGTCAAGTATGGGCAATCTAAATACAGCCTGCAGCGTGACCCACAAAGACTTCACTAACCGCATCGCCTCTTACTGAGACCAAACTTTATCAACAAAGCGTTTTATTAGCATTACTTGACTTAAAGGCAGTCTGCCCCGCATTTGATTTGGTGATACTGACAATACAAAGAATAGGAAATTTGAATGGCTGCTAATCCTACCGACTTTCTAAGACCGTAGACAGTGAGAGTGATCAGCCCTCCTTTGTTTCAAATACACAGATTCATAAAGACATCCATTGTGTTGAGCTCTGACTTTGTTGCGGCCAATCAGATACGTGACAAACTGCCATCATCATCATCATCATTATTTAAAATATTTATACAGGTTAAAAAAGTTTCAGACAAATATCTGAGTTTCAAACTGACCTGTTAAAAAAAACCTAAGCTGCAAAAGGAAAACTAGTTACAATAATTTCATATATTTACAAAAGCCAATCATTTACAGTATAATACAGTAAATAAACGGTGAATAAATTAAAATACGAAGGAAATCACGTAATCCGACTTATTAGATCAGATTTTTGAAAGCACCAAGAGAGGAAGCTGATTTACTAGCTTTATCCAGGCTGTTCCAAAGGGTGGTTCCTCTGTAGCAGAACGATTTCTGACCTGTTTTTGTTTTAAGTAATGGTATTTTCAGATTCAGATCTGTCGATCGCAGATTTCGTATAAAGCGTTTTCGCCTTAAAGCATTTTGGAAAATAAAGAAGCGCTGTTGTTTTAAGTTATCATTTTTTCACTTTCATGTACCATAGATCAGCAACCACTTGTCAAATTGGCTGAAAGAAGGTCTGAGCTTACGTTACAACCTATTCAATTGTACCAAAGACGAGACAATAGAACTTAGAACTCCTCCGCAGCAGCCACACAAATGGAGCAAAATTTTGGGACACCCTTGAGATTCAAACGCGTATTGTAAATTGATACAACTACTAATTGATATAATCTTTTCAGCTTGGAAACATGCTAATTGACAAGACTCCCCATTTGGACTTTTCAGCATTGGTGAAATATCTTGATGAGATGCAACAAGAAGCGGAGGATATGGATGTCCCAACTGGGGCGATGGCTGGAAACAGTAAGTACTTAGGCTAGGCCTAGTTTAAACATCGTTCTTTTACTGTGGCGAATCGAACTGTATTAGAAATGGCAGAATCTTCCTTGTGTAAAAATCTGATTTAAACATCGATTTTTGCCGTGTCGGATTGAAATTGAAATGGCCATTTGTCAAAATGCACAAGCACAGCGGTCACATGTAGAAACCGCGGACCATGACCTGGAATTGAATAAATAAACGCAGCAGAAATACCATGTTTAAAAGCAATCTGTCCCCTATTGTTCTGTCCTTGGTTACTGCTTTATTTACCTTATTTACGCTGCAGCTAAATTAATGCATCACTGAGTCTCTATGACCCTGATTTCTTTGGATAAAGCGAATTAACACCAACTTCTGGAATATACAATAGGGATCTTTATCGATTTTATTTTCATTCATCGAAGGGGACATATTGCCTTTAAATCAAGTCGTTTGTCTGCCGTTTGATACGACAGAGCTGGTGAACTCCTGCCGTTTTATTCGAATTCAACATGGCAAAAAAAATGTTTAAACTGGGCCTTAGTGGTCAACATGTTGACTGATTACAATGAGTCCCAGTAATCGCTATTCAAAAACGAGACTTCTACACCAAACCGAGACCGCTCATACTGGTAGTTAAGAGCGTCCGGCAGCCTTTCAATAGCGATAACTGCGGCCATATAACCAGTCTAGTCAACATGATGATTATCCACATTTATTGCCATGAGATTGAAGAATTTAAGTATGCATTCAGAGATCCATTTCCTATATCTTATCTCTTGAGAGAGATTAAATTCCCTTGCATATTGTTCTGTTAGACTGATTGCAAGTTCGTAGTTATTGCTATTGATAGGCTGATGGACGCTATAACAGTTTGAGCACAAACAATATATTGTTGTTGTCGTTGTCATTGCAGTTGTTGTTGCGATAGCTGGGACCGAGGGGCATTTCACTCCCAAAAGTCTCGTACACCTTTGGCAAAAATCCTTTTGTTTTCAAGAAAAATCCATAAAAAAACCGTATAAATCCTTTTGTTCTGAAAAGATCTCGTACGCTTTCTCGAAGGAGTGAAATTCCCCTCGGCTGGGACTATTTCGTGAGTTTATTGTTCTGTGGGAGAGATTCCTCATAATTTGATATATTATTTTAGCTTCCGTCTCCGTCATTTTGTAACCAATAGATTTTCGTACAGTTGAATTTGCTTTTTTTTTCCTTGCTTATAAAAACGCGGGAAAATCATAAACATACTTCAATCTTTTTTGAATCAAGCCAAATTTCATTCAAATCCATGCATTACTTAGGTACTACGATTTTTCAAACGCCAAAGCTTTTTTGTGGCGCATCCGATACCATGCTTCTAGACTCAGTTACATGTCGTTGTTTCGCTTTTTGCCTGAACAGACAACGCTACAACTACAACTCATTTCTCTGCACTGCCAGAAAGGGATTAGCCACGTACTGATTCTATATGGTCTACGCGTTGGAGCTTCTATCCCTATTGTGTACATTAGAACATTCTACAAAATGTATCACGATATCGTTCGATTCGGATTCTTTTTGAAATAGCTAAAAGATTTATTGGGCCTAAAATCACTTGCTACTTTTTTCTGACGACCACTGAGGCTAAAACGCCACAAAAAGCAGTTTTCCAGAACTGCTGTACCATAAAACTTGCTATCAGAACTTAGATAAATGTTTGTTCAAGCTATAATTGTAAAAAAGACCTTCCTCTAAGCCATATTTTGATTGCAGCATGATTGTGACGAAACAATGTCACCCATTGGCATTTTTGTCTGGTTTTACAGCTTTAGGGAAATAAAGCCCTCAGTGGAGCGACCACAACAACATCATTTCAACTCAATGAAATGAGCGTAACTTGAGGGTCCTCAAGTGCGGCTACTACTGTAGTAGCTAATGGTAATTTTGCAATGTTGTATTTTTATGAGAATATATATATATATATAAAGATAGATATTAAAGCTTTATTTCTGTTCTCTCCAGATTCCAGTATTGGCTTTAATTCATTGGCCATCTGATACTCTCCACCCGCTGAAGTGCTGCTGAAATATGGACAGAAATTGGTAAGAGAAAATTAGGTAGGTCTCTTCACAAAGCTATAAGGTGGCTATTTTGTATCTGTATGTTAATATGTATAGAACCAATGCAGAAATGAACACAGCGTATCAGATAGGGGTCACCAAAAGAAAACTCCACAAGCTCGATGGCACTAGCCTGATAACCAGACCCAATTTCAAAAGAAATAGTGGTCTGTTAAACACCGCGGTAAAGCTTGTTCAAGACTCGTTTTAATATTGCTCAGAATCCAAGGTTTTGATGGAAATTTAATATGCGAATACTTGGTTGATTTTTGTAAACAAACCATTTATCCGTGTAGTCCCTTGATATTTATGACTTAATTACTCTTTGTTCTGCCTTGCATAGAAATTTAATCTCTGACCCAAGGGCCCAAGGGTGTGCAATCCAACTGTCTGCCGAGATTAGATTTCTATGCAAGGCGGAACAAAAAGTAATCAAGTCGTATTCAAACTGCAATATTCATTTTTCCAAAAATTTTCACAGAACTACATATTGGATAATTGGTTGTTTACAAATATCAACAAATTATTCGCATAAATTCCCATCAAAACCTTGGATTCTGAGCAATATTAAAACGAGGCTTGAACAAGCTTTACCGCGGTGTTTAACAGGCCACTATTTCTTTTGAAGTCGGGTCTGGCTATCAGGCTAGATCGCACCAGCAGGAGCAAATTTTGTAAAACAAAAGATACAGGTTATTGAAAAGACAAAGCGATTTGCATTTCTTAAGAATGTATTTCACACATCTTGACCGCACTCAATCAAGTCAAGATAAACAAAACAAGCAAAATGTTATGGTAGGCTGCATCGAAGGTGTGCAATCTATCCTTGAAGATGTCAAATCACTTTGTCTTAATCAGACCTCTTCTTCTTGAATTGCTGCTAGAATTTGCTTTTGGTAGGATTCGGCTAAAAAGCCCGATTAATTCAGACCATCCATAATGCCGTCATGGAAAGTCTATTGTTTGCAAAACAACTGATGCCAGCTCAACGTTATAACAGACCTTTTAAAAATGTACCATGAATCTTCAGTTCTAAGAAGCCTGGAATTTTGCATTCCAAGGCCCAATGTAAAATATTCTTGCTCCCAGCAAGGTAGTTTTAGGCAGCCTTCTTGCTGATTAAAATGATTCTTTATATTTGAGTATTTAGAAACTACGCATCTGAATAAAATCTGAATCACATTATATGTCAGGCGAAAATGTCCGCGAACTTGACAATTAAAATGTTTTTGTGAGTAATTTTACGTGACTACAACGCACACCTGGCATCTAATGTGATGCAAGCTTTGTTCCATACACCACGATTGCTTTCACCCTGTATCAGATAGCTTCACTTCCAGTTCTGCCCTCCCCCCCCCCTCCTATAATAAAACCTCTTCGCTGCGCCTATACTTTTCTGCCAATTTCCCGCGGCGGCTGCGTGCAGGCTAGACTGACGACATTCGTCTCAGTTTTGCTTGATTGAATTGAATTGTTATTTACTGTTATAGCCATTCCGATAAATGTGTATCGTGGGGTATCGTTGGGGAGGGGGGGAGGGGGTGGAGCGAAGACAAGGACTCATATAATAAGTCTACGTGCAGGCTGCATGTTTCGATCAATCTGTAACAAAACAGTTGCATATCTCCAGTATTTAATTGGCATGTTATGCGAGGGCGAGTTGCCAAAACGAAATTTGAATTGTAGGCGAGCGTGGTGGTTAGTGGCTCGCCTTCTATAACAAATGGAGTGGAGCTCAGATCGCGTCCTTGGCGCCTGGGGATCTGCCACCTTTCATCCTGAAAGCACTCGGCACACAGGCTATGCTCCTATGGGGAAGGGCAAACTTGACTATCTTTTGTACCGGGTATGTGCTGCTAACTGGGTATTATTCTCAGCTATTTTGCTCTTGAACTTTGTATTTATTTTCCCAAATAGTGCTCCTGAAAGGGTATGCAATTTTCAAATATTTTCCCCCTTACCGAATTTTTATTGGGAATTTGCAGTTTTTCTTTTGTTTTCTTGCCGATTTGCTCCCAGGCAGAGGACATACATAGTAATCAATTTGAAAAAGTTGCTCCCGCACAAGGAAAGAATCTCTCTACCCCAGCGGCACATCCCCGTACATTTATGGGACTAGAGTGCCCCCAGGGCGATGCTAGCCTAGCCTGGATGATTTCCTGTGTTTCAACAACGCATTTGTGCACTTTTTACCATCGATTTTGGCTGTAAGATGTCATGACCCAAAATTTGAACAGAGCTCGATCTGATACTGCGTGAACGGAATCGGTAGTTTACAACATAAGCAGTTTATTCTCTGATAATATCAAATCAATCGTTCATATTTTATCCCGTAAATAGGGCAGTATACGTAGATTTTTCATATGATATTACGACATTACTAAGTATTTGTAGTTGTATTTGACTAATAACATGTTATTTCTATAACATATATATTCGATAAATCATCATCATTCAACTTATCAGTTTCTGACTCAGCGGGTATGATAATAGACCTTTTAGCTATTCTAAAAAGAGTTTAGATTGAGCGATATCTTTCTACCGGGTGTCCCAAAAAATGTATACGGATTTGGTTGACTCCAGCGGTGGGAATTTAGCTTCAATCATTTTCTAATCACTCTAAAAATGTTCCTCGATAGTTAACTTGAACATAGGTACCTCGTTTGTTGATATTGGTGCTTTGAGAGCAGACATGCTAATCTTGAAAGCTCAAATTTGCCCCTTCCTGCAAACCAGAGCTTTAGCCTTTTGGCCTAAGCAATTTCAGCGTAAAAATCAACGATAGCCTTGATACAGTTTGAACAATGTTAGATCTTGTGTTATTCTGTTTTCCAGAAGTCACCCCCCCCCCCCAGTCACCCATTGGGAAGTTTCTTAATTTCTCATTGATTTCAGTTCTTAATTTCGATGTGCTTCAAGAATTTGCTCAGGCCAAAAGGCCAAAGCTCTGGTTTGCAAATGCACGCAAAGTTGAACTTTCAAGATTGATATTTCTGCTCTCAAAGCACCAATACCAGTAAACGAGGTAACTATGTTCAAGTTAAGAACATAGTGAGAGTGATTAGCCATTGATTAAATCTAAATTCACATCGCTGGAGTCAACCAAATCTGTATACATTTTTTGAGACACCCGGTACATGTTTGTATGAAAGGTTCAATTGAGTGCCGCTAGAGCTTTTATCACTATTGTCACACAAGCAAACCTATATGCGTAATAGTGGTGGACATTCAAAAATTCTACAAAATGTATCAACATATCGTTCGATTCAGATTCTTTTTTAGAATAGCTAAAAGGGGGTAGTTTTTTAAAGATTTGAAACATGAATGAACCATGCTGGGCCCATATAATTACCAAAGTACACTTATTTTTTGTATCCGTCATTACTCCCCGAAAAATTGTAAATTCTTCGTCTAGTTTGTATTGAATTCGAAAGAATTCGTATCTGATCCCGTGTGTTGTACCCAAGGCTATTTATAAAATTTAAATTGGTTTTACTTGCCATTATCTTCCACTCATTGCGCTTTTCTTTTTGTCGGAGCTTTCGCCTCACCTCTGAGGCCTCTTCAGCGAAATTGTAAATTGTTTTGCCAAAATGTTTATTTCTTGAGGAAAACCAACGATGTGTTGATAGCTTGTGTCATCAACGCGTAATAGTGGATTTCTTTACCAACTTTGTGGGATGGTGTGCCCGAAAGGGGGACCCTCCGGAAACCACTTTTGTTTCCTGACATCGTCACTGATGTATTCCGAAAATATGGAACTTTCATCTCACGTTGGTCTGAAGGCATTGGTTGAGAAATGTTGCGAAAGAGAAGCTGCGCACCTGTTTTTTCCGTCTTCAAGATAATTATTTTTGCAAGGAAAAGACTTATGTATACTCATTTTTTTTTATAAGAAACCGCTTATAAGAAACAGTAGGCTCAATTTTTCGAAAGCTAAGAAACAACCCTACCTGAATTGAAAAAAGCTAAGAAGCTTCTGCAATTTTCAGTTTTAATTTTCCTATCACACTCAAAAATATTTTGACATTGTGCAGTTAAAGCAACTGTTTGGACGTTATTTTGAGTGCGAATCATGTTATTTACTCGTTTTGAGATTTTACTAAGTAATTTTAAGAAACACGTAAGAAACTTATGGAAGCAAAATGGCCCAAAAATTTAAGAAACTGCCTACCAGCCCCGGACCTTAGTTTCTTATAAAAAAAAATGAGTGTATTGGGCTCAAAGCATAACATTTCAGTGAAATATTTCAGTGAATACCACTCAGGAATAAAGGTACAGTGATAATTTTTCGATGGACTTTCTCAATTTTGCTTTTGAAAGTTTCTTGCGCTTCCCCAACATGGTGCTACATGACTATAGAACCACAAGAACTACAGTACAGGCCTTGCGCACGTTGACATAGCTTTCATGCCTAAGAATTCTTGTTTAGAAAAATTACAGTCTCTCATATTGCTTGAGACGTCTTGTCTGTTAGTGTCCGCAAGGCATGTGCTATCTGGCCTTCCTAGTAGCAATTTCTTAAAAACCAGTTTCTCATATACAGAAAAACGAGAAACGTGTTTGTCGGTTTTTAGGTACGCGTTTTAGGTTTTCGTTACACCAATTCAAATGTACCCTGGGTACCAGACTCTCTAACATAAAAACAGAGAGAATTTCTCTGTTTTTTATGTTAGAGAGTCTGGTACCCAGGGTAACTCAAATGGAACAAGTGTTTATCAGACCCAATTTCAAAGGAAATTTTATTTTCAACACAATTTCCTTTGAAATTGGGTGAAATTGGGTCTGTTTAACAGGCTACTGCTGCAAATGATGTTGCAAAGTTTCAAAAGCGAAGGGTCAAAATAGGCAACAATTTGTGTTTGTTGTGGTTTTCACGCAATATGATTGGCCCAATTTTTCACCCAATAAAATTTGTGAATCGTTTGAGGAATGCGCAGGAGGAACTGCCCCGCCCCCTTGTGTGAGCAGCAGCAACACAATGCACCGTCACGATCACAACGCACAAGCACTGCCTGCATTCTGCTGCTGCCTGCAGAGATTTCTCAAAGCAAACAAGAATGGCAGACGAAGAAATTTGGGAGCTTTATTACTGGCCAAAGCTTGCTGGACGTGGAGAATTTGTTAGAGTGATTTTCGAAGAGGCTGGAGTCAAATTCAAAGAGATAAACGATCTTGATGTATTGGTTCCTATGTTCAGACATGGCAAGGTAAGTTAGGCGACTCGAGAATATGGCCTAGCTTTATGATTTTATGTGCCCTGTCGTGTAGGTACATAGGTAGCACCGTGTAGTAGTCGAGCATATGGCTTCGAGATAAACCTCCAGTATCTTGTTGTAATTCCAAGAGAGCAAGAGATAGAATTTGCCAAAATGACTTAGAAGGTCAAGTCGTGCATCAGCCTAGTCAAGTCGTGTTTTAATAACGAAACCGGTGACTTCTTGTCTAATGTCTTTGATATAACATTTCGAGAGAAAGACGCACTTTTGTGCCGCTGACTTCCCCTCACCTTGGCCCCTCCCCGCTTTTGAACCAACCATGGGCCAGGCCCTTCAGAGACTTTATTCATGTAAGAAATCACCCAACAAATGAAATCTTAACCGGGGGGGGGGGGGGGGCAATTGACCTCAAAAAATAAAATCCCTGCCCTGCTGAAAGACAGGCCCTACCAATACCATAGGACGCATCTTAAACTTGGGGGAGCATGCCATTTAAGGACACTTTTCCATTGAGAAAGAGGCACTTCCTGAAAAAGAAAGTGTACTGTTTTAAGCCCCCAGTTCCTGCTTCTCTGGGAAACCCTTACATGAAAATGTATGGGGAAGGTATTAGATGGAGATTCTCACCCCCTTGTACTCCTTCAATTTTGCCCATCGATTTGGCTAATATTCAAGACGAGTTGGAAGCCTCGATTAGAGCGCACGAAGACCAAATTAACAATTTATCTGCTGAATTGGGTTCTCTCCGACTGAATTCCACTCCTTCCTCCGTTCCACAGCAGTTTACCTTTGCCAAATCGACAGAAGTCACGACTTTTTCTCCTCATGGATCTGGTAGGCCCACATCTTCCGTTCCAGCCACCTACGCAGCTTGCACGTTTCCCAAAATGGCCGCCAAAGAAATTGCGACCTCGTTTCCGCCCGTACCAGTTGCTCCTCCGCAGTTTGCCTCCTGTGCAGTCGCTCCTCCACCCCAGCCAGCAAGTTTTCCAGCCGTTCCAGCCACATCCAATCCTGCCCAAGTGATGAGTCTTTTGCATCAGCTTCTGCAACAGTTTCAGACGCCTGCTACTTCTGTTCCTCTTCCACAGCATTCCGTCAGCTTTCCAGCATCTGCACCAGCTTCAATATCAGATTTGCGCCAGAACCAGGTGTTGAAACAACAGGCAGACCAACTGTTGGGAGCTATTCCTGTTCTAGAGACTGGGGGAGCTGGTTACATTGGCAATCAGGCAGTAAAGGGTAAGTCTCCCGGTGATCTTACTTTTTCTGCTCCTGTTAAAATCATGCAACTGTGGCCTCATCAGTTTGTTTGCCGTTTGGATTCCTCCAATGTTGCATATAAAGATCTTGACTTGCCACAGTTCGTGTATGGTTTCATTGAATGCTTGCGCCAATCTCCATTTTCCGATCAATCAAAAATGCTTGCGCATCTCTCTCATCTGATGGATTTGGCGTCGCGCTTTCAGTGGCCTGCTGTTAGAGCGTATCATGCTCGCGTTCTAAAAGCCATGGAGCAAGGCACCGCCACCTGGGATTCTGATCTTCACCGCTTTCAGACGGGACTTCTTCTACCATCTCAGGAAATTTCCTCTCGACTCACTTCACCAGCTCCTCTCACTTCGCCCTCTCCAGGCTATAAGAGAAACACCAGAGAGTCCATCTGCCGAGACTGGAACCTCAGCTCTTGTCGTCAGCCGTGTCCTTCAGGTCGCCTTCACCAGTGCCTCGTTTGCAAGGTTGCTGATCATAAAGCTCTTGTCTGTCCCAAACATCGCTGCTCTCCCACATGTACCTGGAACCATGAATGACTACCTTCCGTTCTTCCACCATCAAACTCCTTGTCATGGCCTCCTCCTCGTCTCGATCATTCGGCATTTGCCGTATCTTTGCATCATAAGCTGTGTTCTTCTCAGGCTCCGAACGCTTTTTCTTTACGCCTTCCAGTATATTCACGATTGAACATTGCCGTTTGGAGGGCTGCTCTTGCTACTTTTCATGATGCTGTCGTTGTTGATTTTTTGGAGTTTGGTTGGCCAATTAATTATGTCTTACCTGAAGCTCCCACACCAGTTCATACAAATCATGCCTCTGCTGTGCTCCACCCATCGGATGTAAATAGTTTTATCGCCAAGGAAGTTTCTTTATCCGCAACAGCTGGTCCTTTCGAAAAGAATCCATTATCGTGTTCTTTGATGTTATCGCCGTTACTCACCGTTCCTAAGAAAGAGTCAACATCACGCCGTATCGTAATGGATCTCAGCTTCCCTCCTGAACAGTCTGTAAACTCTGGCATTCCGACCGACACCTATCTTGGCGAAACTTACAAGTTGCGTCTACCTGGTGTTGATGCCCTCGTCGCTCTCGTACAGACTTTCGGTTCTGGATCATTGTTGTTTAAAAAGGATTTACGTCGCGCTTATCGTCAACTTCCAATCGACCCTCGCGATTATCATTTCTTAGGCTATTCATGGAATGGTTTGATATTTTTCGACACTGTTTTTGCTTTCGGACTTCGGACGGCTGCCATGGCATGTCAGCGAACAACCAATTGTATTTCTTTTCTGTTTGCAGAGCGTGGTTTTTCTTGTACAAATTACATTGATGATTTTGGGGGTTGTGACACTCCAGAACGTGCGTTCGACGCTTTTAACCAACTGCAGAGTTTATTTTTGGAACTGGGCATAGAGTCTTCTCCCGAGAAAGACTCTCCACCTGCTACATCCATGATCTTTTTGGGTATTTTGTTCGATACCATCGCAATGACACTCTCGATTCCTATTGCTAAGATTCAAGAATTGTTGGACAGGATTCGGCAACTGCTGCGCCACAGGCAAATCTCGTACCATGAGCTTCAGTCTATTTTGGGTTTGATGTCTTTTGTTACTGCATGTGTTCATCCAGCCCGCATTTTCATGTCAGCGTTGTTAAATGGCCTTCGTGGTTTGCGACATAATCAGCACTTGGTCATCTCGCCTGAGATCAGGGCAGATTTGCAGTGGTGGTTACAATTTTTAGTGCGTTTTAATGGTGTTTCGCTTATACCTCCACCAGATTACTATCCTGATGTTTTGTTCACAGATGCATGCCTCTCCGGAGTTGGTGGTCATTTTCAAGATCAATGTTTTCAAGCTCAGTTTCCCACAGATATTCCGTCAACACAACCGTATAACATTAACGTCAAAGAATTATTAGCAATTATTGTCGCTTTACGTTTGTGGGGTCATCGTATGCAAGGTTCTCGGATCCTTTTGCGTTCTGACAATATGGACGCAGTGCTCGCCATTAATAATCGACGATCTCGATCCCCACTGATCCAGCAGTGTCTACGAGTTATTTGGTATATTTGCGCTTCCTACGATTTTGATTTACATGCGGAGCACATTCCTGGGTACATTAATGTGGCTGCGGACTTGCTCAGCCGTTGGAGTTCCGATCCTATGGCTTCTGCAAATTTTTTTGGATTACCAAATTTTGCTGATTATACATTCGTTGATTGCTCATCTCAGTTATTTGATTTATCGTATAATCTCACGCATATTTACTGACATTATCGGGCGTGAATTTGGCGTTATTAATTCGCGTTCTTTCTTATTAACAGATAAAAGTTTGCATCCGGTCTGGTACACCAAGTTGCAGGATGACACTTTGCTTTCGCAACGTTCTGCTTACGCACCAGGCTCCTTGGCTAACCTCCGTTCACATTTGCGATCATACTTTATGTTTTGTATAGCCTCTGGTCATTCACATTTGGAGTGTTCCATCGATCACATTTGCAATTTCTTGGTTTTCTTATCGCGGACATTATCTTTCGTCACTATACGGAACTACTTGTCGTCGTTGCGAATCTTCTTCGAGCTGCATGGTATCAATGTTGATCTACCGAAAGATTTTTACATAGCCCTTACCTTGCGTGGCATCAAGCGCTTACATGGTAGCCAAACTGTTTCCAAGCTGCCTATCACCCCGGACATCCTTATCCAGATGCACCGCACTATCAATTTTGCGTCCATCACTGACCGTATTTTCTGGACAGCTGCTCTATTCGCCTTTTTCACCTTTTTTCGGAAATCGAATCTCTTTCCGTCTTCAGCCAAGTCATTTGATCCACTACGGAATCTTACAAGGCAGGACATCAGCATTTTTCCATCCTTTGCTTTGGTCACTGTTCACTGGTCCAAGACATTGCAGTTTCAAGAACGTAAACTCTCTGTTCCTATTCCGCGTGTTCCTGGCTCCATACTATGCCCTGTCGCAGCCTTAGAGGATTATTTCACGCTTTGCCCAGCTCCTTCAGTGCACCCTTATCCGTTGTTTTGCACTTTCTCTGGATCCGCTGCCATTCCGTTCTTGTATCCTTCATTTCTCCGCGTGTTGAAGAGCAAGCTAGTTGCCATCGGCATTGATCCTACTAATTATTCCGGACACAGTTTTCGCCGCGGTGGTGCTTCATTCGCCTTTGCATTACGAATTCCAAGTGAGCTCATTCAGCAACAAGGTGACTGGCATTCAGACGCTTATTTACGCTATTTGGACAAACCTTTATCGCAACGTTTAAAAGTAGCTTTTGCATTTAAGCACGCTCTACAGCGTTAGCATCATATTATCGCGACACTACCCTTCTTACCAATTCCACTTCCTCATTTCATACTTCGAATCAACATAACATATTTGGCATTTCTTTTGGGTTTCTCTCCTTATTGTATTCGTAGTTTTGTTGTTACTTATATTCTAGTTAGCTGCGAATACAATATTCGTTTATGCCAAATACGTTATGTTTTCTTTCGGTGTTTTCCTTTCACACTTAATTGGTTGTATTTTACTTGTCAAATCATTTAATTGAGGGTGTTTTAGGCTTAGTCTTACCAGCCATCCATTTCGTTTCAGCCTCTTTCTCATGCGGTCATTTCCCATAAGTCTTTGTAGCTTTATCATGGTTCATTGCCACTCCTTAATTCTATATTCTTCATTCGTGCGGTTGTTGGTTTTTACCCTCCCTCCCTAGGTCCCTGTTTGCCTTTTTGGTCATACATATATACGGTCTTCAGTATTTTAGTTTCATAGGGGTTTAGTATTGTAGTTTTAAATTTCTTTCGTCTTTATCATTGGCTTTCGGAACGGTTTCTCTCCTTATTGTATTCGTAGTTTTGTTGTTACTTATATTCTAGTTAGCTGCGAATACAATATTCGTTTATGCCAAATACGTTATGTTTTCTTTCGGTGTTTTCCTTTCACACTTAATTAAGGAGAACAAGTGAACACAACCATACATGATTTCATCGCTGAGGGACGGCTTGCATTCCATGGCAAAAACTTCCTGATGAGTTACTATCAGCAAATCGAAGAAACGCAACCGTACATTAAGACATTTGTTGAAACAAGGCTTTTGAAATATCTGCAGCATTTTGAAAAGATCCTTCTTGCTAACAGTGGTGGAGATGGTTTTGTCATTGGCAATAAATTGACTTACATTGATCTGGGGTTAATGCACATTTTGAGGGCAACTGCTTCCCAGTTCCCTGATGCATGGAAAAGTTATGATAGTATCCCAAAGCTCAAGGCTTTCAAAGAAAGAATGGAGGCAAGACCAAGGCTTGCAGAATATTTCAAGTCTGATCGCTGCAAGCCATTTGAAGGGAACAGTATGATGTAACTCATTGTTAATTCAAGGCAACACCAAACTATTACTTTGCATATTATGAGATACACACCAATAAATATTTTTAAATTTAAATAGATGCACAAATTTAATTCTCCTCATTAGAAGCTTTTTGCCAGGTAGTATTCATAACCAAATTTTTGTGACAATGCATTCATTCAACCTGTCGTTATTCCAGAAGAGTTGCCAAAACCTTCTCTGAATTCTCAAATAAGAGTGCCAAGAACTCATCAAAACTAGCCTGCGTGCAGACTCAACTCCTCGAAAGTATATACTTTCAAGGAGTTAAGTCTGCACGCAGGTTAATCAAAACCCCAACCCTGACCCAACCCTTCCCAGCAGAGCAGCAACTGTGCAAAGAATTTTTAAGTCTGGCTTCCTGCAGTAATCCCAAAATAAAGCAACACTTGATATTTTGTTCCTTGGGGCTGAAACTCTCTGTTATTTCTTGTTTCAAAAAGCTTATGAACCCAAACACTTCCTCAAGCCAGAGTGCATAATGTTATTTTACGCAGTTTCTCCTCTGTTACCCTTCCCATAAAACTAACCTTAACTTACTTCAAGGTAAGCCTGACCCTAATTTGTTTAAAGGTTTCGATATTCTAAATGATTTGATGTTCTCTGTCAATGCCAAAATGAAAGAAATGACTGAAAATCATACAGTATCTAGCCCAGTTTTCCTTATTCCATGGGAGAAAAACGTTGGTAGAAATTAGATTCTGTGATAACCAAGGAGATAAAACATATCTGGGGTTGCTAGTTAGGGTCCATTTGGTGCTAAAATTCAAGTTATCAGGCTAAGTACAGAGATAAAATCCACTGGTTTTGTGGCAACCAATAATTTTGACTTTCTTTCTCCACAAGTCAGCAGCTCCTTGTCAAATTTTCTCAAACTTGGTACCAAACTCTAAGTTGAAGTCTCTTCTCTTCACAAATATGAAAAACAGGAAAATTGAATTCATGCTCCTTCACAGTAGCCACTCAAATGACGCACATGTTCTTTCGGATGCCCTGTGGACATATTTGTTAAGGCTGATTTCCAGTGAGTGGAATACTCTCCGTGGAGGGAATTTTACGCCATAAAAGTTCATTCAGCCATAAATTCTATTTAACTGCAGAGAGGGACATTTTCTCTAGCAAACAATAGAATTTCCACCCTCAGACAATTCCACTGACTGAAATTCAGCCTTTACAAATCTTTAAGACCTTTAGGAATTATTGATTCTTTTCAGAAGAGTGCTGAATATGAATACAGAAAGTTGTCAGCTTGCACACAAATGGAATGAGAATATAGTGGCATGATCTGACAGGATACACTTGTTTGATATTAGTCAACCAGCATAAATTCCATTTTGGGGCCTGTGTTCTTCACCCTTGTAAATATTCTCGATTATTATATCTTAATGATATTTTGTGACTGTCACATTAATTTATTCAGAAATTGTTTCATTATTCTTGTGTGCACAACATAAATCTCAATTCAAACAAATATCATCAACCTGCATCTGCAGTGAGTTAAAGAGGTGTGAAATGAACTAACAGCAGACAAAGTTTCATGAAATTTAAAGCAATCAAGCCATCAAATATTGTTCCTTATTTACTTCTAACTCAACTCAATGCATTTCCTAGCATACATGCATAATTTAATGTTTTCATCTAGCCATAAACTGGTATCATAACATTCTTTCAAAATCATATTTCTTTCAAACCAACTTGATGACAGGAAAATTTGGGGTCACTGAAAATCCCCATTCAACCAAGTTCTTAGAATCTTGTTTGTGCCCAGATGAGGCTAACTTCATCACAACAAAATTGGTCTTTGCAGCTTTTAGTAGCAGCTCAACATCTTTACTTCTCTGTTCAAACCTCTGAAAAGTTGTCAATGCTCTTTCAAAATACTTCTGGGCCTCTTGGAATAATGACGGAGTAGAATTGCTTCCTTGGAACAGTGGAGTGGTGGCTTCTTTGTACTGTGAATATAAAACTGGCTGTGGTGTATCAATGCAAGTAAATGCAGAAAATCTATGCTCATAGCGAACTTGCTCGTTATCCAGCTCAGAATTGGGCTTCTTGATTTTGCTCTCATTATCAAAGCCTTCATATGCTTTTACAATGCCAAGGCATAAGCATTTGATCCCTATGAAAAGGGACTTCAAATTTTGGTGATCTTTTACAGATTCTTGACATGCTGAAATGAGTTCCTTCTTCCTCTTTTTCTCTTTCTTTCCACACTTCCTTTCAATATATTGCTCTTGAATGACAACTAGCCTTTCTGCCCTTGATAGACAATTAATGCCCCATCCTGCAAGGAAGTCAAGATACCAGTAGACATAGTGGAACTCATGTGGATTGAACAGCTCCAGCTCAAAACCTAGCAGGATATACTCAATCATAACTTTCAGGGTATGGAACAGTACCCATGATCCAAAACATGCTAGATGCTGGCGTTTGTTATCAATGGTTTGGAGAATTTGGTTGAGCTCACTATCTGCTTTGTCAGCTTCTTCCTGCAAGTTTCCAAGCTCTTCAAGTACATCAGCCAGCCTTTCTCGCTGCCTTGCTCTGTTGTGACCATGAGCATGTAGCAATGAAACCATAGCCATCGAAGCTTTTCCAACAAATGAGGTTGCAATGTCCTTAGCTTCTTGGCTGCTGCTGAGTGGTGACATGTCAGCAAGCACTGGTGTGCTGTTGAAATTCTTGATGGTCTCACGCAACATCTCGGACATTTGGATCTTTCCAAAAACTCTCCCATTATGGTAAACAAGGAGTTGAAGCACAGATCTAGAAAGAACACAAGGACTCTCTTTACTAAACTCGGAAACAAATTCTAGCAGTGAATGATAATTGGTAGATTCAAGGGCATTTGAGATATGCAAAAGCCTACGAATCAATGTCTCCATGTATGTCAGTGCATGCTTTCTTTCAACAACAGATGTTTCTCTTGGAAAAGAGGGTGGCAGCAGTCTGTGGTTTACAAGTGAGTCAAATCCAAGCATTAATGACTCTGTGATGCTGCTACCTTCTGTCTTTGTCATTTGAAGACCCAATGGAATTGTTTTCACAGCATCTGAGAATAACTTCAAGGCACCACCAAGCCACTCCTTAGCTTTGTTTATTTCAGAGATATCAGGCTTCTCAAAAGTGATCAAGGCACAATAAAATGCCCTCCAAAGTTTCAGTCTCAGTTTAACTGCTTTGAGTGCTTCAATACTAGTATCATCATGTGAATCTGATTCACTCATTCTAGCTTTCAGTTGTCTTGACACTTCCTCTTCAGCCTCTCTGAGCATTCCTGAGATTCGCAATTCTGTAACATCAAGACCTAATTTGAAGCCATATGACAAAGTCTGGAAGTCTTCCTCTTCATAAACCTTTGCTCTTCCAACAATGTTCCTCACAACATCAACCATTTTGAGTACAGAAATACAGACTGCTCTCAAAACAGGGTCCTCAATCAAATTTGTGTCATGTGTGTAGAGGCATACAAAAACAGTCTGAATGAGCGAGTGACCATCTAGCCAGGTGACAAAGCAGGCTAAAAGCTCATCAATGATGCCTAGCAATTCTTGAGGCTCAAAGCCAGCCACTTTCAGGCTCCCTGATGACACAGCATCTTTAAATTGCAAAATCTCTCTTGAAGTGTTCTTGCAAACCATCCCTGCATCCATTTTGGGGTCCATTATTTCGATGGCTGACATTGCCTCGAAGAGGCCAAACATTTCATCATGCACAAGTTCATTGACCTTCAAAGCACTGCACGAGGTTCTGAATTCTTGAGTCACATCCTGCCAGTTGTAGACTGGTTTGTCTTTGTTTATCGACATCATTCAATGGCTGTGTTTTGCGACGCTAGTCTTGCGGTGAAAAACAGGTTTTCAATTAAAAAGATGGCATTTTTGAGCACTTCTACCCTTCAGAAACAACTTCTGTCTCTCGATAACTTGCTTACATGGGCGAGAATTGCGATGGAGATGGATATCATCTAGGTTCTCTTCTGTTCTCCACTGCAACTTTTCTTAGGCCAGTGCGACTGTTGTTGACGAAAATGAAAGCTTCACCTCGCTTGGGAAAATGTTGGATGTGAGAGAGGCAGTCGTCATAGTAACAGATATTGTTGCTATGGCGATAATGATGAAGTAGGCCCATTTGTGGACAGAATGCAAAGAAGTGAGCAGCAAATAAAGTCGTTGCAGAGTTAAGAGTTTTACTGTTTAAAATATGGATACTGAACTTTGGGAACTGACACAAAATAACACCTAATTTATCTACTAAACATATGTCGAGTTGTTAGATGCAACGTGCTCATCAAACGCAGGTGAGAAGAGAAAACGCAAAAATATAATCAGGAGGAGAAGATAAAAAAGAGACTGACTGGTGATCGAAAATGGCACTGACGGCAGGCAGCGTGTTAGACAGCGTTGTTAGATCTACCACCACCCAACCCCAACTAAGATCGAAGCTGTATCAAACAGGGCGTCTTCACAAAGGTACGTATTTCGTATTATTAAAGGAAAGGAAATAATGTACTGTTAAGTGTCTGTTAATGTTGTGTATAAGGATATCATTATCAATAAAAAGTGGAATGAAAATGATTGACAGAGAACGTACATGATTGGTTGTTCTGATTTTGCTATCAAACTGATTGATACAACATAAGGCTCTTGAAGAAACAAAATTCTTCATTTGCTCTAAAAAATAGGGCACACCCATGTCACGCCCACATCCCAATCTGCCACACCCTTTCCCAGGTGTGCAGGGACAGTTTAGAATAGTATCTTGGGTGTGCACTGCCATACTCTGCAGTCTGCTGGGTGTCAGGGAAGTTGGGTGAGAATGATTTATAATGAACAACAAAATCAGAATGATGAAATAAAAGAAGTAAAACTCAAGAGGAACATCGCTCCAATAATCTCGTACACTTTTGTGAAGAGTCTTAAAAATATCTTGAATGATCTTGAAGCCTTCCTAAAATCTTGAAATTAAACATCAAAAAGAAAATAAAAAAGTCCGTGTGAATCTCCCCCGACAAATAAATGCTACAAATTTTAGAATAATTCCCAAAAAATCTCGAAGAGCCTCAGATAAATTTGGATCAAATGCAGTTTAGCCACACAGTTTCCAAGGAAAAAAAAAGATGAATTGAATTGTTAGAACTGATTGCAATTGACTGATCAAGCGATGGAAGCTCTATCATCTGATTGGATAATGCAACATTTAATCATGATTTGACTGATTTGCACTTGCGAGAAGATGTTGAAATGTCTTGAACATGACCTAAATCAGCTGCAGGAACCATAATCAATGTATTCTTTTGGTTGCTCCGCCCCAAAACCCTGCTTGTTCATTAATCTAAGTACTGAATGCATTTTCAACCCAAAATCAGTACAAAAGTAAATGAAACATAGGGTAATGTTTAAACTGTGTCCGCTAAAGTGGCAACTAGCCTGAAAAAGTTATATACTATAACTGTTTTCATAAATTCACAGGTCAAACATTTGCAGCAGCTACCTCAACCATACCAAGCAAGTACAAAACACTTGTCACTGATAATTCAGAGCAGAAAGGTTTTGGCTCACGTTCGAAAAGATTCCAGCATGAGCAGAACATGGTATACTTTTGGAATTTTATTGTATTCCTTTGTTCCAAATTTGATTGCATAAATATAGGTTTTTTATAAACAGTATACTGTCAGGCTTTGTACACATCAACCTAACAAGAATTCTTTACACCAAGAATTCTTGAGCCATGTGAAAGACTGTAAATTTTTTTTAACAAGAAAAACTCAGGCAGGAAAACCATTGGTGATGTGCACAAGGTTTGTACTGTAGAGGATGCTCTCTGATTTCGTACAGTCAGTTTTTTTTTCTATCAAATCTTAAAAAGCTAAAAGAACTACAACTACAATTCAACTGTGCCAATCATAGCGGAAAAGGACACAAGGTCATCAAGTTTCCACTAAGTGCAGTCAGTTGTTCGGGAAGCTGTGCAGAGCAATTGGCTGACTTCACAAGAAGCATGCTGGTCTTTGTAATCCCTTTAAATCAACCATTCTTTTTTGCAATTATTCATCATTCTTTCTACAGACAGAAGGACCAGCACCATCTCATTATCAAACTGTAGAAGAAGGGACAAAGGAGAATGTTTCATTGTCAAAGAAAGGAACTGGGACATTTGCATCAAAGGTAATTGCAAGCTTAATTTAAATGGCAACAAGCAATTGTACTTGGAACAGAGTTCTTTGTGTACGGTAAGATAATTTGAAAAAGAAAAGGCCACAATACCAGCGTCGATCGTAGTAGATTCAAAAGCTTAAAATTGAATTAAAGGGAATTTGATGTGATGTAAATGAAAGAATAACAGGATAAGCGTAGGCATACCAAAGAAAACAGGAAAGGAAGAGAAGATGTAGCACGCTAGCGAATCTATACGCACTACTGTGGTGGATATGCCATACAGAGTACAGTATATTGCTGCATATTATGCTTGATGTAGTGGATACACCATACTGGAAGAGGCCGATCCCGCCATCCCACCAAACCTTTTGTGCACCTTCATACTGGTGTAGGGTATTATTGTTTATTTTGAATTACTGGTTGAGAGAATTTCCTTTGTCTGCAGTGGCTAATCGCTTTGAATTGAGGTGTCAATCAAAAGCTACTGATGCTATTGTATTACAAAATCTGTCCTTGTTTACTTGTCCCATTTCTTATAAAAAGACAGCTGATACTGCTCTAAAGGACAATAATGAACGGAAAGCTCTGGATGGTCCTGTTCCCTTGGAAAGAGTATCATTTGTTTTTCTTTAATTGACACCTGCAGCAAGTCCATAGTGCTAGGCTGAAGCTCTATCCAAAATTGAGATTTCCAAGGACATTTGTATTGTTGTGTTTATACTGTATCTTAATTACAGGTGAAAAGGTTTCATCGAAGCACACAGCATGACACCGCAATTGCTCCTGGTTTGTATATTTAACTTAGAAATAACTACTTGGTGAATCAGAGAAAATGCTCGCCGTTTGAAAGGCTACTGCTCCATATTATATATATATATTATATATTATATATTATATATATAGTGAACGATGAGAAAGAAGAGAGACAACATCTTCAGAGAGCAGGCATCGACTTGATCTTTTGCGCTATTCATTTTCTATTCTGTCATCTGCTAACTAGTTTCGGCCAACAGGCCATCATCAGAGCAACTGAAGAATTTTTTAACTACATGGGGTTTTATAGAGATCAATTTAATTAAATTTATTTAATGTCCTTTTAAGGTAAATACAATAAGTTCTTGGACCCAGTTCTCTCTGGTCCGTTTGTATGAATCGTCAGATCTGTATGCTTAGAAGACAGCCTCCTCCTCAGTTTCTGGCCATCTCAGGTTGCTACCCTTCGCAGTGGATCCGTGTCCTCTTACGCTTTGCTTTAATTGTTGTCGTGTTGTGCGTTGCTAGCTGTATAAATCGTTCGTGTTGTTGTTGTTGTTGCTAGTGTTGTCGTTTGACGTTCGTCGTTTGATCTTGCGTCAAATTAATTTCCTCGGTTCCTTTTGTTGTTGTTGTTGTTGGTTGTTGTTGTTGTGATTGTTTTTTGACGTACCTCGTTTGTGATTTCACGTCAGATTGGTTTGAGCTGCTGCCCGCGGTCGCGGGTTTATGTCTGCGTTGTTTTCTTCGGCCTATTTCGTCGGTTCTTGTTTCTTCCTTGGTCTTCCTACAGCGCTTCCTGCTTCTTGATGCCTCTTCCGTGGTCTGCGTCCAGACCGCAATATTATACATAGTGAACGATGAGAAAGAAGAGAGACAACATCTTCAGAGAGCAGGCATCGACTTGATCTTTTGCGCTATTCATTTTCTATTCAGTCATCTGCTAACTAGTTTCGGCCAACAGGCCATCATCAGAGCAACTGAAGAATTTTTTAACTACATGGGGTTTTATAGAGATCAATTTAATTAAATTTATTTAATGTCCTTTTAAGGTAAATACAATAAGTTCTTGGACCCAGTTCTCTCTGGTCCGTTTGTATGAATCGTCAGATCTGTATGCTTAGAAGACAGCCTCCTCCTCAGTTTCTGGCCATCTCAGGTTGCTACCCTTCGCAGTGGATCCGTGTCCTCTTACGCTTTGCTTTAATTGTTGTTGTGTTGTGCGTTGCTAGCTGTATAAATCGTTCGTGTTGTTGTTGTTGTTGCTAGTGTTGTCGTTTGACGTTCGTCGTTTGATCTTGCGTCAAATTAATTTCCTCGGTTCCTTTTGTTGTTGTTGTTGTTGGTTGTTGTTGTTGTGATTGTTTTTTGACGTACCTCGTTTGTGATTTCACGTCAGATTGGTTTGAGCTGCTGCCCGCGGTCGCGGGTTTATGTCTGCGTTGTTTTCTTCGGCCTATTTCGTCGGTTCTTGTTTCTTCCTTGGTCTTCCTACAGCGCTTCCTGCTATATATATATATATATAAGCAATTGCATTTTGCAATATCTGATTGAATAGCTAACATGTTCAATTATTTTTTAGAATCTTTTCTAGCTTAAATCGGTCACTCTGTTCAGATAATACAAATGATTTTCTTGAAATATTCACTTCGAGAAAGCTTACAAAATATGGTAAAATTACGAGCAAATTACCCCAATATCTTTACCTTAAAGCAATGACTTAAACAGGCTTTAGGATGTGCTATCCTCTTTTGAAGATGAAAAAGTTTTCCCCTTAGTATTAATTGCTTATTCAAGGGGATTCCATTCTCCGAAGAGGACAAAAAATACTACATGAATATCTCATTATTGTTAAGAAGGAAAACAGAAGAAATTTTGCCCTTCGTTTTCACTCGTTTTTGCAGGTTTCGAAAAGGGCTTTCTGCAAAGATCTCTCACATCCGTGCGAAGGAATGCCCAATTAAAGCTGGGTAGATTTACTGAATCTAATAGAACATATCGGCAATGAAAAAAGACAGTTTTCATAGTTTTCCCTTCCACTGTAATTGTGGGTGTTTATCTTTACGTTTTTAACATTAAATATTGTATTGTATCTGAACTGTTTGTATCACAAAGATTGTCGTGGTTGGCCTAATCTAAGAACAACCACTAAAGTAAAAAGAGAGGTACTTGTTACTTTTGTACTAATTTTTCCCCGTTGCCTGTGGTTCAGTAAATCAGTCAGTCATGTTGGCTGTTCAAAATATTATTGCTACGATATTTAGGGAGTAGCAGCTTTATATTTTTTCATATTGTAATATTCATATTCTGGCAACAGTATTTTTTCATATTGTAATATTCATATTCTGTTCTGGCAGCATTATTTTTTCATATTATAATATTCATATTCTGTTCTGGCAGCAGTATTTTTTCGAACGCCGTGCATCCTTTTTACTTACCTGGGTATTGCTCATCCTCTTAAAAGCATTCTACTTTTCAGGTCAATACAATCCTCTACGAAGGCCTAACAGTGACTTTAATAAAGCAAGTTGCACAAGGTAAATATTTTTTGGTGACAAACCCTCAATGGAGATATTTATGTAACAGGGTGGATTTTAAGATGGTTATAACTGATGAAACACAATCAGAGTTCAATCTTTTTAAACAAGTTTTCGCTTCTTTGATGATGCCAATACAAGCATAGGAATCAAATGTTTTAAAGATTGCTTGATGCATCTACACGATTGGTTTATGCATATTTCACATGATCAAGTGAATTGGAAAGATCAGCAACTTTGTTTTTTGCTGAGGTAAAAGAATGCTTTACATAACATTATTATCTGACTGACGTTTCAAACACGAGGCAATACAAGAATCCTACCAATCCCATTGGTTAATCGCATATTTCCCTTGGTTTTCTTGAGCCTTGTATAATAGGATTCAAGGCGCGTTTTTGACACCACGGCAACTGATTTGGGCCTGCGAGATTTACAATAAACATAAGCGAAAGCTCGCAAGCTCGGTCTGTACTTTTAAGACGTCGGGCTTTATATTTTCCTGTACAACACGAAACCGGTCAGTATGCGCATGGTATACTGTCTAATATTCAAATATTTTCTTTCAGTAATTTCCACTTGCCAATCGCTGTTAAGAGAGACTCAGTCAGCAAAGAAGCAACTCCAGCACCTAACCGTTACAAAGTAAGAGACATTTATTATTTTCAATTTCAAAAATGATTGTTCTATGCTTGTTTTAGATGAAATGAAAGTCACTGTTCTCTAACGCTTAGTGGCACGAAGACTCTTAGTGCACGATATACAGTAGCATAGGAATCAAATGTTTTCGCCGATTTTCGCTCGTGGACCATGGCCGAAAATCTCTAAAGCTTCATTTTCACGGACCAATCAGACGGCGAATAAGCGAAGAAGAGAAAAGAAACCTGTGAAGATTTTTTATTGATTTTACCTACCCTCATAAAACGCAACCAGGACAAAAAACTGCTTGAAATTTCCCGAATTTTTTTGAAGAATATCTCTTCATTGTAGACATGGTTTTCTTGAAATTAGTTTTGTTTCTCCGTAAAGTTTAGAAATTACCATAGTTTTAAGTTTTTTTTAGATTTTGCTTGAATTCTTAAAAGAAGACAAAAATTCCAATTCTGAAAATATTGAAGATTTCAGAAAAATCCAACGGTAGAATTATAGCCAAAAGCTAACACAGTTTGAAGTCAATCAGTTCAAAGAAATAGGTTACAAAATTTTACACCAACCTTTTTAAAGATTTGGAGCCTATGCTACTGCCCTATTCTTTTACTCTAGCAAATTGTGTTCTCGAAGAGTGAATATTCGGCAGTAGGATCGTGAATTTTCCATCAAACACAATATTTTCAATCACAAATTTCCACAAACATATTTTACCTTTCTTCTTTTCGTTGTAGATTTCAAACAGAGTGACTGGTAAAGTAACGTACGAAAACAATGTCGCTGCTTGTGCTGCGTTCAAGTCAAGGTATACTTTTGATACGGGTAACCTTTCATTTGAAATAATTCTACAAAATACCAGCGGGTGCGCCAAAATAAACTATGCAGTTTTGATAGGCCTCGATAAATCGTATACTGGACCGATTTTTGAAGATTTATGAGCTAATCTTCAGCTAAGATCCTCAATCAGATGCCAGTATTTTTGTACATTTTTTAGTCTTCTATTTATGGAGCTATAAGCGAGTTTTTTTTAACTTTCGATTTCGTAAACACTGAAATCGGTCAAAAACGTCGATCAAATTTTCTAAAGACTCGACATTAGAGGAAATTAAAGGCCCCCATTAGCCATGTTTGAAGAATGAGATCATGCACATAGCTTGCCTCAAAGTAGTAGAATATCTATTTGCAATTGCAATGCACGATTTAGTTCATATCGAAATGGCTGTAGCCTAATAACGAACGCACTTGATGAAGCAGACCAGATTTCTTGATATGCATCAGAACTATCAAATTCGATGTAGTGAGAGTCCAAAGACGTAGGGAACCGGAGGCACTGGTGGCACGTGCCCCAAGATTTTGCAACAAACCAAAAGGTGCCATTTTTGCCTCAGAATCAGCCTCTTTTAAAGACCAATGCGGACAGAAAGTAGTTTAATTTTGTTATTATTTACTTCGTGATTTAGTTATGTTTACTTCTCAATTTGTTTCATTGTGAAAGAAATCTTATATCTATCAGCACTCATACTATTTTCTTCTATATATCACATTTTTCCGGTCAAAAATCTGTTGTATATTACAGTGCCATTCTTACGAAAAAAGTGCCTTTAAATTGCCGTGCCCCTCCAAGTTTAAGATGCTTCCTACTGCTCTGAGTAAAACTGAAGGATGACCGACAATATTGACAATTTTTTTTACCCTATCCTGACAAGAGTTGCCACTATAACAGTGCCACATTTGTTTCTTGATAGTATTATATGGGTTTGTTGGTTCCCTTGGCAACAGTTATCCATGTCAAAGATTTCAAACAGTAAGGGAAGTGTGCCAGGTCGAAGAGGTCAAATTTTGAAAATTGCCTTGTAATGAGTTGGCCGCTGGATTAATGTTAGGAGCAAGTAGTGATTAGCCTTAATGAGGAAATATGAATTGGCAACGTCGCCAAAGTTCATTGTTGGCCCAAATATATCAGAATTGTTTTGATTGTATACATTAACAATGCCTATAAATATCTAAGATGCTTCGCTGATTGTTTCGATTGTGTGCACAAATAATGCCCATTGTTACAACATTCCTGATTCCTATGTACCTATCTATATGTCTATATGTCTATATGTCTATATGTCTATATAGGTCTATTCCTTCCGGTTGGAGCAAAAGCCCCTGCATAATGTTTTCATTCTTCAAACATAATTAAAGGCCCCCATTAGCCATGTTTGAAGAATGAGGTCATGCACGTAGCTTGCCTCAAATGAAAGAATATTTTTATTCGCAATTGTAACTGTTTAATGCACGATTTAGTTTATATTGAAACGGCAGTAGCCCAATAAAAGCCCACTTGATGAAGCAGACCAGATTTCTTGATATGCATCAGAACTATTACATTAGATGTAGCGAAACCAGGGATGTAGGAACCGGGAGTACTGGGGGAACGTGACCCCCCAGATTTTGCAACAAACCAAAAGTGCCCTTTTTCTCATAGGATATGCCCCCTTTGAGGAACGATGCGGACAGAAAGTCGTGTAATTTTGTTATCATTTACTTCATGATTTAGTTATGCTTACTTCTCACTTTGTTTCATTGTGAAGGAAAACGGATGCTTCGATTGTGTGCACAAATAATGCCCATTGTTACAACATTCCTGATTCCTATGTACCTATCTATATGTCTATATAGGTCTATTCCTTCCGGTTGGAGCAAAAGCCCCTGCATAATGTTTTCATTCTTCAAACATAAAAATTGTTTAGATTGTGTGTGCTAGCAATGTCAGTTGTTACAACATTGCTGATTCCTATCTATCTATATTTCAAAGATAACCAGAGACGTAGGAACCGGGAACACTGGGGGCAAGTGCCCCCCAAGATTTTGCAACAAACCAAAAAGTGCGCTTTTTGTCTCAGGATGTGCCCCTTTTCAAGACTGATGCGAAACTGGTTTAATTTTGTTCTTTGTGATTTAGTTATGTTTACTCCTCTCTTCGTTTTATTGCGAAGGAAATCGGATATCTATCAGGATTCACAATATATTCATGTTTGATCTTCAATGTATCACATTCTTTGCCTTGAAATGCCGTGCCCCTACAAGCTTTAGATGCTTCCTACGGCAATGAGCGAAACTAAAGAACTGACAAATTTTCACTTTCTCCTGACATGAGTTGTCACTATAACAGTGCCACACTTGTTTCTCCTTGCTACTGCCCTGAGTGAAAGTAAAGGAAAGCCGACGATATTGACAATGTGTTTACTTTATCCCGACTCGACAAGAATTGCCACAACAACAGTGCCATACTTGTTTCTTGATGGGTTGGTAGGTTCCCTTGTTAAAAGTTATCGATATTGAAGATTTCAAACAGTAAGGGCAGTGTGCCAGGTCAAAGAGGTCAAATTTTGAAAATTGCCTTGTAATGAGTTGGCAGCTGAATTAATGTTAGGAGCAAGTAGTGATCAGCCTTAATGAGGAAATGTGAATTGGCAACTTCGCCAAAGTTCATTGTTGGCCCAAATATATCAGAATTGTTTTGATTGTATACATTAACAATGCCTAAAAATACCTCAGATGATTCGCTGATTGTTTCGATTGTGTGCAAAAATAATGTCCATTGTTACAACATTCCTGATTCCTATGTACCTATATGTCTATATGTCTATATATCTATATAGGTGTATTCCTTCCGGTTGGAGGAAAAGCCCCTGCATAATGTTTTCATTCTTCAAACATAAAAACGTTTCGGGAAAGTTTCAGGAAACTCCCTTCTACCTGTAAAAGCTGAAAACAAAACAGTTTGTGAAATCTCCTAGAATCTAATTCAGGCTTTCTGGCAAAGATTAAATCATAAATCTTCAAAATCGGTCCAGTGTACGATTAATCGTGGCCTGCCAAAAGTGCATTGCTTTTTTTGGTGCACTCGGTATGGAACTGCTGACTAGCGGTCTGCAACTTGCTGCACATCATCCAACGCACTTTAAAGTTAGTTGACAGAGCTATGAAGAGGCAATCTATAAATATGACAAAGAAACGTAATTGCTCCCCTAGTGAAAAGATATACACGCACGTCTCGAAATCGTCAGATACAGTTAGCTAATTTTAGACCTGCGTATGCAGCTCTTCAGTCAGCTATTTATCTCCGTCAACACGTCAACTAACTTTAAGGGCCTGTTTACACGTATGATACTGAAATATTGCTGCAGCCAAAGAAGTTACAGTTTCCTCAGCCGCAGATCAAAAATAATCCATTTGTTTTAACTATTTTTAGCTCAGTGATTTACGTCACACATTAACACATCGTCACGTTGTTCCCGTGTGGTTTTCAAAACCGTTGTTTTAGCTGTACTGTAAACCAAAACTCTGCGTCAATGAAAAGTTTTTTTTATATTGCATTTTTATGTCCAACGAAAATTAACCGTCATTGTTATGATATTCCTCAAACTCGTAATGCCGTCATGAAAACAAAAATGCATGAAGGAGATCAAAGTTATCAGAATTCGATGACAAACTGGGCAATGATAATAATATAAGAATACAATAACGTTGCTTTTCGGGCATTGGGCTAATTTGCGGCCTGAGGTCTTGACGTTGAGGCCTGAGCGGTTCTATTTGTGCCCGATGCGAAGTGGAGTCCTCCTTGGTTTTCGGCCAGGTCGAAAACACTGACAGCATAGGCTCCAAATCTTTATCTCGGCGTAAAAAGGTGGGTGTAAAATTCAATGACCTATTTCTTCTGATTGAATGGCTTGTAAGAAACTTTAGATACTTATCTATAAATCTACCGTTGGATTTTTCAGAAACTTTGAATATTTTTGGAAATTACAGCGTATCTTACATTTCAACTCATTTGAGGATGTGACGTCATCAAATTTCTAAATCATAAATCAGACGAGTGACAGACTTTTGCTTGATACCATATTGTAGGCATTTATGAACTATGGTTTCCTTCGAAATTACATCATGTTACGTCAAACTGTTTAGAAACTACGATGGTTGTGAGTTGTTTTGAAAATTTTTCTTGAATTCTTGAAAAAGAAGAAGAACACTCGTCTAATTCTGAAAATATTGAAGATTATAAAGAATTAGCTAAAGTTTGTTTGAAGTCATTCAGTTCAAAGAAATAGGTCACTCAATTTTACATCAGCCTTTTTAAAGATTTGGAACCTATGCTAACACTGACACTACTAACACTACTGATACCAATCAGGTGTCAGTGCTGTCAGCGTTTTCGAATTTTGCATAGGTGGAAATTACAAAAACACTGACAGTACTGACACATGATTGGTGTCACTGTCAGTAGTGTCAACGGTGTCAGTGTTTTCGACCTGGCCTTGGTTTTCCTTCCTAACAATGGTGACATTTGCCTCACTGCCTTGCTTGCATGTATTAGCATATATATATATTTTATTATTCATATTGAAATATTACAATAATTCTTACATTCTACTATACGTTCCTGATTACTATACAACACTACGGGGACGATACCATGGGGAGGGAAAGACAATGACTACCCCATGTACAATATGAAAAGACACGCAACGTTAAACTAAATACAACTACACTACAAACGATTTAAAAACTACTGGATACTATACTAGATTCCATCCCACATCAGATGTCACGTCAGGGTTGCGATCAATGCGAGCCCAACTCGTTCTAGTTATTTAAGGTAAATCAAATGCCTGTCATCTGATGTGAAACAGAATTTACAAAGAAAAGGAAACATTTACGTAAAGAGCATATATTTTGTTCTCTTGGGAGAATGCAATCCCCCTGAATATGTTTTTCATACCAAGGAGAAGCTATTTCATCCTACCAAGAGAAAAGGACATGTCAAAAAACGTGTCCAAGTCATTGCTGTAAGGTAGAATTGTTTGAGAGACTTGCTCGTGATTTGAGCACCTTTGTAAATGTTCCCGAAGGAACTTTCTCGGGAAATCCCCCTTGTAAAATCTGAACGGAGTGACGGATTTCAGCCAGGAAAATTTTAAAATCAGATGAACATGTTGGCTATTCAATCAGATATTGCTACATATCATTTCGTATATATCCAGGGCCCAAGGGGGGTACTCCCTAACTTTCAATACCACTATTTCTTTGCTGACCCCTAAATATTAAGCTTTGATGTTTTGGGGACCCCAAATATTGTTATCTATTTCTGGGGTCCCTGAAATGTTTTTGAATGATTTCAATTTGAACTTCTTGATCTTTCTCAGTTTTTGAATAATACCTAAACATTTATCCATGATTCGCAACTTCAGCTCCAAATTGCACGATTCTTCCTTTCTTCAGATTTGTGGACCCCAAATATTGAATTTTTGTCCATGTTGTAATTCACAGACCCCAAATATTGATTGAACATAAGATTTCGGACCCCAAATATTGGCATGGACCCCCCCGTATTGAAAGTCAATGAGTACCCCCCTGGGATCCAGGGAGCAGTAGCCTTTCAAATGACATGCATTTTTTCTGGCTCACTTAAAGGCATTGATGTATTGCACTATTTTTCCACATGGCTCAAAGGTGCATTACATGATTTTCATACAAGTGATGGAATTTTAAAGGAAAATATATTGCAAGAATACAGCCTTCATGCTTAGATTTCAAAAATCCACTTCCTCAAAAATTGTCTACCCTTTAGGAACTTTTGAGATCTATGGCACTCATAAAAATGGTACAATATGCAAATTTTCATCCAGTTTTGGCCGTGGAGAATCAAAATAGAAGTTAGGGTTGATTCGATATTTTGTCACTTGACTTATGTCTCTATGTTTTTGCAAAGTTGTAAAACCTGCATAGTTATGATTTTCTTAATTGTTTTCCTCACAGATCACGAAGAGATGTAATGAATATGAGAAAAACGAATGATCAGCCTCCCCCCGGTAAGCACTTCGTCTGTCACTTTAGCACACAAGATTTCCCAACAAAATTGTGCCCCGTGTGTCTGGCAGCTGTGGAGGAGCTGTAACTTTGATTGTCCAGTTTTTTACACAGTTGCATGGCATAGGCTTGAACTTAGAGTTTGAGACCGTGTTTGAGTTAATCTGTCAAGTGCTTGCTGGTTTATGGCACACGAAAGTTAAAAAAAACGATTGCTTCAAAAACAAAATTTCCTTTGTCCTCAAGCAACGTCAAAATCCAGCTAGTTTTGAAAGAAGGGTTTCTAGTGTTATATCTAAATTTTTCTATATTTGTAGATAAACTTATGACTTTTTGTCCCGTATTACCCTGCGTTTTTTTATGTGCTTGCTCAATAGGGACTCGTATTATTACTCTTCTAAAGTAGGCCTAAACTAGCGGGAGTTCTTGTACACTCAACAAAATCGCTTCAAAGTCTAGTTGAAAGCTTCAACATTGAAATACCGGGTGCGCCAAAATAAACTATGCATTTTTGGCAGGCCACGATAAATCGTACACTGGACCAATTTTGAAGATTTATGACTTAATCTATAGCAGAAAGCCTGAATTGGATTCTAGGATTTTTTGCAAATTTTTCCGTTTTCACTTTTTAGAGCTACAAGCGAGTTTCTTAAAATTTTCGTTTTCGAAAACACTGAAAACCATCAAAAAACGTTGATCAAATTTTCTAAAGAATCAACATGAATGGACAAAGGGAAAACATTTTCAGCGTGATTTGGAGATTTGGAAATTAATTATTGTAAACTTCTGCACGAGCGTTATTTCAATGATTGGCCTGTTGCGAAATTCTGTTGTAGTTACAATAAAGTACCGCCCCAAAAGCAGTCACAAAATCAAAAATGTAACAAGAATCCATGCTTGCTGGCCCCATGACTTGGCCTCGCTTGTCTTTTTAACCCCTTTGACACAGGAACACAACCTGCACCAAAGCATAAATTCAATGACATTACAAAAGAAAAGACATTCCTTTATACCCTTAAAATATTATTACATTTCTCCCAATATAGTACGAACTCTCATAAAGCAGCTTACAATTAGTCGATTTCTAAATCCCAAATCACCACGAAAAAGTTTTCTCTTTGTCCATTCATATCGATTCTTTAGAAAGCTTGATCGATGTTTTTTGATCGTTTTCAGTGTTTTCGAAAACGAAAATTTTAAGAAACTCGCTTGTAGCTCTAAAAACTGAAAGCAGAAAAATTTGCAAAAAATCCTAGAATCTAATTCAGGCTTTCTGCTAACTATTAAGTCACAAATCTTCAAACTCGGTCCTGTTTACGATTTATCGTGGCCTTATGTAAAATTTTGCCATCAAAAATAAATATACCTAGTTATAAAACAAAAGAAATCTAATTACAATATCTATAAATTTAAAATGATTACAGGCAAAAACTACATATCTAATTTAATAATCTAATTTAAAAACACCCGATGGTTAAAGATGGCAGGGATAGCATTAAAAGTTCAATGCGACCTTGTTTCCATAATGGTCCCTCAAGGAGTGCTATTCAAAAGGAAAAAGAATGAAAATTTTCGAGAAAAGAAATAAAAGTTTTCATGGAAAATAGAATTTTGTCTAGACTGGAAATAATATCTTTGATTTTAATGACGAATAAGCATTGTTATTGGTTGTTTTTAGATTTCTAATAATATATGTAGGGACTATCATTAAGACTTTGGAGATTTTTAAAGAATTGGTCTTTGATCTTATGTTTGAAACTGTTGATGTTTGTTGCAGATTTTAGTTCTGAGGGTAGGCTGTTCCATATTTTAGGTCCTAAATATGAGAGACCATTTTGTCCTGTGTTGCTTTTTCGGAAAGGTTGAATTAGTTTGTTTTTAGATCTTCGAGTTACTCGGCTGGTACTAATAAGATCGTTAGTGAAAGCCCAAGCATTTATTCATTCACAGATATTTGAAATTTATTAATGGATTTTTCTATTGCCTGCAGGAGCATATGATATAAATGATGCACTCACAAGATCAAACCCCCGTCAAGCAGTGGCTCCGTTCAAGTCAACGACAGAAAGAAATATAGGGGTTATGAAGAACGTTTTCCCTGGACCGGGTGCATATAGACCATTTGAAACAGTTCAGATGCCAGATCGGAGAAAACTGCCGTAAGTCCTATGCTTTTTATGTTTCTTTAAAGGCACACTGTCGTGGCGCTGATTGGATGAATGAGAAAATATAAAAGAATAGAATTAGCCAGGCTTCATTAATTTCGCTGTACGCTGGAATTCATGATGGTGATAACGATCTGAGTTCCTAACAAAGTATGACCCAAAAGCATAATGGCTTGGCAATTATTCAAAGGCCAAAGCCTTTGTTAGTGATTTCAGCATTATGACTAGCCAATTACAGCCACGACAGTGTGCCTTTAATCCCACAACGGACGTTTTAGTTATTCTGCAGAAGAGTGTGAAACGAGTGATATTGTTCTACCGGGTGAGCCAACAAGGACACATTTGGGAAGACAATAGCACGAGTTGGTTTTGATTGACACGCAATTCAAAGCGATTAGCGATCGCAGACAAAGGAAATTCTCTCAACCAGTAATTCAAAACAAGCAAAGCCGCAAAAGGTTCTCTTAAACCCAGGTAGCTAGCCAACTCATTGTGCATCCTAGAAATTGTTTTTAAGAGCAAACATGAGCATAGATCGCAAGAAGAAGGATACATCTACACATCTGCCACGGGCATTTAATTTATTTGATTTAAAAGCCGACTGGGAGGCAATTCAATTTTCCAATTTTCTTCGTTGTAATTAAAACACGTACTGCTCAGCTTCTGAATCAAAGAATTAAAATGCCCAAGGTAGATGTGTAGATATATCCTTCTTCTTTCGATATATGCTCATATTTGCTCTTAAAAACAATTTGTGGAATGCACAACGAGCGCACTAGCTACTTGGGTTTCAGATAAACTTTTGCGGCTTTGTTGTTTTGAATTACTGGTTGAAAGAATTTCCTTTGTTTGCAGTCACTAATCGCTTTGAATTGGGGTGTCAATCAAACAAAACTGTTGCTATTGTATTACAAAACCTGCCCTTGTTGGGTGAGCCAGAAAAGGCTGCCACTCTCAATTATTCATTGCACCAAGAGTACTGGACGGATTTCAATGATTCAAATTTTTGTTAAAAGCCGAAAGACCGAAATATTTTATGATTTTTCTCACGATTTTGTTAGCACTGAAAATATACCGGGTGTTCCAAAAATGTATACAGATTCGGTTAACTCCAGCGATGCGAATTTAGCTTTAATCAATGGCTAATCACTCTCAAAATGTTCATCGGTAGTTAACTTGAACATAGATACCTCGTTTGTTGGTATTGGTGCTTTGAGAAATAAATTGCTAGAGCAAAAATATCAATCTTGAAGGCTCAAATGTTCGTCCACCTACAAACTAGAGCTTTGGCATTTCGCCTAAGCAAATTCCTAAAGCACATCGAAGTTAATAACTGAAATTGATGAAAAATTAAGAAACTGCCCAATAGTTGAGCTGACTGGGGTGACTTCTGGAAAACAGAATAACACAAGATCCAATATTGTCGAAATTTTGCTCAAATGGCTTGGCAATTATTTACCGTTTTTAAAATCTACACATTCTTTTGTTTCTAGGAGACAGCACTATCTCTGTTTATCAGCTCCTGCAATTCCACTGCCACCTTTACCTCCGCAGCCAGGTCCTGGTCATTACAATTTAGTGAATTATCGCGGTGAACCACGCAAGTATGTATCAAGCTCAGTGTTTGTATCATCAACGCGGCGATGGACTGGGGATGCCAACCTTGAATCTTTTTACCAACCAGGTCCAGGTATGTGTATTTTGTAGACTTAACGCTAGTTCTACCATGGGTAGCTAGACACTGCTGGTGTGCTCCTATGGAGGAGCGCTGCAACTAATATGTACTTGCGGAGGAATAATTTCTATAGTTCTGCGGAGGAGGTATGCTGCTGTGCTTCTTTGGAGGAGCGCTGCAGCTAATATGTACTTTCGGAGGAATAATTTCTATAGTTCTGTGGAGGAGGTATGATGCTGTGCTTCTATGAAGGAGCGCTGCAACTAATATGTACTTTCGGAGGAATAATTTCTATAGTTCTGCGGAGAAGGTATGCTGCTCTGCTTCTATGGATTAAAGCTGGAACTAACATGTACCTGCGGAGGAATAATTTCTATAGTTCTGCGGAGAAGGTATGCTGCTCTGCTTCTATGGATTAAAGCTGGAACTAACATGTACCTGCGGAGGAATAATTTCTATAATTCTGCGGAGGAGGTATGCTGCTCTGCTTCTTTGGATTAGTGCTGCAACTAACATGTACCTGCGGAGGAATAATTTCTATAGTTCTGTGGAGGAGGTATGCTGCTGTGCTTCTATGAAGGAGCGCTGCAACTAATATGTACTTTCGGAGGAATAATTTCTATAGTTCTGTGGAGGAGGTGTGCTGTTGTGCATCTATGAAGGAGCGCTGCAACTAATGTGTACTTGCGGAGGAATAATTTCTATAGTTCTGCGGAGGAGGTATGCTGCTATGCTTCTGTGGAGGAGTGCTGCAACTAATATGTACTTGCGGAGGAATAATTTATATAGTTCTGCGGAGGAGGTATGCTGCTGTGCTTCTTTGGAGGAGTGCTGCAACTAATATGTACCTGCGGAGGAATAATTTCTATAGTTCTGTGGAGGAGGTATGCTGGTGTGCTTCTATGAAGTAGCGCTGTAACTAATATGTACTTGCGGAGGAATAATTTATATAGTTCTGCTGAGGAGGTATGCTGCTGTGCTTCTATGGAGGAGTGCTGCAACTAATACGTACTTGCGGAGGAATAATTTCTATAGTTCTGTGGAGGAGGTATGCTGGTGTGCTTCTATGAAGGAGCGCTGCAACTAATATGTACCTCTGGAGGAATAATTTATATAGGTCTGCGGAGGAGGTATGCTGATGTGCTTCTATGGGGGAGTGCTGCAACTAATATGTACCTGCGGAGGAATAATTTCTATAGTTCTGTGGAGGAGGTATGCTGGTGTGCTTCTATGAAGTAGCGCTGCAACTAATATGTACTTGCGGAGGAATAATTTCTATAGTTCTGCGGAGGAGGTATGCTGCTGTGCTTCTATGGAGGAGCGCTGCAACTAATATGTACTTGCGGAGGAATAATTTCTATAGTTCTGCGGAGGAGGTATGCTGCTGTGCTTCTATGGAGGAGTGCTGCAACTAATACGTACTTGCGGAGGAATAATTTATATAATTCTGCGGAGGAGGTATGCTGCTGTGCTTCTTTGGATTAGTGCTGCAACTAATATGTAGTTGCGGAGGAATAATTTATATAGTTCTGCGGAGGAGGTATGATGCTGTGCTTCTATGAAGGAGCGCTGCAACTAATACGTACTTGCGGAGGAATAATTTCTACATTTCTGTGGAGGAGGTATGCTGGTGTGCTTCTTTGGAGGAGCGCTGCAACTAATATGTACCTCTGGAGGAATAATTTATATAGGTCTGCGGAGGAGGTATGCTGCTGTGCTTCTTTGGAGGAGCGCTGCAACTAATATGTACCTGCGGAGGAATAATTTCTATAGCTCTGTGGAGGAGGTATGCTGGTGTGCTTCTATGAAGTAGCGCTTTAGCTAATATGTACCTGCGGAGGAATAATTTCTATAGTTCTGCGGAGGAGGTATGCTGCTGTGCTTCTTTGGAGGAGCGCTGCAGCTAATATGCACCTGCGTATTTCCTCCGCAAAAAATAAAGCTGTTGGAATCGAGCACAACTGCGGCATCTAACTACCCATGGTTCTCATGGTTTCTACAATTAATGTCAAAAAGCAACTTAGGGGTCAAATCTTTAAAAAGTTCGGTGTAAAATTCTGTTGCAGTTTTCTTTGAAATAAATGGCTTGGAAGGATCTTGGGGGTTTTTGCTGTAAATCTGCCGTGGCAATTTATTGATATCTTGATTAGTTTCAAGATGGCGGCATTTATTAAATTTGAGGCTATGACGTCATCACATTTCTAAATTCTAAACTGGAAAAGCTCCAGATTTCTGCTTGCCACCACATTGTAGACCTTCATAACTACGGTTTCTTTAACGGTTATATATTTTTTTCTCTATTAGTTTAGGATTTACGATTGTTTAAACTTTTTCAAAATTGTCCATGAATTTTTTCAAAGATAATGAAAGTGGCTCTTTTTTGAAAAATATCAAGATATCAATAAACTTCCACGTTAGATTTACAGCAAAGTACCACAAGTTCCTTTCAAGCCATCCAGGTCAAATAAATCTGCAAAAGAATTTTACACCGACCTTTTCAAAGATTTGAAAGATTTGAGCCCTATGCTTCAAAAAGCAATCTTACCAACTGCCTTACCAATATTCGAAGGGGTTCTTCATGAGCAATTTTGCGTTATTGCAAATCTAATCTGGCATCTAATTTGAAACAGACTTTAGAACTCATATTTACACACACACAGGAAGAGCTGGACTAATGTTTGCGATCTGTTTGATAAGATTTCAATAAAGTTCAACATTATAGCAAAAGTAGCTAGAGTTTCTTTCAAGCCGTTCAATTCAAAGAAATAGGTCATAAAATTTTACATCGAAGTTTTTAAAAATTTGTTGAACCTATGCTGCTTCAAGCTACATTGTCCTTTTCTCATTGTCCTTCAAAAGTCGAGATTTTCTCAAAGATTTCTTTTGATTTTCCTCAATCAGTTTAAAATCAATTTTTAAAGTTTGCAAAGATTTGCAGCTTTTTCTTAGTGTCTAAGGCCTTTGTTTCAAAGTTTGGAACACTCCAAGTTTAGACATTTTTATCTCTTTCACCAAACATTACCTCTCCTTTGGTGTTACAGTCTTAATCTATTTTGTGCCCTGTTTCCTTCTCATATTTAATTTATCTTTAATCCCAAATAACGCCATTTTCCATTTTACCAACCTAGAAATCGGATTTTGTAGTAAAATTTCATTTCCTATCATGTTTCTATGGTGTTTATTCCATTGGTACAATTGTCTGTCAAGAATCTGTTATTTTTGGTCAATAAAATGTCTGGTTTCCCTGCAATATAGAATTACCGCCAGAACGAGCTACTTTTCTAGTAGAAGCTCAATTAAACCCTTCAGCTAATTATCAGCCAGACCTTTTCCTGATCCAAAACTACCCCATGCAGTTTTAATGATAATACCCCTATGGATGGACATCAAATCTTTTAAAAAGATTGAGCAGATGGTTAATGTATCCTCCCTTTTATTTGGTGGCTTTAAAAGAACTTCAAGTACTTTACTATGATTTCTATTCTTGATATCTGGATTATTTATGAATTTTAAATCAGGTCTTCTTGCCATTATTTTCTTTTACACTCCATTGTGCTTTTGCTATTTTCTTGGCCGGAGCTTTTGCCTCACCTCTGAGGCCTCTTCAGGCGATTTCAGCGATATCTTGATTATTGAGTTCTGATTGGTCTATCTAACAATTCGAATTCATTTCATTGGCTGAAATTTAACCTCGTTTCGAAAGAAGCTTTGTAAACTGTGTCAGTGAATGGAGTATGATCTTTATCATTATCTAATTTCTAGCGACTTATAACCCTGCGGACATCGGCAAGCAGTCATTCATTTACAACACGGAAAGTAAATGGATCTAACAGCCAAAGAACCAGTATCTCAAGTAATAAGACTACATCGCTCCGAGAAATCAAAGAGACACTATGAAAACCACTACAATCGAAGGTTTGCAAAGTAAGAACAGTTTTATACTTTAGCAGTTTACGTATTCTGGCAAGCAGCCAGAACTTTTGCCAGCTATCTAGGAACATAGTAATTGAATCAACATTTGTACAGTTTTTTATATTTTAGATGGGTTTAAGAATTAAAAATAGTGGAAATGAAGGTACACTTTTGTGGAAATATTTCAGTGTTTCTTGGGCAGGTTAATCCATAGTTAATCTGTCCCATTCTTTTAATCTAAATTTGGTAGTTTTTGCTACAACTTGAGACTCTGATTAGACGCACTCCACTCGTCCCAATATTTTCACTCCATTCCGTTTTTACAGTACGATCACCGGAGCGGATATACTTCGATCACCGTCTTTTTCTTGTCCACTGCACCCTAGTTTTAGGCCGTTTTCAGCTATTTTGCGTCAAACGAATTTCGTTTCGCTGTTGTTTCTTTGCTCATAGAATTGGAAAAAAATCACAGAAATACTTCAGTTTTCTGCTGTCAAGCAAAATTTCTTCATTTTTCTACATTTAGTCTGCAATTACAGAGAGTTGGCGACTCTCCTCAGTTTTATTCATTCCGCAATCCATCCAGTACCCTAGTTACTATGATTTGTCAGACACCTGACATTTTTGACCCACCTGTTATGTGTCAAGGTTGGTAGGGAAGCAGTTATTTTGATGATGATCACCATTTGAAATTACCGTAAAAGCTCTATTAAGCCCTCCTCTCTATTAAGCCCCCCCCCCCCCCCTTATATCAAAGTCCAGAAGTTACCAAAGATTTTCCATTTATTGAGCTAAATAATTTTGCATCTTAGTCAAGTGAACGCGAACGTGAAGGTTAAGCTTTTAGCGACAAGTGGTGATATCGCTGAAGTAGAGACGGCCATATCGAGTCCACAAAGACCCACCCTCCCCTCCCCTTGTCATGAAATTGAAGTGATGGGGCTCTACGTGCCACAACACCAAGTCGAAGAACAAATGAAAAAATGTGGTCCTCACAGAATTCCTTCCCAATAGAGTTACCTACCGCATTGAACGTTCTTCAATACCACCCATCAGGTAAAAAATCTTGCTCTAATTTCCTGCCGTTTTGTTACCTCTTCAAGCAAGGGAGCTTGCTTCCTCTTTGAAGAGCACACACACCATGATGGATAATGTGTTTTTCTTTCAAAGACTCTAGCTCTCAAAGCTTCATATAGTTTGATTAAGTTGCCAGTCCTGTTTCCGCTGCTACCGGAAATCTTTTAGCAAGGCAGAACCTACAAAAGGAAATAACAATAATTAAAGTATAATCCCTGGGACGAAACTGCAATAGGTTTGCCACTTCGTGAAGGGCAAGACAAGAATGTATGTTCTAATAAATTGCAAGAAGCAGTAACTGTTAAAGGAAGATATTTGACCCAATTTGTTCACAAAATACACACATTTCTTATGATAAGCTAAAATTTGAGCCAATGCTAATCGCTTGTTAACATTATCAGATTTGAGTACTCAGAGTTTCTTTCGAATTTTTCATAAGTTCCATGACAATCTTCACAATTAATTCCTGTGTCGTTGTGAACGAAGGTTTTTGCTTTTGAAGCCTGTCCAATGTTTAGACGTAGCTGAAGGTCTTTGAAGAATATGGTACAGGAAACAAATGAGAATAAAGAAGAAAGATGCTCAGGATTTTCTTGACTAAAATAGATACAGTTGGCCGAATATTTCTTCTCAGCACTGGAGTTTCTTAACTTTAATGCGATCTGAAAATTGAGTTTTGTATGAAGACTTAATTCTAAAGACTTCGTACAACAGAGTGTGCATTCACTCATTGCCCATCCTATCAAAAGGGCAATAGTGATTGAAGTGGCTTACATGCTTGCTTCTTGTGGAAAATCCGTCTTTCAAAGTTTTTTTTGCAGCTTAGAAAACTCATCAGAAAAGAATTATTAAAAAACGTCCAAATTATATTTGGAATATTTCTCTTGAAAAACATTGGTGCATTCATCTTTAAGCTCAAAGGCGAGTAAGATTGGATTAATCAGCCAAATTCCAAAGTTCTTTTTGAAAAATTTGCAAGGTTTCAAAGCAACAGTCAACCAAGCAGGTTTTATGCGCAAATCTCATATCATCTTATTTTCTATTATCTTTTCCTTATTCGAAGGACTGCAAAGGTCACCAATATCAAAAGAAGAGGTGCTAAGCACTAACCTAATACAAAGCTGTTTATCAATGCGGGGAGGGGCATTTTGAGGGTGTCACGCGGCCCCCTGCTTGAATACCATTCATTTGGAAAGCGTTTCTCCGCATGGTACCAGTTATTAGCGAGGCTGCTTCCAAAATAGTTTTGGTCTTGGTCATGCACACTGTGAGCATGAGATCGAGACCAGGAAGTGAGACGGGGGTATTGTAAAATAAGTAAGCGCAACTAGTGTCGCGTTTGGAAATGCAATGAAATTGTGTGCTAAACAGCACCCTTTAATATGTCTGAAAAGTTGGAAAACTTCCGAGGGCTGATCCAAGTTTCTTATGAAAAAGGCGTATAATAAATTCCGAAATTAAACCCTCTATGTATTGAAAATTTGTTTTTCTCATTTTCACTGACGGTATCCCAAAGACGATCATTCTCAGATAAAATTTTGTCAATCAAAGAACGTGCACCACGCTTCAACTTGAGCAAGAATGAGCGTCATCTTTCATCATTTATCCGCTAGAGTGCGGCCTACCATTTGTGTTTTGCGAAAAGCTTTTATGCTAGTTGTTGAAGAGGTGCAAATGACTGAACATCGCGTTTCGGCAGCATCGCAAGAAATTTAGCACCTATTCTACAGACAATTCTACAGTCAAGAGGGATCTAAGTGCTGGATTAATTGTTGATATTACAAGCAGATTAGATCAGAAAGTTTATGTGATTTTTAAATCTTACGGGGTGAGTCTTCCGTGAGTCTACTGAAATGCTTCAAACAACTTCTCCCAACAAATTTAACGAAATTCCATTTCCTTCATCCACTTGATGCTTCAATTTAATTGTTGAAAATTCCGTATAAAGCTTTAGCAGGCTATAGTTTGGTCTCAAAATCAAACCTGAATTTATCTCAATAGTGCTTACTATGTAAATTCTTCTATTTTCTTGGCTTTTTATTGAGATAATATGTGCATGCGTATTTTTTTGTTTGAAGAGATATTTTTTAAATCAAGTATCTTTCCAAATAAATGAAGATTTCAGCTTTCTAGAACTAAAAGTTTCTGAATTTGTTTCTTAATTTTTGGATGCACGTAGTCTCTACCACTGCCACGTATTCGTTTCTTGACAGACATCACAATTGTTAGCAAAGAGGAGAGTTCTATTTGATTCAAAACAGAAATTTATCATGAATATTACTAAAAAATAAAAGCTCGAAGGCAATGTTCCAATGATTTCCTTGTATTTTGCTTTTGCAAATTTCTTAGCAATTCTCAAGCATTGTACTAGAGTTTCTTAAATTTTTCACCATCCTAGTACTAGTTTCTTATAAACCTGTTTCTTATCTAAAAAGCGCGTATTTCCAGTGCTCAGAAAAAACAAGAAAACTGCCAAAAGATGTTCGGCCTTTGGACCAAAAGAATCAGAGCTCAAACTCGACGTACATTGATGCCATTGATCTACTCAATTCTCACCTTTCAATGTTTGCCAAATAAAAAACCACGCTCCAATGAGAAACTTGAATCCTTTTCTTCAATCATTGTATTGCAGGGAAGAGTAAAATTTGGGGGGGGGCTACCCGATAAAGAGTCCATTGCTTGAGAAATTTTTGCCCGACTTGAGGCTGATTTTTGCAAATTTCCCCTGTCTCCCACGCCTATGAATTTACCACTTTAGCTGCAAGGATTATAGTAAAGAATAAGACTGAAATGCAAAGACATGTTTGTCTAAGCCTGATTCACAGACCAAATGAGAATTCGGTATGAGAATCCCAAACACGACCACTTGGCACACATTTTCTCTGTTTTCGCCTCACTTCACGACATATCAACCCCCGGTTCCCCAACCTCAAATATCCAACAGTTTATTGTTACGAACTTCCTATCGGAATTCGGAATCTCGCCAGTTTTGAGCTCAGGAAATCAGGTTGATTTGCGTGGTTCGTAACTAAAATTCGCATGCTAATATTTGTAATAGAAACATACGGAAAGAATCAAGCCACATCAAGCTCAACATACAGTCATCATAACATATGTTCAGAGGTTAGAAGTTGGAGCCACAGCTGCTGTAAAGAAGACGGCCTAAGGGGCCTAGACGCCTTCCAATTGAGGTCAACAAGTCAGAGTGGAACCAGGAAAAATTAACGAGGAATCAAAAAGTTGTTTATGTAAAGAAGAAAAGAGAAGGGTAAGAATATTTTGGCTGAAAATCTAAAGAAGGTCTTTCTATTCTTTCAGGGAGGTTGTTTGGTCCGTATCTGTTTTCATTGAAGTTCTTTCGGTTGGAGAAAGGTCCCACCCTTCCTCATGAGCTCGAAGTTGATTTACTGAGGAGGAGAAGAGGACGGCCTAAAAATATCAAAATATTTTCTGACATTTTTATGTTAGATACAGTCAGGAAATAAAACAAAATGTTTACAACTTACGCCTGCTTACAAAGAGTGTATTTAAAGTTAGGGCTGGTTTCTTTCACCGCCTACATGCAAATCAGATTCACCTCCCCTCCTATGCTATGACATAAAGTCCTGTTGTTCATGAAAATACCTTCTTTTCTAGGGTGACTTTCTGCAGGCAAAAAGATTTTCCTAAAAGTTGGTATGAAGGCAGATGAGATGTTAAAAAAGATGAAAATCAAATTAAGCTTCCTAAAATTGATCAGTAGCCCTGATTGGCTGAAAATCTTTTAGCCCCCTCCCCTCATAAGGCTAGGAGCCAGGGGTCTGTGGGGAGGCAGCCCCCTGACATCAGAACACGTCCTTGCAAAAAGTAGCAAAAAACAATCTTTATGGTCAAAGATCCACTGTAAGTCGGGCAAGTATTTTATCAGGCACACCCAAATTTTATCAGTCAGCCCCAAGGACACTCACCCTGAGAGCCCTCTGTGTGTTATAAAAAATAATGCCAGGATTGCTAATCTGCCACATGGCTTCTTTGGGTTATATTGCAAAGTTTACTGTTTCTGTTTAGTAATATCACCTGTTTGATGACTTGATTGCTTGCTATCAAAGAGCAATTGACAAAACCAACATCAAAAACAGATCTGTATTTGAGATGATCAGGAAATGAATGTTTATCAAATTTATTTGAAATGCTTAAAAGCATGGCTTGATGGCCTATTTGCAGAGCAATCTGCTTGAGTGTTTTATTACTTGTCTGATGACATGTTTGATCAACTATCTTGATGATATTTGCTCAAAACATTAGCCACAAAATCACTGCAGGAGGATCATATTTCTCAGCCTGAGATCAAGATCAGGAAAACAACCCTGAGAATCTTTGAATTCTGAAGATTCTTCAGATTTTTAATATCATGGCGAAATTGAAGTTTAAAATTTAAAAAGGGAGTAGGGCGGATCCAGCGCAGTTAAAGAGGGGCAAGTTGCAGAAGGGCCACCAAAGTGGAACCAAAAGGAGGCATACCAAAGGCAGGTACACTTTTATAACTACTTGTTGGTTTTTGACGAAATCATTTTTTGAGCTAAAAGTTGGGTGCCAAGGACTTTTCTCGTTGCCCCCAACTTGCCCCCAAAATCTAGTGAAAGGGGTATATACATTGCATGTTGTTGATAAGGGTATGTGTTTCTCATAAGGGTATCTGCTGCTCATATGGGTAGGTTTGAAGGTATTTAATCCTCTGAACAATGATCTGTTTTTGGTAGATTTTATTGAAATGTTTTGTCTAATGTCATCTTGTTTTTATCAAAGTTCCCCATAAGGATGGGTTTTGATTCTCTATCAATTATAACTATTTAGCTCTCTAATGTCCTTTGTCTGGTCATTTATGTATACCCAGAATACATTTTATATTACCCATTTTAGGGAACACACCATTTTGCATATGTAGAATATAGTAGTGCCTTGAGAAAAACTGCTGGGTGGACATGTACATTCTGAAGAAAAGTGAGTCCACTTCACCCTGGTGATGCCCTTGGGAGCAATGCCAGGGAGCAAGCAGGAGTATCTCCAACAACTTTGTGTATACCCAGCCATTTTCACACCATTTTTGCATAGGAATATATTAGTGCCTTGAGAAAACTGGGGTGGACATGTACATTCCAGTCCACTCCCTGGTGATGCCCTTGGGAGCAAGGGAACAACTTTGTGAAAGAATAAAAAAAATGATATTTCTGGGGAAAACCTTACCAACTTTTGTAATTCATCCGATAGAAGAGAACAAATGAAAAAGAACAGGGGCACTTTGACCTTAGGGAGGAGGGCCTCCCTGTTACTACCCAACCATCAGCCTTCCCTCATCCTTCCTCTGTCAGAAACACCCTGCTAACCCCAAAGAGAGGGCACTTGGTTAGGACCTTGATATATAGGCAACAAAAGTGAATGAATCTTTTTTGACACAACTGAGAATAGTGTAATTAACAGATGAAGTCTTTCTGCCATCAGTATCCCACTGAGAAAACATACAGACCCATTTTGTCTTCAATTCAAAACCACTGAAATCATGTTTTGGCATCAAAATTAAATTTTCGCAAGGCACAGGAAATTGTTGCTTTAAAATATTCTGGATGATTAACTGTTTAAATATTTTTGCTGAGGACATCATGCAGGGAGGTCAAGGAATGAAAGGTGGAAAGAGCAACAGTCCACATTGTTATTTTCAGCTTTTCTAATTCCAGCACACAAAATATGCATTGTCCAGGAATGTAGCAGGATGCACCATAGTGGGCATAGACTTGTGGACCCAAAATACAAGGAGACTGGATGGTTTGTTTTCTCTCAGCAGCTCTTCTTTCTGTCTACTGTACACTCAAAATAGAATTGAAGGCAGTTTGGAGTTAAGGATATCTATCTGTAAGGGCCACATTTAGGAGGAGGCAGACACAAGCTCCCTTTGGGCCATACTAGCACTGAGAGCCTTCATCAAAGGCGGCACCAGGGGGTGGACTGGGGTGGACATGTCCCTCGCACTTTTTCTCGGTCGTATTTATTTTTGAGCAAAAACGATGTAAAAAATGCTAAGTATTCCTTCTGGCAATCAATTCTATTCCTTTTCTACCCCACTTTTTCAGGGCTGGTGCCGCCTCTGGCCTTCATAATTTTCCTTGCCATTTATGGGAGCGTACCCCAATCTCCAAGACCGCTTGTTGTGTTCTTACTTCGTGTTACTTGTGCTAGAAAGGGTTCCCCCCAGGCATTTAAAGCCTTTCAGCTGCCCTGCAATGGAGATATCTGATGTTCTCCTGGTGTTGTCAATTGTTGGTAACTTTTCTTTCAACTGAGAGTCGGACTCTTGCATGTTGAGATTAACGCTTCCATTTAGGAGCAATGACCCTTTTCAATGAGGTTTTTTTCTTGATTGCTAGAAACCACCTTACCAACATCCTTTTGATCTTTGCAAGAATTTTGATTTGACTCTCGTGTGGTTTGCCCCACTCTCTTTGGGAGCTCTGATTTTTCAATCAAGGAAATCATTCTCCACCTTCTTAAATTTTTGTTTAACTGGTTTTATTTACTGAAAATTTGAAAGAATTCCTTAGCTGTTTAACATTCAATTTTTTTTCTGAGTGGCCCTGACCTCATGCTGGATTGAGAACACCACAATTAAATCCTTATTAGATCCAATAAATTAAGAAATGAAAACGGATGAATGTTGTTGAGCATATTTTGTTGGGAGCCTGAACAAATATTTCCTGTTGTTAACTTTGTTGAAGGTCTAAATTTTGTTAAAAGTTTGAAAGAACCTGACATCTATTTGCTGAAATATTTTCTGTATTGGAAATATTTTCGGCATTCTCTCCCCACCTTCCCCCTGTGACGCTGGGCGTTTGTGCTGCCTATAAAAGTTTCTGTCATGTCATGCTCAGTTCAGGGCCGTCAAACCAGACCCTTTCATAATTGGTCAACGCCCTCCTATGCACTGGTGAAACGCTGCTTTTAGATTTTATTTAGAATCTCAAGTGGGCCAGCGGGCCTGAAAATGTTCCTGAAAGAAAACTTCAACAAAGAAAAAATACATACCTTATTTTTTGCGGGCCCCCTGGTAACTACCCTAGCCACCCCACCCTTCTCGACGGTTCTGGTTCAGTTCATTGCATATTTAAGGGTACAAAAACTGTTGTATTTGCCTAAATCCACCAGGTATCATTCCGTGGTCTCTTTCTTTTTAAATTCGATTTTCAACAATGCGAAACGGCACATGTTAAATAGTTTTGACCGCTCCCTCCTCACCTGCCTAGCTATTATTTAGAACAGTACAATGAAATATGGGGGGGGGGGGGGTAAGAGACCAGTGGTTTCGCAACGGTGGCCTGTCCTGTATAAATTGGATGTACATAGCTGAATGAATGAATAATGCGGCTTTACTTTCTCCCTCAAGCATGTTTTCTCCCACTCGCAGCGAAAAGGTGCTTAGGAAAACAAGATGATGACATAATTAGCGCGGAAGTAGATCGCGTCTGTGTTGTGGTCGATCATACCCTCGAGGTATAATGAGTATTATCTGAAACCGGAATGTATCCATAATTATCCTTGGAAGGAGATTTTAGATCGGAAATGCAAAATGACACTGAGAAGCGTGTTACGGAACCAGCACTCAGACATTCTTACAGTGATCTTTCATCAACAAACATTCAATATAAGGCCTTGTTTTGATGGAGATAGTGAAGACGAACAGCAGGAACCTTGATATTTACCCGGGATTGCGGAACCTGGGGGGAGGAAAGGAGCACTCCCGTCCCATTAGAAGCTCGATTAGAAGTCTGCACTTGTTTTTTGCAAGAAACCGCTCAGAAGAAACCCAGCTCTCTGATCTAAAAAAATCATGAAACTCCAGTGCTGTTAAAGATGATGTTATTTTAAGAAATCCTTAACATATTTTCACATTGTTTTCACTTGTTTCATGTTTCCCATTTCCTGGATGGTACTTGAGTAATGTATAAACATTTGAAAGGCTTCAAAAAGCTCTTTTTGGAACGTTCACGAGGGCACAGAAAGTAAATATGGAGATAAGAAACTCTAAAAAAACTCTTCGAGTGCTCAGAAATTGATAATTTCAAGAGACTCCTCCCTCACTGGTTCAAATACAGGTGTAGTTCCAACAGTTCAGCCGAAAAATATTCAAAGTTATGTTCTTAGACAATTTGTCTGAAAAAATGTGCGTTCGTCGCCCAAATGGTCCATCTTTTGCAAAGGGACATAGTAATGGAGCCACAACCACAGGATGGCGTTTCGTATTGGAGCAAACTTCCGAGCCCAAGGGTTTAAAAAACATGGGGAAATTCTGATAGCTTTCATTTGCTTACAAATATTCATGCACTTGAAATATTCGGATGTTCCTTGTTCTAACTTTCTTGTTGAGTCGCATTTGCCTCTTTTTGGAAAAGAGGTGTGGGAACTTTCCAACAAGAATTTTCCATTTCTAAAGGATGTTTCTTTGCTATAGTTAATGTTAAAAATAGGCCTAACAGTTGAATATAGAGGTCCACGAGTTGCCCACACAGCTGTGAATCTTCGGTTCCGAAAGAAGCAACTTAGGCCTAAATATTGGTGTGTTATTTCGCTGGTTTCATCTAAATAAACTGCATTGAATGCGGTGTTGTCCTCGTCTCCACGACATTAATTTGAAAATCTGAATACAATGTGTTGTCAGATGTAAACAAGCATTACGTGGCACGTCTATTATGACGTCATGAGCATTGCGTGAGCGGATAAAAGGGCAATTTCCTGTACAATTAGCCAGGCTTTGGCGTGCCGCGCAAAGAAACTATTGATTCGGTAAAATCACCGTCTGATCGAGTTTGTCTTGCTCGGATTTGTTTTTTCAGCACTGTTCGAAGCCTCCCTGCAGCTCACTAGCCTCAATTTCGCGGTTGTTGTTGTTGTTGCAGATAGAGTGACTGAGCAGATCTGAGGAGCATACAGAGATTGTGCAGCCAGTCTAGCCTCCCCGCACTTGCCAAAAGTATTTTTTCAATATACATTCAATATAATAAGTTTACAACAATGAAATGCCCAAGACATCGTGTCCAAATTGATATACTGCACTATGGTCCTTTGGAAGGGACGTTGAACCATAACTATACCGTAAAGCTCTACAGATCACATAGGGTCAACAATAACAACAACAACAACAACTTATCTTCTTTGCCATCAAAAGAAATTTAGATTTTAAATTGTTTTAACAATCGTACCAGGAGGGAGAACTTATCTGGAGATTTGAAAAAGCTACGAATTAAGAATTAGAGCTCGAAATGCTGGTCCGTGACAATTGTTTGTCACGGATCCAAAGCTGTAGGGCACAGCGTGAAGTTGTTGGGGAGACGAGATACGGTTTGTTCAACTAAATGTATGTGTCCCTCCATGCAGTAGGTTAATGCTCATGCGCAGAAGCGTTATGGGTTGGAACTCTGAAGGGTGCATGAGCCTTGACCTACTGCATGGGGGGATACATAAATTTCCTCGGACAAACCATATCTCGTCTCCCCAACAAGAACGTAGTGGTTCTATTTCTCGAACTGCCATTGGAGCTGTTACGTTGATCACACTTGTTAAATATGAATGAATAGTGTTTCTTTTGCATGGGAATATGAATGAAAATGCTGATCCTATGACAGATATGTGGTTGCTTGGACTAAATATATCTTACAATTAATTCCTCGTTATAATCTGCGGGTTCACTCGCCAGTTATGACTTAAGCCTAGTAAATCGAAAGATTTAGACTGTGTGGGACGTTTGATTCCAAAACTGTCCCAGAGATTAAATTTAGTGGAACTGTAACAATGTGTGCCTGAGGGACATGTATTTTGGTTCAGCGAGATTGCCAATGGATAGGGCCTCGATACTGTAGAAGTTCTTCTGCTCTTATGAGCATATATTCTGTGCTGGTTGATTAAAATTGGTTATACCGGGTGAGTCAGAAAAAACGTGGGGTGTTTGGCGGACTGCGACGTTGCGTTTAGCCACCCGACCGTTGTGAACTAAATTATTCCGTGCAGCCATTAATCTGACTTAGATCATAAACTTTTCCCCATCGAAATGGATCATGTGATTCATTATTTAAAAAAGATTTTCCTTCCTAATACTTTGCATGGTATTCTTGCAAACTGAAGAAACTTTTAACCAAGCCCCTTCAGCATTTTAGCCTTGCCAAAGCTGCAGCTACACGTGGTATTATCTGGGGAGCATGTACCCAGCACTCCAGGAGTGAGGGGGTCTGGGGCGTAGCCCCAAAAATTTTTGTGTGACCACGCCCTTCAGACGCTTGGAAAATGAGGGAAACGCCCTTTTTCCCTATATTTTGCATCCTAAACATGGCTGGAATGAACACAAAATAGACAGGATGTTTTGTTTATTTGTATTGAGAATTTGTTCCCAACATAGCAAAAACTAGGAAAGTAGACGAAGAATTGTTATTCGGAACAAACAGTCCAGCACATCTGGTTGTTCTGATATTCGAGGAAATGCCTCTTTTTGCCACGTTATCATGGCATCTTCTGCAAAAGAAATTGTTATGGCAATTTGAATCATTTGAAGTAAGTCCCAGAGTAAAGCTCTTCAAATCGTTTTGATGAGATTGTTTCAAGGAGCAGTAGCAAATAGGGTTCACTATAGCCAATAGCACGTGCAGGCTAAGACAACTGGGAATCTTGAAATGAGTGGATCTTGCCACTAGGAAAATTTTGATAACATACATTCTACTTTGGCTTAGAATGCCTCTCCCAACATCGTTCAAGCTTTTCTAAGAAACCCAAAACATTTCTCTACCAAACCTTGACAAAACCATTCTCTCCTCGTTTTGCAATAATCTCAAAGACCACCGTTTGACAGATCTGCCTAACCCCCCCCCCCCCCTGAGGTACAAATTTTATTGCATTTTTGTACGAATCTCGAGGACCATCTTTTTGAAAAGTGGGGGGGTCCGGACCCCCCCATTCCCCCCTTGGGTACGCCACTGCATGAAACAGTTCGGAAATAGTGTTTTCTCCCCTGGGATGCCATGTCACGTCATAACTTGTCCTGCGAAGAGAATATGTTCGAGAGACAGTAAAAACCCATGCTTCTTTGTGTTGTAAAGAGATTTATTTCAACAAGATCAACGCGATGTTTCATGACAAAACTATTTCATTTTCCCCTGATAATACCACGCGTACCTGCAGCTTTGGCAAGGGTAAATTGCTGAAGGGGCTCTATCAAAGATTTCATAAGTTTGCAAAACTGCCATACAACGTCCTACGAAGAAAATATTTTCTGATTAATACATCAAGTGATTTTGATGGGAAAAGGCTTATGATCAGGTTAGACCTCTGGCTGCAAGAAAACATATAGTTCGCTACGATCGGGTGGCTGAATGCGACGTCACAATCCGCCAAACACCCCACGTTTTTTCTGACTCACCCGGTATATAGTGCCTTTTAGCTGCTCATAGGATGCATTACTGCAACTGAAAGGGACATTGTGTTCTTGTTTGCTATGGATAGAGAAGAGATTGGCTTGCTAAATAACATCTACATTGGCTATTATCGAGAGGTTCGAAAATGAGTATTATGATGATTATACAATTTTTTTAAGTGATAATAGGATAGCAGTAAAATATTCGAAAATGCAGATTCAGCCAGGGGCGAAAAATCTCGTCAAATGCTAGATTTATCCATAATTGCAAATAGATTCTCGTCACAGGCTTTTTTTTACGGGTGAGATTTTTATTTTATCACAAATGAAAACAACTAACTACAACGAAATTTAAATATTCTGTGGCTGCCATGGCTGGAAAGGACATGATGTCATCGAGTTCCAACTACGGCAGCCACTTACATCAATGGAAAAGTATGCATCAATTTTAAGAAAAGAACAAGAACAACACAGGCGTCTTAGAAAGAAGAACTCCCTCCCCTCCACTTTACAGCAGTTGCTTGACTCTCAAACAAGCACAGATAGTTGAAACACCCAATGCTCTTTCGTTTTGCTGTATCAGTTATGACAAAAATAACGTCAGTGTCGTGTATTGTAATGTATTGTAGTGTAGTGTAGTGTAGTGTAGTGTAGTGTAGTGTAGTGTAGTGTAGTGTAGTGTAGTGTAGTGTAGTGTAGTGTAGTGTCGTGTATTGTACATATTGTAGTGTAGTGTAGTGTAGTGTAGTGTAGTGTAGTGTAGTGTAGTGTAGTGTAGTGTAGTGTAGTGTAGTGTAGTGTAGTGTAGTATAGTGCAGTGAGGGAAACACCTTGCCGAACGGCTGCCATCTTAGATTTGCGTTGCTTGGAAACCAATGTTTCTTGGAAGCATGGGTTCATCCAAATTTAGATAGGCCTATTTTTATCATTGTATTTTTATTAGTGAGTCAGGCTAAATATATCTGCCAGTGTTTGTAACAACATTCTGCGATAGATGCCTTGCGGCGGTTAGCGGGTTTGATTGAATGAAACAAGATACATAATTGGCAGAATAGATTTGGTTATTTCGGACTATTTGCTTTGATTTCCTCAAATAGCCCGCTTTTGTATCTCACAATCCAATTAATCGTTTGCTGTAAATAAACAAAGCGTTCGAAACTTTCAAAATATTTTTGATACATGCTCAAAAATTTGAGCTATCCCAACTGTCCGAATTCCGTGGACCGGTGTTTGTTTGATGACCTGGTTGTGTTTTCGATTTCTTTGACGTTGCAATTGTCTTATTGACAACCCTTGACGTTTGTCAGTTTTCAAGCACCGTCTTAGAGGGTTGCTATGTGTTTGTGCGGTCTGAAGCTGTGGGATTTTTTGCGGAACTTGAGCATTAGATTGGCAAATAACGAGATTCCTTTGTTGTTAACGTGATATATAGAACGTATTTCATCGAATTTGCCTGATTAGTAACAAGATCAGTTCTGAATTGTGGTGTGCAGGATTTCTGTTTGTGGAAATTCAGTTTGAAAAGAGATATGAGGTACAGCAATGTTTAATTTCATTTGACTTACTACATTTCTTATTGCAGTGTTTTCATGTATTCCGAACGGATCTGTTTTTCATAATGTTCTCACCTTTTTGATATATACTGTTTGGGCTTTGATCATATGGAGCATTGTGGGGGCACCTTTCTTTTGGACGAAATATTTGATCGATTGTAGTACCTTAATTTTTGCTGGAGGGTACTACCTTAACTGCGAGCGTAGTTACCGTAATAGCTGTATTAAGCCCCCCCTCTATTGAGCCCCCCCCCTCTAGAGCCTCGAATATCAAATAAGCCCCCCCCCCGGGGCCTAATAGAGCTTTTACGGTAGCTACTTCTCTGGAGGCGCGGACAAGCGCGTCCTTTACTTGAAAGTTAAAGGCTGTCTGCCACGCATCTGATTGGGTGATAATGAGAATATAATGAGTAGGAGAATTGAATGGCTGCTGATCCTACTGACTTTCTAGAGCTCTGATTTTAATGCAGCCAATCAGATACGTGACAGATTGCCTTTAAGGTGGTAGGATCGAGTAAAAATTTTTTTAAATACATCGAATAAACATTTCGCTACTCTTCTCGATAATAAAGGATGTAAGCAATGCTCCATTGAACTTGCTAAGGAGTATGCTAACTATGCACTAAAGCAGTACTTGAGCTATCGCGGAGCCTGTGCGCAGGAGCCTGTTGTGTGCCAGACTCTAGCAAAATGGGGTCTCGTACACAGGCTAGTATACAGAGGTTCGAGGTTGCACGCAGGCGGCTATGCGTTAAGTCAGAAAAATATTTGGACGTTTGAAATCTTGTAAATATAGTGTAAATATGATAATATGATGATGATTATAATGATTCATGAAAAATCATGGTTAAACAACCAACTGCCCCAGAGAAACAAAAGGTTATCGAGACTGTGGCGCTTACAACAAAACAGAACAACAATATTTTGAAGCAATATTTGGATACATCTGGAAGTTTGGGAAAATAGTGAAAAGGATTGGGAAGCGAAATTCCACCCTTTAGTACGGTCCCGTGCGCATGAGACAATGGAGCGATTCATCGCGCGAGTTCGTTCATTAAACACATTCGATGATTTGACACGCAGAGCCACGCAGAGAGGACAGGTTGTACAGCCCATTCAACTTTTTTCAGTGGTTTATTTGTGGAATTCACAAGCAGGATATTTACGTTGAGATATTCTGCCCACATTTTCAGGATTTACATACTTTTCCCCGCAGTCTACGTAGTATCAATAAAGCGAAACTGTCCCAAATTGTTTGGATGCTATTTTAACAATGAAAAGCTAAAATTTTTGGTATCGTGTATTCGCATGATTTAACTTGAGGAGTGGATATTAAATTCATTTTGCATCAAGGAAGAGGAAAAATTTTAGATTGAAGTAAGATGCACACTTTGTTTTCGTCTAATTGAAATGAGGAATGAGATTCTGCCTTTGTTGTTTGCTTATAAATATCTAACATTGCAGAGGAAATTTGTAGTTTTCAGTTGCAAGATATTTTTATGTCATGTATTGATAAACAGTCATACGAAGTTGATACCTCCATTTTTAAAAGAAATCACTTATAAGCGAGTATATTAGCCTCTTCCAGCAGTTATGAATTGCTACTGGGAGCGGTCAGTTCGAACTTAAGAAAGAGAAACGTTATCAGTTTTCATAACGCACATTTGTTAGAATTTAGAATTAGAATTTAAGCCAATACTTGAGGTTTTTTTGTAGGTTTTTTTGTAATTAGACTTTTGTATATATTTTTTGTATAGTTGGCATTAATTAGCTTAACGCTATTGTCCCTGACAACTTTAAATATATTGTTTATTATTATTATTATTATTATTATTATTATTGTTGTTGTTGTTGTTATTATTATTATTATTATTATTATTATTATTGTATATTTCTTAAATTGATCAGAGTTTGAATATTCAGAGTTATATTTTCCCAGTAGCGACTTGAGTTTCTTAAATATTTGGCGATTTGAGAACTGAATATTTTATATGCAGTCGCTTGAAAATAATATTTGTATTAGCATTATTAGCTACATTTCTCATTGAAGACATGTCATAATCTAGCTTTGTAATGTTACAAATAATAATAATAACAACAACAACAACAACAACAACAATAATAACTTCAACCATTACCTAATCTAATTTGAGGCCACATTTTGCCCAGACACCAACATAGGTCGTATGAGCTAAGCTCTCATTAATACCAAGAAATGATATATCATATGACGCCATGATTCATCGAATCCGCTTTTTGATATCCCCAAATATGGATTTGATCACATTGCTCACGTGTATACTTGTAGGAATCATAGGTTATAAGACTCCTTGTATTAGATACGAGGTATAAAACATGCTTCCTCGTGTGTGGTACTTAGCTATTCTATACGAAAAAGCCTGGATCGAGCGTGATTTTTATATATTTTCATACGCGAGGTTCAATCGAGTGGCGCTAGAGCTTCTTTCACGATTGTGCACATTCGAAAATTCTACAGAATGTAATAAAATATCGTTCGATTTAGATTCTTTTCAGAGTAGGTAAAAGATCTATTCATAGGTTCACAAAACCTCAACTTAACCTGTGTCCAAGAGATCTGCAATGACTTTATGAGATATTGGCAGTATTTTACATTATTACACACCTGACTGAAGTCAAGCATTTTTGATTCATTTGGTAGATGCTTTGTATACAAGTTTCTCACAGATGAACAATGGGCTAGTTTGCACTTTAGCAGACACACTTTTAACGTTTCTCCGTGTGTGAATTTTGTACTGATTTTGGATCGAAAATGCATCAGTACTAAGATTAAAGTATACCAATTGAACCAGCGGGGGGCTTGGGGGCGGCAGCCCCCAAAAATTTGGAGCGAAACGAATTTATTGATTGCCGGTTCCTGCTGCAGTTTTAGGCCATATTTAAGTCATGTTGACGTTCTCCAGTAATTGCGAATTTGTCGAATTACGTTCGAATCTTGCATTATCCAATCAGATGATAGAATTTACATCACTATTGTTTAGAAAGCCAATCAGCAGTTAGTTCTAACAATACAATTCAATTCAACCTCTGTTTTCCTTGGAAACTGTGTCCGCCAAAGTGCATTTGTCCCGAACAATGTTACAATTTACCAAAGTGTCAACGTATGATCTCCGTTGATAATGATACTTTCATACTTTCATTGTCATAATCGTTACTTTACGATTTCATTATTATTGACAATTTCAGTGGCATTGAGTATCAAAGATTTTTAGCAAGTATACTTCTCTGTTTGCTTGAAAACATCATTACTCATCGTCCGCGGATATGATCATATCTTCCATATTATGTCTCGGCCAAACCATCGACCACTGCTTTCAGATTCTGTCAAATTTCCTGGAAGTAGTGATAAAGCATTTGTGAAAAGTATGTTTTCCGTTTTTCGTCGCTGTGACTTTTTGCTCACAGCCTATACCTTTGCAAAGTTTCGGCTGTGTAATTTTTTTATATTTAGTCGACCATTCAAAGTTCATCGAAAATCTTCACAAATCGCAAGAAGAAAGTTTCTCGAAATTTCTCGTAAAGATTTTGAAAATTTCTCGGATATGAGCATGATATATAACAGCCTTGCTGCTTTCTCAGGCTCATAATTAGCACGTCTTATGCCGAGGAAAGACACCAGCCAGTCGTGATTGTATTCCCTAATGCGTGGATGATAGTGTGGGAAGTAAATTATTTCCCTGTTCTACCCGCTTCCTGGTATCTGGGAATTTTCAAATCCTGAAAAGGGGGAAATGGGGTTAAAACTATGAGGACAACTGATGAGTTACTCATGGTCATATTACGCCTGTGTAGAAACATAGCATTGCAGATCACCGTCTAAGTGCTCCGATAAAAGGTCAAATGTTCGCCGGGGTCCTGGAGGTCGAAGGAAATAGTCAAATTTTTGCGAGGAAGCACCAATTTTTTACTAAGGACAGCTCAATTTTGGTGGGAAACCGTATCTTTTTAGGAAGAATTTCTCCCAAGATTTCGTACAGTTTGCAATTGAGACTTCGCGTGTGAGGCGTTTTATACAGTGAGGGATTTACATCTTGTCCAGAGACAAATTTTGCATGGCCAGACGAGGGTGTTCTTCTTGGAGACGTAGAGCTATTTGTTAGATTCTTCGATAAGGTCAAGCCAAACTTTCTCCTTATGTTTGTTTGTTAGATCTCTGCCCATAATTTGTCCTTAGGCCTTGCACGTTTCTGGATCAGGTGATATTTCCTTTGTTTATGGAAATAGATGCTGAGACATTACTCTCATATTATTATTAACCATAGCGGTTTTTCTTTGTCACAGGCAGAGTTGGAAGTGAACCAAGAATCACCACTGACGACAACAGAAGAAGCTGATAGATCGAACCACGAAATTCACAAGACTGGAACGTGGCACAAATTGATGAAACAGTAAAGAGGGACAATCAAAAGGCACTTCAAACCTGAAAACAAGCTCACAGTTTGTGTTGGTACAGAACGAAACACGAGAGGTTTCAGCTCTGAATACTTTTGTGTGTAGAAACACCCGGCATCAAGAACAGTCAAGAAAGGCTTCTCCCTGCAACAAAACACACAGAGACATTCTGTAACCGGGGGATTGAGACTGAGGGCGAGAGTTTTACGTCCACTTTACAGTCCAGGAAGCATTTGTACCAGGAAAAGAGACCCAGGTACGAGAATCGTTTAGAACAGATAACACAGTGCAAAACAGCGAAAGGAGGCAGTCACTAAAAGGGGGGCTGTGAACCCGACGGGGTGAACATTCAAGCGAACGCATTGGAGTTCAGTATCCCCCAGTTATAAGTGATCACTATTCATTAGCCACAAGAGGAAGTTAACAGCAAGGAGTAAAATATTGGCATTTTAGGCCAGCAGAAAGAACTTGTGAACGATGTCTACCCAGATAATTTACTACGTATTCTTATCATTGTTGTACAATACTATCGGAATTCAAAGTTTCACAGGACAGCAATGCCTTGAAGCACACAATAAATTAAGAGCGAAGCATTCTAAGACTGAACCGTTGAGATACTCTAAAGAACTTGAAAAGGAGGCTCAAGCATATGCTGATTTGCTGGCGAAGAATGATGGCGACCGAACTGATGTGTGAGTTTTTTTCATCCTTTGTTACTTAGCATGGGCATCAAATTTTTATAGGCAGATAAATTAGATGCACCTCTGCAAATGTAACCAATACAAACAAAAACAAATTTCAGACATATTTCCCCGATGTTTATTATCGTTTGTTATACCATTTCTTCGTCAGGGCAGTAAGTGTGGATTTTCAATTTTTTAGCAAACTTACCCCACATGTTCTTATGCCCAATGGTACTTTAGGGAAACAATTTATCTGCAGATTTTGCAAAAATGTGAATTGAAAATCATTCCAAATTCTTGAGATAAACTTTCCACCAAGCCAGAAAAAATTCCCATCTTTGAACATTCATACGTAGCACTGGTAGCACCAAGAGCACTAGATGGATTGAAATAAGTTGAATTCTGTTTGATTGCGGAGGGATTGAACTCCTTCTCGCTTGTTTATGAGATAGGTAAATTCGACTTTACGAAAATCTCATGTTTGTGAAATGCCTGAAAAAGGTCAAAACACTTTATCAAATCGTAAAGAAACTCCTCACAGAGAACAATAAAGACAGTACAATTTTTCACGGGTGAGAGATATCATCTGCACATTTATTGCCATGGGATTTAAATTCTTCAGCATTTCTTTCAAGACTTCTTTCTTAAAACTCCTGAGATCTCTTTCTTAAAACTCCTGAGAGTGGTGAATTACCCTTTCGTATTGTTCAGTGTGAGGAGATTCCTGACGATTTGATTAAGTATTGGTGTTTCGCAACTAGGAAAATTTCCTAAACTTGAATTTTCCTACATTTTCAGGACCCATAAAAAACGTTAGAAAATTTAAAAATGCTTTGGTCTTTTGTTGTCCTTTAACTAGAATTTAAATCATTCAAGTTATAGAAAATTAAATGATAAATGATAGAAAAAAAAATCGCAAAAATAATTCAAATCCGTCCAGTACTGTTGGTGCCATGATTTTTCGCCTTCGAAAGCGGAATTTTTTCTGGCTCACCAGTTTGGTGTACCCCCGTCAAAATATATTGTAGCTGATATCAGCTTTGTTACCGCATTTGCGTTAGAGTTGCCCTGACCTTGTACCTCACAGTGCTTAGTAGCCAACACGTAATGGATTGTTCATTCGAAAGATATTTATGTTATAGGAAATCCTGGTGAGATATACTATCGTGTTTCAAAGGACCTAATTTTTTAATTTGCAAACCATGGAAGTAAAAATTGTAAAGTGGAATTAAAGGAAGGTAGCCTATGACCCATAGCTAAAAGTCAGGAGTAGCAATGTCATTCGATCCAGATTCTTTTTGCAGAATAGCTTCCAGTGAATCAACTAAGTTAAATGTAGATTTGCTGGGGAACTGATAAACTTATGACCTGGTGTTCCTTGTTTCCTTGTGCTCTTTGACTTGATGACGGCACTTCGGTCAACAGAGACTCATAATGTTACTCTGAAAAACCTGACCCTATTTAGGCGCAAACTCTCGGCTTCCTAGAGTACCAATCAGATTGCGAGATTTGTGAATTACTATGGTGATGGAAATCATGATGAAACTTTCGATTCGATTGAACAACTGATAACATTCTTACGAGATTCAAAATTCGAGGCCGTGATTCCATCCATCATAATTAGACTGATTTATGCATACTGCAGGGCCAGCTTTTTCACTATTTCGTTATGAGTCCCTGTTGAGCAAGGTTTACCGCAGAGATACAAGGGACTCGTCGTCATAAGTCTTGGGAACTGTGGCAATCTAAACACAGCCCATTGCATTTGATGTTGTCGATAGATGAAATCATTGGGATCATAGGTGGCACGTGACCTTCTTTTGTTCTTTTCTTAGAATTGATAGCTATATCTCAGGGTACGCTGCTATCTCGGACTGTCTGAAAATCAGTCTGAGAATTGTCAGAAAGAAAACGTAGACTTTTGTTGACATTTTCTATAATTTCAACAACTGCAGTTATGGTCGATATTTTCCGCTTATGCCAAATTTTATTTTCAGACAGTTTAAAATTGCAGTGTACCCGCAAAGGACCGTGGGTGACAATGGCGCTTTAAAGATACATGAAATGATCCATTTTTTACTTCAAACAGGGATAAACGCTCAAAGCAGAAGTAGACTTCGACCATGAAAGGCTATTCACCCCCTGCCCCCGTTTTCCTTATATTAAGAACTATTACAAAACAGGAAGAGTTAAGTAACGTACCTACCACGACCGATGCCTCTCCTCTTCCGGTTTTAATGTACTTTCGACAGTAGCTACAAGATGCCGTTGGTAAATAAACAACGCTTCCTTTGTCCTTTATGTAACAACCTGCCTGTTCCAGATAAGAGTTTTTTGTTATTGTTTAAGATTTTGCGTTTTTCAATCTTTCAAATGATGTTCTACTAAAGACTTTATTGTATGATGATAACGATCTTCCAGATGATTTTGATAAAAGATGTACTTCTTTTAACTCTACGTTTTATCCATAAAACTGGCCGGTTTGATTAGCAAGTCCTTAAATCACACAACCACCATCTCTCTTTTAGTAAGTGCTATTTTTTTTTTCTAGTAGTTACGTATAGTGTTATGTTCGTATTTTCTGTTTTATGTTGCCATGAGGTAGACATTGTTTTTCGCTCCTTATGGTATTGTTTTAGTAGTAGGGTATAGTATTTTGTAAGGAGTGTAATTAGTAGTTCGTTTTGTAAGCTTTTAATGGAATGTAAAAAGAAAATTCAATCCAGAATCTTGTTCTGCGTACAAAGTTAAGTGTTGAAAAAAATTTCACATTCATCTAGCTATGTCTTTGTTTTGAATTAAACAGTCTGTTTCAACCAGCATGCTTTGCGTGTGTCGTCTTTTTGTCTAGCTATTGCTATTGGGCATGGAAATTGGGATAGCAAAGATCAACAAAGAGATGGCATCCAAGCATGCTAATTAAAACAGGCTCTGCAGAATCGAACCTCAGACATGTCTCCAAGGCTCGATTTTACGGTCACCGCCCCCTCATGAATTCAAATTTGTTATTTTGCAACAATTTCAAAATAAAGACAGATGTAAATATGAAAATTTGTGTCTTTGCTATAATTTGTAGGCATGTTTGGCTCTAACTTTCAAACCTACACTTGCAATTACCGTACTTGATTGCAGGCTACCTTCGCTTGTACCTTAGTTTTCCGTTTGTATTTTAAACATTCCTTTTATTTGTGGTAGCAGTTACGTGTAGTTTTATGTAGGTCCCCTTTAAGGTAAACGTAGTTACGTGTAGTATTAGCAATTATTTTTCTCTCTAGTAGTTACGTGCAGTGGTAAGTTCGTATGTCCTGTTTTATGTTGCCATGAGGTAGCCGTAGTTTTCGCTCCAATTGGTATTGTATTAGTAGTAGGGTATGGTATTTTGTAAGTAACGTTGAAAGTAATATGTATTGTCAGTTATTAAATGATGTATATAAAAAAAAAATTGTAGGCAGAGCAAGGCTCTGGACTAAAAAATGCAAAATCTAAACAATAAAGAAACTCCTGCTTTAGCGCTCTTATCTTGAAAATGTGGATCTAAAGTCTGTCTCAAATTAAATGCCACGTCAAAATGCCCGCGAATAAGGAAATAAGTAAACGGTTTTACCTGATTTATTGTGTTTCATCGAAAATATCTCATGAACTCTAATTTGAGCAACTTTCAAAGTAACAGAGTGCCATTCATCAATAAATAACCCTTTTTTCTTTTTTGCAACAATTTAGGGTGCCGACGCGGAATCTTCCGAAAAAGAGGCGTGACATTCCTGCAACGACTGATCCATTCTTTCACAAGGAAATGTGGGATGGTGAAATTCTCTTCCCTTTATCTAAATGGTAAGGCTTCAACTTATCTCAAATTTTTTATCTCGAAATTCAGCTTTATCTTAGAGCTTTGATAACATGACAGTTAGTGCGATAATCTGATGAAAAAGTATTGTTGCTATTGGCCAATTTTATCAGGTTTTGAAGGTTGAAGATTTTTCTTGCAGGCCAAATGGGGGAATGCACAGCGCGGGGGGATACTCCATTGTGAACGTGGTTCGACCTGCATCTGGACTTTGAGAAAAGAACACATTTGTATGACAGAATATTCAAGAATTCCCAACCCATTTGCATGAATATCAGGAAATTTCTGACCCATGTGTATGAACTTGTGGAAAAATGCGATGGAAAATTTCAGTTGTTTGGTGCAGATTATCATTATGGGACCCATTGATAAGAAAGTTCTAAAAAAACTACCCATCTACCAGAATTATTGTCAAAAAAGACCCACATGTAGGGAATTTCAGATAAAAACCCACGATATGAGCGGCACGTACAGTATCATTTGAAAATGAAGTACCCCCCCTCCCCTCCCCCAGGTGCACCGAAAGAACGAGCGAATTTGTGAAACAATAGATACGGGTTTAATCACAGGTAACGGGGAAAAATTGGTATAAAATTAACAAGTACCTCCATCTTTACTTCAGTGTTTACCAAATTTGCTAATTTTGTCTAGATTCGTTTAGGCCAACCACGACAATGTTTGTGATACATTTTGTTTAATTAAGACAAAGCAATTCGGCAACTTCAAGAATAGATTTCACTACTGACTTCTATGCAGGCAACCATAATTTTTGTTTTCCCTTCAGATTTGATTAATTGCACTCAGAGGTGTGAAATCTATTCTTCCGAAAGGCGAATCGCTTTGTCTCCTCGGAAAGCTAAATTTGTTGTTTTGCAAAATTCGCATCAGCTGGAAATAAGATAATTTTATGTCCCAAAAATTTGAAGAAACTTGCTGAAATGATCGAAAAAGGTCTATGTTGGAGACGACTTACTCTCAAAGCGTTACGTTGACTTGCTCATCAAAATATTTCAGAACTACTGTTAATGCAATTTAAACCTGAAGTTTAGGTCGGGATTTTCAGCAGAAGGCTCGAATCTTTCAAATCTTCAAAAAGATGGGTGTAAAATTCTATGACAGTTTTCTTTGAATTGAATGGCTTGAAAGGAAATTGTGGTACTTTGCTGTAAATCTGCCGTGGAAAGTTTTTGATATCTTGATTTTTTCGAAAAATGGCAGCAATTTAATCATCCTACTAAAAATTCATGGAAAGTTTTGAAAAATTTCAATCATCGTACATCCTAAACCAATAGAGGAAAAAATGACACAACGTTCATGAAAACCATTGTTTATGAAGGCCTACAATATGGTGACAAGCAGAAATCTGTAGCTTTTCTGGTTTAGGATTTGGCAGTTTGATGATGTCATTGCCTAAAATTTAATAAATGCCGCCATTTTGAAACTAGTCAAGATATCAATAAATTTCCACGGCAGATTTACAGCAAAAAACCTTACGCTCCTTCCAAAGCCATTTATTTCAAAGAAAACTGTAATAGACTTTTACACCGACCTTTTTAAAAATTTGAGCCCTATGTTAGAGTTATGACTTCATTTGACTGTACGTTCTTTTGCAGGGATCTGAACAAGAAGCGAAAAGATCGGATAGGAGAGAGTATACACAAGTTCTGTTGTTACAGTTTCCCTTACTGCCCTAGTGACTTTTTCCACGGTTTGAATTTCCCGCCATCCGCTAAAGGTGTAGTCGGCCATTTCTACAAGGAGAACAAGAATTACAATTATGCGAAAGGAAGCAAGATTGCCGAAAAAGAAGATGTGAAACATTTCACTAATATTGTGTGGAGAAAAACGAAAGAAATTGGATGTGCTCAATCGAAGAGAAGTAAAAAGAACTGTGTTTACACGGTTGTGAGATACAGAACACAAGGCAGCATTGGTTTAGAGGATGATCATAAGGAAAATGTTGGACCAATAGGTAAGGAATGGATCCTTTATTCGACCGGGTGCGTCAGAAAAATGAATCCCCGCTTGGAAGGCCACTGTGCCATGAATATAAAAGCAATAACATTCAAAACAGTCATGTTTTATTGCCAATATGTTCAATTAGGTTCAGTAATTTACCCGGCTCTAATCGGCCATTCCTTCCCGTGGATATGGGTGATTTTCTGCAGAAAGCCCCTTCCAAAAACCTGCAAAAACGAATGAAAACAATGAGCAAATTTTCCTTCCTAAAACTGACGACACTCGCATGGGAGAATGGAATCCCCCTGAATAGGTCATCGATGTATTTTCTCCTCTTGGGAGAATGGAATCTCCCTGAATAGGTCATCGATACCAGGGGGAGGACTTGTTCGTTATAAATACTGATAAGATGCCCACTGTTTCGAAGATGGATTGGGCAAAACTTGTGTGACTTGATTTAAAAGTGTAAGGCATAAACATCATGAGACTAAGATATGCCTCGTTTTTAGGCTTTACACTATGATAATGAAATGACATACTGTGCTCAATTTTGACGCATACATTTTTATATTTTTCAGCGCCGCCAGTGATAGAGAAAAGAGCAACACAAGCTGGAAGTTCATATTTAACAGCGTTCTTGGTTGTTATTTTCTTGGTTCTCATTCTGGTTGTCTTGATAATAGCTTACATCAAGAGAGTGCAGATAAAGTCACTTTATGTAGAATACCAAATCAAACGTGGCGCCAAAAGGGCTGAGTAAGTTGGGCATGATTTTGTTTGTTTTTAAATCGGTGTTTGTCTCTGTTCAGAGGATTCAGAGATTCACTCTGCAAGTGCATAGGCTCTTCTGTTACCACACGAAGATTTGGGCAAGTCAAGGAGTTCATTCAATATTTCTAACATGGGTGTGCCACCAATATTTCCAAATGCTACCTTTTCCCGAGAAGAATTTTTGCGAGAAAGTTACCCTTTACTAAATTAAGTTTCAGATCAAGATTGCCAAAGTTCGGCCTTCTCCAGGCGAAATTGCCAAAATTCAACCTTATCTGGACCAAAGTTACCAAACTATGGCCCTCTTCAACCAAATATTCGCATTCAAGATTAGTCATGAGGGATTCACATTCAGGGTCGTGTCGTGCAGTACACTTTTTCAGCTGAGGACTGCTATTGTGGAAAATACTCTTATATGAAATTTTGTACCAAGATTAAGATAGCAAGGATATTTTAATTTGGATACAAAATCTTTGAAATCCTATTGAAATCTTGCGAAGGTGTTGACCGTGAAAATCATTTACGTGGAGATTGCTTTTGAGGTACGCTTGGGGGCTTACACTCAATCAAAACATCTGCTCTCAGCCTTGATTTGCTGCCTCGAATATATCCCAGATCGGACTTCTCTGAGCGACTGATAGTAAATTTCCTGTTCTAATCCTCGCTGATCTCTCCATTTCAGGGCCTCACTCAGAGATACAAACTACGACGAAGAGAGTTTCCGTGGCAGCAAATATTTCAGAAAAAAGAAAAGCATTATTTACAAGCCCTCCATGAAGGCGAAACCAAGTATTCGTGTGGTGTTAAATCCACCACCGGCTAATACACATACACTTCCGCTAAAACCACGTGACCCAACGCCAACACCCGTGTATGCGAATGTTGCAGTGATGTACAGTCATAATGGGGAATCTGTTACCATCGTCAATGATGAACCTGAGAAGAAGTTGCTGCCATCAAGGCCTACTGTGAGTATTTGTTCATGTTTTCTTGCTGTGTCGTTGGTTGCTTTTTGAATTAAGGTTAACTCAAAGGGCTTAAGTGCCAGGTTACAAGCTTGCATTTGCAAAGAGCAAAAACTCTAAAAATAGCCTATTCATATCGATGTCCCACGCGTGCTGTGAACGATTGATAGCCAGAGAAACAATGCTGTGTCAGAGTGTGTTCTTTGTTCTATTTATAGAGAAGCCTATATACCATTGCACACTCATTTTAAGATTGGGAATTTTGGTCTTTGGGTAGTAAAGTAATGATGGAAAGAGAAAAACTTAATGAAGGTACACAATATTTCTGTGGCAAACCATGCTAAAGCTTCAGTTACCAGAGCACAGTCTCTTCCGTAATTTCATATGCTCCCCTTTTGGAATAATATTGCTTTCATGTACAAAATTCCCAATCTTAAAAAATATTTAGCGTTGAAATATTGTTTAAAAAGTTGTCAAAGTTCTCTGGGCGGGTGTCTGCTCGAGCTGGAAAAATTAAGTAAGTGGGTGACATTCGCTCATTTCTGCATCACTTTTTTGCAGTCTCCTGTGAAAGCAGATTCGCCTGCATTGCGGCCACACAGCGCAGCGATCCCTCAACAAAGAAACCCTCCTGCCTCACAATCTTTACAACGCCAATCACTTCCCGTGGCACCTACCCCACAGATACCAAGCAGCACAGCGACCCCTATACATTCGTATCAAAATATCACAATACCTGCCGATCCTTCATCTGGGGCAGTACTCACTAATCAGTCGACAGAAAGGGAAGCTATTGTTCCCAAGAAGCCATTGGCTCTTCCGAAGAAACTGGAATCAAGTATGAATTCAACTAGCGTACCGAAACCGCTTCCGGAACCAAACAAAACTGAACCTAACAAAACATCGCTTGCTAAAGCACCGATTCCTGCCGCGCGGCCTCACCCTGCTAGTTCAAATTCAACTGCGGCTGCAGTGCCGACACCAGCCCCAAGACCAAACAGACCGACAGCCGCATCAAGGCCAATCCAGCCGGGACGAGCTTTAAGAGCTTCGAAGAAGAACCCAAATTTCCGCACGCTACCGTTAAATGACCGAGGAAGTCTTAGAAGGGCGGAAAAACCAGCAGATGGAAAAACTGTTAGTTGGCAAAATCACCCGAAAATGCCAAGCGTTGTGGAGGAAAGTTCATCGAAGCCAGCTACGACCAAAGTGCCTATTGCTCCTCCAAAGAAGCCTAAAAACAATGTTGCAGCGGATACAAAGCCGCTTATACATCAGACTTTCGCACCTGTTAAAGAAGAAAATGCTAGGCCGTCATCTGTCGCGGAAATGAGGAAACTTTTAGAACTGAAAAATCAACGGTAAATTGTTCGCAGATTATTACCGGGTGAATAAAAAGAAGTTGCAGTTTTTCAAAAATCATCAAATATTTTACTTTCTCCTCTGGCAAATGTGATATTGGCCTCCATGAATGTTTGTCATAAACTATATTTCAAAATATCGAGAGGAGAATATCGAAGCCTATGTAAGATATTACAGTAGTTTGGCTATTGATATCAAATGATGAAAGAAATAGATGAAAAGAAAAATTTAAAGCACAATAAGAATGTGCGTTTGTTTTTAAACTGCAACTTCTTTTTGACACACTCGTTAGATAGATTTTAATGTATATTAATGTTGTGAAATTAGACTGAAATATTCAGTGTTGCTTTGTATGGCAACGTTGCAACAGAGTTATTTAAGGTGCAAGAAGTTTGCCTCGAAACACTCTCAAGACTCTGATATTAGAGGCAAGAGCTGGACACAATCTTCAACAAATCTATAACGAGAATATCTCAGGCGAAGAAGGACTTCTGTGAGGTGAGTCAGAAAGAACGTGGGGTGCTTAAAGGGGCTGTACAACCCGTCCTCTCTGCGAATGTGTTTAGGCTAAACACAACAGAGCCAATGACGATTCATACAGAGAGTAGTAATGCAAAGTATCTGCGACAATCTCTGTAATCGAAGCTTTGGTGGAGGATTTGTTTAATTGGTTCAACGCCGAATGTTTGAAAGTTTTAATGGATATCAAAAGTTCCATTACATTTCATAGACATAGACAAGAAAACACTACGATTAAACTTGCGTAGAAGCTGCGATGAAACTGGCCGCCGTTAAATCTGAAGGCTTTAGTCATATATGCGAAACACAGTTTACTAAATTCACTCGTAATTATGGAACGGAAAGTCCGATTTCGACCAAATAAATTTTCATTTATAAGCTAGCTTCTCTTTTGTGCAATGGACTCTTGGAGTAAGTTGCATCACCAGATGTTGCCAAACACCCCACGTTCTTTCTGACTTACCCTGTACATTCAAGCATAGGCATTCTTGTTTTATTTTTAAATTATGGGTGAGTAGAGTGATGTACCTGCGGTTTGAAATTGTGGTAGAAACCAGCAAGGTACCTCGATGCCGCGACACAACATAGATACCTCGCTTTGAGGGCTGAAATATTATTATTGAAAGTTCAAATTTGCTGTTACCTCCAAACCAGAGCATTGGCGTTCTGTCCCTGGCAAATTCTTGAAGCACGGCAGTAAATGAACATTTCATTTTTCATTTCATTTTAATTCATTTAGGGAGGGTTACCCTTCAGCTAAGGCTGATTTTCAAGGGGCCCTCCAGTAAAAACTTTTAATTACAATATACAATAAATTAAATCTACATTATAGAAAACCATAAAGCTAAAAACCTACTTACAATCATTATACGATATTTACAATAAAAGAAAAGTCAACCCTCAATAGAATGTTTAAACTTTTAAGGGAGGAGGCCTTCTTTGACTCAGCTGGAAGGCTATTCCACAGCTTAGCTCCCCGGAAAGAAAAACATTTCTGCCATTTGCTGATTTTTTCTTTGGTAACCTCAAGTCAGTCTCTGTATTACGTAGGTTACGGGAGGAGTATTGTGAATTTGAGAGATTTGAAGACCATAATCTTAGACTCACTACCAATGAGTTCTTCAATGGTCTTCCAACCCAGCCCTTCGATAAGAGGTCTGCTTGGTGTAACAATGCCCTTTATGAAATGTGAAAACATTATATTATACTATATCCTGTATGCTAGATTTCAACCATTTTGCCGTTTCTTAATGTTTCGTACATTTTCGTGTTAAATCTTGATGTATGTCAGGATTTGCCTGGGCCAAAAGTTCTGGTTTAGACTTCGAGGCAAATTTGAACTTTCAAGATTCGTATTTCAATACTCAAATGACCAACATAAGCAAACGAGATATCTATGTTAAGTAAGTTAAGTATCGAGGAACATTTTCAAATTGATTAACCATTGATTAAGGCTAAAGTCTAATCGATGGACCCAACCAAATCTGTATATATTTTTTGGGACACCTGGTAGTTCAAGGCAATTAAGCCAACGCTATCCTACGAAACAAGGACAGATAATGTTACAATAGGACTCACTACTTTTTATTGACACCTAGATACAAAGCAATTTGTGATTGCAGACAAAGGGAATTCCATGCTCGGTTGGTCAAGATATAAACAAAAACAAATCACACCGCAAACTTGCCCTGAAACCCAGGTCGCTAGCTCGCTCGTTGTGCATTCCAGAAATGGTTTTTAAGAGCAAATATTAGCACATATTGAAAGAAGAAGGATGTATCTAAACTTCTGCCTCGGGCATTTTATTTATTTTGTGCAGAAGCCAATTGGGAGGGGATTTGATTCTCGTACATTTTAGGTGTAATTAAAACACTTACTGCTCAGCTTCTGTACGAAAAAAATTAAATGCCCATGGCAGAAGTTTAGATATATGCTTCTTCTTTCGATATATGCTCATGTTTGCTCTTAAAAACCATTTCTGGAATGCACAACGAGCGAGCTAGTGACCTAGGTTTCAGAGCAATTTTTGCAGCTTGCTTTTTTTAGTCCTATTGTAACATTGTCTGTCCTTGTTATCCTACGAAATTTTCGAATAATTACCTGATTCAGTTTCAAACAGTGGTTGCGGTTATTATGCTCACCCTTTCTGTTAATCAGTTAGTTTCTTCTGCTGTTAGTTTTTAACGTTACTGTGTAATATATTTTTGCTGAAACAATGTAAATACTAAGAAATTTCACCAATTTACTGATTTACAAATCTAGCTTATTTTTGTGAATACGAATAGTTTCAATGAATTTAGATTACTGATTTAGAAAGTACAACGTTAACACTACAACTAAAGACATTTTGAAATTGGGATTATCTCCTATTGCGTTTATCGAAGCCTGCACAGTGCTGACAGTTTTTGCTACAGCTAAAATTTAGCATTTGTGCCTTGTGCCTAATCTTTGAAATCATAATGTCAATGGTCATCACGCTTTGTTGTGGATCAATTAACATAGGGCTCAAATCTTTAAAAAGGTCTGTGTAAAATTATATGACAGTTTTCCTATAATCGTATGGCTTGGAAGGAAGTTGGGGTTTTTTGCTGTAAATCTGCCGTGGAAATTTATTGATAGCTTGATTAGTTTCAAAATAGCGGCATTTATTAAATTTGAGACTATGATGTCAGCAAATTTTTGAATCCTAGACCAGAAAAGCTACAGATTTCTGCTTGCCACCTATTGTAGACCTTCATGACATATGGTTTTCTTCAAGGTTATATCATTTTCCCCCAATTGGTTTAGGATTTACGATGATTTACATTTCTTTTCTACGAATCCTTTCAAAATAACTAAATTGCCGCCATTTTTGAAAAAAAATCAAGATAACAAAAAATGTCCACGGCAGATTTACATCAAAGTACCATAAGTTCCTTTCAAGCCTTGTAATTCAAAGAAAATGTCATAGAATTTTACACCCAATTTTTGACAGATTTGAGCCGTATGCTGGATAAATTATCTTAAAGAAACTTTAGGAACTTTGCTATAATTCTACCGCAAGAATTTTTTTTACCTAAGTATGTTTCAAAATTACGGCAGTTATCATTTTTAACAGATCAAATAGCAATCTTTTGCCTGAAATATGACAGATTTGTGCTTGCCACCATGTTGTAGACCTTCATGCATTATGATTTTAATGAAACGTCTTCCATGTTTCTTCTGAACTTGAATTCTGTTCATGTTAATGTGCGCAAAGCCTGTACTGTGCGTTAAATTGCCATGTAATCAAAGCTTGTTAGCCGATCTTGAGTTTTATACATTAAATTTTGCATGTAAATATTTGTAGAGATTTTCTTAGAAAGTGTAAGTTATAGTAATAGCATATCGTTATAGTGTATTTATTTGAATAATTAGTTACATATCAAACTTGTGTAATTGATAACTTTTACTTTGCTATGAACCTCTTTGAAGCCCGAGAGACAAATAAGAAAAGTACTGATACCCTCTAGGTTTCTGAATAAGATCAGTCGCGAAGGCTAGCCAGGTAAGAAAAATTGTATGGTAAACCGAGTGGTAAATAGCTGTAGCAAAATTTGTTTTTAACTCACTTGAAAGCTAGATATAGTACCAGGTGAGTCAATAAAAATTCCCGGCGTTTGAAAAATGTTTCTGCCTGAATATCAAAGCAATGAAATTCAAAACTGTCTTGCTTTATTCCCGATATGTCCAGTTAGGTTCAGTAATTTACCCGGCTTTTATCGGTCATTCCTTCCCGTTTATCTGGGGGATTTTCTACAAAAGGCCTCTTTCCAAAACCTGCAAAAGCGCATTAAAATGACGACGAGCAAAATTTCCCTTTGTTTTCCTTCCCAGCAATAACGACGCTTGCATGCACAATCGTGCATTTTGTTCTCTTGGGCGAATGGAGCCCTCTTGAATAAGTAATGGATACTTGGAGGAAGACTTTTTCTTTCCTGAAAAGGATAGCATGTGCTAAAGCGTGCTCAAGTCATCGCTGTAAGGTCACTTGCTCACGATTTTAGCACGTTTTTCAAGGTTTCTCGAAGGGATTTTTTTCAAGAAAATCCCTTGTATAAGCTGAACGGAGTGACCAATTTCAGCCAGGAAATATTCTAAAATGAATTAAACATGTTGGCTATGCAATCAAATATTGGAAAATGGCATTGCTTGTATATTCACGGAGCAGTAGCCTTTCAAACGCTGGGCCTTTTGTGACTCCCCCGGAAGACAAATCTAATATCTACCGCGTGACCCAATGGGAAATTCAACTTCTGAAAAATCATGGAAATTTGTTTTTACTGCTTGTTAAATGCTCGTTTTTGCGTATTTGTGTCTTACTGAATTTCATTCGTTTTTGTATCTTATTATTCCCAATGGGAGACGACAAAATTACAGCGTGAAAAAGCAAATTTTGAGCAATATTGGTTTGCGAAATCTGGTAGCTTTTGGAACAAGCTACCTATAGTTTTTTGTGTCAAGTACCACATGATATAATAAAAGATTTGAAAAATACGCGGCAAACCAATTTAAGTGACAGTGCCAGATAAAAAATTCAATTTTGCGATATGTCAACAATAAATTTTGTCTTTGAGGCAATTACACATCTTTCCCTTGACAACCTGAGCTAAAGATAAGTTTATTGAAGTCAAAGGAGATATTTTTGTTTCTTTTTATCTCAAATAGTACAGTAGAAACTCAAATAAAGGAACCTAGTTTTATAAGGACCGAGGAAATGCCGTGATTAGAACTTTTAAGCAACATCCCTCAAAGAGGCTGACATTTCTGATGGTTCTTATATAATAGTTTGAAAGATGTATTTTACTTCAAAATGCAAAATCTTTCACCGCAACTTTAACTTTATCAAATTAAATACCGGGTGTCCCAAAAAAGTACTCCCGTTTGAAAAATCACAAGAATTTGATTACACAACCGATCTTCAATTTTCTTTTTTTGTCAAGTAGATCAAGGACCAAATTATTTTCCCAGATATAGCAAACGTTGTAATTGGTTTGAAAATTAGCAAATCAGCTCTTTTTGGAGTTACCTGGTTTTGAATCATACTGCAAAAAATCACTGGTGATTGCCAGATCAATTTTTTGTGAACGTAAAGCTTCTAGTTTGGTCATAAATGACAGAAAGAAATGTGCACAATCATTGGAGACTTGTATGATTGTAGAAGATCTGAAAATTTGAACTCTTAGGCACGATTGAGAATTTTGCTTGAAAACTATAGCTCAAAATAAGGTTTTTCAACCTGTAATTTTTCTACCTTGTTGTAGCAAAAGCAAAACTTTTATAATCTAGAAATATTTTTGGGTCTTTGACAAAACAAGTGAAAAAGAAAATTTTATCAAAGGTTTGATAATTGATTTTTGGTGATTTTTAAACCGGAGTACTTTTTTGGGACACCCGGTATTGAAAAACTATCCAAGTGATTGAATAAATGCACTGGCATCCATAAAAACCCTACCAAGCAGACTGGACTTGATTATGGTATCAGTTGATCAAGAACCTCAGTCAGCCTGCCTCATTCATGAAACCTAGGTTATTTGATGCGGGTTTCTACTGTAGACATCATTTCCTCTTAAAATATTTTCTCTGAAATCTTTCTATATAAATCTTTCTCTATAAATGATTCTCTATAAATTATTCTGAATGTATAATTCCTCTATAAATGCATCAAATATTTTTTGATTCTTTGAATGCCCAAAACGTTGAAGGTTTCCCCATGATGTCTCGTTCACGCTTAACAAAAGCTGTAAATGAGGAAATGCAATTTCCAATGAAATGATCGGCCTTTCCAAGAATTGCAAGGTCAATCTGAGGCCTCTCTGGATTCAGATGTCGTACAGTAACCTACAAATAAAGAGGAAGCAGATTTGTATCAGAAAACTTGCAATTTGAGGCAAGACATGGGGATTCCCGTATGGGGTTCCGAGGCTGCCAGTAGTGGCAAATGTTGGGCGGATGGTAGAATCTAAAGAAACAAATAGACGAAGGAAAAGATAAGAAAGGAGAACACCAAAACAATTTCGAAAATAGAACAGAAACTGGGATGTTTTCAAATCATTCACTTTCTTTTTCCTGAAGTTAATTTGAATTCAAGGATCTAAGTCAGAATGAAATCCCCTCAAGGTGACATTCCTTGAATTCTCTCAAGCAACATATCAAAGCAAACGCAGCTGCAAAAGAAGTCTTGAAATCAGTGTGGCTAACTGTAGCGTTGTACATGTGAATGGGGATTGGTAAGAGAAGACGCGAGTGTATATCGAAAGAAGAATGATAAATCTAAATATCTGCCTCCAGACTTTTAATAATTTTCTTTAGACGTTCAGTACTAAATGTTTAAATTTCACGCAAAATTATACGAAAATGTTTAAGGCTGCTGCTAAACTTTTAAAGCAAATAATTCATGCAGGCAAATGTTTCCTTTTCAAAAATAGAAGGAGAAGGGATTATGACCTCGTAATAACCTTTCAAGAAAATTACAAGGCTATCAGTAAGATTCCAAGTTACAACCAGTCTAACACAAGGTTTCCACAAGGCTAATTAGCATTTTTCGAGCCATTTACAAGGTTTTTCTAGTCTAGAACAAGGATACAAGGCCATATAACTACAAGGCTTGTACATGGCTATTACATGGCCTTGTATTTTCGTACAGGCTAGATCTATCCTTCTTTCGATATATCCGCTTGCCTTATCTAAACCATCATTTCTTTATTGCACGAGGCGACAGTTGGCCACGCTAGTTTCGTGGTTTTATAACTTTGCTTGCTGTCATTTGCTGCTTGACAGAATTCCCTTTGTCTGAAATCACTGAACTCGTTGAATGAGCCTATCATAAATTGTGAAAGGTGCAATAGTGGATACGAAGACTGGAATTCTGACACTGCTTAATCGTATCCAAGGATTTGAAGCTGGAAAAACGTACGAGTCTGTCATACGCATTACATTGTGGCTGTATAACGGTTAAGGTGGTCAGGGCTTGCTATTTGTAGAAGAAACGGCAAGATATGATAATAGTCCATCACAAGCAGATGTTACGTGAAATTTTCGAAAATGCCAAAAACACTTGAAATGCTTTATTCGCGGTCATTTTCACGTGACATCTAATTTGAGACAGACTTTCATTACTTTTACTTACATTTAATGGATCAAGTATCTCCTTGAACTCGCTGAGCATCGCGTTATTATCCGTAGCAACAAACAAAAAGTTTGCTTTATTCGCAACAACTTGCTTTCTTACTGCATCGAGAATTTCTTCTTGCGGTGGTGCGCAGAGATCCCGCGTAACTTTGTTGCGGTAACGTGAATATCCAAGACACTGTGGTGATTCCATAAATTTGTCTGCGCCTTCTGCGTGACTGCATGTGTGCACCTTGAACGAAATTTAAGGAAGAGTTAGAAATTAAGAGAATTTTTAGAGCTTTGGGCTGATCCATTCATATACTTTCCTATAATATCATACTCGTACAAAAGGTTTAACATAGCATGCACCCTAAACGCTTACCTGTGTTAGCGAAATACGTAGCCTAATTGCGGAAAACACTCTAAAGAACATACCCTTTTCCGTATTAAATAGAATTTATCAAGTTCAGGTGGTTCAGGTACCATAATCAATCCCTTACCCATCTTGTGCTGGTCGGCTAAGGTCTTTGACTCGTTACAAATTGCATTTAACAAATTTTGATTTAAAATATCATTGCAGAGGAGTTTAAATTTGTAAAATGCAAAGAAGTACACCCTTTTTTAATTATAGTCGCATTGGCACCCCTAAGCACGGGCCCACGCAGGTCCTTGCCTACTTTGAAGAAAGGCACCCTTTCCCCGATTTTTTTTTGTACGAGCATGATAACACATCAGGTACCAAGTGGCCCCCTGGGTACATTTCTATATATTATCCTGGTGCTTGCCACTGAATTTATTTGAATTTGTTTTAGTAGTTTCGAAAAATTAGAGCCTTTTCGCATCGTTGTTCCAACACGTGACAAACACAGGAATCTGTGGACATTATATTTGACAGATATGTCTTCTTACCCATGCCACTTCATTTCTCAAATGTATACCAATGAACTTCCCTGGTCGGAGATTTTTATCAATATAATCGTTGGCTTCCTTTTCGATCCACTCAGACCACTGTAGTAGTCTCTGTAGTGGCAAATGTTGAGGCAGCATAGGGTACGAAGCAGGAGCGCCACGAAAAGCAAGTACTGGATGCCGTGATGGTGGAAATCTGCATGAAACAAACAAAAACATATTACATCTCTCAAATTAGAAATTTTGCTTTACATGTAATTTCTTATAAGAAACAGCTTATAAGAAACGGTAGGCTCAATTTTTCCAAAGTTGAGAAACAACCCTACCGGAATTCAAAAAGTTAAGCAACGTTTGTAATTTGGAGTTTTAACTTTCCCAGACCACTCAAAACTGTTTTGACATTGCACTGTAATAGCAACTGTTTAGACATTATTTTGAGTGCAAATTCTGTTATTTATTTGTTTAAGATCTTACTAAGTAATTTGGGAGCACTTCTAACGAAACTGAATCCTTCTGGTATTAAGAAACACGTAAGAAATTTTTGGTAGCGAAAAGGACCAAAATTTAAGAAACTGCCTACCAAGCCCGGACCTTGGTTTCTTATAAAAATGAATACAAATGTATTGCAAATCTTAAATGACATCTATTTTGAGACAGAATTTAGTGCTGGGTACGCAAAAACAATAATCATATGCAGAATAATGGAAAACACTGATGGATATTGGAAAGGCTGATGAATTTCAGCAATTTTTCTTGTATCATTCTGAACACTGAAAGTTTATGTAAAACTAACATGTAAGAGAAAAAAAACGAGAATTAAAATTCATGATCACTGTTTACTTGCTTGCTTAGATATTGTTTAAAAATGTTTGTGGTCTTTCTTACCTCTCAAGAAAAGACCTTTTAGCCATTCTATAAGGAGAAGGGATTAAACTACAGTAGAAGTCTGAGGAATTTTGTTGTTCAAGCTAGGACATCACTCAATCAAACATTTCACATGAAAATGTATGAAAACTTCCCTTGATCTACTTTAGACTCTTCTGCAGAATAGCTAAAAGGTCTAATTTAGTTTGTATTTGAGACTTTGCAAGAATTCCTTGGTAATTATTTGATGTTAATGTACAGTACACAAGTCAGTAACTTGTAAGCAGTGTCAGGTGTCACTAGATCAAGCTGAAGCATTGGTATCCAACCTTTCTAATACAAAGACACACCTGTTGTGCCATTCCTTGGCAATATACTCATCTTCGACACGATAATTCAAATGATAAACAACAAATTCATCAAAATCAACTGCAAGCTCATCCCAGAATGTTTGGAATGGAAATCCAACTTTCATGATGCATTCTGCTTTGCTGCTATGGGGCAACCAACAGTACCCTTTTCTTTCACCTTTGGGCCAATGTTTTGGTGCGAGGTATTTCATGAAGTCTTCAGCCAAGATGCTTTTGTGGTACTTCTGTAATGGTTCAAACTTGAACCATTCATTGAATGGCACAGTTTTCTAGGAAAAGAATGAAAAAGTTTGTTCACCAAAAATTTCAGCATCGTGAAAAACAATAATTTTCTTCCTGCAAACTGAATGGATGTGCACAAATTTCTTGCAGAGAAAGACTTTTTTCATGTCAAGTATTTTTGCATGTTGTGTGAAACATTTTAACTAAAGTTTCATGCAGATTGACTTGATACTGGGTTGTAGCATTTCAAGCAAGTGGTGTTGGTGTGCTTACTGACTTTTTCCAACCTTACTGTATATAAACCATACTGTATATAAAGGAAGTCCAAAAAAGATATACTTCAATCCAACTTACATATGTTAGCCAAGGGGGTACCACAAGGGTCCTGTTTAGTGCCTTTGCAAATGCCAATCCACCTAGAAAGTGTTCAACTTGATTTCCAAATCTTCCTGTGGGCAAAGATAGAATGATTGATGCCAATGATACGTTTTAGACATTCATTTCTTAAGAAGTTAGATCAAAGGATTGGATGTACTAATCCAAGCACTTAGAACAGCTTGGGTGTTCGAAGAAAGCACCAAACTGCAAACCCTTTAGATGCAGTTTCATTTCATTTACCTTTAAATTCAAAGATGATGATGGAATCAATACGAAATCAACTTATAATCATTGTCTCTGATTGAAATGGTTATAGATCATCAAATAAAATCATTGAATCATTGATCAATGGTGATCAAAGTGCGATTGAATGTAACAGGTTCTATTTCTTGGTGAATGAAAATTTAATTTCAAAACACTTTCATTCATTGAAATATTGGCCTAAATTTCTGATGAAATATTGGCCTGATGAGAATTTCTTGAGAGGAAGCAAAAAGAGATTTTAATAATCAGTCCTAACCCATGCAAAGGCAAAAAAATACATATCCTTTGGGATCCCAATCTGGGATATCTCTTGCTTTCTCCTCATTGTTACTGAATGAATATCTTGTGCACATTAGAATCCAAAAAATTTGCAGCCATTTCGCCATCTTTGTTTACAAAATGAAAATTTTTGAAAAAGACACCAGCACTTTTGTCTCGATTTGGTGAAGCCTCGAATCAGAAAAATGATTTTAGGGGGTTGGGTAAAGGGGGTCGCTTTGGGGGGGTTTACACGTATTTCTATAAATAACTAAGAATATGGCCTAATTCTGAAAGTTTCTTAAAATTATCAGATTATGAGTACTCAAAGTGCACCATTCGGGAGTTTTTAGTAGAGGGCTCTAGCCACCCCCGCCCCGCGCCCCGGATTATTTGTCGGTTGTTTGCAGAGATCAGTGGTTTGCAGTGGTTGTTTGTAGCAACCACAACAACATCTTCCAAAGAAAGTGAAGTGATTACAGAACAGTGAATGACATCTTCAGAAAAGGCAGACCACAGCATCGTGCCATAAACAGTTAATTTACATCATATTCAGGTATGTATCGGTCATCAAATTGTTTTCAAGTGTTAAATTATTCTATTGGTAGCGTATTAAATGAAAAAATGGCTGTGAAAATGGTAGTTCTCATATAAAAAATTCACCCAAAACCTTCCTTCGTAGCTTATGGGCCTAAACTGATTCACACTACCCTCCGCCTCGCCTCGAGGCCTAGCAATTTGTAATTTGGTTTGTAAACAAGTAGAAAAATAGAGCTGTTTTTTGGAAAGATTGTGAAACAAGTTGTCAAAATACACAATAATTGTACATGTAAGTTGAAGTGCAAGAAAAAGAAGAACTACCTTAATTTAGAAGGAAGTCATCTTTTATTTAGGCCCTTGGTGCCCTGGTGGAAACCATGCGAAGTCCACGCCGGAGATTTATCCCAAAACAATGGAAAAACAAAGAAGAACAATAGATTATCATGACTCCACGCCGGAGATCTCCGGCGTAGGCTGCATGGATTCCACCCTGGATTTAGGCCTACCCCTAGTTTTTCTGCCGTTTCGAATCGAACTGTATTAAAAACAGCAGAATCTGCTGTGTCTAAAAGTCTGATTTAGACATAATTTTTTTGCCGTGTCAGATTGAATTTAAAATGATTAAAATGGTCATTTTTCAAAATGCACAAGCAGCACACTGGCTGATCCCATGTAGAAACTGCGGACCACGGCCAAGAATTTATTAATACAATCAGAAATACAATATTTAATAAATCAAGTTGTTTTTCTGCTGTTTAATATTACAGAGCTGGTGAACTCCTGCCATTTTATCTATTCACAGTGGCAGGTGATATAAACATCAGTCTTATGTTGAAATTAATTGACACTTAGAAGTTTTAGCAGCATCTATTGAATTTGACATATATGAAATTAAATCAGAATATGAAATATATACCAAATTTGAAATTGTAACTCATGAATTAAAGATGATCAGTTATGTTTTAGGCTAAGCAAATTTGCATCTATAGAAAATAATTATTTAGTCCGATATCCCAAAGTGGACAATGACTTCCTAGTTCAAGATGAACCACTTTTTGCTTGAGCAATGTTGTCTCCTGACATCATTTTACAGTCAAGCACAAACACATCTTCCTTACTTCATTTAAGAAATTATATTACCCTTTCGCCACAGCCATGACAGATCTAAAACCAGAAACGGACGGTGAGCCAAGTTATGGTGGTTGTGAAGGACCAGATGCAATGTATGTGAAGTTGATTTCAAGCGATGAGCATGAATTTGTGATAAAAAGAGATCATGCGTTAACCTCAGGGACAATAAAAGCCATGTTAAGTGGACCTGGTAAGTCTTGCTTTGCACATGATGTAATTGTTTGTCATCATCAGAAAGCTAAAATGCACTACCTATATTATAAGGTATGGCAGCTTAAAGAACATAACAAAACTAACTAACTAAACTAACTAACAAAGGGAAAAAAACAAACAAACAGATAAAGAAGAACTATAATGAAAATATCTATTTTCTTTTTGGTGTTGGAACATTCAGTTATTTGTCCACAGAGGAAGCTCGTTTGAAATTGTTTGTATCCGTAATGAATGTGGCTAGGGCATGTATGATATTTAGGTCAGCACTACTCATGATTTTAGAAAACTGTTTGTATGAACAATGCCTGGAGGGTACTTGACTTTCAATTGTACACGAGTGTTCCCATCAAAGGAGTATTTTTCTACCGGGTGTCCCAAAAAGGGTATACAGATTTGGTTGACTCCAGTGATGTGAATTTAGCTTTACTCAATGGCTAGTCACTCTCAAAATGTTCCTTGATAGTTTCCTTGAACATAGATACCTTGTTTGTTGGTATTGGTGCTTTGAGAGCAGAAATATCAATATTGACAGGCTCAAACTTACATCAACCTGCAAACCAGAGCTTTGGCCTTTCGGCCAAAGCGAAATCCTGAAGCACATTGAAATTAAGAACTGAAATTGATGAAAAATCAAGAAGCTGTCCAGTGGGTGACTGGGGGCTGACTTCTGGAAAACAGAATAACACAAGATATAATATTGTTCAAATTCATTCAAAGTTATCATTGATTTATACGGTGTGCCTTAAGAATTTGCTTAGGCCAAAATGCTAAAGCTCTGGTTTGCAGGAAGAGGTAAATTTGAGCTCTCAACATTGACATGTCTGCTCTCAAAGCTCCAATACCAACAAATGAGGTACCTATGTTCAAGTTAACTATCAAGGAACATCTTGAGAGTGATTAGCGATTGATTGAAGCTAAATTCGCATTGCTGGAGTCAACCAAATCTGTATACAATTTTTTTTGGGACACCCAGTATTCACTCAACAATTTTACAATACAAGATACTTTACGATAGAACAAAGATGATGCCTTGGAGTGCAAAAATGAATGGCAACTCCGCAGACATTACATAAAACTTAAATAAGTCTATCTCCAGTGGGATGTATTTGAAGAAAATAATTGAATTGATCATTTGTGGCAAGTTTGCATTTTTTACTTGGCTCCAGAATTTTTCCCTCCAAGCGATAGCCAACTCTAAAAACGATCAATTACAGAGTATCCTCTAAACATAAAGATTTGACAGAGCAGCAAACTGCTCTGATGAAATTATCCCCCAGGGCAATGGTATTTGATGGTTTCCTTTACAATGGAGTACTGAGATTCATATTCCAAGATGGGAGGTTTTTAAATTCTGCATCAATGTCACATGACTGAAGACGATGTCCCCATCAGAAAAATATACAAAGGGGCTTAGAGGTTGAGAATGCTCTCCTTTAAAGGAAATGTGTCTATACAGGTACAGCCAGGTATACACTCTTGTCAAAATATGCTAACACGATGCTGACAAAGAGCCTCAAAAGCGTGCAGTGATTGGCAGAATTTAGCTCATCACATGCAAACTAAGATTTCATCTCTGAAAGCGCAACTGCAAGTAAGTCATCAATCTGCTTAGCTCACTCCTTGCCATGTAGTGAGCTCCTTTATCAAAGTGATCACATGAAATATCACGTGAAACTAGTATGCCCCCTGGAAAGCCGTTGTACTTATATGGACACATTACATTTAAGGTGCAACACCATCCTAATACAGGCCTCGCCATAAGATTATAAGCAGGAAAGCCATAAATGGCTCCTCTAGTAATTTTCAGGTGAGTTCTTCCTACAGTACATGTTTTAAAGTATAACGACGCTCCTATTAAGTGCAGCAAGTTATCATTATGAAATTGAAAATTGAATCAAAATTGTACATGAATTGATAGAAAATGATGGCATAGGCTTAATCTCAAAAAGAGCAATTTACTATATTACAAACAGCACTTTAGGGAAGCCTGGAGGGGACTGAGAGCTATGGCTATCGTCAAACGGCCATCCATGCTAATAGGAGCCTTGAGTTAGAAGTGGATATTTGTCTAAACTGTTCTTCTTTCCCAGGACAATTCTCCGAGAACGAAACCAATGAAGTTCGCTTTAGAGAAATCCCGTAAGTATAAGTTGTTTTCTGTAGATTTGATAATTTCATGATAATTTATTACTTAATTAGATTTTGTCACACATGATAATCAGACCAAAGATTGGCAAGCAGATATTGTTTATATGCTCAGCGTGCATTTTGTCTGACCCCGGGGTGTACTTGACTTTCAATTGTTCGGGGATGTGGACTCCAAGAAAAGTTTTCACCCGGCTTTAGAAATTTTCCCCCAAAATGAGAGCCGGCTTTAGAAAACCTCGGCGAAAAGAATACCCCAAAACGTAAAAATTCGTCGAAAAACAATGAAATCACACTTTTGACAACCGGCTTTACAAAAATTGCTTTCTGTTGATACTCGGCGTCAGAAAAGCGGGGCGAAAACGACACCCGGAAAGAAACGACCCCCCGCGTTTCTGACTCACCCGGTATTTTTGCTATTGATCTTGTCCGTTTGACGTTACCCGTTCTTCTCCAACAGGTCACATGTCCTCGAAAAGGTCTGCATGTACTTCACCTACAAAGTCAGGTATACGAACAGCAGTACGGAAATACCAGAATTTCCCATCGAGGCACCAATCGCACTAGAATTATTGATGGCAGCGAACTTTCTGGACTGTTGATCGCTTCATGTTGACTTGATTACACCACATATTTGTAAGCAGTCTTATTCATGGTTCAACGTATGTTTCGATGCCTGTTAAGTCCCGGTTCCGTGGTATGTGATTGTGTCATCAGAGCTTAAACACCCTGTAGAATGTCCGTACAGCATAGGAATACCCGGAAACGATATCTTTACATTTCCTATTTTCTACAACCTTTCCTATTTTCAAGAAGGTGGGTGTAAGATTATGTGACACTTTTCTTTGAATTGAATGGCTTAAAAGGAACTTATGGTACTTTCCTGTAAATCTGCTATGGACATTTTTTGATATCTTGATTTTTTCAAAATGGTGGTAATTTAACCATTTTTGAAAAAATTCATGGGCAATTTTGAAACAATTTCTATCATCGTAAATCCTAAACTAATAGAGGAAACATTGTACAACCTTGAAGAAAACCATAGTTCACGAAGGTCTGCAATATGGTGGCAAACAGACATCTGTAGCTTTTCTCGTTTAGGATTTAGAAATTTGATGACGTCAAAGACTCAAATTTAATAAATGCGCCATTTTGAAACTAACCAAGATATCAATAATTTCCACTGCAGATTTACAGCAAGAAACCCAAAGTTCCTTCCAAACCATTTATTTCAAAGAAAACTGCAATGGAACTTTACACCGACCTTTTTAAAGATTTGAGCCCTATGTTCGTCCGTGCCCTATGTTATCCCTCCATTGTTTCTCATCCCTCCGAATAATTGAATGCCATCCGCCTTACTATATGTTATCGATGTATTCCTCTGCCTTACTATATGACATCCCTCCGATTAAATGAATGATCTCCGACTTACTGCATGTTATCCCTCCAACGACACAGGGTCTTACTGCAAGTTGTCCTTCCAACGACACGATTCCATCCCTCTAGATAACTAAATAACCCATGCCTAAGTGAAATCTTCCAAAAAGGGCCTGAATCTAAAGTTAGAGAATCTTACGAGGGAAAATCCTTCCGCCAAAATTAGCTGTATTACACCTCCATCGCACTGAACACCCTCCGTCTCACTGAATTCCTCCAAACTACTGCACATATGTTCTGCAGGGTGACAAAAGTATCATCCACAAATTTGAAAAGTATACCTATAAAACCTATAAAATACCTATAATACCTCTATAAAACTCGGAAAAACCGAGAAAGTATTCTTTTGAACGTAGCTTTACCAGCTATACCCATAATCATACCCATAAATCTGAATTCTGTAAGTTCTGTAGAAATCTGAATCGCATAGAGGTACTCTAAAGATGGCACAACTCCGTACCATAGAGTAATTAAATTGCCACCTCCCTCCCTCCCGGCTGTAAGTGCATTTAAAGGCATACGGGAGATCCTGACTATCAGGCGGCTTTAGCAACATGGTGTGGACCTCTCTGGAAAATGGGCTCCTGTAACTGTACCCTAGCGGCCAAATCATCGAACTCTTTTCCCTTGAACTCATATTAATTCGCTTTCTTGTGTTTTCACATTTTCGGTATATCACATTCTTCGTGAGATTTCTTCAAAAACTTCCCGTTCTTTGGTTCAAAACTTCCCGTTCTTTGATGTAGTTTGTTAATTTTGGTGAAGCTGGTGCCCTCTGTCTCGATGCTGCCAATAGAATTTATGCCCCGTTTTGAGATTTCTCGCCACCGAAGTCCTACAAAATTGAAACCTTTAACACGATAATAGGCTTGAGAAAGCGCAGTTGCAAACGATTGATTTTATGATGATTTAATCTGGGACTTTCTGAATTTGCCAACGAACCGTGAAGCTCGATTTTTGGATTACCCAGATCATATGGAGGATTGATTGATTGATTGATTGATTGATCGATCTATCGATTTCTTTATTTCTTTATTGAACAACTGCTTGATCGAGAAAATAGTTGATTGTAATTTCACCCATTTCTGTTGCATGGTTTATAAGACTGCCTGAAAAATTTAAAGACTATTGTACGTAAACTTAAGTTTATTGGTTATTTTTTGAATATTCCTTTCATATTCTTAATGCATGGTTTTCCTGCGTCTGCAGTTGCGTCTGCGTCTGAAATGTGAGATATAATACACTTGCTCATTGACAGGCTAAAATGGTAGCCGTGTTGATTTATTTGCTTTGCTTCAAGAATTTGCCTAGGCCAAAACGCCAAAGCTCTGGTTTCGATGTGACAGCAAATTTGAGCTTTTGAGATAAATATATCTGCTCTCAAAGAACCAATACCGATAAACGAAGTACCCATGTTCAAATTAACTATCCAGAAACATTCTGAGAGTGATTAGCCAATGATTGGAGCTAAATTCACATCGCTGGATTCAATCAAATCCATACAGTATACCTAAAAGCTAGAACATTGAAGTATTTTTCATATTTTTTATATTTTTCAAACAAGAAGTCCCATAGTAAATTGGAAAAATTCAAAATTGGCTTCTTAAAACATCACGAAAATTGTCTGAAACACATGATCAAAAAGGCATATTTCAATGCTACTTTTTCGGGGAATGAAATAAGATATTAATTTTGGTTTCCAAAAATATTTCAAATTTAACAAGGGACTCCCACTTTAAAAATCACCAATAAAATACAAAAAAATACTTCAGTCATTTAGCTATGAGAAAAATCTGTTTATATGATTATAGAACAACTACTGTTGCTGCAATAATTTTTCAAACAGGGGGAAATTTTGAGTCGCTTTGTATTTGTAGGAAAGTTTGCAAAGCTAAACATTGGTGGAAATGATGGAAATTTCTGAATAAGTTTTGAAACTAGCCATTCAGATGACTTGATATTTACATGTTTGAAATCTTTAGTAAACTTATTTGATCTCTTGAAGATTTTCGTAAGCAATTTAGGAAGAATATTGCCGTAAATTCGTCAAATGGAGGTATTCTCTCAAAAAGCAAGCTTTAAAGTGATTTTGTTCTGCGATAGGGTGTGGCGTGATAATCCCAACCCAAGTTTTCTGTGGTCTGCATTCACTTTACACTTTACATCCAGAGGCCAAACTTTCTTGTTTGCCCCCCTTTGCCCAGTTGTTTGCTGAAATTGTATCCTCCAGTGTAGCTGCGAAGAGAAAGTAAACACTGCGGAGGAAATCTTGTTGCAATGAAGCGTAAGGCTATTTTGCAGACCAAAATGAAACCCATACCCATAGTATGCTCTGTGTCATAGGTGAGAGTTTTCGTTTCTGTGAGCTGAGCAACTCGTCTTTCTAAAACCAAATTCCAATATCTTTGCTAAAACTGTGCTACAACAGTACATGATATCTTATATTAACAGTATGCTAATCTGCTAATATAAAAAGTCTGGTACTGCTGTATTTCAGAAGGAAATGATGTTACGGGGAAAGTATCGTCAGCCCATATTCTAGATTAGTTTTTCCTGCAATTTTGTGTTTTGAGCCCGCATCCCGGATGAAGTCTTTTTCTGCCTGCAATCTACGCATTGCTTTATATGTGAAGTGAGCAGTCATGTGAACTGTGAAGTACATTAATTTTTTACAAGACATTTTGCTCTGAACTTTGCATGCAGTATGATTTCTCAAATCTGGGCCCAATTCTTATAGTAAAGTTTCTTCCAGGGTTCCTAAATCTTTTTTGAATTTAATAAAGTAATTTGTTGAGGGCAACGTAATACTTTTTACTTTGTTGAGCTCGAGCTCCAACACTGGAAAAGTATAACTTTAGAAACCATCTAAGGGAGATTGTTTGCAATTTCTAATTCATGTTCAGCTTGTTTCTTTTCTTGTACATATCACTTGGGGGGGGGGGGGTTGAGTAAAGCCAGACCCCAATATGATAAAAGGCCCTGGGGACGAGGTTGCTCTGGCTCAAATTCTTAGTTTGAAAAATATGAAAGAGCTGGTGAAAAACATGCACGCGAGCTCAGAAATTATTACAAACGTGAATGCATGCCTGCAGCAGCTGAAGCAACTACATTTTGAATCCTTGCACTGCACCCAAAAATAATACACAGAGATATCGATTGCCAAAATTTGAAAATCCATCGGAGGAATATGACGTAAAGCTGGTCCGGAAATTACAGTGATCGCATTGTTGGAAGGGCGTCCTCGTTCTCTCTCGCGGCGTGAACGCTTTTGCACCTGTTGGCTTGGAATCGATCAAGGCCTTGACTGACAAATTCCGTTGCTGTTTCACGACAAAATGGGTGTTGAAGTAGAGACTACAAAGCCTGGTGATGGTACGTTGATTTAAACCTATTTTTGTTAATATGGAGACGGTTTCGTTGCCTGGAATTTGATATTTTCTTGGTGTGGTTTTATGGCCTAGGCCTAAATTTGGTCCGAGGCTCAGCTGGGATGGGTCGGCGTTATCTGATCATCAAGGGTTTTAGTAATTAATGCGGATTATGTGGAGCTATGTAATTGATTTTAGTGCAAGAAATGATGCAGTATACTGAGCTACATGCTGCCATATTTGTTTCACTAAATCTCTGTCGAGACCAAGTAGCTTTTAAACAAACTCGGGACCGATCCTGAACGGAAAGCTGACCTATTATCATTTCCATACCCCTCTTGTCTTGGCCTAAGCGCATTCTCTTCTGTTTTCATCTGTATTTACACCTTGTGAATACCCGTAATTCGTTAAAGACCTCAGCTCATATTTCCGGTTGATGTTGAGCAAGTAAAAATGTGCGAAAATCGCCTCAAAATGGGTTTAAATCCAGTCAGTTACTAATTTCACAGGGGAACCTCTCTCATCATATGCATTCTTTATCTGCCTGCACGTGTTTGTATTATTGATGGTATGTTTGTTGTATTTGTATGCCCACTCAAAATACCTACGCCTATTGTATTGTTTAGGATGGAAAGAAAAGGTTTGATGATTGCCTTGGAGCTGGCATGTAAAATGCAGCCTCCTGAGGAATGATGCCAACAACAGCTCCCAAGCAAGTTTGAGGCAGCCATCTCAAAAATGTTTGGTTATGGGCCTTCAGCAAAAGATTTACGTTTTTATCGTGGCTTCAAGCCTATATTGCCTTTCATTTTCATTTGAGGCTGGAAATAAAGGGCGGCATGGGATGGAGCTAGGCCACAGAACCTTTGAAAAAGAAATAAAAGAGTTTCCTAATTATAATTTTGGGAGTAAAAAGTTATGCATAAGAAATGAAACTTGCTGTCATTAATTAAGCAGTTCATGGTAATTATCTGCATAGTTATGAAATGCATAAACTGTTGATGAAACAAAATTTATGTCTCGTTCAATTCCTACTCTGTCCTGACCATCCCCCCCCGGGTAGCCTGGAGGTCAACAACAATTTCCTGCCCTAATACCCAGGGGCCCGCAGATTTTATGTGATGAAGGATGGGGGCCAGACACTAAGAAAATGCCATGTTCCCAGTAACTGTATTAGAAAAAGCTCCTGTTTTGGTCAAATACTGCTCAAATGTCAGGGGGGGGGATTTATGGTCAAATTCCCGGGCAAGGAATATTTTTTGAGCAAATGCCCAGAGGGGGGTGTTCAAGGTAGGAATTGAGCAAGACATTACAGTCATGCAAGGCATTGCATATCAGGTAGGTACATATCAACACAGGGGACACTTCAGCATATTATACTGGAATGGCGGTGGATTTAAAGGGGGAGCAAATGGGGGCAGTTGCTCCTCTGAGAAGAAAGCTCTGCTTGGTGCCCCATTTCTGGCAAGAGATGCACCACTATTCATGGCACTCATCCACATTTTTAGTCTGCTTCAGGCAGAATTTACCAAATAATACAGACATTGTTCAGTTGAAAAACAAAAATATTTTAATCAATGTACAGTATATAGTCTAGTTTGGAAGAGGCTGTCCAAAAATCCATTTTATCATGGATGAAATGTCAAAATTATGTGATGAAAGGTATGTCACAAAAATTGAGATTGTAAATAAAATCCTCATTTTTATAAGTTTTCCGATATAATATACATTGATTATTCAAACAAAACAAATCTGAGCTCAATCAGAGACTTCTAAATCCAGAGAAATTCAATTTCAAAGTTACACAAAATCTACCTCCAAAGCCCCTCCCAGCTGCAATTTCACATTTGTTCTTCAAAATTTTAAAGTAAGTCAAAATAAGTGAACCAATTCCTTATGTGCACCAAATACCACACTTCAGTAAACCATACACAAAGGGAATCGCGCAGGATCCTGGATCGTACAGGGTTGGAAAACAATTTTTGGCCCTGACCAATCAGGATGCAAGATTTTGAATAACTTGTTTGGATTTGCTGATTCTTCTTCGATTTAAACTTCCCACTGAAGGCAAACAAACATGTACTGAACTGCTGCAAAGATCAAAATCTTAAGCGAGTAAACTTATTCATTCTTTGCATCCGTAAACAAGCAGAATATCACTTGTATGTAGGATCTTAAAGAAACATCATCTAAGTGCTGATAGCTTGTTTTACAGTGTAGCATTTCGGCAAAACAGTTTTTGCGGAATTTTAAGGCTGTGGTCTTTGAGAAAAAAAGCAGGTGATCTATGCGATGTTAAATCAGAGCAAGGCTAATCCGTTTTTAGAAGAGTTTAGGCATGAGTTGTTGTTGTAATTGTGTATCAGTTTAGACTTATGACGATGAGTCTCTTGTTTCCCTGTGCTCTTTGACTTCTTGATGGCGCTTCAGTCAACAGAGACTCATAATATTACTCTGAAAAACCTGACCCTATTAGGCCTAATATGCTGGGATTCCTAGCATACCAATCAGAATGCGAGATTTGGCGAAGAACAATAAGTTTCGAACCTTCAATTCGATTGACGCAGTTGACTAAATTTGAAGGAAGTTGCTGCAGCAGGTACTTGAAGATTTCTCTGAAATGTCTTGGTCTTAAAAACATGGAAATTGCAGCATTAAAAGACTTATTTTGCACTCACCAGGTAAAGTGAACTTTCTTCTTCAGATGAATACCAAGTTTTGTTGATTAAGTGTCTGCTTACCGTGGTTTCTATCGCATTTCCTTTCTGAGGAGTGACCGTTGAATATATAGCCGAAGCAGTCGTTCGATCCAGATTCGATCAATCAAATGCAGAGGATAGGGTCAGGTTTTTTAATAACTGTTTCATTATGAGTCCCTGTGAGCAAGGTACCGCAGGGATACAAGGGACTCATCGTCATAAGTCTAGTATCAGTTCAGGAAAGGTATGAAGCTATCAGTGGTGTCACCATGGGGTGGACTTGGATGGACTGGGATGGACAAGTCCACCTAAGTTTTCACAGAGGTCAAGTATATAGTTTCTCAAAATCACTTGAGAAGCTTTGAGGCAATAGGGTAGATTTTCATTGACTTGGAACTTTTGTGATTACTGGCTTTCCTGAAATTCTGAATTCATTGTTGAACATTTTGAGAAAAGCCTTTAATTTCAATTTAAAAAATATATGATGTACTTCTCTGTTTCGATTTTTGTTGTGCAAACATGCCTGCTTTTACAGAAAATACTGCTTGAGATGGTTGCTTTTCAAGAAATATTGAAATAGATTAGAATAATAAAAAGGGCGTTTCCCAACGTTTTCCGAGAATCTGAAGGGGGTGGTCTGGAGAATTTTTGTAAGCACCCTTTCATGTTCTCCACCCCAAATTTTCGGGTTGGCAACGCCCCTGGAAGCTATGACATGCAGTCAGTCTAATAAAGCCTCATATGTGGCTGAATGTACTTTGGTACATTCTACTACTCCCCTACATCATACTTAGCTATTACTTTGAGTATACTTCTGCTGAAAAGAGTTCTCATTCTATGGAGAAATGCCAGAAGGAGGGGGGGGGGGGGCTGCCAATTTTTGCGACAAGTATATGTGGAATATTTTAGGGTCTTGAAAATGCAAAAATAGTTCTGTATGTTTGAAAAGTTCAACAAAATGTTTTATGGACACCTCTGCATACACCTGTCATTGAACTTTGCTAATTTAGCCTCTATGCAGACTCTACTGATTCCCTGAAGAGAAAAGAGAAGTGGGGTTCCTCACTTCTCTTCAGGGAATCAGTAGAGTCATTCTGCAGGCAGGCTAAGCCAATTACCCTAGGCCTTTTCCTGTCAAGGGGGTTAAAATGGTTACTTAGCAATGCCTTGAAAGATGATTGACATGTTCATAAATAACCTGCATGCCATAAATAGACCCTTTCAAAAAAAGAACAAAATAGTGGCAGGAAACTGCTTCATTGTAGAAGTCACTTTGTTTCTCTCCCTATGAGAGAAACATTTGTAATATAACATACACAACATACATACATAACATACATAACATAAAACATACATAACATGCATAACAAACACTTTTTGTTATGTTATTCCGTTTTGTTATTTACCCCTCATTAGCTGTATTAAGTATACTTGTATTAAGCATGTACTAGGCTTTTGATTGGGAATGAAAATCTGAAATCTATGAGTACAGGATTTAACTCTGTGTGACAATCTATCAAACGCAGAACCAGCCAAGTTTCACATTCTGTGGAAGATGTTTTTCGAGTTTTCATCATAAGAACTTTTAGAGCCTTTTTGAGGCCATTCCCCCAGATTTCAATGCTTCATTTATCCTGACACTCTGGTTCGGGCTTAGATAAACCCTTTTCGCACTGACAGACATGAAGCAGACAAACAAGTTGTCTTCATGGACAAGCCTACCGACAAGACGACTGAACAGTTTGTTGTTATAATGTGAATTTGCTAAGAACACTTCTGTTGACGTCTGTCTTCATGTTCGGTAAAGAACAACAAGTGGTCTTCGAAAAAATGTCTGCATGTTCATGGACAATATCAATGGACTTGATTTCGTTTGATTTCTTGTTTGAAAATATTGGAATAGTTTGGAATAAAGAATTTTTAAACTTATATTTGGTAAATACGCGATTTGTAAAATCGACCTTGTGGTGAAAAGCTTTGTAAAGCTGGAAATCCAAGTTTCATTTGTTTTGGAGATCTCAGGATTAGTCCCCTAAGATAAATTCTTTCTGTCCCTTTGTATATCTAAAAAATATGTGGATATTTTGTTTGTTTTCGCATAACGGAAGTCAGACAATTTGTTCTATGATGATGTATGTTTCCATCTGAAGGGAATTCTAAATTTCTAAAGCTAGTGGTTTCCTCAGGTAAACAATGGTCCTTTTAGAAGGGAACAGTAAACCCCCGTCGTACTTTTGTATAATCTTGAGCTTTCTTTGATGTGCAACTGAAGAAAATTGACAGCATCTTTACTTGTAAACATCTTCAATTCAACACTTCGTTTATCAATTGTTTTTATATCATTCCTTCGAACGTAAAAGAGATTTCCCCCGTCGTCTGCATTAGAAAGGAATTGGAATTGGAAAGGAAGACAGAGAGATTTTCTTGTGGGTACCGAAACAGCTGACCTGAGATTGTGAATAGGAGGAGCGTACAACCCAAGGTCGACAAGCAGCGTCTACGATTTTGGATTTACGTGAAATAATTGTTATTTCTGTTGCGGTGATAATTTGTAAGAAATAGTGGTTTGGAGAAATCAGGTCAGCGTTATCTCTTATATTGGCGCTGAAAAACTTGAAATTTGCCAGAGAAGAGGTCAGTTTGCCATCAGTTCTGGCCTATTTCCGCATCTCAACAAGACAATGAGCGGAGACAAGTACGTTGTGAAGACCAGTGCCGGAAAAGCGGTCCTAGGAACGCAGTTTACCCTGACTTTGGTGCCAAGCAAGGATAGTAAAGAAACAGGAATTAAAGGGCAAACGAAGGATGAAAATTCTAATTTACATGCCTCTGGAGATGTGAGCAAACAAAGCGAGAAGCCTCAAGGGAACCAGGAAACAAAGGGTGTAGCTAAACAAGGAAGTGGAGATGTGGATGATAAATTTATCACGTTGTTCAAAAGCGTTGCTGGAGAAGACCTTGAGGTAGATGCCTTTGAGCTTCAAGATGTTATGGGGATGATTTTCAAGAGAGATTTTGGAGAGTTGAAGCAATTTAGTATAGAATGCTGCAGAAGTCTGGTTGTCATGGCCGACAAGGATAGATCAGGCAAACTTGATTACCCGCAATTCAAGGATCTTTTCGAGTGGGTGATGGAAAAAAGAAAAGTGTACAAATCGTATGAAAATGGTCAGAGTTGGGATATGGATGCTCAAGATTTGAAAGTAATTGTCAAAAGTTTTGGTTATGAAGTCAAGAAGGACACGATTGATCTTATTGCCGTAAAATATCGCAACAAAAAGGGAAAAATCAACTTTGATGACTTTCTGCAGATTGTGGCAAGGTTGCATGCGTGTCATGATGGATACGAGTCGTATCAGATTGTCGGAGACAGTTTTGATGACTTTGTAATGAATATAATGTACACTTAGCTTACCTCGGGTAGCCTGCGTGAGTGAGTCTGCACGCAGGCTAACCTCGGGTGGAGTTAGCTCAGAGTTTGGCAAAGTCCTGTTTGATTCTTAAAATTATTGACTCTTGCGTTGGAAAGTTTGAACACTCAAATTAGATTGCTTGATTCTGTTTGTGAAAAAGAGAGTTTGACTGAAACATCGAACTTCAACTGTATCTCTGTCTTCTTTGTGACGCAGCCTACTAAATTTGAAGGGGGGGGAGCTTTCTTCTTCAGATGAATACCAAGTTTTGTTGGAGTGACCTTTGAACAGAGTCGAAGCAGTCGTTCGATCCAGATTCGATCAATCGAATGCAGAAGATAGGGTCAGGTTTTTAACTGTTTCATTATGAGTCCCTGTGAGCAAGGTACCGCAGGGATACAAGGGACTCATCGTCATAAGCCTAGGGGGGGAGGGGGTCATTAACTGAATCATCTTTGCTACTTTATCATTGGCGAGATACGTTGCCAAAACGCTTGCACATTCTGAATACCTTTATACGTAGGATTCCCGTTTGAACGGTCACGGCTTCCTGGATATCAAGACGATGTTATCGGCCTGACTGAAATTGGCCACTCCGTTCTGAAATTATGAGGGATTTTCTAGAGAAAGCCTCTTCAAGAAACCTTCAAAACGTGCCCAAAATCATGAACAATTTTCCCTAACATCTCTGCCTTACACGGCCCTTACAGCAATGACTTCTGCGACGATCAGCTCCTGCTATGCTCTTGGGAAGATCAGATGAAGGAGTCTTCCCCCTGGCGTCAATAACCTATTCAGGGGGATTCCATTCTCCCAAGAGGACAAAATACATGAATTGTGAGTGTCATCATTTTTAGGAAGGAAAACCAAGGAAAATTTGCTCATTGTTTTCACTCGCTTTTGCAGATTTTTGGAAGGGGCTTTCTGCAGGAAATCTCCCATGTCGATGGGAAGGAATGGCCGATTAAAGCCGGGTAAATTACTGAAACGTAATTTAACATGTTGGCAATAAAACAAGACAGTTTTCAATATCATTGCTTTGATATTCTGGAAGCAGTGGCCTTCCAAAGGGGATTCTTTTTTTCTCACCCGGTAGACTGACACAGAGCATGCTTTCAGCAGTGTATTTTCCCACTCGTCCTTGCTTTCGCTATTTTAATGGGCCGAGCCAGCAGAGTTTCCAAATTTAATTCCATCACCTATATTTGGAACGGAAGGGTTTCACAGAGACTTTTAACTATTTCGCTATAATTGTACCAACGGACTTCTCTGAAATCTTCAATACAGTATTGCTTTGTCAACCGTATGGGTTTCATAACTGTGCAGATAGCGCAATAGTGTTTCTTGATTCAAAAGCTTTAGGAGGGGATGACTTTGATCATTTTTTTGCCGTCTTCTCTTCATATTTCTGATCAGAAATGAAAAAATGTTATACCACCTTTTCCGTATGATCAGTGTACATTGGATCACATGAGACAAAGAAAGACAATTCTTATTTTTATTAGCAATTATTTCCTGGTTTCTCTGTGGCTAGACCTTTGATGGTAACATGTGGCTGTCATTTCAGACGAATTATATCGTCAAGTGAAATGAAGTGATGAAAATAACTTGATAATAATTTCATCATTGTATCGTAACTCGAACATTAGGATTGGTTAGCCCTCAAGTGATATATCGTCTTGAAGACCATATTACACACAGCTGAACCTGTTGTTGTCCTCTGTCGTACTAGAGTCTGTTACCATTTTACCAGGAACGTCTACGATTTGTATTATGCAGTGGATGGGAGATCATGTTATACGGAAGCGAACTGATTTTGTTATCTTTTTTCCATTCTATTGTGTTGGAGTCTATAGTTACGATTTTGCCAGGAACGTTGGGCCTAATTTAGTGTGGTCTTGTCCAAGCCACTGATATTTGTTGTTAACATTTCAGTAGAAATTGATATTATCGATATGCAGTTTACTTCCACTGGAAATCCTTTTGTTTTCTCTAGGATCTCTGAAATCCTGTAAAGATCCTTTCTTTCTCTTTGAAGTCATACACTTTTTGAGGCAGTGACACACCCCTCCGATATTAAAACCCCGTTTTACACTGTGCCCATTATTGTTCATGGATATGGATCACTCTTCCTTTCACACAGCATTGTTATTGTAACACCTTTTTATACAGAACAATGTGAATTTGTTATCATGGGTTCACAGTACTCTCAAGTACCGAATAAACAGAGGGGGGGGGGGGGTGAGAATAATCAGGGGGGTTGGGAATGGTTCAATATAATAATAATCAGGGGGGTTGGAACAATCGGGGGGGGGGGGGGGTTGGAACAATTGAGAATAGTCGTTTTTCGCTTTCTTAGTAAAACACGTATCTAACATGGGTACCACGTATGTAAAACACGTATGTAACACGGGTCAGACAAACAAAGGAGAATAAAGTTAATAAATACAGTAAGTACATTTGCTTAGCAGGAATTATTCAAAAAATTTGTTCACTATTACTTCTATTTTTCAAGAATTAATAAAAGGGGGGGTTGGGAAATTTTTCAAAAATTAATAAGCGGGGGGGGGGACGATTATTCGGTACTTGAGAGTAGATGTGGTATGGTATACAAGTAGTAATATACTTTGCACTTCCACTCAAAACAAGTTAAGAACATTTATTGTTACTTTGCAGTGTCCACGCATTTTTCAGCAACCTGGGAAGATTGAAGGTGCTGTAAAAGCTAAACTCCCAAAAACGATCACTTTCTCTCCCTATAATGCAGTCAAGTAGCAGCAGATGCATTGCAAATGAAGATATTTTCTATAGGTTTGAATTCCATAGAATTCGCTAGTGCAATCAGATTTTCATACCGTCAACTATTATGGAGATACAGCTGGATTCCCAGCCAAAAGTTTCATATGTGTACGAAAGCCCACCGCAGGATTAAGAAATTCGGTGACATGTGCCCTTCGTTTACTAAAATCTTGTGCAGCCCCTTTAAAGCTTCAAATTGCAAAAATTTCTTTAGCTTTTTAAATCCAGGTAGCATGGTTTAACATTCGAAAAATGGAATCTACCGCTCCTTACACGCTGTTTCTTATGTAATAAAAAAACAGTGAGCGTATTTGTGTCCTTGCTTCAAGCTTGACAATATTTTCTCATTATTTGTTGCAGGCAAAACTTATGCTAGCAAAGGACAAACCGTCGTAGTTCATTACACTGGTAAATATGCATCTCTTTTGAACTGTATCTTTTTAGCTAAAGGGAATCAACTCGGTTAGATGGGTCTTAGGCCACATCTATTTTTATCGGTTCAATGAGATGCCTTGTTAAAAGTAAGGTCCAATCAGATGGTGTCTGATTTATTCTATTTTTAGTTCACATGTCTTATCAGTGTTGATTTATTTTATCCATAATTTTTGGTCCGTTTTCAATCAGCATTGAGCTATGTGATGAAAGCTAGCAAACTATATGCTTTCAATATTCAACTTTTTTACTCACCTAGTGTGGAACCTGTGTTATATAGGTGTCAAATCTGCAAAATGTTATTGCCCTTTCCTAGATACAGCATCTTGAATATTACCATTATTTTCAGAATTGGTGTTTTTGAAATTGTGACGTCAACAAATTGCTAAATTGTAAACCGTAAAATTAAAGCTATAGACTTTGGCTTGCTACCATCTTGTTGAGCCTCAAAAATGAGCATTTCTTGCATTTATCATATTGATTTTCCTAAATCACTTTCAAATTTATGGTGCTTTTAATGTTTGCCAAGCTTTAGATAGTTCTTTTCGTACATCCTTTCATAAACATTAAAAAATAAACATAAGCAACATAATTAACATAAACATAAAAACATTGTAATGCAGGCCTGACCATAAGATTTTTAATAGGGGAGCAGTAAATGGCTCCCCTAATGACATTCAGATGAGCAATTTCTAATTAAACATATTACAGAAAAGAAAGACAAAGGGATTTAAATGACGGCAATCTGGAAGTTCAGGAGAGCAATCTAAAGCTCCTCTCCAGAATTTGAAGAGAGTGATGGTTCTCCTCAAATGGCCAGGCCTGGTAATGCTAAAAATGATGTTAATATCAAAAATGCTCTTTCTGGACTTATGGCAAATTACATTTTTTTTTTATTTCTTTTATTTTAAAATTGTTTACCCAGGGTTACAATTCAGTTTAAGTAACTGTTTTACAATGTACCCTGCAACTAAAAATAAAGCTAACCTAATTACAATGAAAACTAACCTAATTACAATATTCAACTAAACCTACAAATGTACAATATATATATTCATCAAAATTTAAATGGAAAATGAAAATGTAAAACCAGCTTTCCTTGAATCTAATCAATTATGAGCTTTTGAGCTTGGTTTTAAATGACTGGATGGAAGGGGCTAATTTAATATCAGAATGGAGTTTGTTCCATGTATCAGCTCCGCGGAAAGCAAAAGACTTTTGGCCATAAGCTGTTCTCATTCGAGGTATGGCTAGTTCCAACTTAGTGTTGCGTAACACCCGATTGTGAACATCAGATAATCGGGAGAAAATCTGACAAAGGCTGTCGGGTGCAAGTCCATTTAGGGATTTATATACCATGGTAGATGTTTCTCTGTTCACTAGCCTGTCAACTGAAAGCCATCCTAATCTTTGCATCAAAGGAGCAGCCGATGAATCCAAAGGGCTGCTCGTAACAATTCTTGCAGCTCTGTTCTGCAATTTTTGCAAGGTATTCAGCTTGGTATTGCCACGGCATTCCCACTCTGAGCAACAATTGCTCAAATGAGGCTCAACAATACTTAAATACATGTTTCTTACATAAAGTTCCCTCAGAGAAATTTAGTTGAAAGATTGGGGCAATAACATTTTACACATCTGATTTTAAAGTTATGCAAAGATTCAATCCCTAATGCTCCGCTTCGGTATGGCATTGTTGTTGCTAGTTCGTAAAATTATTTGTACTTTCTTCCAGGATGTTTGACCAACGGCAAAAAATTTGATTCATCAAGAGATAGAGGCAAGCCATTTACTTTCAAACTTGGAAATGGAGATGTCATTAAAGGTATGCCTTTCATTGTTTGTGACACTAAAGCACTTGTGATTTACTGGATCTTCCAAAAAGAAGTACTCCTGTTTAGAAAGTTACCAAAACGTGACTATGAAACCTATCATAAGATTACATTTTTTTTATCTCTTTGCCGATTGTTTAAACATGTTTAAAGATTATAAAATGTTGGTTTTTACCTCTTGAAGGGTATTAAGTGACAGTTTAAAAACGTTATCCAGAGCTATACCCTTTAGCCAACATCGCAAATCTTGCCTTAGAGCCATTATTTTGAGATTTTTCACTCTCATACATACAACTCTGCAGTGATATTTAGCTCTAATCTGGTCTGTATGTTTGGTTTCTGAATTATGTAAGTAGGAGGAGTACGATGTTGACTGATGACTTGTAGGAAATTACTTATATCTCATGAAGCGGCTAGCCCAAGAATCAGCAAAAATCGCCAAGTACAATTTAGTCTTTTAGCTAAAGATTCAGCTTTTAATCTTAGAAATTGGCCCAGTGCACCATTGATTATGGCTCGTTGAAAATGGGTACTTTTTCTGGTACACCCACTATGTTTTGTGAATTTCACGTATTTTTTATAATCCTGTCTCAAATTAGATGTCACTTGAAAATGCCTGGGAACAACAGCAATTTGTAAGTGTTCTGCATTTTGAATTTTAGTTCTAATAAAATTGCAGGCTTTATTTTAGTGGTTATCTTCTTTATTTCAGGTTGGGATGAAGGTGTGGCAAAGGTGTGTATCATTCATTTGATAATATCGATACAATTTAACTACTTAAAGCAAGGGTTATATGAAATATCTAGAATAGTCCCAACTTAGACGGCTACTTGTCCTCATAGGCAAATCAGTCATCTTACTTTCCCAACTCTTCAGCTTTTCCCGACATTCTAATCTTCTCGGCTAGTGTTAATAAAATGTTCATTTCATCCACATATTTTTGTAGCCTATTGTTTAGCCTCTGCAAACAGTCTCCCACAGCTTTATTTTGCGTGCACTCACAAAATAGCCACATGGCCAAAAAATAATTTTAAATCACATTTTTAGACACTTCAGATTCTGCCGTTTTTGATACAGTTTGATTCGACATGGCAAAAAATGATGCTTAAACTAGTCCGTAGATCTTGAATTAATGTTAGACACTAGATTCTTGAGTCCTTTGCTTCCTATGCTTTGATCTGTGGTTTTTTTCAAGATATTTTCATTTTATTTCATTTCATTTTAAAATTGTTTACCCAGGGTGCAAATTCAGTATAAATACTGTTTTACAATTGGCCCTGCAAAAAATTACTTACAAAATTAAGAAATTATATACTACAAAATTTACAATAAAAAGAGCGGAATACGTCAAAATTAAAGATATATGAATTTACAGCGATACACCTCCATATATGAAAGGTCTATTTTTCATTGATTTTGGACTTGAAGGCATTGATTGAGGGAGTCATCTTTGTATCCAAATCAAGACTGTTCCAGAGACTGGCCCCACGATAAGCAAAGGATTTTTGGCCATTGCCAGTTCTCAACATGGGTATTGCAAGGTTTGTTTTAGAGTTTCTTAACTCTCTTGGATGTACCTCGGACAATCTCACGAAGAGATCGCTAAGATATTGAGGTGCAAGAGAGTTAAGAGATTTGAAGATACGACCTTCTATGTTTATTTTGTAGATGACTGTTGGTGAACAAGCAAAATTGACATGCAGCCCTGATTATGCATATGGTCCAGCCGGCTACCCAGGAGTGTATCTTTTCATCTTATTAATTGCGTAAGAATTAGACTGATAACAATGTAAAGTCGTAGTTTCGCTAGTGATAGGCCCGTGAAACGCTAGCACAGACTCCAAATCTATAAATCGGTGTAGAAAGGTGGGTGTAAAATTCTGTGACCTGTTTTTTGTTAATTAAATGGCATGAAAGGAGCTTCAGCTACTTATCTATAATTCTACCGTTGCACTTTTCAGAAATCTTCAATATTTTTCGAAATTATCGCAAATTTTTTATTTCAACTCATTTGAGAATGTGATTTCATCAAATGTCTAAATCCTAAGCATGAAGAGTGACAGAATTTTGCTTGATACCATACTTTAGACATCCATAAACTATTGTTTTCTTGAAATATATTTCATGCTTCGTGAAAAGTTTAGAAATCCCGATGGTTTTAAATTTTTTCAAACAGTTGTCTTGAATTCTTAAAAAAGAAGAAAAGCACTCTAATTCCAAACATAGTGAAGATTTCAGACATGTCAGCGGTAGAATTATGGCAAAATAGCTGAAGTTTCTTTGAAGCTATTGAATTGAAAGAAATAGGCCATAGAATTGTACACGAATATTTTTAAGGATATGGAATCTATGTTACCCATTAGACTGATAACAAAATCGTAGTTATTGCTGTAGACCGTTTTACTTGCTAGAAAAGCGGTTGGATCGAGTGTCCAAATTTTGTAACATTCAAGAAGTGAAATTTAAGTGACGTCATCAAGTCAAATAGCACATTGAAACAAGCAACTGAGGTAATCAGTCTAAAGTCTGTCTCAAATTAGCTGTCACCTTTAATTTGCGATAACGCAAAATCCCTTTGCAAAACACTCCTATTGTTGTTATTTGCGGGTATTGGCAGGTGACATCTAATTTGAGATAGGCGATACTATCAAATTTCGTGTAATATTTTCCTTAACTTCCTTCAGTATCCCGCCAAATGCAACGCTCGTATTCGATGTTGAATTCATTAAAATTCAATAACCTGGCAGCGACAACAACAACATTGTATCTAATCTTGGTCACAGCTAATACAAAGATATGCATGCTCCTGCCTGCTTGCACCTTACGCTCTTCCTTGCATAAGTGTATTAACCAAAATGCATTAACATAGCAGCTAACTGAATTGGGACTCTATGTCACATGTTTCTATTGTTTTTAGAGAAGGAAATCAGGCTGACTTTTTCATGATTATAGCACATATGGCCTTTTTTGATACTGCGTTACTTGATTTAGTTGAACGAGACCGATCATTATTTCTTGCCGGGGAGGGGGTTGAAGACATCTACACTGCGATCCAGATTTCCGTTTTAGTTTAATTAATGCCAAAAAATGAAAAAGTCAGAATTGTACGGAACTGACTTTGCTACTGTTAACCATAGCCTGAGGTATATCAAAACGCAATCATTTTCAAATCCGACGATTCAGTGCCGAGCAAATATTATTTCAAGTTAGGCCTAAAAGTGTACTTTAGGCTTCTTTCTTAGCGCTACAAGGCCTCAAAATATCACTAACTCTCATTATGAAATTTCTTGGCTTGCACTCACTCGATTTTCGTGATCTTTATTTTATTTGACAGATTAAACCTTGCAGAATTAGTAGTGAAAAGGTCCGTTGAAAATTTTATCTTGGGATGTGCAAATTTTGCGAATCCATAATGGTAACCAAACGTCAATAGAACTAAACCTGAGTTACGAAACGCTTCTTCAACATTAAAAACGAAAAATCTATCTTTCAGAATTCTCGTAAAGCCTATTGCAGAATCGAGTTTAACCTATTGGGAACACTTTTGCAACAGGGCTAAGTAGAGGAAGCCCCCAAATGATTTGGCGAATGCAAATAATTTTTATGGAGGTGTATGAAAATAGTTTGAGGTAAAGCCTGTGACCGGTCTAGCTGCGATCAAGAGAAAATCAATTTATTCATATCCATCCAATTCTGAAGGTACGATTGTTCAAACGCTTGAACTTTATGGCGCGCCTGGAAAGAAGGAAAGATGTTTGTAACACAGCTGCTTTTGATAGACACCGCTATTGAAAGCAATTAGCGATTGCATAGAGATTTTGTCAACCAGTAATTCAAAACAGACGACGACGCTAAGATTTACCTGAAACCAATAGGGCAAAATGTCGCCTTGTGCATGAGAAAGATGGTTTCAAGAGAAGACATGAGTTTACAGCAAAGAAGAAGGATATATCTAAAGATCTACCTGGCGGATTTTGGTTCTTTTATTCAGAAGCAGAGCAGAAAGCATTGCTATTCTTGCACATTTGGGGCTCAGAGGGAGTGTGCAATGTTAAATAGTCTTCTCTTTAAAATAGAAAAAACGAAATACTCGGACACTACATTGTTTCTTTGGCAATCCATTGTTCATTTCACGTGTGCAATTTCAATTTGAGTGGGATATTTTAAAACTGTTTTGCTCTCTGCAAATACTTGCTTCTAACCTTGCACAAACCCTTGAAATGAAGCATTTTACCACTCGGCTTCTGAATCGAATAAACAAAATCCACCACGCATATGTTTAGATTTTGCCTTCTTCTTTGGTTATAAATTCATGATCTCTTACTGTTATGAAATCTGCATCCGTTAGTTTTTGGTCTTTGAAGCGCATTTTAAGGACATGTGCGCAATTGAACGTGACATCTCTTGTCATATTGTGGAGAATTTATCATCATCATGGATTGTGTGATCAGAACAATGAAAAATCACATTATGGCGAGTTGCAGGATCTTATCTACAAGATTAGTTGGAAAAATAATAAGGAAGTATACACTTGCGGCTCAGGTAACGCATTATATATATATACTAGGTGAGCCAGAAAAAAGTTTCCACTGTCGAGAATTCGTAGCACCACAAGTACTTCATGGATTTGAATGATTCAAATTCTAGTTAAAAGCCAAAAGATCAAAGTATTTTTGTGATTTTTATCGTCTTCTTACGAGCATTACAAATATAGGTACATTCAACTTTACAAAATTTTCATGGTTGCAAAATGACTGAAAAGGGCCTAAAACACTTGATCAAATCGTTAGGACTCTCCTCACACAGAACAATACGCACAGGCGTTTCACCTCTCTCAAGAGTAGTAAGACAGATTCTCAAACAGATACCAAAAATTTTCAATCGCATGGCAATAAATGTGCAGACGATATCTCTCACCCACGAGAAATTGCATTTTCTTTCTTGTTCTGAGCGAGGCGTCCTTTATGGTTTGATCAAGTATTTTAGGGCTTTTCAGTCCTTTTGCAACCACCCAGTTTTTTAAACTTAAATTTACCAATTTTTCCAGTACTCGTAAGAAGGCGAGAAAAATCACAAAAATACTTCTATCTCTTGGCTGTCTAGCAAATAATGATTCTTTCCAATCCGTCCAGTACTTTTGATGCTATGAATTTTCAAAGTGGGAACTTTTTCTGGTTCATCCGGTATACATCATGTTTCAGAAAAGATGCTTCCAGAATCATTCTGTTCATCACATTTACGTGTGGGTTACTTATTTGAACTGAATGCCTTGAAAGGAACTTTAAAGAACCGTTGTCACCCAGGGTCCTTTGCAGGCACGCTACAATTTCAAACGATCTGAAAATCAAAATTGACCTGAACAGAACTACAATGCAGTAGTTACACTGACAAGAACAGTTCAAGGGCGCCTACCTTGTAAGAAGTGTGTTTATTCCCGGTACTGTACGCGTAGTAATTGGTGTCCTATGACCCAGTCCTGTTAGGGATTTTCAAATTCTAACGTCTGTTAGAGTTGACCAATCAAAAATCACGCTGTCTCATTCCCTCTGGCCAGATCGTATAACAAATGATATCGTGTTACATAAACAACGGAATTTGAAACCACAAAGTTATTCATACGTCATCTTGACCTTGAGAGGACTGACGCTGTGAACTGCTTGGTCACGGTACGGTTCTAGGACACTCTATGTACTGGGTCACAAGACACCAATTACTCTACAGTACAGGGAATAAACACACTTCTTACAAGGTAGGCGCCCTTGAACAGTTCAAGTAAAATAAAGCATTTCTGTAAGTTCAACTATGCAGTGTGGATCCATGGTTTCCACTTAGCCTAAATTCAATTTTCAGACAGCCTGATGTTTCAGCGTGCCCGCAAAGGACCCTGGGTGACAATGGCTCTTTAAGTGCTTTGCTGTAATCTTATCATGAATTTTCTTGAGATCTTGATTATTTTCAAATTTAGAGCGCGTCTTTTTCGGAAAGAATTAAAGTAAACTTTGAATGAGATTTCAATCATCATAGCTCTCAAACTAATTGGAAGTAAATGGTAGAAGTTTCAAGAAAGCCATAATTTATGAAGGTCAACAATATGATGGCAAGCAGAAGTCTGTTGCCCTTTTGTGTACGATTTCATTCTCTGTTGACGTCACAATCTGAAGCAAGCTAAAGAATTGAAAATGGTGTAAATTTTAAACTAATCAAGGTATCAGAAAAATCAGCGGTAGAATTTCAGCAAATCAACCAACGTTCCCTTCAAGCCATTCATTCCAAAGAGATATGTGATAGTCATGTGCGCTAGGTTTTTCAACTATTTGATGTCTATTGTCGTATCAGTCTGTTTGCTTGAGGAAACACTCGAAAGACAGAACATTGAACGTACTTTTTCATGAGAGAAACTGGTTTACAAGAAACTAGTACTAAGATGGCCGAAAAGTTAAACTCTAGTACAGTGTTTAAAGAGCGCTAAGAAACTTTTAAAACGTTGATCCTTCATCATTGAGTGATCTCAACTACAACTCTTTTGTTGCTTAGCAGCGGTAGATATTCTACCAATTCATGCACCCGGGAAAAGAAACAAATTAAGAAACTTTTAATACTAAAAGGCGGAAACATTCATGTGAAATTAAGAGACTTTTAGTACTATAAGCTGATCCAGGTTTCTCATAAGAGGAAAAACTTATAGTTTAAAATATCGTTACAAAGTTGAAGTGCCTTGCGGGTGGTCCATTGTAACATTTAAAAGCTGTGTCACTTGCCTACATGGGTGGCTAGTAACAAAACGTTATCCTTCTTTGTTTTGCGGGACTTGGTTTATGTTATGCTTTGTCCACGAGTCAATTTTGATTCATGGCTGGAACACTATGTACTTAATACGAATTCAAAGATGGATTTAAGTTCTGGTGAATTGATCCAACTTTTGAGCTACGCTTAACCCTACAATTGTTGGGTGAAATATCCGTGAAATGTTGGATTCTTTGGCCATCCTTGTTGGATCGTTTGGCCACCCTGTTAGCTGACCTGGCCAAACGATCCCATTTTGACACAAAGAAAAGGGTTTGGGGAGAGCAATATTTTCTGGTAAATGGCGGACACAGTTCTGGTCGCTTTCGATTTCTGATTAAAAGGCATTACGTCATAGCTTTGCAATCGCAAAGGAGGCTACGGGGCTTTATCATTGGGGAAGGGGGGTTATTCAATTTCCTGGCGTCCCTGTGCTTAGGCTAAAAAAACGATTTTCAGAAAGTCTGAAATTGCAGTGTACCCGCAAAGGAATCTGGGTGACAATGGCCCTTAACGTTAGATTTAGGCGCTGGCCTTTCACACTTTCTGAACAATTTTTGGTACTTAAAACCTTCCAAACGTTCATATTTCGTCTGGCATATTTCGTGTACAATTTTCTACAGCGCCAGAAAAACTTTCTACAAACTACAGGGTGTCCCAAAAAAATTGTGCCCCGTTTGTCTGAAGATTGCGACAAAACGGCAAAAGATTCTCGCCAAACTTTTGCATGATGGTGCTCTTCAGACGTTCAATTAAAGTTTGCCACTATCCCCGTAAAATCCGTTGAAAAATGATGGAGCTATGACCTTCAGAAGACCAAATTTGCCTGATGACTGAAACCAGCGGTCGGCCATTTTGTCTTACTATTTTGCAGTGATAAGTATCTTCACGTGAGATAAGAAATAATTTCTGTGAGGTCAGAAATAGTGGAACTCTCCGAGGATTATCGGAATTTTCACGAGAGCTATGAAATTGGAGGCTGCTGTTTCATTTTCAATCCATGAAGCTATTTATGGCTGCAAAATAGTAAAACAAAATGGCCGACCGCTGGTTTCAGTCATCAGGCAAATTTGGTCTTTTGAAGGTCGTAGCTCCATCATTTTTCAGCGGATTTTCATGGGGATGTTGGCAAACTTTAATTGAACATCTGAAGAGCACCATCATGCAAAAGTTTGACGAGAATCATTTGCCGTTTTGTCGCAATCTTCAGACAAACGGGGCACAATTTTTGTGGGACACCCTGTACATCAAACCATAGGGAGTGTAATTTACTGCGTTATTGAGATCACTATTTTGCATTTTAAGAGCTGTAATACTCTGGCATAAAGTCCCTGGTATATAGATGCACCCTAAAAGTTACATTCTTAGACCATTGAGTTTGACTTACTTCTAAGTACATTGTCATTTTTTTCAGCAGGAAGTGAAGAGACCCAAACAAGCTTTGTGCGTTGCTGAAAAGCTGTGACATCTTGGTAAGTTTTGTGCAAAACTTGTATTTTTGTTTGGAGTTTGAAGATAAGACATCTTGGTAATTTTGTCTAAGAACTGTACTTTTGTTTGGAGTCTGAAGATAATAGCTTGTCTTGCGCTCGAAAATCACCACTCTGTAGAACTTATGCGTACCCGCCCTAGTCATTTGACTTCTCAACAGCGATCCACAGCTTCGAAAAACTTTACTGACTACGACTTGCACTAAAACATGGTATTTACGCCTACCGTAAAAGCTCTATTAAGCCCCAAGGGGGCTTATTTAATTTCAGACGCCCCAAAGGGGGGCTTATTAGAGAGCGGGGCTTATTCGCAAAATCAAATAACAGGGATACAGATGACAGCTTTTTAGTTCTTTTACACCATATTTTTCCGATTCAACACACAATTTTACGAGTCAAATACATAAATTCGACACGGTTTGATCTCAAACCATATCAAAATTAACATACAAGCTTATCTAGCTCAATAAATGGGAAATCTTTGGTAACCACTGGAATGAGGGGGCCTTAACAGAGAGGGGGGCTTATTTAGAATTTTGACTCGTAGGGGAGGGGCTTATTAGAGAGGGGGCTTAATAGAGAGGGCGTGCTTAATAGAGCTTTTACGGTATTTATGTTTGAAAGATTAAAAGTCACTGGTCTCTTCACTATATGATTTCACTGAATTTGCAGTTGAATGTTCCCTTGCTCCAAGTTCATTCTTCACTGTAATACGACTCGAACTAGGTATCTTCTCGAATCTTCTTTCAAAGCAAAATGGTAACAACAATGCCAGACTCAGTATCAATCCTCCTGAGAATAACATCCCGAGTCCTACTATCACAAAAATGTCCCTTGAGTGATAAATACTTCTCAGTCCTTCAACCTCTTTTTCCACATGAGACTGACTGTTGCCATGCGACTCGATCAATGTCCTATTTTTATTGACATCTGACGACAGCGAGAGGTAAAGGGAAGGTAGGAAGTAGCCATACAAAGTGCATAATGTACCAATGATGATTAAGTTCACGCTCATTGCTAATGCCCACCATGTTTTCGTGCGGTGATTACAGTAAATTCTGCAGCATTGCTCTCGTAATGATGGATGCTCGTCTTTATACATGTCTTTATGATATCCAAAAAGTAGGCCTATGTTTTCATTTAGCCTTGCTGGCTGCCCACCCTCCGTGGCCATTTTGTTTATTGTAATCCTATTAATACGTGCATTTATCGTAGCCAGAAAGTAGGCCTAAATTTCCATATGAGCCGGTTCTTCTATGGCTGTATAATTTGTTGTAATTTAGTGCTAATATTGATGGATATATTACAGTAGCTAAAATGTAGGCCTAACTTTTCATTGGAGCTGTTTTCCCTCTGTTGCTTTATTTGTCGTAATATCTTTCATTCAACCTGTTTTTCTGCTGTTGCCTTTGCTTCTTTAAATCCTTACCGATACCAATTTTTGTATTTATGGTAGCCAGATGTATCCAACCTGCTTTTTCTCTATGGCCTTCGCTTCTTGTAAATCCTGAGCTAAGGTCAATGTATTTGTTCATAAAAGGCAAATTAGGTCTATATTTTCATTCAACCTGCTTTTCCCCTGTGGCCTTCGTTTCTGTAAATCCTTTACTGATATCAATGTGTGTATTTCTGGTAGCCAAAAGTACGCCTATCTTTTCAGTCAGCCTGTTTCCTTCTGTTGCATTCGCTTCTTTCAAATCCTTTACTGATATCAATTTATGTATTTATAGTATCCAAAAATAGGCCTACTAGTTTATTCCACCTTTTCTTCTTCTGTGGCTGTCGTTGTAATGTTGCGAGTAAGTTCGTTGTAATGTGTCACTGGTATCAATGCGTCCCTTAAAAGGTGGAGTTCACACTCTTAAAATAGTACTTCCTATTCGCTGTTGAAATCGACCATAGGTTTACCACTAACTCTGTTGTTGCTCCTTTATAGTGGCTCGTGGTTTAGCGACAAATTTAAAGCGTGACAGTCGGCACGCTTGTCCTATGGTTTAGTTGGATTTGGTCGCCTGCAAGAGGCCTCAAACACTGAATCTGAAGGAAGCGATTCTTCCTTGTCTTTTCACAGATAAAATGGCTCAAACTTCATATTTATACCTCACCCTTGTTGTTGTGTTTTTACTTCCTGAATACTCTTACGTCGTGTCCAAAGGCAAGCGCTTTTTTACTGGCAAACAACTTACATTTATGTTTGTCAGTCTGCGCAAAAATGCTTCACTTCCAATGTATCTCTCCAGCTTCTGTGATAAGAATCAATTTCAACGTAAATTCCAACCACAGACAAATCAATATATCACTTCCTGTTCCAGCTTCACTGTTGTGTTATGTCCTTCCAATACAAATTCACAGTTCACGTTCCACGAAACCCCATCAACGAGGTGTATTCAGAATGATTCCTGTGGCAGAATGAATGAATGGATTTTTACGCACAATCAATGATTTGGCGTTGTTATCTTTTGACTCTGAAGGTACTTGAGTTGAGCAGAAAGCAGCGTATTAAATACCTCAGCCTTGATGTATGCCTCGTAAATCTTTGTCAGTTGAACAATGCGACGAACTGCCACAGAAAATCTTATTGGAGAATATACCGTGCAGCGGAATGAATGACTTTTACTCGCACGAACAAGAAGACACGAACGAGAAAATACGTGTCTAATACATGCTCCACTATAAGGCTTCTCGAAATTCGGTTAATTCTCCGCTGTGATGCCAAAAATTAACGTGCCTTCCTACGCCTCTTGAACTGCCAAGAATTTTCAATGTGTTGCAGCCCGTTTACTTCGCTAACTACTTCTTTAATTGCTCATGGAGCTCGTTAATTTCTTATCTAGCCAGCCAACTGCGGATTTATATTTCGCTTACTGCTGTATTATTTCGCTTTTCCTTGCTGCCGTGCCGCCTGTCCTTTAGCTCCCTTTGCGGCAATTGCACATTTCAAGCTAATGTTTCACCAAATTCAAACTTCAAGCCATTATTTCCTCTCCTGTCTTTAACCTTTCCCTTCACAAACTTCACTGTGCACACAAGGTAACCAAAGGCAAGCTTAAGTCTCCTTTGCGGGGCTTTATTTTTGCCACATTACCTTTCGATGTCCTGGCAAGCCTCATACGATTTTATGGTCTTTTAGGCGATGAAAAACCACGATTCAGTTCTCTTAATTGTAGAAGATAGTAACGATGTTCCTGAAATTTTTTCAGCGTGGTTTTTCGATGATCGTCTTGGTGTCTTTCGAGCTAGAGGCAAGGGCAAGTAGTCCTCGATTATGGAGTCAATCTTGTTTTCCCTGAACCGTTTGAGTTCTCCATTGAAATATGACTATATGTTGAAATTCTCTTGTACATGATACCGCAAGTAATTTTATAAAATCCTCCTGATCTCAAATCAAATTTAAAGAATTATGCTGAACTGTTTCGGGTATTAGAATTGATTCCCGAAAGCCTGTCCAGTTTTGTGTGATGTTAACAACTCAGAAATGGCAGTTTTGCTAGTCTTGATACGTAACTCAAACCTAACTTGTTTCTTCACACGTAACTATCTTGAGTAAAAATTTTAGGACATGAAGTTCATCGTTCGGTTTCTCTTTGCTGCTAAAAGTAGTGTTTTGAAAGCTTTGCAGTTTCTTGCAATGTTACTTTCTAATAAATAGTAGTTTTTCCGAACTTAATAATTCAAACTCAGTTTGTTGCTTCACACGTAGCTATCTTGAATCAAATGTAAGTGATGGTTTTTTCGTTTTGTTTCTCCTTGCTGCTAAGAGTAGAGTCTTCAAACGCTTTCCATTTTCGCGTAATGTTTCCTTTTCATAAATCACAGTGTTGCCAAACTTTATAACTCAGACTCAGCTTGTTGTTTCACACAACGTAGCACTCAGGTCCAAAGTGATGGTGATCCTTAGTTCCGTTGCTCTGTTGCTGCTAAAAGCATAACCACCAAAGCTTGTGCAGTCTCATGTGATATTTTCTCCTCATAAATCGTGGTTAGCTCTGGTTTTTATTATAGATACTAACTCTGTGATATTTCTTCTTCGCGAGTCGTCTCAATTTCTACTGGTATTGCTCACACCCCTAACGCAGCTATCTAAAGTTACATCTTTTCCGCTTTCTTGCCCAATATATTTTTAACCGCTACTTCTTTGATAATGAAAATAAATCCTCAGATCTTATGCAGTTGTGTGTACAATTCTCTCAACGTAATTCGCATGTACGCCTTGCTTGTCAACCAGTTTTGCTCACTGCAACTAAACTTATACACGAGATTCAGGTAGCTATCTAAGGTTTCATCTTTAAGAGGCTGACAACCGTTAACCTCTTCAGTTTTCCGATTTCTACCCTGCTTAGCAACCTTCGCTTACCTTCAGTTATGTACCTGTAAAGTGACCTGTTCATTTGCTTTGATTTAATGCAAATCACAACACCCTTGTCATAGCTAATTTACTGACCAACCACAGCGAATTTATGGGCTTGGTACCGATTGACGTAGCAAATTTAATTAAAATCAAACACCGTTGTCAAGGTTAATTTACTGACCAACCACCGCGAATTTACAGGCTTGGTACTGAATGACGTAGAAAACTGCAAGGACTGAGGGTGAGATTTGCGATAACGCAAAATTGCTCATACAAAACTTTTCATTTGTTTTTATTCATCGGCATTTTCACGTGGCATCTACCTTGAGACAGACTTTAGATTGCACCTAATGTGCTTAAATCAAGCTCTTTTGGAAACACTTTGCCAGGGATACGTAATATTTACTATTTATTTATACATAGTATGTAATGTAAATACTATTTATCCCTGCACTTTACCTTCAACGTTTAGTCGAAAGTCGTATTTAGTTCTGAAATATCATTCGGTAATACTGATCAGAGATACCTGCTCGAAAATTCACTTGGAAAATCCGCCGAATTCCTCGTTTCTAAGTTAAACATTCGCGTGCTCTTTAGTTCAATATTCGTGAATTTTCTCCAGTAAACCTATTGTAGCAAATAGCAAAGAGTTACATCCCATGACTTCCTTTGGAAAGGGAATTTCGAAGAGAGATTCAGACCTCAATCCAAACAAAGTTTCCATGAAGCACGTTGCTATTTCATACAAAAGCGTGACCTGGAAAAGATAGCCGTTGGTAAACTAGAGGGCGTACTACTCCTTAAAGATCTCGCACGCATTTGGCAAAATGTATTTTGTTTTTAAGAAAATCCCCAGATAATCTGAAAATCCCTTTCTATTTTAGATAATCTCAAAAAATTTTTGGAAGAGAAAGACAATTCTCATTTTAAGCATGGACTGTTGATAAATTCTTCTGATTTAGTGGATTTTGATTTTTGGGTTTGCCGCTCCACCGGCTGTTCCACTTTGAAGTGAATGAACAAAACTAATGGAACTAAGTTGTGGTAATTTATATGAATACGACGAAGAAAACGCCTATACATGATATTCTCCCTGAGCTAAGCAATATCCACAGACGTGCCGAAATCATCAAATACAATAGGCAAATTTTAGACTTGCATCTGCAGCTCTTGAGTTCGCTATTTATCTCCATCAACAAACTTTAAAGACTCTTATTCAACCATGATCCTTTTCAAGCACTATTCTACGAAATTTAAAGGGTCTGTTTCATCCAGAATTCCTTGCACGTGCCGTCTCTTGGTTTTCCTTTGTTGTCCGCCATTTTCATGGCCCATGAAAATGGCGGCAACAAAGGCCAACCAAGAGATGGCACGTGCAAGGCATGCTGGATGAAACAGACCCTTAACAGTTTTGGCATACTGGAAAAACCGGACCCTATGACCCTATGACCCCCTATGACCCTATGACCCTATGATCCCTAGGACCTTAAAGTACTGAGTTTTGAAAGGACCCTTAACACCGAAGGATCATCCCCTCTGCATAAGGGCTACATGCTAATCAGGATGCTATATGCTAATCAGGTTACTTGTGCGATAAACGATAATTGCTCAAATTTAATGTCAATACCATTCATTGCAGCCTGGGGGGTTAATACCCTTCAACAGACGTAGCATTAGTACAAACAACAAACACAATTCATTCTTTGAATAGTTGAACAAGGATTGTTTGATCCCCCGGCAATGGAAGAATTTCCACCCTTTATCAGTGATTTAACAAATGATTCTTTACGGTGAAATGATGCCATTACTATGTTTTAAATTGCCATTAATGTCGCCAAAAATGGCTCTTTCATTTTGTGTCTAAAATTAGGAATACTGTAATTCTACAAAGGTCGTTTACATACTTTCAACACAAATGTTTTCATAATTTGTTTTCTTCAGTATGAGCACTGATAAAGGGTGGAAATGCTTCCATTGCCGGGGGATCAAACACTCCTTGTTCAACTATTCAAAGAATGAAATGTGTTTGTTGTTTTTACTGATGCTACGTCTGTTGAAGGGTATTAACCCTCCCCCAGGCTGCAATGAACGGTATTGGCATTAAATTTGAACAATTATCACAGAAGAAACCTGATTAGCATATAACATCCTGATTAGCATATAGCCTTTATGCAGAGGGGATGACCCTTCTGTGTTAAGGGTCCTTTCATAACTCAGTACTTAAAGGTCCTAGGGGTCATAGGGGTCTTAGGGTCATAGGGTCCGGTTTTTCCAGTATGCCAACAGTTTTGTGGTCTACGAAAATGGCTTTCTCCATAGAAATATGATCTACAAAGAAGACAAAGAGAACGCCTATGCACGTAATTACTCCCCAAGTAAACAATATCCATGCACGTGCCGAAATCATCAATTAGGCTAAGTTTTACTTGTATCTTCAGCTCTTAACTAATTTTAAAGTGACAGGATCTATAAAGAAAACAAAGAAAACGCCTATGAACGCAATCCTTCCTGCAGCTAGACAATATCCACGCACATGCCAAATCACCAATTAGGCTAATTCTACACTTGCATCTTCAAGCTCTTGCGTTAGCTATTTATCTCCGTCAACTAATTTTAAAGTCACAGGATCTATATAGAAAACAAAGAAAACGCCTATGAACCCCAATTTTTCCTGCAGCTAGACAATATCCACGCACATGCCAAATCACCAATTAGGCTAATTCTATACTTGCATCTCAAGCTCTTGTGTTAGCTATTTATCTCCGTCAACTAATTTTAAAGTGACAGGATCTATAAAGAAAACAAAGAAAACGCCTATGAACGCAATTCTTCCGGCAGCTAGACAATATCCACGCACATGCCGAAATCATCAATTAGGCTAATCCTATACTTGCATCTTCAGCTCTTGTGTTAGCTATTTATCTCCGTCAACTAATTTTAAATTGACAGGATCAATAAAGAAAACAAAGAAAACGCCTATGAACGCAATTCTTCCTCCAGCTAGACAATATCCACGCACATGCCAAATCATCAATTAGGCTAATTCTATACTTGCATCTTCAGCTCTTAACTAATTTTAAAGTGACAGGATCAATAAAGAAAACAAAGAAAACGCCTATGAACGCAATTCTTCCTCCAGCTAGACAATATCCACGCACATGCCGAAATCATCAATTAGGCTAATTCTATACTTGCATCTCCAGCTCTTGTGTTAGCTATTTATCTCCGTCAACTAATCTTAAAGTGACAGGATCTATAAAGAAAACAAAGAAAACGCCTATGAACGCAATTCTTCCTCCAGCTAGACAATATCCACACACATGCCGAAATCATCAATTAGGCTAATCCTATACTTGCATCTTCAGCTCTTGCGTTAGCTATTTATCTCCGTCAACTAATTTTAAAGTGACAGGATCAATAAAGAAAACAAAGAAAACGCCTATGAACGCAATTCTTCCTCCAGCTAGACAATATCCACGCACATGCCAAATCATCAATTAGGCTAATTCTATACTTGCATCTTCAGCTCTTAACTAATTTTAAAGTGACAGGATCAATAAAGAAAACAAAGAAAACGCCTATGAACGCAATTCTTCCTCCAGCTAGACAATATCCACGCACATGCCGAAATCATCAATTAGGCTAATCCTATACTTGCATCTTCAGCCCTTGCGTTAGCTATTTATCTCCGTCAACTAATGTTAAAGTGACAGGATCTATAAAGAAAACAAAGAAAACGCCTATGAACGCAATCCTTCCTGCAGCTAGAAAATATCCACGCACATGCCAAATCATCAATTAGGCTAATTCTATACTTGCATCTCCAGCTCTTGTGTTAGCTATTTATCTCCGTCAACTAATCTTAAAGTGACAGGATCTATAAAGAAAACAAAGAAAACGCCTATGAACGCAATTCTTCCTCCAGCTAGACAATATCCACACACATGCCGAAATCATCAATTAGGCTAATCCTATACTTGCATCTGTAGCTCTTGTGTTAGCTATTTATCTCCGTCAACTAATTTTAAAGTGACAGGATCTATAAAGAAAACAAAGAAAACGCCTATGAACGCAATCCTTCCTGCAGCTAGACAATATCCACGCACATGCCAAATCACCAATTAGGCTAATTCTATACTTGCATCTTCAGCTCTTGCGTTAGCTATTTATCTCCGTCAACTAATTTTAAAGTGACAGGATCTATAGTGAAAACAAAGAAAGCGCCTATGAACGCAATTCTTCCTGCAGCTAGACAATATCCACGCACATGCCAAATCATCAATTAGGCTAATTCTATACTTGCATCTTCAGCTCTTAACTAATTTTAAAGTGACAGGATCTATAAAGAAAACAAAGAAAACGCCTATGAACGCAATTTTTCCTACAGCTAGACAATATCCACGCACATGCCAAATCATCAATTAGGCTAATTCTATACTTGCATCTTCAGCTCTTAACTAATTTTAAAGTGACAGGATCTATAAAGAAAACAAAGTAAACGCCTATGAACGCAATTCTTCCTCCAGCTAGACAATATCCACGCACATGCTAAATCATCAATTAGGCTAATTCTATACTTGCATCTTCAGCTCTTAACTAATTTTAAAGTGACAGGATCTATAAAGAAAACAAAGGAACGCAATTTTTCCTACAGCTAGACAATATCCACGCACATGCCAAATCATCAATTAGGCTAATTCTATACTTGCATCTTCAGCTCTTGCGTTAGCTATTTATCTCCGTCAACTAATTTTAAAATGACAGGATCTATAAAGAAAACAAAGAAAACGCCTATGAACGCAATTACTCCTCCAGCTAGACAATATCCACACACATGCCGAAATCATCAATTAGGCTAATCTATACTTGCATCTGTAGCTCTTGCGTTAGCTATTTATCCCCGTCAACTAATTTTAAGATGATTTATGATCTATTGAGATTTATGGATATTGATAATGTTAAAAATTTCATCAAATTCAATTTTCTCCTATCCAGCTGATCAAATACTTTTCCTAGTTCTCAGTGTTTAGAACAAACATATCATTCAAAAGAAAACTAGATTTTTACTACTTTGTACAATTAAGGCACCCGTAACTAAAAACAATTAGAAAAAAATAACAAATGCAGGAAATAGCAGATGGCTATAACTAATCAAATTGTTGAATTTATGCCAATGTTTGAATGTTTTCATTTGACAAAGTAAGATTTTATGCGCGGAAATCCATTTTTCCCTTGGACTTACGTCGTTAGCAGTAAGCTGTTTGCCGGATCACACAATATTGCAAAAGTTTTCATGGTCCTTCACTAAACAGGTGCAACATTCTTATATCTTAAAGAACATGTGCTAAATTCAGATTTAAATGCTTGGTATAAGGATTATTGAGCAACTTTCCTGTTCGGTGTGCTACCGGGTGTCCCAAAAAAGTGTCCGGGTGTCCCGTTTCAAAACTCACCAAAATTCGATTACATGGCTGATTAAAGATTTGTATGGGAGGATTAGCAGAAAAGAATTGGAGCAGAGATCGTTTCGAATTGAACTGCATTTTTATCATGGGAAAAATTGAAAGAGTCTGGACTCTAGCTCTTTTCTTTTGCCTAAGCTTTGTTCTCTAAACCAATCACCTGTGTGACAGAGCTCCTTTAAGTATCAAAGAAGGACAAGTGATTGGCCTACATCTGCTGAGGTCTCTCTTCCATTTCACTCTGCCTGGTATATAAAGATTGACTTTCATCGCGACGATGTACGCAAAGATGTCGAAGAGTGGAATTCCTGATTTTCTCGCATTTCAAGCAATAGATAAGCGGGTTGATACAACTGTTTACTAAGAGTATGAAGGCTGCCCACAGATCTAAAATAAGTTTGGTTGGAGTATCAAAACATATCGTTGAAGTTGCCATGAAATATAACGTCAAAGTGAAATATGGAGCAAAGCAAACAAGTTGGCAGAGAAGTATAATCAATATCATCCTCGTTCTATCTTTTTCACGATTTCTTCTTGTCTTTTCTTGATTCTGAACGGTATCTTCTGTTGTCCCTTGTGTGTGAGTCGCTTCCCGTCTTTGAACAGCACCTGACGCTGTCTCTGTGGTTCTATGTGTGTTAGTCTCATCCTGTCTTTGAACAGTAGCTGCTGTCGCCTCAATAGTCGCTCGTATAAGAGTCTCCCCCCGTCTTTGAGCAACACCAGCCGTTGTCTCTATTACTTCATGTGCATGAGTCTCATTCCGCATTTGAACAGTTTCTGCCGTCACCTCAATAGTTCCTGGTATTTGAGTCCCATCCTGTCTCTGGACAGTGAGGACCTTCGCCTCGGCTGGTTCAAGTCTATCAGTCTCATTAGACGTTTGCTCGCTTGCTCCAAGTATTTGAGTCCCATCCTGTCTCTGAACTCTGGCTGTCGACGTTTCGATTGTTCCAAGTGTATGAACTTGCCTTTTTTGTTTCCTGATAACGATATATATTTTGTAATAGCTGAACAAAATAAGAGGTATCCCTATGAGAATACCACTACTCGTAGATATTGCAAGAAACAGGGGCTCATTGATAAAGCGGTCTATTATTGGTATAGACAGACATGTCATAGCTGTCCAGATGGCTATCCAGAAGTGTGTTTTACAATTAGCAAATACGTGGTATCGATAAGGATGACATATAGCTGCATATCTGTCCAGGCTAACGATAACCCCGAACAGAAAAGACATCCCGGTGCAGATGTGTTGTGCTGTGAATATCATTTTTTCTATTGTTTGATCATGTTCGCGTTGTAGCAATGCTTTGAGATAGAGAGTAAAAAACAGTGGGTGAACTATAAACCCTACAAGCAGATCGCTTAGGCATAAAGCACCCAGCAGCATATTTGAAGGCGTATGCAATTCCCTTTCTTTGATCAATGTCAGCATAAAAATGCTGTTCCCTGCAATTGTTAATGTAGCAATTAAAAAGTCAACGGCGAGGAATGTAATGACATTGCTCGAAACGGTCTTTGGGAACAATACTGTGGAATTGCAAATGTTCGCCATCCCTTCTCAAAATCCACTCGTTGCTTCTCTCTTTTACTAGGAAGTTAAGCGCGAGCTTCGCTCGCGCTTCAACATTCCTAGCTCCTGCGGAGTGCTGTTAGATGTAGTAAATCACATATCGAGTAAAAGCAGACTACTTGATTGTCATATTATTTTATCAAATTTAATCAAATGCGACATATCAAAACTGCGTCATAGTTAGGCGTATACGGTAGCCTTAGAGACGGCTGAAGATGTAACAGATAGGTTTAAAATACTGCAAAAAATATAAAAATTTCATGACAATTTTTCAGTTGGAAACTCAGAGGAAAGGGACAATTTCCTCTGACGGGTGGGGTCGTATCGCAATTAATCGCACCTTTTCTTCGGAGAGAACCCACTGACAGAGCATCAGTGCATGCTTGCTGTTTATAGTTTATATTTACCTGTGTGTATCTCGGCACGGAGACGTACCCGAAGCCGCGATCTTACCAGAATCTTCCATTTCACCTTTTCCGTGAAAAGTTGCTATAATCCTCCATTTTTTTTTCATTCGCATTATCTGTTTAAAACCAGGCTAGCCTCAGTCGTACGTAATCTTTGGCGCCTAAACACTCACTACCCCCCCCCCCCCCCAAGGCCGGCGGGTACAACAGAACACAAATTAACCAAACAATTAGCGAAATTCGAATTCCGGTCTTCCTAGAACCATGCTTTTGTGCACTGGGTGTTCCATTTTGTCTTTCACAATTGATATTTGCATACGAAAACTCCTGATGAGCCTCCATTCCGTTTAATTATTATCATTATTATTATTATTGGTTTATAATTTGTATCATTATTATCATTAGTCTTGTTTTACGCGTTTAAAAGGAGGTGGTTAATAGCATACGCCCTACTGCTACTCTCGTTTGTGGGGAATTGCGAAGCAATTTGTGGCGGTGAAGTGCCTGTTTAAACAAAACACTTCAAACACAAACTCGAAAAATGGTCTAACATCAAAATAACGTTCATGGTTCCTCATGACAAGCTTGGAGCCAAAATCCTCCACAGTTGTCATGTGCTCCTGTTTCCAGTAGGAGCCCAAATTCAGTATTTCGAGTCGGGGCCCATCTCCCCCGCACCAAAGTCAGTGTTTCGAATCGGAGCCCATCTCCTCCGCATGCACGCAGCAAAAAATCACGAGGCCTACAATCTTGGCCAAAATACTTGGGACAAATCATAAAATTGCACTACTTCGGTCTTTGATTACGTGCCCCCCGCTCCCCCCTTCTCAAAGTTGCTTGAATCAAACGCCTTTCGACCTTCTCAACATTGAATTAGGGGGAAGGGGGGATTAGGAGACTCTAAACGTATGTTTTCTCCTCGATATTTTAGGAAACATCATGAAGACACTGAAATTTGCCTGCGTCCCAGCTTCTTTTGGCCAGGATTGTCTGAAAATGATTGTTAACAAATAATACCTCATAGCTTGAGAACCCATAGAGATTTCTGTGTGAAATTTTAACACCGTCATCCCCAACACAAGAAGTGAGTTCTCAGCTATCTATGCCGAAATAGGCGTTGTTCGTTAAATTCGCTGAGCACCTTCTTAAAAACGGGCGTGGCAAAATTGCTGCAATTTTCACTCACATAAAGATTCCCTTATAAAAAGTGACATACATTAGGATTCTGAGCTTTCTTCCGCTATCGTAAGATTGTGTACTCCGCTGCTCTTTGAAAATGACTTATCATTGCAAGAAAGCTTTTGGGCTCATTGTTTGAGGTCCGGTTTCTTGTGAATTCTTCGGTTCTCACAACGGCGCTCCACAGAAAAATGCCCCATAATTTTGGGATAAGTCACGCTTTTTTGGCAAATTCGTCTGATTCCACATTTTAACATCAAAGTCTTCCTATTCATGCAAAAAAACCAAGTAAAAATTGCCTGGAAGGTGGAAATGTCACGGCGCTCCAAAATTAAAAAACTTAAAATAAACAGTTCCGGATAAGTTTCTTTTGAACTCTATTGAGAACCGTCAGAAATCATATTTCACGAAAATATCGATGCAAATACTGCTATAGGCTAATAAAGCTCATTTTTCTCATTAAAATGAGACAAAATTTGTTAGAATAGGGCAAACGTTGCCGACATTATTAATGTTTAAAGTAGGGAGCGGCGTTGATAAATTTGATCCCTTTCTCAATTTTCCAGACTGTGCAAATCCGCCTTGCTGCTATGCAACAGGTATATTCTTCTTCAACAAAAAGTTGTGGGTTACAATTCATCGGGCACAATAGACCATTCAATGCCGTCCAGGGTGAATGCAAGTTTGGTGGAGCGAATTTAATCTCATTGAAAACGAATGAATAGTTAGAGAATTGGCTAACGGTACATTTGAAAATAAGACAATTGCACTGCGGAGGCGCAGAATTTGCATTGATTCAAAAGGAACTTTGTTTTCAGTTCTCTTTGATAACTGTGTGTGATGTTTTCAGGCAAAAATCATTGGCAGGTTTCGTGCACAAGAGGAGTTTCGCTGAACGTCATGGGAAAATTTTGCATAATTTGATGACGTCATAGTTCTGATGGATGAACCAGTAACAATGAAAACATTAATATCTGAAGTACTCTGGAGTTAAGCCCACAGTTAGTGGCTATCCATTCATAGTGAAAGAAATTGTCTGATACAAGTAGATTTGGATTCATAGAAACATATATGATAGGTAGTGAAAGCAATTTTTCAGACAATCTTGGCCAAAATACTTGGGACAAATCATAAAATTGCACTACTTCGGTCTTTGATTACGTGCCCCCCGCTCCCCCCTTCTCAAAGTTGCTTGAATCAAACGCCTTTCGACCTTCTCAACATTGAATTAGGGGGAAGGGGGGATTAGGAGACTCTAAACGTATGTTTTCTCCTCGATATTTTAGGAAACATCATGAAGACACTGAAATTTGCCTGCGTCCCAGCTTCTTTTGGCCAGGATTGTCTGAAAATGATTGTTAACAAATAATACCTCATAGCTTGAGAACCCATAGAGATTTCTGTGTGAAATTTTAACACCGTCATCCCCAACACAAGAAGTGAGTTCTCAGCTATCTATGCCGAAATAGGCGTTGTTCGTTAAATTCGCTGAGCACCTTCTTAAAAACGGGCGTGGCAAAATTGCTGCAATTTTCACTCACATAAAGATTCCCTTATAAAAAGTGACATACATTAGGATTCTGAGCTTTCTTCCGCTATCGTAAGATTGTGTACTCCGCTGCTCTTTGAAAATGACTTATCATTGCAAGAAAGCTTTTGGGCTCATTGTTTGAGGTCCGGTTTCTTGTGAATTCTTCGGTTCTCACAACGGCGCTCCACAGAAAAATGCCCCATAATTTTGGGATAAGTCACGCTTTTTTGGCAAATTCGTCTGATTCCACATTTTAACATCAAAGTCTTCCTATTCATGCAAAAAAACCAAGTAAAAATTGCCTGGAAGGTGGAAATGTCACGGCGCTCCAAAATTAAAAAACTTAAAATAAACAGTTCCGGATAAGTTTCTTTTGAACTCTATTGAGAACCGTCAGAAATCATATTTCACGAAAATATCGATGCAAATACTGCTATAGGCTAATAAAGCTCATTTTTCTCATTAAAATGAGACAAAATTTGTTAGAATAGGGCAAACGTTGCCGACATTATTAATGTTTAAAGTAGGGAGCGGCGTTGATAAATTTGATCCCTTTCTCAATTTTCCAGACTGTGCAAATCCGCCTTGCTGCTATGCAACAGGTATATTCTTCTTCAACAAAAAGTTGTGGGTTACAATTCATCGGGCACAATAGACCATTCAATGCCGTCCAGGGTGAATGCAAGTTTGGTGGAGCGAATTTAATCTCATTGAAAACGAATGAATAGTTAGAGAATTGGCTAACGGTACATTTGAAAATAAGACAATTGCACTGCGGAGGCGCAGAATTTGCATTGATTCAAAAGGAACTTTGTTTTCAGTTCTCTTTGATAACTGTGTGTGATGTTTTCAGGCAAAAATCATTGGCAGGTTTCGTGCACAAGAGGAGTTTCGCTGAACGTCATGGGAAAATTTTGCATAATTTGATGACGTCATAGTTCTGATGGATGAACCAGTAACAATGAAAACATTAATATCTGAAGTACTCTGGAGTTAAGCCCACAGTTAGTGGCTATCCATTCATAGTGAAAGAAATTGTCTGATACAAGTAGATTTGGATTCATAGAAACATATATGATAGGTAGTGAAAGCAATTTTTCAGACAATCTTGGCCAAAATACTTGGGACAAATCATAAAATTGCACTACTTCGGTCTTTGATTACGTGCCCCCCGCTCCCCCCTTCTCAAAGTTGCTTGAATCAAACGCCTTTCGACCTTCTCAACATTGAATTAGGGGGAAGGGGGGATTAGGAGACTCTAAACGTATGTTTTCTCCTCGATATTTTAGGAAACATCATGAAGACACTGAAATTTGCCTGCGTCCCAGCTTCTTTTGGCCAGGATTGTATCTCCCTCGTTGGGGACCGCGTTTATAGGTAAGGATAGAGCCCCTGGCTTGTAGGCCCATCTCCCGACAGGCTAGGTCGAGGCCCAGCTCCCTCCATGGCTCACCAGTGGGTACTGGGTCCCAGCTCCCACGACACCACACTCGAGGCCAAAATTCCTCGAGTTTCTATTCTATTAGGTTACTGGCATCTCACCGTCGCGAGGCGTTTCCATTCCCCACACATTTGCACATCATGAGATTCAGGGCCGCATTTCAGTCTGTTGGGGCCCTGGGCCCAAAACTGGTTGGGGCCCCTTAGAACTCGGTACCCTGTTAGCATCCCAATAAAACTACTCTTGTCCAATGGTTTTTCACGATTTTCGTCTTGCCTTCACTGCTGCAAAATTTCGGATGATTTTCTTGGGGTCTAAAACCCTCAGGACAGCGGCGTGGCCAGGGTAAATTAAGTGGGGGAAACTAAACGGGGGGCCTGGGGGCGAAGCCCCCGGAAAATTTTTGAGGACACGCCCTTTACTTTGGCTTAGAATGCATCTCCGAATATCATGCTTGCGATTAGCGACAAGTAAACTTTGATATTTTGTGACGGTTATCCTACAAATCGGAGCAAGATGACATTTTTGTGAAGAAACATCCTTTACTTTGACTTAGAATGTATTCCCTGATTCCATATTCCATATTTGCCATTTCTCGGAAAGTTCTTTCCCAACCTATACCCAGTTAGTTTCTCTTCGGTTTTACAGGAATCTCAAACAGAGGCGTACGCAGCACCTCAGGAGTGAGAGGGTCTGGGGCGCAGCCCCAAAAAAAATTTTGTGACCACGCCCTTCAGACGCTCAGAAAATGAGGGAAACGCCCTTTTTACTCATATTTTGCATCGTAAACATGACTGCAATGAACACAAAATGAGCAGGATGTTTTGTTGAATTTGCATTGAGAATTTATACCCAGCATATCAAGTACGAATTACAAAATCGCTTTTCTTCTTTACTGTAAAATTGATTTGGCGCTAGTTGTTATTATGATATTCAGGAAATGCCTCTTGTCGCCACTTCATCAGTGTTTAGTCAGTAAATGGCATCTTTTGCAAGAATCTTTTGAAAACAGGAAAATTTTGAAAACAGACATCCTACTTTGGCTTAGAATGCCTCTCTCAACATCGTTCAAGCATTTCTTAGAAACCCAAAGCATTGCTCCACCAAACCTTAGACAAAACCATTCTCTCCTTGCTGTTCAAGAATCTCGAAGACCACCGCCTGACAGATCTGCCTGACCCTCCCCCCCCCCCCTGAGGTACACATTTTATTGCATTTTTGTACAAATCTCGAGGACCATCTTTTTGAAAAGTGGGGGGGGGGGGGTCCGGACCCCCCTAACCCCCCTTGGGTACGCCACTGATCTCAAAGACCATATTTGGACAAAAGTGGGGGCAATTGCCCCCCATACCCCCTCCCCCATGGCCACGCCTCTGCCTCAGACATCAAAATTTGCTGCCATTCATTAAGCAAAAGGCAACAACACGCTATTGTGACATTGTGGACCTTAGTTGACTCTTGACCCTTTCAGTATGGATAAACTTCTTTCACTGGAGGAAACTCCGCATGGCAAAGTGTGGTCGTTGCATTGAGCAACGATCTAAGTGCGGTTATAGCCTTTGGGAAGTTGCAGCTTCATCTCCTTTCACAATTTGCTGTTATAGATCATCCGAAATAGGCTTTTGTGTTTCATGGGGTTGTCGCCTCTTCAATTTCTTTCTTTTTTTGGACTTCGGCTTCGGTATCAACGAGATTCCTCCTTTTATCGAGGAACTTTTCGAGAGGCTTTTTAACAAACTCGTGTTATTGCCAAATTTCTACTTTGCTTGCCTATTACGTATTGTCATTATATGAAACCATGGTGTTGTCTAAAAACGTTAGCACGCAATTCAAACACAAGAGTGAAATCAACAGCACTTCATAGGATTTTTCAAATTTTGCTCGGGGCCCCCTAGATTTAAGAATTTTAGGGGGCCCCTGGGCCTGGGCTCAGTGGGCCCATGGGTAAATGCGTCACTGATGAGATTTATAATGGAAATAGAATTGAGATTTATAATGGAAGTAGAACGGAGATTTAGAATGTATTGGCTGCAAATTATGTTGTGGATGATTTGACTGGTGAAAGATAAGATTCCTTTTTGGGCCTGTTTACCTTGATTTTCTGGAAGGGGAGAAATTAAATTTTAGTAAAAGGAAGATTTTACTTCGGTTAATTTCGACCCTGGAAATCACTCAATTCTTAACTTGTTTATCTTTTAATGCATCTCATTACGATCTGCAAATCACGGCGTCTAATTTATCCCCTTGCCAACCGGCATACTGGAAAAACCGGACCCTATGACCCTAAGACCCCTATGATCCCTAGGACCTTAAAGTACTGAGTTTTGAAAGGACCCTTAACACCGAAGGATCATCCCCTCTGCATAAGGGCTACATGCTAATCAGGATGCTATATGCTAATCAGGTTACTTGTGCGATAAACGATAATTGCTCAAATTTAATGTCAATACCATTCATTGCAGCCTGGGGGGGGGGGGGGTTAATACCCTTCAACAGACGTAGCATTAGTACAAACAACAAACACATTTCATTCTTTGAATAGTTGAACAAGGATTGTTTGATCCCCCGGCAATGGAAGAATTTCCACCCTTTATCAGTGATTTAACAAATGATTCTTTACGGTGAAATGATGCCATTACTATGTTTTAAATTGCCATTAATGTCGCCAACAATGGCTCTTTCATTTTGTGTCTAAAATTAGGAATACTGTAATTCTACAAAGGTCGTTTACATACTTTCAACACAAAGGTTTTCATAATTTGTTTTCTTCAGTATGAGCACTGATAAAGGGTGGAAATGCTTCCATTGCCGGGGGATCAAACACTCCTTGTTCAACTATTCAAAGAATGAAATGTGTTTGTTGTTTTTACTGATGCTACGTCTGTTGAAGGGTATTAACCCTCCCCCAGGCTGCAATGAACGGTATTGGCATTAAATTTGAACAATTATCACAGAAGTAACCTGATTAGCATATAACATCCTGATTAGCATATAGCCTTTATGCAGAGGGGATGACCCTTCTGTGTTAAGGGTCCTTTCATAACTCAGTACTTAAAGGTCCTAGGGGTCATAGGGGTCTTAGGGTCATAGGGTCCGGTTTTTCCAGTATGCCAGGCATGTAGGAAAAATTATTGTCTATATCTGGTCACGTGGCGGAAAATTTATTGAATGTATTCATTTGCGATTGAGATCTTCCTGCCACGTGACCATAGTAAGATTAGGCAGGTCGGAAAAAGTTTTGTCTTCATTCAATTTGTCACATGACGGAAAAATTATTGTATTTTTCATTTACCATTGAGATGCCAATCTAAAAAAAATATTTGTAGCTTGGTCAGGTAGGAAATATTATTGTCTATATCTGGTCACGTGGCGGAAAATTTATTGAATGTATTCATTTGCGATTGAGATCTTCCTGCCACGTGACCATACCAATTAATGGTTAGGGCGAATGAATCCCATTACATGCGGAATTTTGCATGGAGTACCAAGCTGAAGAACCTTCGAGGATACCAAGCCAAATTTCGAAAGAAAAGTTGACTTTAAGAGAGAGAGAAGAAAGTTAAATATCAGAGCTCAGTTTATGGAGGTGTTTCGACGCAAAGGCAAGTTTCTTACAGTTTTATTTTACATCTCTTTGCTTCACTAACCCTGTCATACATCCAATGGCATAATGTTTATTTGGGGTCATCTACTAAAGACTTGTCGTGCCCGTTAAGATCTGCCTCCCATTCCTGCTAAACTTTTTTGACTCCGGTGAAGGTTGCCGAGTTTCCATAGGCCCGCAAATATTGTTGCTAGAATCTGAATGTTTAGAGGGGGGAGGGGGGCTGCTGTATATTTTGTTAGTATGAAAGAATGTCGACTGCATTCAGGGACGTAAGAATCATCTCATTAGGAATGCATAGGAAGAAGTGCTCCAATCAAAATTGTATGGGCGGAAGAAGACTTCAAAATGGGCAGGATTTTAATTTTTGCATCAAGCACCCCTATCCCAGAGTACCCCCCTGGGACATGAAAGGATTGATTTCCCGGTCATACATCGAAAAGATTGATTGTTCAAATTCAATGATTTATTGTTATCTTACAATGGAGTAGTGTTAAATTGACAATGGTTGACAAAAGAAGAAAGCTAATTGGATAAACGGCTTCGTGCCTTATATATATAGATTTCACATACTTATGGAGTTTTGGCAAACTGCTGCTTAATTTCGCTTCAGATATAGTAGGCCTTGTGTGTTCATGAGCTTGTGATGCCTCCTAGCTGTAGTCGCGATGTGTGAGGGTCGTATAGGGGTTTTGGGGAACAGGGGAACATGCCTAAAAATGATTGGGGGAACAGGGAACAAGCAAAAGTCTGTAGAGGGAACAAGGGAACAATCAGTTTCATTTCAGGGATCAGGGAACAGGAACACTGTAGAAGATTACGTAAAGTTTTTGAGAAGAAAGTAAACTTGTCAAAATTTAGGAATGTTCGTTCCTCTTTGTGTCTCACAATATTTTTTATGCGAATTGGATTCGGTGTCTGAGACACACTCGGAGCAGTGGTCACACTAATCTATTGACCTCGTTTTGGATTCGGTTTCACGAGGTCGAGGGAGCTGCGCGTGCGTTGGAGGATTTTGGTGAAGGATCGGCGTACAATGGCGTCCAACCACCACGAGCTCAAGCACGAGAACTATGTCTTTGGATAACGAGTCGCTACTCACTGTTGCAGTGGCGCACCCAAGAAGGGGGATGGGGGGTCCGGACCCCTCACTTTTCAAAAATATGGTCTTTGAGATTCGTACAAAAAGCAATAAAATTTGTACCTCGGGGTATTTTTGAATCATTTGTACCTCAGGGCCTCTGATCTGATCTGTCAAGCGGTGGTCTTTGAGATTCTTGAAAAGCAAGGAGAGAATGGTTTTGTCAAGGTTTTGTAGAGCAATGTTTTGGATTTCTAAGAAATGCTTCAACGATGTTGGGAGAGGCATTCTACGCCAAAGTAGAATGCATGCTCTCAAAATTATCCTGGTGCCTTTGCCCCCGGACCCACTCATTTCGAGATCCCCCAGACCCCACTCGTCGTCTGTACGTGCCATTGGCTATAGGGATCCCTATTTGCAGCTGCTCCTCGAACAATCTCACCTCAAATGTTTTCAAGAGCTGTATTCTGACCTTTTTAAAATGGTTCAAATTGCCACAACAATTTCTTTTGCAAAAGATTCTTGCAAAAGATGACTGACTAGACAATGATGAAGTGGTGAAAAAAGACATTTCCTCGAATATCAAGATCGAACAACCAGCGCTAAATCATTTTGGAGTAAAAGCTAAGAAAGGCAATTTGTAATTTCGTACTTGATATGCTGGACTGTTTGTTTCGAATAACAATTCTCTGTTTACTTTCCTAGATTAACTTGCATGGGTATAAATTCTCAATGCAAATGCAACAAAACGTCCTGCCTATTTTTGTTCATTGCAGCCACGATGCAAGATATAACTAAAAAGGGCGTTTCCCTCATTTTCCAAGCTTCTAAAGGGTGTGGTCCAAAAAATTTCTGGGGCTAGGCCCCAGATCCCCTCACTTTTCATGTGCTGCGTACACCTCTGAATGTTGTACTGCCCATCACTGCAGCCATTTACAGAAATGGAAAGGAGAAGCCATAGTTGCAGGCTCTTACTGTTGTTGCTGTGGATGTTCAGTTTTTGATAACAGAATGTAGCTGTTCAGATATGTTGATTTTGTTTTATTCGTTTTTATTGTTGCTTTTTTATGGTTTGTTTTATTCTCTCTGGCTTGTTAGGATACAAAAAGAATTTTTTCTGAAAGTAATGATTTGAAGATGCCAAAAAGGAAGTTTTACACGGGATCTTGACAATTTTTGTTTGACATACATTTTTGCAGGGAACATTTTAAAAAGTCGCCAGGGAACATGGGAACAAATGATAATTTTACAAGGGAACAGGGGAACAAGGACCCCCCCTATACGACCCTCATGTGTTGTTGACTCAAGAATTCAGCCAGAGTTGCAGAAACTTCCTCCAGACATAAACTTCAGATCTAAAACCTTCCGCAACTATTACTTGATAAAAGGAAGTGAATATTCCTTTCCAGATGATTCTGTAAGTCTTTTAGTTGCTTGATTCGTATTTTGAATCATTCCAGAATTGATAATTTCTTTCATGAAGAAGTGTGTTTTCCTTGCTTAGCTTTCTCGTTGTTGTTTTGCCCCTATAAGTTTGTCACATATTTGGCATTTGTACTGAGGACCTTTTCACGAGCGAGCAATACCTTTAAGTTCTAATGTTTTGCATGCTGTTGACTGCCGTCCTTGAATGTGATAGATATTCCAGAAAAGCTGAGCATCTTTCAGTTTGTCCTCACTGTTTAGCTTCCTGCTTTTTCGTTGCTAAAGCTCTCTTGTATGTGGAATTTGTACCGAGGATTTTCATGAGCGAACAATTTCTTTTGCTGTATACTTGACGTGTTGCTGACCGTCCTTATACCTTTAAAGGTAATAAGAATCATCCCAAAATTGAGAATTTCTTTCATGCAGAATCTCTTCCATCGTTTTGCTTCCTCGGTTTGTCTTGCTGCTCAACTTCTGCCAAATGTGGCATTTGTACTGAGGACCTTCACGAGCTACAAATACCCTTTAAGCTGCTCCTTTACTTGTTGCAGATCCTTGACTGCCGTCCTTCAGTGTGGTGAAATCTTCAAAATAATTGCAAATCTCTCGGTTTGTCTTCACTTTTTAGCCTCCTTGCTTTTTGTTCCTAAATTTCTCTTGTGTGTGTGGCTTAGTTACTGAGGATCTTCACGAACGAGCAATATCTTTTAGCTATATGATTGACGTGTTGTTGGCCGTCTTTACATCTTTCAAGGTGATAGGAGTCGTCTTAAGATTGAGAATCTCTTTCGTGTAGAAGTGTGTTTTCAACGTTTAGCTTTCCTTCTTTTTGCTCCTCAATTTCTCTCATATCTCGCATTTGTTCTGAGGACCTAGTCGAACTATCAACTCGTTTAAGCTGGCCTTTACGTATCAATTGCTGACTGCCTCGCCGTTTCTCATTGCTGACTGCCTCGCCGTTCTTCAATGTGACAATCAACCAGGAACGGTTTTCTTCTTCATTCGTATAGAATTGTGTTTTCCATCGTAATTCATATTCGCTGTTTTATGTGTACACTTAACAGCTGCAGTCTTTAATTAGAAATTTAACCAGATGCGAAGGCACTTTTTCAAGTCAAATTAGACGTCTTTTGTTTGTCCATGTTTTTATTCTTTGAGCTTTTTCGACCACTAATTGATCAAGACTTGGAACCTTGCAGAGCATATTCAAAACTATGGAAATCACAAATTCATTTCTAAGATGTCTCTGCCATTTGAAAACATAAAATACAGGTAACAGATTCTACATGGTATCACAATGAAGGTGTTGTGGCGCAGTGGTGTAATCCTCTGACTTTGCAGCCAGAACAGTCAGGCGGAGTGGGCTTGATACCCGATAGGATCCCACCACTGGAGCGTCATCAAGGAGTCGCAGACTCAATTAGGTCTGCTCTATTTCTGCAATCCCAGCGCTTGGCGCTGAAAAACGCCACTTCACCTTCACCAATCCCATTGGTATAGGCCTAGATGCCAAAACATTGTACATTACCTTTCTCTTTGTTTAGTGTTCGAGAAGGCTCTGTTCATCTTTAAGTTTTATCGTAATAAGCATTTATGTAAGTATCTATCAGACCAAAAAACCATATTCGTTGGTGCATTCCTTTCCTTGCCTACTTTGACTTGTAAATTTATTATTGCTTCGCAGCTTCAAAATTACTCAGGCAAGATTGCTGTTTACGATATTTAGTAATTTGTGATTAACAAAATAAGTTTTGCAAATTTATGAAATTATTGCAGCCGAGCCGAGTCGAGCCGAGTACCAGATTTGCCAATTAATGAATCTCTCATTGCTAACAATTCTTCTAAGTAATTTAATCTCCTAGAATTAATTACCTTTTGATTCAATTATCCTCTTTGATTAAAGCACCTGTAAAAACAGTCGTAGGCAGTTCGGAGTGAGGATCCTTGCAATAATTCGAGTTAGGATTTCTAATTTTTTTAATCTTGTATTTGGAACGATCTTTGTATTTTTCCCAGCAGGAGAGGATTGATGGACTGAAGGTTATACGCAGTAATAAAGTACATATTACTCATTTATCATTTCAAATTGCCATAAATAATGCCAACATTAAATTTACGAGTCAAATACATAAATTCGACACAGTTTTATCTCAAACAATATCAAAATTAACATGCAAACTTATTTAGCTCAATAAATGGGAAATCTTTGGTAACCTTCAGAATTTGATATAATTTGGGGGGGGGGCTCAATAGAGAGGGGGTGTTTAGTTAGAATTTTAGCTCAGAGGAGAGAAGCATATTGGAGAGAGGGCTTGATAGAGATGGGATCTTAATACCGGGTGAGTCAGAAAAAAGAATCCCCGTTTGAAAGGTCACGGCTTCCTAGATATCAAGATAATGATATCGGCAAATATATAGTTTAATAGTAGAAATATTCAAATCTACTATGAAATTTACCTGACTGAAATCGGCCATTCGATTATAAATTATGAAGGATTTCCTCGAGAAAGCCTCGTCAAAAGACCTTCAAAACGTGCCCAAAAACATGATCAGATTTCCCTAACATTTCTGCTTTACATAGCCTTACAGCAATGACTTCTGGAACCTTTAGCACGTGCTATCCTCTTGGGAGCATGAATAAGCCCTCCCCCTGGTATCGATGACCTATTTAGGGGGATTCCTTTCTCCCAAGAGGACAAATACATGAATCTATGCAAGTGTCATCAATTTTAGGAAGGAAATTTGCTCATTGCTTTCATTCATTCTTTGCAGGTTTTTAGAAGGGGCTTTCTGCAGAAAATTACCCATATCCACGGGAAAGAAGGACCGATTAAGCCCAGGTAAATTATTGAACGTAACTGAGCATATTGGCAATAAAACAAGACAGTTTTCAATATAATTCCTTTGGATATTCATGGAGCAGTGGCCTTTCAAGCGGGGATTCTTTTTTCTGACTCACCCGCCAGCGTTTTTACGGTATATAGAAAAGTATGAACAAGACACCCAACATCCAAGTGCAATGATCAGTTTTTTTCTGGCATCATCTTCCTTACTATTTTGAGTACAGTCTTACTTGTTGGCAAAAATCAGTATTTCCAAAAAGGGCCTATTTTTGGAAAAAAACAAAGGGTATAGCCTTACTTTTTGACCAGAAATCGGTATTTCCAAAAAGGACCTATTTTTGGAAAAAAGCAAAGGGTATAGCCTTACTTTTTGACCAGAAATCGGTATTTCCAAAAAGGGCCTATTTTTGGAAAAAAGCAAAGGGTATAGCCTTACTTTTTGACCAGAAATCGGTATTTCCAAAAAGGGCCTATTTTTGGAAAAAAGCAAAGGGTATAGCCTTACTTTTTGACCAAAAATCGGTACTTTCAAAAAGGGCCTATTTTTGGAAAAAAGCAAAGGGTATAGCCTTACTTTTTGACCAAAAATCGGTACTTCCAAAAAGGGCCTATTTTTGGAAAAAAGCAAAGGGTATAGCCTTACTTTTTGACCAGAAATCGGTATTTCCAAAAAGGGCCTATTTTTGGAAAAAAGCAAAGGGTATAGCCTTACTTTTTGACCAAAAATCGGTATTTCCAAAAAGGGCCTATTTTTGGAAAAAAGCAAAGGGAATAGCCTTACTTTTTGACCAAAAATCGGTGTTTCCAAAAAGGGCCTATTTTTGGAAAAAAGCAAAGGGTATAGCCTTACTTTTTGACCAAAAGTCGGTATTTCGAAAAAGGGCCTATTTTTGGAAAAAAGCAAAGGGTATAGCCTTACTTTTTGACCAAAAATCGGTGTTTCCAAAAAGGGCCTATTTTTGGAAAAATACAAAGGGTGTAGCCTTACTTTTTTACCAAAAATTGGTATTTCCAAAAAGGGCCTATTTTTGGAAAAAAGCAAAGGGTATAGCCTTACTTTTTGACGAAAAATCGGTATTTCCAAAAAGGGCCTATTTTTGGAAAAAAGCAAAGGGTATAGCCTTACTTTTTGACCAAAATCAGTATTTCCAAAAAGGGCCTATTTTTGGAAAAAAGCAAAGGGAATAGCCTTACTTTTTGACCAAAAATCGGTATTTCCAAAAAGGGCCTATTTTTGGAAAAAAGCAATGGGTATAGCCTTACTTTTTGACCAAAAATCGGTATTTCCAAAAAGGGCCTAATTTTGGAAAAAGCAAAGGGAATAGCCTTACTTTTTGACCAAAAATCGGTATTTCCAAAAAGGGCCTATTTTTGGAAAAAAGCAATGGGTATAGCCTTACTTTTTGACCAAAAATGGGTATTTCGAAAAAGGGCCTATTTTTGGAAAAAAGCAAAGGGTATAGCCTTACTTTTTGACCAAAAATCAGTATTTCCAAAAAGGGCCTATTTTTGGAAAAAAGCAAAGGGAATAGCCTTACTCTTTGACCAAAAATCGGTGTTTCCAAAAAGGGCCTATTTTTGGAAAAAAGCAAAGGGTATAGCCTTACTTTTTGACCAAAAGTCTGTATTTCGAAAAAGGGCCTATTTTTGGAAAAAAGCAAAGGGTATAGCCTTACTTTTTGACCAAAAATCGGTATTTCTAAAAAGTACCTTTTTTATAAAAAGAGCAAAGGGTATAGCCTTACTTTTTGACCAAAAATCGGTATTTCCAAATAGTGTCTATTTTTGGAAAAAAGCAAAGGGTATAGCCCTACTTTTTGACCAAAAATCGGTATTTCCAAAAAGGGCCTATTTTTGGAAAAAAGCAAAGGGTATAGCCTTACTTTTTGACCAAAAGTCGGTATTTCGAAAAAGGGCCTATTTTTGGAAAAAAGCAAAGGGTATAGCCTTACTTTTTGACCAAAAATCGGTATTTCCAAAAAGGGCCTATTTTTGGAAAAAAGCAAAGGGTATAGCCTTACTTTTTGACCAAAAGTCGGTATTTCGAAAAGGGGCCTATTTTTGGAAAAAAGCAAAGGGAATAGCCTTACTCTTTGACGAAAAATCGGTGTTTCAAAAAAGGGCCTATTTTTGGAAAAAAGCAAAGGGTATAGCCTTACTTTTTGACCAAAAGTCGGTATTTCGAAAAAGGGCCTATTTTTGGAAAAAAGCAAAGGGTATAGCCTTACTTTTTGACCAAAAATCGGTATTTCTAAAAAGTGCCTTTTTATAAAAAAAGCAAAGGGTATAGCCTTACTTTTTGACCAAAAGTCGGTATTTCGAAAAAAGGCCTATTTTTGGAAAAAAGCAAAGTGTATAGCCTTACTTTTTGACCAAAAATCGGTATTTCCAAATAGGGCCTATTTTTGGAAAAAAGCAAAGGGTATAGCCTTACTTTTTGACCAAAAATCGGTATTTCCAAATAGGGCCTATTTTTGGAAAAAAGCAAAGGGTATAGCCTTACCTTTTGAACAAAAATCGGTATTTCCAAAAAGGGCCTATTTTTGGAAAAAAGCAAAGGGTATAGCCTTACTTTTTGACCAAAAGTCGGTATTTCGAAAAAGGGCCTATTTTTGGAAAAAAGCAAAGGGTATAGCCTTACTTTTTGACCAAAAATCGGTATTTCCAAATAGGGCCTATTTTTGGAAAAAAGCAAAGGGTATAGCCTTACTTTTTGACCAAAAATCGGTATTTCCAAAAAGGGCCTATTTTTGGAAAAAAGCAAAGGGTATAGCCTTACTTTTTGACGAAAAATCTGTATTTCCAAATAGGGCCTATTTTTGGAAAAAGGCAAAGGGAATAGCCTTACTTTTTGACCAAAAATCGGTATTTCCAATAAGGGCCTATTTTTGGAAAAAAGCAAAGGGTATAGCCTTACTTTTTGACCAAAAATCTGTATTTCCAAATAGGGCCTATTTTTGGAAAAAAGCAAAGGGAATAGCCTTACTTTTTGACCAAAAATCGGTGTTTCCAAAAAGGGCCTATTTTTGGAAAAAAGCAAAGGGTATAGCCTTACTTTTTGACCAAAAGTCTGTATTTCGAAAAAGGGCCTATTTTTGGAAAAAAGCAAAGTGTATAGCCTTACTTTTTGACCAAAAATCGGTATTTCCAAATAGGGCCTATTTTTGGAAAAAAGCAAAGGGTATAGCCTTACTTTTTGACCAAAAATCGGTATTTCCAAATAGGGCCTATTTTTGGAAAAAAGCAAAGGGTATAGCCTTACCTTTTGACCAAAAATCGGTATTTCCAAAATTGCCTATTTTTGGAAAAAAGCAAAGGGTATAGCCTTACTTTTTGACCAAAATTCGGTATTTCGAAAAAGGGCCTATTTTTGGAAAAAAGCAAATGGTATAGCCTTACTTTTAGACCAAAAATCGGTATTTCCAAATAGGGCCTATTTTTGGAAAAAAGCAAAGGGTATAGCCTTACTTTTTGACCAAAAATCGGTATTTCCAAAAAGGGCCTATTTTTGGAAAAAAGCAAAGGGTATAGCCTTACTTTTTGACGAAAAATCTGTATTTCCAAATAGGGCCTATTTTTGGAAAAAAGCAAAGGAAATAGCCTTACTTTTTGACCAAAAATCGGTATTTCCAATAAGGGCCTATTTTTGGAAAAAAGCAAAGGGTATAGCCTTACTTTTTGACCAAAAATCGGTATTTCCAATAAGGGCCTATTTTTGGAAAAAAGCAAAGGGTATAGCCTTACTTTTTGACCAAAAATCTGTATTTCCAAATAGGGCCTATTTTTGGAAAAAAGCAAAGGGAATAGCCTTACTTTTTGACCAAAAATCGGTGTTTCCAAAAAGGGCCTATTTTTGGAAAAAAGCAAAGGGTATAGCCTTACTTTTTGACCAAAAGTCTGTATTTCGAAAAAGGGCCTATTTTTGGAAAAAAGCAAAGTGTATAGCCTTACTTTTTGACCAAAAATCGGTATTTCCAAATAGGGCCTATTTTTGGAAAAAAGCAAAGGGTATAGCCTTACTTTTTGACCAAAAATCGGTATTTCCAAATAGGGCATATTTTTGGAAAAAAGCAAAGGGTATAGCCTTACCTTTTGACCAAAAATCGGTATTTCCAAAATTGCCTATTTTTGGAAAAAAGCAAAGGGTATAGCCTTACTTTTTGACCAAAATTCGGTATTTCGAAAAAGGGCCTATTTTTGGAAAAAAGCAAATGGTATAGCCTTACTTTTAGACCAAAAATCGGTATTTCCAAATAGGGCCTATTTTTGGAAAAAAGTAAAGGGTATAGCCTTACTTTTTGACCAAAAATCGGTATTTCCAAAAAGGGCCTATTTTTGGAAAAAAGTAAAGGGTATAGCCTTACTTTTTGACCAAAAATCGGTATTTCTAAAAAGTGCCTTTTTTGGAAAAATGCCCCCCCCCCCCCCAAGGCCGGCGGGTACAACAGAACACAAATTAACCAAACAATTAGCGAAATTCGAATTCCGGTCTTCCTAGAACCATGCTTTTGTGCACTGGGTGTTCCATTTTGTCTTTCACAATTGATATTTGCATACGAAAACTCCTGATGAGCCTCCATTCCGTTTAATTATTATCATTATTATTATTATTGGTTTATAATTTGTATCATTATTATCATTAGTCTTGTTTTACGCGTTTAAAAGGAGGTGGTTAATAGCATACGCCCTACTGCTACTCTCGTTTGTGGGGAATTGCGAAGCAATTTGTGGCGGTGAAGTGCCTGTTTAAACAAAACACTTCAAACACAAACTCGAAAAATGGTCTAACATCAAAATAACGTTCATGGTTCCTCATGACAAGCTTGGAGCCAAAATCCTCCACAGTTGTCATGTGCTCCTGTTTCCAGTAGGAGCCCAAATTCAGTATTTCGAGTCGGGGCCCATCTCCCCCGCACCAAAGTCAGTGTTTCGAATCGGAGCCCATCTCCTCCGCATGCACGCAGCAAAAAATCACGAGGCCTACAATCTTGGCCAAAATACTTGGGACAAATCATAAAATTGCACTACTTCGGTCTTTGATTACGTGCCCCCCGCTCCCCCCTTCTCAAAGTTGCTTGAATCAAACGCCTTTCGACCTTCTCAACATTGAATTAGGGGGAAGGGGGGATTAGGAGACTCTAAACGTATGTTTTCTCCTCGATATTTTAGGAAACATCATGAAGACACTGAAATTTGCCTGCGTCCCAGCTTCTTTTGGCCAGGATTGTCTGAAAATGATTGTTAACAAATAATACCTCATAGCTTGAGAACCCATAGAGATTTCTGTGTGAAATTTTAACACCGTCATCCCCAACACAAGAAGTGAGTTCTCAGCTATCTATGCCGAAATAGGCGTTGTTCGTTAAATTCGCTGAGCACCTTCTTAAAAACGGGCGTGGCAAAATTGCTGCAATTTTCACTCACATAAAGATTCCCTTATAAAAAGTGACATACATTAGGATTCTGAGCTTTCTTCCGCTATCGTAAGATTGTGTACTCCGCTGCTCTTTGAAAATGACTTATCATTGCAAGAAAGCTTTTGGGCTCATTGTTTGAGGTCCGGTTTCTTGTGAATTCTTCGGTTCTCACAACGGCGCTCCACAGAAAAATGCCCCATAATTTTGGGATAAGTCACGCTTTTTTGGCAAATTCGTCTGATTCCACATTTTAACATCAAAGTCTTCCTATTCATGCAAAAAAACCAAGTAAAAATTGCCTGGAAGGTGGAAATGTCACGGCGCTCCAAAATTAAAAAACTTAAAATAAACAGTTCCGGATAAGTTTCTTTTGAACTCTATTGAGAACCGTCAGAAATCATATTTCACGAAAATATCGATGCAAATACTGCTATAGGCTAATAAAGCTCATTTTTCTCATTAAAATGAGACAAAATTTGTTAGAATAGGGCAAACGTTGCCGACATTATTAATGTTTAAAGTAGGGAGCGGCGTTGATAAATTTGATCCCTTTCTCAATTTTCCAGACTGTGCAAATCCGCCTTGCTGCTATGCAACAGGTATATTCTTCTTCAACAAAAAGTTGTGGGTTACAATTCATCGGGCACAATAGACCATTCAATGCCGTCCAGGGTGAATGCAAGTTTGGTGGAGCGAATTTAATCTCATTGAAAACGAATGAATAGTTAGAGAATTGGCTAACGGTACATTTGAAAATAAGACAATTGCACTGCGGAGGCGCAGAATTTGCATTGATTCAAAAGGAACTTTGTTTTCAGTTCTCTTTGATAACTGTGTGTGATGTTTTCAGGCAAAAATCATTGGCAGGTTTCGTGCACAAGAGGAGTTTCGCTGAACGTCATGGGAAAATTTTGCATAATTTGATGACGTCATAGTTCTGATGGATGAACCAGTAACAATGAAAACATTAATATCTGAAGTACTCTGGAGTTAAGCCCACAGTTAGTGGCTATCCATTCATAGTGAAAGAAATTGTCTGATACAAGTAGATTTGGATTCATAGAAACATATATGATAGGTAGTGAAAGCAATTTTTCAGACAATCTTGGCCAAAATACTTGGGACAAATCATAAAATTGCACTACTTCGGTCTTTGATTACGTGCCCCCCGCTCCCCCCTTCTCAAAGTTGCTTGAATCAAACGCCTTTCGACCTTCTCAACATTGAATTAGGGGGAAGGGGGGATTAGGAGACTCTAAACGTATGTTTTCTCCTCGATATTTTAGGAAACATCATGAAGACACTGAAATTTGCCTGCGTCCCAGCTTCTTTTGGCCAGGATTGTCTGAAAATGATTGTTAACAAATAATACCTCATAGCTTGAGAACCCATAGAGATTTCTGTGTGAAATTTTAACACCGTCATCCCCAACACAAGAAGTGAGTTCTCAGCTATCTATGCCGAAATAGGCGTTGTTCGTTAAATTCGCTGAGCACCTTCTTAAAAACGGGCGTGGCAAAATTGCTGCAATTTTCACTCACATAAAGATTCCCTTATAAAAAGTGACATACATTAGGATTCTGAGCTTTCTTCCGCTATCGTAAGATTGTGTACTCCGCTGCTCTTTGAAAATGACTTATCATTGCAAGAAAGCTTTTGGGCTCATTGTTTGAGGTCCGGTTTCTTGTGAATTCTTCGGTTCTCACAACGGCGCTCCACAGAAAAATGCCCCATAATTTTGGGATAAGTCACGCTTTTTTGGCAAATTCGTCTGATTCCACATTTTAACATCAAAGTCTTCCTATTCATGCAAAAAAACCAAGTAAAAATTGCCTGGAAGGTGGAAATGTCACGGCGCTCCAAAATTAAAAAACTTAAAATAAACAGTTCCGGATAAGTTTCTTTTGAACTCTATTGAGAACCGTCAGAAATCATATTTCACGAAAATATCGATGCAAATACTGCTATAGGCTAATAAAGCTCATTTTTCTCATTAAAATGAGACAAAATTTGTTAGAATAGGGCAAACGTTGCCGACATTATTAATGTTTAAAGTAGGGAGCGGCGTTGATAAATTTGATCCCTTTCTCAATTTTCCAGACTGTGCAAATCCGCCTTGCTGCTATGCAACAGGTATATTCTTCTTCAACAAAAAGTTGTGGGTTACAATTCATCGGGCACAATAGACCATTCAATGCCGTCCAGGGTGAATGCAAGTTTGGTGGAGCGAATTTAATCTCATTGAAAACGAATGAATAGTTAGAGAATTGGCTAACGGTACATTTGAAAATAAGACAATTGCACTGCGGAGGCGCAGAATTTGCATTGATTCAAAAGGAACTTTGTTTTCAGTTCTCTTTGATAACTGTGTGTGATGTTTTCAGGCAAAAATCATTGGCAGGTTTCGTGCACAAGAGGAGTTTCGCTGAACGTCATGGGAAAATTTTGCATAATTTGATGACGTCATAGTTCTGATGGATGAACCAGTAACAATGAAAACATTAATATCTGAAGTACTCTGGAGTTAAGCCCACAGTTAGTGGCTATCCATTCATAGTGAAAGAAATTGTCTGATACAAGTAGATTTGGATTCATAGAAACATATATGATAGGTAGTGAAAGCAATTTTTCAGACAATCTTGGCCAAAATACTTGGGACAAATCATAAAATTGCACTACTTCGGTCTTTGATTACGTGCCCCCCGCTCCCCCCTTCTCAAAGTTGCTTGAATCAAACGCCTTTCGACCTTCTCAACATTGAATTAGGGGGAAGGGGGGATTAGGAGACTCTAAACGTATGTTTTCTCCTCGATATTTTAGGAAACATCATGAAGACACTGAAATTTGCCTGCGTCCCAGCTTCTTTTGGCCAGGATTGTATCTCCCTCGTTGGGGACCGCGTTTATAGGTAAGGATAGAGCCCCTGGCTTGTAGGCCCATCTCCCGACAGGCTAGGTCGAGGCCCAGCTCCCTCCATGGCTCACCAGTGGGTACTGGGTCCCAGCTCCCACGACACCACACTCGAGGCCAAAATTCCTCGAGTTTCTATTCTATTAGGTTACTGGCATCTCACCGTCGCGAGGCGTTTCCATTCCCCACACATTTGCACATCATGAGATTCAGGGCCGCATTTCAGTCTGTTGGGGCCCTGGGCCCAAAACTGGTTGGGGCCCCTTAGAACTCGGTACCCTGTTAGCATCCCAATAAAACTACTCTTGTCCAATGGTTTTTCACGATTTTCGTCTTGCCTTCACTGCTGCAAAATTTCGGATGATTTTCTTGGGGTCTAAAACCCTCAGGACAGCGGCGTGGCCAGGGTAAATTAAGTGGGGGAAACTAAACGGGGGGCCTGGGGGCGAAGCCCCCGGAAAATTTTTGAGGACACGCCCTTTACTTTGGCTTAGAATGCATCTCCGAATATCATGCTTGCGATTAGCGACAAGTAAACTTTGATATTTTGTGACGGTTATCCTACAAATCGGAGCAAGATGACATTTTTGTGAAGAAACATCCTTTACTTTGACTTAGAATGTATTCCCTGATTCCATATTCCATATTTGCCATTTCTCGGAAAGTTCTTTCCCAACCTATACCCAGTTAGTTTCTCTTCGGTTTTACAGGAATCTCAAACAGAGGCGTACGCAGCACCTCAGGAGTGAGAGGGTCTGGGGCGCAGCCCCAAAAAAAATTTTGTGACCACGCCCTTCAGACGCTCAGAAAATGAGGGAAACGCCCTTTTTACTCATATTTTGCATCGTAAACATGACTGCAATGAACACAAAATGAGCAGGATGTTTTGTTGAATTTGCATTGAGAATTTATACCCAGCATATCAAGTACGAATTACAAAATCGCTTTTCTTCTTTACTGTAAAATTGATTTGGCGCTAGTTGTTATTATGATATTCAGGAAATGCCTCTTGTCGCCACTTCATCAGTGTTTAGTCAGTAAATGGCATCTTTTGCAAGAATCTTTTGAAAACAGGAAAATTTTGAAAACAGACATCCTACTTTGGCTTAGAATGCCTCTCTCAACATCGTTCAAGCATTTCTTAGAAACCCAAAGCATTGCTCCACCAAACCTTAGACAAAACCATTCTCTCCTTGCTGTTCAAGAATCTCGAAGACCACCGCCTGACAGATCTGCCTGACCCTCCCCCCCCCCCCTGAGGTACACATTTTATTGCATTTTTGTACAAATCTCGAGGACCATCTTTTTGAAAAGTGGGGGGGGGGGGGTCCGGACCCCCCTAACCCCCCTTGGGTACGCCACTGATCTCAAAGACCATATTTGGACAAAAGTGGGGGCAATTGCCCCCCATACCCCCTCCCCCATGGCCACGCCTCTGCCTCAGACATCAAAATTTGCTGCCATTCATTAAGCAAAAGGCAACAACACGCTATTGTGACATTGTGGACCTTAGTTGACTCTTGACCCTTTCAGTATGGATAAACTTCTTTCACTGGAGGAAACTCCGCATGGCAAAGTGTGGTCGTTGCATTGAGCAACGATCTAAGTGCGGTTATAGCCTTTGGGAAGTTGCAGCTTCATCTCCTTTCACAATTTGCTGTTATAGATCATCCGAAATAGGCTTTTGTGTTTCATGGGGTTGTCGCCTCTTCAATTTCTTTCTTTTTTTGGACTTCGGCTTCGGTATCAACGAGATTCCTCCTTTTATCGAGGAACTTTTCGAGAGGCTTTTTAACAAACTCGTGTTATTGCCAAATTTCTACTTTGCTTGCCTATTACGTATTGTCATTATATGAAACCATGGTGTTGTCTAAAAACGTTAGCACGCAATTCAAACACAAGAGTGAAATCAACAGCACTTCATAGGATTTTTCAAATTTTGCTCGGGGCCCCCTAGATTTAAGAATTTTAGGGGGCCCCTGGGCCTGGGCTCAGTGGGCCCATGGGTAAATGCGTCACTGATGAGATTTATAATGGAAATAGAATTGAGATTTATAATGGAAGTAGAACGGAGATTTAGAATGTATTGGCTGCAAATTATGTTGTGGATGATTTGACTGGTGAAAGATAAGATTCCTTTTTGGGCCTGTTTACCTTGATTTTCTGGAAGGGGAGAAATTAAATTTTAGTAAAAGGAAGATTTTACTTCGGTTAATTTCGACCCTGGAAATCACTCAATTCTTAACTTGTTTATCTTTTAATGCATCTCATTACGATCTGCAAATCACGGCGTCTAATTTATCCCCTTGCCAACCAATACGGCATACTGGAAAAACCGGACCCTATGACCCTAAGACCCCTATGATCCCTAGGACCTTAAAGTACTGAGTTTTGAAAGGACCCTTAACACCGAAGGATCATCCCCTCTGCATAAGGGCTACATGCTAATCAGGATGCTATATGCTAATCAGGTTACTTGTGCGATAAACGATAATTGCTCAAATTTAATGTCAATACCATTCATTGCAGCCTGGGGGGGGGGGGGTTAATACCCTTCAACAGACGTAGCATTAGTACAAACAACAAACACATTTCATTCTTTGAATAGTTGAACAAGGATTGTTTGATCCCCCGGCAATGGAAGAATTTCCACCCTTTATCAGTGATTTAACAAATGATTCTTTACGGTGAAATGATGCCATTACTATGTTTTAAATTGCCATTAATGTCGCCAACAATGGCTCTTTCATTTTGTGTCTAAAATTAGGAATACTGTAATTCTACAAAGGTCGTTTACATACTTTCAACACAAAGGTTTTCATAATTTGTTTTCTTCAGTATGAGCACTGATAAAGGGTGGAAATGCTTCCATTGCCGGGGGATCAAACACTCCTTGTTCAACTATTCAAAGAATGAAATGTGTTTGTTGTTTTTACTGATGCTACGTCTGTTGAAGGGTATTAACCCTCCCCCAGGCTGCAATGAACGGTATTGGCATTAAATTTGAACAATTATCACAGAAGTAACCTGATTAGCATATAACATCCTGATTAGCATATAGCCTTTATGCAGAGGGGATGACCCTTCTGTGTTAAGGGTCCTTTCATAACTCAGTACTTAAAGGTCCTAGGGGTCATAGGGGTCTTAGGGTCATAGGGTCCGGTTTTTCCAGTATGCCTGTAGGAAAAATTATTGTCTATATCTGGTCACGTGGCGGAAAATTTATTGAATGTATTCATTTGCGATTGAGATCTTCCTGCCACGTGACCATAGTAAGATTAGGCAGGTCGGAAAAAGTTTTGTCTTCATTCAATTTGTCACATGACGGAAAAATTATTGTATTTTTCATTTACCATTGAGATGCCAATCTAAAAAAAATATTTGTAGCTTGGTCAGGTAGGAAATATTATTGTCTATATCTGGTCACGTGGCGGAAAATTTATTGAATGTATTCATTTGCGATTGAGATCTTCCTGCCACGTGACCATACCAATTAATGGTTAGGGCGAATGAATCCCATTACATGCGGAATTTTGCATGGAGTACCAAGCTGAAGAACCTTCGAGGATACCAAGCCAAATTTCGAAAGAAAAGTTGACTTTAAGAGAGAGAGAAGAAAGTTAAATATCAGAGCTCAGTTTATGGAGGTGTTTCGACGCAAAGGCAAGTTTCTTACAGTTTTATTTTACATCTCTTTGCTTCACTAACCCTGTCATACATCCAATGGCATAATGTTTATTTGGGGTCATCTACTAAAGACTTGTCGTGCCCGTTAAGATCTGCCTCCCATTCCTGCTAAACTTTTTTGACTCCGGTGAAGGTTGCCGAGTTTCCATAGGCCCGCAAATATTGTTGCTAGAATCTGAATGTTTAGAGGGGGGAGGGGGGCTGCTGTATATTTTGTTAGTATGAAAGAATGTCGACTGCATTCAGGGACGTAAGAATCATCTCATTAGGAATGCATAGGAAGAAGTGCTCCAATCAAAATTGTATGGGCGGAAGAAGACTTCAAAATGGGCAGGATTTTAATTTTTGCATCAAGCACCCCTATCCCAGAGTACCCCCCTGGGACATGAAAGGATTGATTTCCCGGTCATACATCGAAAAGATTGATTGTTCAAATTCAATGATTTATTGTTATCTTACAATGGAGTAGTGTTAAATTGACAATGGTTGACAAAAGAAGAAAGCTAATTGGATAAACGGCTTCGTGCCTTATATATATAGATTTCACATACTTATGGAGTTTTGGCAAACTGCTGCTTAATTTCGCTTCAGATATAGTAGGCCTTGTGTGTTCATGAGCTTGTGATGCCTCCTAGCTGTAGTCGCGATGTGTGAGGGTCGTATAGGGGTTTTGGGGAACAGGGGAACATGCCTAAAAATGATTGGGGGAACAGGGAACAAGCAAAAGTCTGTAGAGGGAACAAGGGAACAATCAGTTTCATTTCAGGGATCAGGGAACAGGAACACTGTAGAAGATTACGTAAAGTTTTTGAGAAGAAAGTAAACTTGTCAAAATTTAGGAATGTTCGTTCCTCTTTGTGTCTCACAATATTTTTTATGCGAATTGGATTCGGTGTCTGAGACACACTCGGAGCAGTGGTCACACTAATCTATTGACCTCGTTTTGGATTCGGTTTCACGAGGTCGAGGGAGCTTTTGGTGAAGGATCGGCGTACAATGGCGTCCAACCACCACGAGCTCAAGCACGAGAACTATGTCTTTGGATAACGAGTCGCTACTCACTGTTGCAGTGGCGCACCCAAGAAGGGGGATGGGGGGTCCGGACCCCTCACTTTTCAAAAATATGGTCTTTGAGATTCGTACAAAAAGCAATAAAATTTGTACCTCGGGGTATTTTTGAATCATTTGTACCTCAGGGCCTCTGATCTGATCTGTCAAGCGGTGGTCTTTGAGATTCTTGAAAAGCAAGGAGAGAATGGTTTTGTCAAGGTTTTGTAGAGCAATGTTTTGGATTTCTAAGAAATGCTTCAACGATGTTGGGAGAGGCATTCTACGCCAAAGTAGAATGCATGCTCTCAAAATTATCCTGGTGCCTTTGCCCCCGGACCCACTCATTTCGAGATCCCCCAGACCCCACTCGTCGTCTGTACGTGCCATTGGCTATAGGGATCCCTATTTGCAGCTGCTCCTCGAACAATCTCACCTCAAATGTTTTCAAGAGCTGTATTCTGACCTTTTTAAAATGGTTCAAATTGCCACAACAATTTCTTTTGCAAAAGATTCTTGCAAAAGATGACTGACTAGACAATGATGAAGTGGTGAAAAAAGACATTTCCTCGAATATCAAGATCGAACAACCAGCGCTAAATCATTTTGGAGTAAAAGCTAAGAAAGGCAATTTGTAATTTCGTACTTGATATGCTGGACTGTTTGTTTCGAATAACAATTCTCTGTTTACTTTCCTAGATTAACTTGCATGGGTATAAATTCTCAATGCAAATGCAACAAAACGTCCTGCCTATTTTTGTTCATTGCAGCCACGATGCAAGATATAACTAAAAAGGGCGTTTCCCTCATTTTCCAAGCTTCTAAAGGGTGTGGTCCAAAAAATTTCTGGGGCTAGGCCCCAGATCCCCTCACTTTTCATGTGCTGCGTACACCTCTGAATGTTGTACTGCCCATCACTGCAGCCATTTACAGAAATGGAAAGGAGAAGCCATAGTTGCAGGCTCTTACTGTTGTTGCTGTGGATGTTCAGTTTTTGATAACAGAATGTAGCTGTTCAGATATGTTGATTTTGTTTTATTCGTTTTTATTGTTGCTTTTTTATGGTTTGTTTTATTCTCTCTGGCTTGTTAGGATACAAAAAGAATTTTTTCTGAAAGTAATGATTTGAAGATGCCAAAAAGGAAGTTTTACACGGGATCTTGACAATTTTTGTTTGACATACATTTTTGCAGGGAACATTTTAAAAAGTCGCCAGGGAACATGGGAACAAATGATAATTTTACAAGGGAACAGGGGAACAAGGACCCCCCCTATACGACCCTCATGTGTTGTTGACTCAAGAATTCAGGCAGAGTTGGAAAAACTTCCTCCAGACATAAACTTCAGATCTAAAACCTTCCGCAACTATTAGTTGATAAAAAGGAAGTGAATATTCCTTTCCAAATGATTCTGTAAGTCTTTTAGTTGCTTGATTCGTATTTTGAATCGTTCCAGAATTGATAATATCTTTCATGTAGAAGTGTGTCTTCGTTGCTTAGCTTTCTTGTTTTTGTTTTGCTCCTAAATTTCTCGCATATTTAGCATTTGTACTGAAGGCCTTCACGAGCGAGCAATACCTTTAAGTTCTAATGTTTTGCATGCTGTTGACTGCCGTCCTTAGAATGTGATAAATATTCCAGAAAAGCTGAACATCTTTCAGTTTGTCCTCACTGTTTAGCTTCCTGCTTTTTCGTTGCTAAAGCTCTCTTGTATGTGGAATTTGTACCGAGGATTTTCATGAGCGAGCAATGTCTTTTGCTGTATACTTGACGTGTTGCTGACCGTCCTTATACCTTTAAAGGTAATAAGAATCATCCCAAAATTGAGAATTTCTTTCATGCAGAATCTCTTCCATCGTTTTGCTTCCTCGGTTTGTCTTGCTGCTCAACTTCAGCCAAATGTGGCATTTGTACTGAGGACCTTCACGAGCTACAAATACTCTTTAAGCTGCTCCTTTACTTGTTGCGGATCGTTGACTGCCGTCCTTTAGTGTGATGAAGTCTTCGAAAATAATTGCAAATCTCTCGGTTTGTCTTCACTGTTTAGCCTCCTTGCTTTTTGTTCCTAAATTTCTCTTGTGTGTGTGTGACATAGTTAGTCAGGATCTTCACGAAGGAGCAATATCTGTTAGCTATATAATTGACGTGTTGTTGGCCGTCTTTACATCTTTCAAGGTGATAGGAATCGTCTTAAGATTGAGAATCTCTTTCGTGTAGAAGTGTGTTTTCAACGTTTAGCTTTCCTTCTTTTTTGCTCCTCAATTTCTCTCATATCTCGCATTTGTTCTGAGGACCTAGTCGAGCTATCAATTCGTTTAAGCTGGCCTTTACGTATCAATTGCTGACTGCCTCGCCGTTTCTCATTGCTGACTGCCTCGCCGTTCTTCAATGTGACAATCAACCAGGAACGGTTTTCTTCTTCATTCGTATAGAATTGTGTTTTCCATCGTAATTCATATTCGCTGTTTTATGTGTACACTTAACAGCTGCAGTCTTTAATTAGAAATTTAACCAGATGCGAAGGCACTTTTTCAAGTCAAATTAGACGTCTTTTGTTTGTCCATGTTTTTACTCTTTGAGCTTTTTCGACCACTAATTGATCAAGACTTGGAACCTTGCAGAGCATATTCAAAACTATGGAAATCACAAATTCATTTCTAAGATGTCTCTGCCATTTGAAAACATAAAATACAGGTAACAGATTCTACATGGCATCACAATGAAAGTGTTGTGGCGCAGTGGTGTAATCCTCTGACTTTGCAGCCAGAACAGTCAGGCGGAGTGGGCTTGATACCCGGTAGGACCCCACCAATGGAGCGTTATGACAAGGAGTCGCAGACTCAATTAGGTCTGCTCTATTTCTGCAATCCCAGCGCTTGGCGCTGAAAAACGCCACTTCATCTTCACCAATCCCATTGGTATAGGCCTAGATGCCAAAACATTGTGCATTACCTTTCTCTTTGTTTAGTGTTCGAGAAGGCTCTGTTCATCTTTAAGTTTTATCGTAATAAGCATTTATGTAAGTATCTATCAGACCAAAAAACCATATTCGTTGGTGCATTCCTTTCCTTGCCTACTTTGACTTGTAGATTGTTGCTTCGCAGCTTCAAAATTACTCAGGCAAGATTGCTGTTTACGATATTTAGTAATTTGTGATTAACAAAATAAGTTTTGCAAATTTATGAAATTATTGTAGACGCGCCGAGTCGAGCCGAGTACCAGATTTGCCAATTAATGAATCTCTCATTGCTAACAATTCTTCTAAGTAATTTAATATCCTAAAATTAATTACTTTTTAATTCAATTATCCTCTTTGATTAAAGCACCTGTAAAAACAGTCGTAGGCAGTTCGGAGTGAGGATCCTTGCAATAATTCGAGTTAGGATTTCTAATTTTTTTAATCTTGTATTTGGAACGAAGACATCTTTGTATTTTTCCCAGCAGGAGAGGATTGATGGACTGAAGGTTATACGCAGTAATAAAGTACATATTACTCATTTATCATTTCAAATTGCCATAAATAATGCCAACATTAAATTTACGAGTCAAATACATAAATTCGACACAGTTTTATCTCAAACAATATCAAAATTAACATGCAAACTTATTTAGCTCAATAAATGGGAAATCTTTGGTAACCTTCAGAATTTGATATAATTTGGGGGGGGGGGGCTCAATAGAGAGGGGGTGTTTAGTTAGAATTTTAGCTCAGAGGAGAGAAGCATATTGGAGAGAGGGCTTGATAGAGATGGGATCTTAATACCGGGTGAGTCAGAAAAAAGAATCCCCGTTTGAAAGGTCACGGCTTCCTAGATATCAAGATAATGATATCGGCAAATATATAGTTTAATAGTAGAAATATTCAAATCTACTATGAAATTTACCTGACTGAAATCGGCCATTCGATTATAAATTATGAAGGATTTCCTCGAGAAAGCCTCGTCAAAAGACCTTCAAAACGTGCCCAAAAACATGATCAGATTTCCCTAACATTTCTGCTTTACATAGCCTTACAGCAATGACTTCTGGAACCTTTAGCACGTGCTATCCTCTTGGGAGCATGAATAAGCCCTCCCCCTGGTATCGATGACCTATTTAGGGGGATTCCGTTCTCCCAAGAGGACAAAATACATCAATATATGCAAGTGTCATCAATTTTAGGAAGGAAATTTACTCAGTGTTTTCATTCATTTTTGCAGGTTTTTAGAAGGGGCTTTCTGCAGAAAATCACCCATATCCACGGGAAAGAAGGACCGATCAAGCCCAGGTAAATTATTGAACGTAACTGAACATATACTGGCAATAAAACAAGACAGTTTTCAATATAATTCCTTTGGATATTCATGGAGCAGTGGCCTTTCAAGCGTGGATTCTTTTTTCTGACTCACCCGCCAGAGTTTTTACGGTATATAGAAAAGTATGAACAAGACACACAACATACAAGTGCAATGATCAGTTTTTTCTGGCATCATCTTCCTTACTATTTTGAGTACAGTCTTACTTGTTGGCAAAAATCGGTATTTCCAAAAAGGGCCTATTTTTGGAAAAAAGCAAAGGGTATAGCCTTACTTTTTGACCAGAAATCGGTATTTCCAAAAAGGACCTATTTTTGGAAAAAAGCAAAGGGTATCAAAGGGTATAGCCTTACTTTTTGACCAAAAATCGGTATTTCCAAAAAGGGCCTATTTTTGGAAAAAAGAAAAGGGTATAGCCTTACTTTTTGACCAGAAATCGGTATTTCCAAAAAGGGCCTATTTTTGGAAAAAAGCAAAGGGTATAGCCTTACTTTTTGACCAAAAATCGGTACTTCCAAAAAGGGCCTATTTTTGGAAAAAAGCAAAGGGTATAGCCTTACTTTTTGACCAAAAATCGGTACTTCCAAAAAGGGCCTATTTTTGGAAAAAAGCAAAGGGTATAGCCTTACTTTTTGACCAAAAATCGGTATTTCCAAAAAGGGCCTATTTTTGGAAAAAAGCAAAGGGTATAGCCTTACTTTTTGACCAAAAATCGGTATTTCCAAAAAGGGCCTATTTTTGGAAAAAAGCAAAGGGTATAGCCTTACTTTTTGACCAAAAATCGGTATTTCCAAAAAGGGCCTATTTTTGGAAAAAAGCAAAGGGTATAGCCTTACTTTTTGACCAAAAATCGGTATTTCCAAAAAGGGCCTATTTTTGGAAAAAAGCAAAGGGTATAGCCTTACTTTTTGACCAAAAATCGGTGTTTCCAAAAAGGGCCTATTTTTGGAAAAATACAAAGGGTGTAGCCTTACTTTTTTACCAAAAATTGGTATTTCCAAAAAGGGCCTATTTTTGGAAAAAAGCAAAGGGTATAACCTTACTTTTTGACAAAAAATCGGTATTTCCAAAAAGGGCCTATTTTTGGAAAAAAGCAAAGGGTATAGCCTTACTTTTTGACCAAAATCAGTATTTCCAAAAAGGGCCTATTTTTGGAAAAAAGCAAAGGGAATAGCCTTACTTTTTGACCAAAAATCGGTATTTCCAAAAAGGGCCTATTTTTGGAAAAAAGCAATGGGTACAGCCTTACTTTTTGAACAAAAGTCGGTATTTCCAAAAAGGGCCTAATTTTGGAAAAAGCAAAGGGTATAGCCTTACTTTTTGACCAAAAATCGGTATTTCCAAAAAGGGCCTATTTTTGGAAAAAAGCAAAGGGTATAGCCTTACTTTTTGACCAAAAATCGGTATTTCCAAAAAGGGCCTATTTTTGGAAAAAAGCAAAGGGTATAGCCTTACTTTTTGACCAAAAATCGGTATTTCCAAAAAGGGCCTATTTTTGGAAAAAAGCAAAGGGTATAGCCTTACTTTTTGACCAAAAATCGGTGTTTCCAAAAAGGGCCTATTTTTGGAAAAAAGCAAAGGGTATAGCCTTACTTTTTGACCAAAAGTCGGTATTTCGAAAAAGGGCCTATTTTTGGAAAAAAGCAAAGGGTATAGCCTTACTTTTTGACCAAAAATCGGTATTTCTAAAAAGTGCCTTTTTTATAAAAAAAGCAAAGGGTATAGCCTTACTTTTTGACCAAAAATCGGTATTTCCAAAAGGGCCTATTTTTGGAAAAAAGCAAAGGGTATAGCCTTACTTTTTGACCAAAAATCGGTATTTCCAAAAAGGGCCTATTTTTGGAAAAAAGCAAAGGGTATAGCCTTACTTTTTGACCAAAAATCGGTGTTTCAAAAAGGGCCTATTTTTGGAAAAAAGCAAAGGGTATAGCCTTACTTTTTGACCAAAAATCGGTATTTCCAAAAAGGGCCTATTTTTGGAAAAAAAGCAAAGGGTATAGCCTTACTTTTTGACCAAAAATCGGTATTTCCAAAAAGGGCCTATTTTTGGAAAAAAGCAAAGGGTATAGCCTTACTTTTTGACCAAAAATCGGTGTTTCCAAAAAGGGCCTATTTTTGGAAAAAAGCAAAGGGTATAGCCTTACTTTTTGACCAAAAATCGGTATTTCGAAAGAGGGCCTATTTTTGGAAAAAAGCAAAGGGTATAGCCTTACTTTTTGACCAAAAATCGGTATTTCCAAAAAGGGCCTATTTTTAAAAAAAGCAAAGGGTATAGCCTTACTTTTTGACCAAAAATCGGTATTTCCAAAAAGGGCCTATTTTTGGAAAAAAGCAAAGGGTATAGCCTTACTTTTTGACCAAAAATCGGTATTTCCAAATAGGGCCTATTTTTGGAAAAAAGCAAAGGGTATAGCCTTACTTTTTGACCAAAAATCGGTATTTCCAAATAGGGCCTATTTTTGGAAAAAAGCAAAGGGTATAGCCTTACTTTTTGACCAAAAATCGGTATTTCCAAAAAGGGCCTATTTTTGGAAAAAAGCAAAGGGTATAGCCTTACTTTTTGACCAAAAATCGGTATTTCCAAAAAGGGCCTATTTTTGGAAAAAAGCAAAGGGTATAGCCTTACTTTTTGACCAAAAATCGGTATTTCCAAAAAGGGCCTATTTTTGGAAAAAAGCAAAGGGTATAGCCTTACTTTTTGACCAAAAATCGGTATTTCCAAAAAGGGCCTATTTTTGGAAAAAAGCAAAGGGTATAGCCTTACTTTTTGACCAAAAATCGGTATTTCCAAATAGGGCCTATTTTTGGAAAAAAGCAAAGGGTATAGCCTTACTTTTTGACCAAAAATCGGTATTTCCAAAAAGGGCCTATTTTTGGAAAAAAGCAAAGGGTATAGCCTTACTTTTTGACCAAAAATCGGTATTTCCAAAAAGGGCCTATTTTTGGAAAAAAGAAAAGGGTATAGCCTTACTTTTTGACCAAAAATCGGTATTTCCAAAAAGGGCCTATTTTTGGAAAAAAGCAAAGGGTATAGCCTTACTTTTTGACCAAAAATCGGTATTTCGAAAAAGGGCCTATTTTTGGAAAAAAGCAAAGGGTATAGCCTTACTTTTTGACCAAAAATCGGTATTTCCAAAAAGGGCCTATTTTTGGAAAAAAGCAAAGGGTATAGCCTTACTTTTTGACCAAAAATCGGTATTTCCAAATAGGGCCTATTTTTGGAAAAAAGCAAAGGGTATAGCCTTACTTTTTGACCAAAAATCGGTATTTCCAAAAAGGGCCTATTTTTGGAAAAAAGCAAAGGGTATAGCCTTACTTTTTGACCAAAAATCGGTATTTCCAAAAAGGGCCTATTTTTGGAAAAAAGCAAAGGGTATAGCCTTACTTTTTGACCAAAAATCGGTATTTCCAAAAAGGGCCTATTTTTGGAAAAAAGCAAAGGGTATAGCCTTACTTTTTGACCAAAAATCGGTATTTCCAAAAAGGGCCTATTTTTGGAAAAAAGCAAAGGGTATAGCCTTACTTTTTGACCAAAAATCTGTATTTCCAAAAAGGGCCTATTTTTGGAAAAAAGCAAAGGGTATAGCCTTACTTTTTGACCAAAAATCGGTATTTCCAAAAAGGGCCTATTTTTGGAAAAAGGCAAAGGGTATAGCCTTACTTTTTGACCAAAAATCGGTATTTCCAAAAAGGGCCTATTTTTGGAAAAAAGCAAAGGGTATAGCCTTACTTTTTGACCAAAAATCGGTATTTCCAAAAAGGGCCTATTTTTGGAAAAATGCAAAGGGTATAGCCTTACTTTTTGACCAAAAATCGGTATTTCCAAAAAGGGCCTATTTTTGGAAAAAAGCAAAGGGTATAGCCTTACTTTTTGACCAAAAATCGGTATTTCCAAAAAGGGCCTATTTTTGGAAAAAAGCAAAGTGTATAGCCTTACTTTTTGACCAAAAATCGGTATTTCCAAAAAGGGCCTATTTTTGGAAAAAAGCAAAGGGTATAGCCTTACTTTTTGACCAAAAATCGGTATTTCCAAAAAGGGCCTATTTTTGGAAAAAAGCAAAGGGTATAGCCTTACTTTTTGACCAAAAATCGGTATTTCCAAAAGGGCCTATTTTTGGAAAAAAGCAAAGGGTATAGCCTTACTTTTTGACCAAAAATCGGTATTTCGAAAAAGGGCCTATTTTTGGAAAAAAGCAAAGGGTATAGCCTTACTTTTAGACCAAAAATCGGTATTTCCAAATAGGGCCTATTTTTGGAAAAAAGCAAAGGGTATAGCCTTACTTTTTGACCAAAAATCGGTATTTCCAAAAAGGGCCTATTTTTGGAAAAAAGCAAAGGGTATAGCCTTACTTTTTGACCAAAAATCTGTATTTCCAAAAAGGGCCTATTTTTGGAAAAAAGCAAAGGGTATAGCCTTACTTTTTGACCAAAAATCGGTATTTCCAAAAAGGGCCTATTTTTGGAAAAAAGCAAAGGGTATAGCCTTACTTTTTGACCAAAAATCTGTATTTCCAAATAGGGCCTATTTTTGGAAAAAAGCAAAGGGTATAGCCTTACTTTTTGACCAAAAATCGGTATTTCCAAAAAGGGTCTATTTTTGGAAAAAAGCAAAGGGTATAGCCTTACTTTTTGACCAAAAATCGGTATTTCCAAAAGGGGCCTATTTTTGAAAAAAAGCAAAGGGTATAGCCTTACTTTTGACCAAAAATCGGTATTTCCAAAAAGGGCCTATTTTTGGAAAAAAGCAAAGGGTATAGCCTTACTTTTTGACCAAAAATCTGTATTTCCAAAAAGGGCCTATTTTTGGAAAAAAGCAAAGGGTATAGCCTTACTTTTTGACCAAAAATCGGTATTTCCAAAAAGGGCCTATTTTTGGAAAAAAGCAAAGGGAATAGCCTTACTTTTTGACCAAAAATCGGTATTTCCAAAAAGGGCCTATTTTTGGAAAAAAGCAAAGGGTATAGCCTTACTTTTTGACCAAAAATCGGTATTTCCAAAAAGGGCCTATTTTTGGAAAAAAGCAAAGGGTATAGCCTTACTTTTTGACAAAAATCGGTATTTCCAAAAAGGGCCTATTTTTGGAAAAAAGCAAAGGGTATAGCCTTACTTTTTGACCAAAAATCGGTATTTCCAAAAAGGGCCTATTTTTGGAAAAAAGCAAAGGGTATAGCCTTACTTTTTGACCAAAAATCGGTATTTCCAAAAAGGGCCTATTTTTGGAAAAAAGCAAAGGGTATAGCCTTACTTTTTGACCAAAAATCGGTATTTCCAAAAAGGGCCTATTTTTGGAAAAAAGCAAAGGGTATAGCCTTACTTTTTGACCAAAATCGGTATTTCCAAAAAGGGCCTATTTTTGGAAAAAAGCAAAGGGTATAGCCTTACTTTTTGACCAAAAATCGGTATTTCCAAAAAGGGCCTATTTTTGGAAAAAAGCAAAGGGTATAGCCTTACTTTTTGACCAAAAATCGGTATTTCCAAAAAGGGCCTATTTTTGGAAAAAAGCAAAGGGTATAGCCTTACTTTTTGACCAAAAATTGGTATTTCCAAAAAAGGCCTATTTTTGGAAAAAAGCAAAGGGTATAGCCTTACTTTTTGGCCAAAAATCGGTATTTCCAAAAAGGGCCTATTTTTGGAAAAAAGCAAAGGGTATAGCCTTACTTTTTGACAAAAAATCGGTATTTCCAAAAAGGGCCTATTTTTGGAAAAAAGCAAAGGGTATAGCCTTACTTTTTGACCAAAAATCGGTGTTTCCAAAAAGGGCCTATTTTTGGAAAAAAGCAAAGGGTATAGCCTTACTTTTTGACCAAAAGTCGGTATTTCGAAAAAGGGCCTATTTTTGGAAAAAAGCAAAGGGTATAGCCTTACTTTTTGACCAAAAATCGGTATTTCTAAAAAGGGCCTATTTTTGGAAAAAAGCAAAGGGTATAGCCTTACTTTTTGACCAAAAATCGGTATTTCCAAAAAGGGCCTATTTTTGGAAAAAAGCAAAGGGTATAGCCTTACTTTTTGACAAAAATCTGTATTTCCAAATAGGGCCTATTTATGGAAAAAAGCAAAGGGTATAGCCTTACTTTTTGACCAAAAATCGGTATTTCCAAAAAGGGCCTATTTTTGGAAAAAAGCAAAGGGTATAGCCTTACTTTTTGACCAAAAATCGGTATTTCCAAAAGGGGCCTATTTTTGAAAAAAAGCAAAGGGTATAGCCTTACTTTTTGACCAAAAATCGGTATTTCCAAAAAGGGCCTATTTTTGGAAAAAAGCAAAGGGTATAGCCTTACTTTTTGACCAAAAATCGGTATTTCCAAATAGGGCCTATTTTTGGAAAAAAGCAAAGGGTATAGCCTTACTTTTTGACAAAAAATCGGTATTTCCAAAAAGGGCCTATTTTTGGAAAAAAGCAAAGGGTATAGCCTTACTTTTTGACCAAAAATCGGTATTTCCAAATAGGGCCTATTTTTGGAAAAAAGCAAAGGGTATAGCCTTACTTTTTGACCAAAAATCGGTATTTCAAAAAAGGGCCTATTTTTGGAAAAAAGCAAAGGGTATAGCCTTACTTTTTGACGAAAAATCTGTATTTCCAAATAGGGCCTATTTTTGGAAAAAAGCAAAGGGTATAGCCTTACTTTTTGACCAAAAATCGGTATTTCCAAAAAGGGCCTATTTTTGGAAAAAAGCAAAGGGTATAGCCTTACTTTTTGAGCAAAAATCTGTATTTCCAAATAGGGCCTATTTTTGGAAAACAGCAAAGGGTATAGCCTTACTTTTTGACCAAAAATCGGTATTTCCAAAAAGGGCCTATTTTTGGAAAAAAGCAAAGGGTATAGCCTTACTTTTTGACCAAAAATCGGTATTTCCAAAAGGGGCCTATTTTTGAAAAAAAGCAAAGGGTATAGCCTTACTTTTTGACCAAAAATCGGTATTTCCAAAAAGGGCCTATTTTTGGAAAAAAGCAAAGGGTATAGCCTTACTTTTTGACCAAAAATCGGTATTTCCAAAAAGGGCCTATTTTTGGAAAAAAGCAAAGGGTATAGCCTTACTTTTTGACAAAAAATCGGTATTTCCAAAAAGGGCCTATTTTTGGAAAAAAGCAAAGGGTATAGCCTTACTTTTTGACCAAAAATCGGTATTTCCAAAAAGGGCCTATTTTTGGAAAAAAGCAAAGGGTATAGCCTTACTTTTTGACAAAAATCGGTATTTCCAAAAAGGGCCTATTTTTAGAAAAAAGCAAAGGGTATAGCCTTACTTTTTGACCAAAAATCGGTATTTCCAAAAAGGGCCTATTTTTGGAAAAAAGCAAAGGGTATAGCCTTACTTTTTGACCAGAAATCGGTATTTCCAAAAAGGGCCTATTTTTGGAAAAAAGCAAAGGGTATAGCCTTACTTTTTGACCAAAAATCGGTATTTCCAAAAAGGGCCTATTTTTGGAAAAAAGCAAAGGGTATAGCCTTACTTTTTGACCAAAAATCGGTATTTCCAAAAAGGGCCTATTTTTGGAAAAAAGCAAAGGGTATAGCCTTACTTTTTGACCAAAAGTCGGTATTTCCAAAAAGGGCCTATTTTTGGAAAAAAGCAAAGGGTATAGCCTTACTTTTTGACCAAAAATCGGTGTTTCCAAAAAGGGCCTATTTTTGGAAAAAAGCAAAGGGTGTAGCCTTACTTTTTTACCAAAAATTGGTATTTCCAAAAAGGGCCTATTTTTAGAAAAAGCAAAGGGTATAGCCTTACTTTCTGACCAAAAATCGGTATTTCCAAAAAGGGCCTATTTTTGGAAAAAAGCAAAGGGTATAGCCTTACTTTTTGACAAAAAATCGGTATTTCCAAAAAGGGCCTATTTTTGGAAAAAAGCAAAGGGTATAGCCTTACTTTTTGACCAAAAATCGGTGTTTCCAAAAAGGGCCTATTTTTGGAAAAAAGCAAAGGGTATAGCCTTACTTTTTGACCAAAAGTCGGTATTTCGAAAAAGGGCCTATTTTTGGAAAAAAGCAAAGGGTATAGCCTTACTTTTTGACCAGAAATCGGTATTTCCAAAAAGGGCCTATTTTTGGAAAAAAGCAAAGGGTATAGCCTTACTTTTTGACCAAAAATCGGTATTTCCAAAAAGGGCCTATTTTTGGAAAAAAGCAAAGGGTATAGCCTTACTTTTTGACCAAAAATCGGTATTTCCAAAAAGGGCCTATTTTTGGAAAAAAGCAAAGGGTATAGCCTTACTTTTTGACAAAAAATCGGTATTTCCAAAAAGGGCCTATTTTTGGAAAAAAGCAAAGGGTATAGCCTTACTTTTTGACCAAAAATCGGTGTTTCCAAAAAGGGCCTATTTTTGGAAAAAAGCAAAGGGTATAGCCTTACTTTTTGACCAAAAATCGGTATTTCGAAAAAGGGCCTATTTTTGGAAAAAAGCAAAGGGTATAGCCTTACTTTTTGACCAAAAATCGGTATTTCCAAAAAGGGCCTATTTTTGGAAAAAAGCAAAGGGTATAGCCTTACTTTTTGACCAAAAATCGGTATTTCCAAAAAGGGCCTATTTTTGGAAAAAAGCAAAGGGTATAGCCTTACTTTTTGACAAAAAATCGGTATTTCCAAAAAGGGCCTATTTTTGGAAAAAAGCAAAGGGTATAGCCTTACTTTTTGACCAAAATCGGTATTTCCAAAAAGGGCCTATTTTTGGAAAAAAGCAAAGGGTATAGCCTTACTTTTTGACCAAAAATCTGTATTTCCAAAAAGGGCCTATTTTTGGAAAAAAGCAAAGGGTATAGCCTTACTTTTTGACAAAAAATCGGTATTTCCAAAAAGGGCCTATTTTTGGAAAAAAGCAAAGGGTATAGCCTTACTTTTTGACCAAAAATCGGTATTTCCAAAAAGGGCCTATTTTTGGAAAAAAGCAAAGGGTATAGCCTTACTTTTTGACCAAAAATCGGTATTTCTAAAAAGGGCCTATTTTTGGAAAAAAGCAAAGGGTATAGCCTTACTTTTTGACCAAAAATCGGTATTTCCAAAAAGGGCCTATTTTTGGAAAAAAGCAAAGGGTATAGCCTTACTTTTTGACCAAAAATCGGTATTTCCAAAAAGGGCCTATTTTTGGAAAAAAGCAAAGGGTATAGCCTTACTTTTTGACCAAAAATCGGTATTTCCAAAAAGGGCCTATTTTTGGAAAAAAGCAAAGGGTATAGCCTTACTTTTTGACCAAAAATCGGTATTTCCAAAAAGGGCCTATTTTTGGAAAAAAGCAAAGGGTATAGCCTTACTTTTTGACCAAAAATCGGTATTTCCAAAAAGGGCCTATTTTTGGAAAAAAGCAAAGGGTATAGCCTTACTTTTTGACCAAAAATCGGTATTTCCAAAAAGGGCCTATTTTTGGAAAAAAGCAAAGGGTATAGCCTTACTTTTTGACCAAAAATCGGTGTTTCAAAAAAGGGCCTATTTTTGGAAAAAAGCAAAGGGTGTAGCCTTACTTTTTTACAAAAATTTGGTATTTCCAAAAAGGGCCTATTTTTAGAAAAAGCAAAGGGTATAGCCTTACTTTCTGACCAAAAATCGGTATTTCCAAAAAGGGCCTATTTTTGGAAAAAAGCAAAGGGTATAGCCTTACTTTTTGACCAAAAATCGGTATTTCCAAAAAGGGCCTATTTTTGGAAAAAAGCAAAGGGTATAGCCTTACTTTTTGACCAAAAATCGGTATTTCCAAAAAGGGCCTATTTTTGGAAAAAAGCAAAGGGTAATAGCCTTACTTTCTGACCAAAAATCGTATTTCCAAAAAGGGCCTATTTTTGGAAAAAAGCAAAGGGTATAGCCTTACTTTTTGACAAAAATCGGTATTTCCAAAAAGGGCCTATTTTTGGAAAAAAGCAAAGGGTATAGCCTTACTTTTTGATCAAAAATCGGTGTTTCCAAAAAGGGCCTATTTTTGGAAAAAAGCAAAGGGTATAGCCTTACTTTTTGACCAAAAATCGGTATTTCGAAAAAGGGCCTATTTTTGGAAAAAAGCAAAGGGTATAGCCTTACTTTTTGACCAAAAATCGGTATTTCCAAAAAGGGCCTATTTTTGGAAAAAAGCAAAGGGTATAGCCTTACTTTTTGACCAAAAATCGGTATTTCCAAAAAGGGCCTATTTTTGGAAAAAAGCAAAGGGTATAGCCTTACTTTTTGACCAAAAAATCGGTATTTCCAAAAAGGGCCTATTTTTGGAAAAAAGCAAAGGGTATAGCCTTACTTTTTGACCAAAATCGGTATTTCCAAAAAGGGCCTATTTTTGGAAAAAAGCAAAGGGTATAGCCTTACTTTTTGACCAAAAATCTGTATTTCCAAAAAGGGCCTATTTTTGGAAAAAAGCAAAGGGTATAGCCTTACTTTTTGACAAAAAATCGGTATTTCCAAAAAGGGCCTATTTTTGGAAAAAAGCAAAGGGTATAGCCTTACTTTTTGACCAAAAATCGGTATTTCCAAAAAGGGCCTATTTTTGGAAAAAAGCAAAGGGTATAGCCTTACTTTTTGACCAAAAATCGGTATTTCCAAAAAGGGCCTATTTTTGGAAAAAAGCAAAGGGTATAGCCTTACTTTTTGACCAAAAATCGGTATTTCCAAAAAGGGCCTATTTTTGGAAAAAAGCAAAGGGTATAGCCTTACTTTTTGACCAAAAATCGGTATTTCCAAAAAGGGCCTATTTTTGGAAAAAAGCAAAGGGTATAGCCTTACTTTTAGACCAAAAATCGGTATTTCAAAAAAGGGCCTATTTTTGGAAAAAAGCAATAGGTATAGCCTTACTTTTTGACCAAAAGTCGGTATTTCCAAAAAGGGCCTAATTTTGGAAAAAGCAAAGGGTATAGCCTTACTTTTTGACCAAAAATCGGTATTTCCAAAAAGGGCTTATTTTGGGAAAAAAGCAAAGGGTATAGCCTTACTTTTTGACCAAAAATCGGTATTTCGAAAAAGGGCCTATTTTTGGAAAAAAGCAAAGGGTATAGCCTTACTTTTTGACCAAAAATCGGTGTTTCAAAAAAGGGCCTATTTTTGGAAAAAAGCAAAGGGTGTAGCCTTACTTTTTTACAAAAATTTGGTATTTCCAAAAAGGGCCTATTTTTAGAAAAAGCAAAGGGTATAGCCTTACTTTCTGACCAAAAATCGGTATTTCCAAAAAGGGCCTATTTTTGGAAAAAAGCAAAGGGTATAGCCTTACTTTTTGACCAAAAATCGGTATTTCCAAAAAGGGCCTATTTTTGGAAAAAAGCAAAGGGTATAGCCTTACTTTTTGACCAAAAATCGGTATTTCCAAAAAGGGCCTATTTTTGGAAAAAAGCAAAGGGTATAGCCTTACTTTTTGACCAAAATCGGTATTTCCAAAAAGGGCCTATTTTTGGAAAAAAGCAAAGGGTATAGCCTTACTTTTTGACCAAAAATCGGTATTTCCAAAAAGGGCCTATTTTTGGAAAAAAGCAAAGGGTATAGCCTTACTTTTTGACCAAAAATCGGTGTTTCCAAAAAGGGCCTATTTTTGGAAAAAAGCAAAGGGTATAGCCTTACTTTTTGACCAAAAATCGGTATTTCCAAAAAGGGCCTATTTTTGGAAAAAAAGCAAAGGGTATAGCCTTACTTTTTGACCAAAAATCGGTATTTCCAAAAAGGGCCTATTTTTGGAAAAAAGCAAAGGGTATAGCCTTACTTTTTGACAAAAAATCGGTATTTCCAAAAAGGGCCTATTTTTGGAAAAAAGCAAAGGGTATAGCCTTACTTTTTGACCAAAAATCGGTGTTTCCAAAAAGGGCCTATTTTTGGAAAAAAGCAAAGGGTATAGCCTTACTTTTTGACCAAAAATCGGTATTTCGAAAAAGGGCCTATTTTTGGAAAAAAGTAAAGGGTATAGCCTTACTTTTTGACCAAAAATCGGTATTTCCAAAAAGGGCCTATTTTTGGAAAAAAGCAAAGGGTATAGCCTTACTTTTTGACCAAAAATCGGTATTTCCAAAAAGGGCCTATTTTTGGAAAAAAGCAAAGGGTATAGCCTTACTTTTTGACCAAAAATCGGTATTTCCAAAAAGGGCCTATTTTTGGAAAAAAGCAAAGGGTATAGCCTTACTTTTTGACCAAAATCGGTATTTCCAAAAAGGGCCTATTTTTGGAAAAAAGCAAAGGGTATAGCCTTACTTTTTGACCAAAAATCGGTATTTCCAAAAAGGGCCTATTTTTGGAAAAAAGCAAAGGGTATAGCCTTACTTTTTGACCAAAATCGGTATTTCCAAAAAGGGCCTATTTTTGGAAAAAAGCAAAGGGTATAGCCTTACTTTTTGACCAAAAATCGGTATTTCCAAAAAGGGCCTATTTTTGGAAAAAAGAAAAGGGTATAGCCTTACTTTTTGACCAGAAATCGGTATTTCCAAAAAGGGCCTATTTTTGGAAAAAAGCAAAGGGTATAGCCTTACTTTTTGACCAAAAATCGGTATTTCAAAAAAGGGCCTATTTTTGGAAAAAAGCAAAGGGTATAGCCTTACTTTCTGACCAAAAATCGATATTTCCAAAAAGGGCCTATTTTTGGAAAAAAGCAAAGGGTATAGCCTTACTTTTTGACAAAAAATCGGTATTTCCAAAAAGGGCCTATTTTTGGAAAAAAGCAAAGGGTATAGCCTTACTTTTTGACCAAAAATCGGTATTTCCAAAAAGGGTCTATTTTTGGAAAAAAGCAAAGGGTATAGCCTTACTTTTTGACCAAAAGTCGGTATTTCGAAAAAGGGCCTATTTTTGGAAAAAAGTAAAGGGTATAGCCTTACTTTTTGACCAAAAATCGGTATTTCTAAAAAGTGCCTTTTTTGGAAAAAAGCAAAGGGTATAGCCTTACTTTTTGACCAAAAATCGGTATTTCCAAAAAGGGCCTATTTTTGGAAAAAAGCAAAGGGTATAGCCTTACTTTTTGACAAAAAATCGGTATTTCCAAAAAGGGCCTATTTTTGGAAAAAAGCAAAGGGTATAGCCTTACTTTTTGACTAAAAAGTATTTCCAAAAAGGGCCTATTTTTGGAAAAAAGCAAAGGGTATAGCCTTACTTTTTGACCAAAAATCTGTATTTCCAAAAAGGGCCTATTTTTGGAAAAAAGCAAAGGGTATAGCCTTACTTTTTGACCAAAAATCGGTATTTCCAAAAAGGGCCTATTTTTGGAAAAAAGCAAAGGGTATAGCCTTACTTTTTGACCAAAAATCGGTATTTCCAAAAAGGGCCTATTTTTGGAAAAAAGCAAAGGGTATAGCCTTACTTTTTGACCAAAATCGGTATTTCCAAAAAGGGCCTATTTTTGGAAAAAAGCAAAGGGTATAGCCTTACTTTTTGACCAAAAATCGGTATTTCCAAAAAGGGCCTATTTTTGGAAAAAAGCAAAGGGTAAATAGCACATTTATGCCCCATAAATGTTTTTTAACACACAGGCGGAGGTTAATTAATTTACCGTTCTGCGCACGCCATTTCCCGCGGTTTTTCATCTCCCTTCCCAGCATGCATTATAGTTGAGAGCACATGCAACGTTTCGTTTAGGCCATTCGTTCCTGATTTTTTTTTTTAGCCTAAGAGTTTCTACTATAACGCGCTTTTCAAGACCAAGATTACGTTCGAAACTATCTTGTTGCATCAGAAGAGAAACGACTCCATTTGAAGTTCATTTTTCACGCTGCGCAGACATGTTGGCATGAAAGAGCAAGGAACTTTGTTGTGTGGTTTCTTGGCACGTCTTCTAATGGTGAAATGGCCTAAGTAGGTAGGCTGTTTTCCGTCATAATGGCCGATGAAGAACAGCGAATATTCTCTCTTGCATTCTCTCATTAACGGATTTCATATCAAGTGGAACTGCGGTTTGAATCCCTTGTGACCAATGATGACCAAACCGTATGAAGCTCTGAGCTCACAGAACGATATAATTATGACTCGGTCAGGTCAAGTCATTCACGTTAATCTTCAACTGCACGATCATTATCATTTTACATCACACAAATTTATAGTCTGGAATGGAAATTTGAATCATGTAACCAGATGAATTCCAGCCCTTGGAAGCATGGCCAACAGGAATAAGAAATCAAGGATAGTTTGAGAGTCGATAAAACACTTTGCTATTCAGTATTACTGTTTGTTGGTATTCATTCATCATTTGCTTCCACATCCATCACCACATCGTCATTGACAAGCTGTATGGTTTTGAATGATTGAATACAAGTAAGTGGCAACATTGTTTGATGGCTGGTGAACTGCTAACCACTCAGCAACTTGCGTGATGGAATTATCCATGGCAATTCATTGGAAAAGTGGGGATCTCAAATAAGGGGAACAAAAAGAATTTGAAAACAGAAAGGTAATGCATTGAATCCTTGTTAATAAAGTTTCTGTCTTTACAATTAACTAACTACAGGGCCTAAACCTTCTCGTCCAGCAGATCAATTGATCTAAGATTTTCAACCTTTATCAGCGTAATAAAACGACCAAAAATTTCACCAAGTCTTAGATGTGGAATTCAGTCAGCTCTCATAACCCGTTTAAAAATCTGAAAAGTTGTGTTATTTGGTAGTTACAGTAGGAGCCGTTATAGAGATCAATCTCAGGAAGTCTTTAGTTTTACCTAACCTTGAAGCCAATAATTTGCAGAGTGCTGCCAGACCATTCACAAAGTATGGCCACGCTTCTATCGAGTCATTATTGCCTGTTTACTGTCATGACACTTATTTTGCAATATTGTATGTATTGTTCAAGCTACAATGTGTACCAAAAGAAGAAGGACATTATGGATATATGCCCTCTTTATACACTGTTTTTCCTCAGGTTTATGGCCATGTTACATTCACTTAACCACTTAACCAGTATAGTATTAGCGAACAAATCCTTTGCCCTGAGTTTTGTTTGTCTGTTTGTCAGCAACACAGCCATCAGCTCTTGGTGGCTGATTAATATAGTCACATCCTCAATAATGTTAGCACAACAATAATATAGTAGTCACATGAGGTGTCAACCCAGGAATTCCAACTTTCTCATGTTTTAGTGTTACAATGCATATTCTCAAACGTGTTACTTAATTAGCTTATCAATCTATGACACAATCTTAGTTCTGCAGCTGCACAAGACACCTACACAGGTTGTCTCAGAATCTTGTGAAGTAGGACACCTATAATCTTCCAGCACAATCATGACGTGACAACGAACTTCCCTACTGCATTACCCCACCCTCATTCAGTGTGCTTCGTAATGACATTGTGTCACTTTCATAACCTTGATTTTGATTCACTCTAGGACAATCGCAAGAAGCATGCTAGGCGAAGCAATAATAACTACAAACCTTTGTCAGTCAAAATGTGCAATCCAACCCCCCCCCCCCTTGTTCATTTTCTGTTTCATTTTCAGGAATATTCTCAGCTAAGCTTACATGTTAGTCTAATATAAGAAGATAGTCTAATAGTCTAATATATCTACGAAAGAACGCTTACAAGTATGAGTACACGAAAAACATTTAAAAAATTGCTGAAGAGGACAAGTAAAAATAACTCATAATAAGCTTTCGAGCCATTTGCACTCCCTTTCACCTACATCACCCCTCCTTTTGTTTCTATTGCTGGAAGTTTCAGGATTGTTTAAACGGTCATGCACAGTCTTAGGATACACACACAGACACACACAGAAAAATAGAAATAACAAATTTATCATTACATCGCAGGGCTGGAGATTAGAAAGTATCACCTCAGCAATGTCAGAAACAGGAAGGGTGCTCTAATACTCAGCAATTTGTATTACACCCCATCCCCTACTTGGCAGTCCCACCACCCTCTCTCTCTCTCTCTTTATCTCATTATCTGCAGATTCAGAAGGCTCGGACAAAAGGAATTCATCAAGTACCAAAAGAATCCACCAGTATTGGTTCAGGTATAAAAGAGAGTAGCATAGAGAAGCAAAAACAAAAACAAACAAACAAACAATTAATCTAGATTAATCCATCCAAAGATTCACCATTATGCAATCCCCCCCCCCACCCTTCCGCCTTTGTTTTTTCTTGCAGGTCAAGTAGGTTCACAACTTTATCCCAAACAATTCTTGACCACAACAAGCAGACCAACACACATACAAAAATACTGTTTTTTAATTAAATAAAAAACAAAAAACAAACAAACAAACAACAAATTCAATGCTCACCTGTCGCCACCCCTTCTTTATGTATCTCTATGAGTTTTTCTTTGCAGACCAAACAGTCAACCTACTCACCTACTCTATGCAAAGCCTTGCAGGCAACAAACAAATGTTGACTTTATTACAGGAAAATGTTCACAACAAATGTCACAAATATATAACAACAACAAAATTATTATCAAATAGAACAAACCAGCTGAATCAGCCTTGCCTATGTTAATCAGGCAAAGTTTATCAATATATCCCTATTGTCCCACTCTCATTCAATTTCTTACGGATTGCAAATAAGGTTCCTTGTTTAAGGCCAAAATTATCATTAGTATGGCATATGCTCGCTCTCTCTCTTCTTTCAACAGGTCTCCAGAGTTACATCATGCACACATAGTTCAAAATGAGGAACTCCGGCAACTGCCTGTATCAGAAGGTTATACAACAACAAAAATTCAACAAGAAAAAGGGACTGTACAAGGACCATACGGTATACATGATGTATCTATTAATAACCGGGCGAAAGGAAAAGATGCCAACAAAAACACATACCATCAAGCTTCAGAATTGGGGCATATGCGACAGCAGCGAACATCCCTGTTTGGCTGATAAAAGTCCTGGGGCATTGGTCCACTAACTGCTTGAGGGGTATATTAGAGCACCTAGAAATATATTATATCAAGTTCCTGACATCCTAGCAGAAAACCAGTCCCAGCATCCACGGGCTGGTCCCCATACTAAGGGACCACCTGGGAATTTAGCAGTACGAATATGGTGAACTACAGTGGTAGGGTCTAGGGTGCACAAATTTGGCTGTACTTTGGCGGTTTGGGCCACACAATAGGTGGCCAGGTTAACTATACTTGTTTGTACCTTAAGATATAGGGATTTAATATGCCCCCTTAACTAGCCTCCCTATATTAACCAGTTGTTTTAGTTATTGATCTAGGTAGTTTATTGTAGTTTTAAGACAACTACTACAAGGACGACTACTACTACCTCTCGCCGACTGCGGAGGAGATGTTCTACCTCGCACTGCGGTGGAGGAGAACGACTGCTACTACCTCATGCCGACGGCGGAGGAGAAATACTACCTCGCACTGCGGTGGAGGAGAATTACTGCTACTACCTCTCGCAGACTGCGGAGGAGAGGTTCTACCTTGCACAACGGTGGAGGAGAATCGACTGCTACTACCTCATGCCGACGGCGGAGGAGAAATACTACCTCGCACTGCGGTGGAGGAGAATTACTGCTACTACCTCTCGCCGACTGCGGAGGAGAAATACTACCTCGCACTGCGGTGGAGGAGAATTACTGCTACTACCTCTTGCTGCGGCAGAGGAGAATTACACCAAACTACTCGCACAAAACGTTAGTACTTACCAGTATGTGTTATGTTACATATTTTGTGATATTTCAGATACGACCCCTAGACCGCCACTGAATTGTCTCTTTTAGAATCATTCTCCGGAGCCGCATGGGTTAATAGCACATTTATGCCCCATAAATGTTTTTTAACACACAGGCGGAGGTTAATTAATTTACCGTTCTGCGCACGCCATTTCCCGCGGTTTTTCATCTCCCTTCCCAGCATGCATTATAGTTGAGAGCACATGCAACGTTTCGTTTAGGCCATTCGTTCCTGATTTTCCCACCCACCCTGCCCCCTTTCTTAGGATGCCTAGACAAATTTCTCTGGGTCGTATCTGTCCCCCCTTTGTATCGGTTTGGGCCACACAATAGGTGGCCAGGTTAACTATACTTGTTTGTACCTTAAGATATAGGGATTTAATATGCCCCCTTAACTAGCCTCCCTATATTAACCAGTTGTTTTAGTTATTGATCTAGGTAGTTTATTGTAGTTTTAAGACAACTACTACAAGGACGACTACTACTACCTCTCGCCGACTGCGGAGGAGATGTTCTACCTCGCACTGCGGTGGAGGAGAACGACTGCTACTACCTCATGCCGACGGCGGAGGAGAAATACTACCTCGCACTGCGGTGGAGGAGAATTACTGCTACTACCTCTCGCAGACTGCGGAGGAGAGGTTCTACCTTGCACAACGGTGGAGGAGAATCGACTGCTACTACCTCATGCCGACGGCGGAGGAGAAATACTACCTCGCACTGCGGTGGAGGAGAATTACTGCTACTACCTCTCGCCGACTGCGGAGGAGAAATACTACCTCGCACTGCGGTGGAGGAGAATTACTGCTACTACCTCTTGCTGCGGCAGAGGAGAATTACACCAAACTACTCGCACAAAACGTTAGTACTTACCAGTATGTGTTATGTTACATATTTTGTGATATTTCAGATACGACCCCTAGACCGCCACTGAATTGTCTCTTTTAGAATCATTCTCCGGAGCCGCATGGGTTAACTTACTTTTTGACCAAAAATCGGTATATTTAAAACGGGCCTATTTGGAAAAAAAGCAAAGGGTATAGCCTTACCTTTTGACCTAAAATCGGTATTTCCAAAAAGGGCCTATTTTTGGAAAAAGCAAAGGGTATAGCCTTACTTTTTGGCCAAAAATCGGTATTTCCAAAAAGGGCCTATTTTTGGAAAAAAGCAAAGGGTATAGCCTTACTTTTTGACCAAAAATCGGTATTTCCAAAAAGGGCCTATTTTTGGAAAAAAGCAAAGGGTATAGCCTTACTTTTTGACCAAAAATCGGTATTTCTAAAAAGGGCCTATTTTTGGAAAAAAGCAAAGGGTATAGCCTTACTTTTTGACCAAAATCGGTATTTCCAAAAAGGGCCTATTTTTGGAAAAAAGCAAAGGGTATAGCCTTACTTTTTGACAAAAATCGGTATTTCCAAAAAGGGCCTATTTTTGGAAAAAAGCAAAGGGTATAGCCTTACTTTTTGACCAAAAATCGGTATTTCCAAAAAGGGCCTATTTTTGGAAAAAAGCAAAGGGTATAGCCTTACTTTTTGACCAAAAATCGGTATTTCCAAAAAGGGCCTATTTTTGGAAAAAAGCAAAGGGTATAGCCTTACTTTTTGACAAAAAATCGGTATTTCCAAAAAGGGCCTAATTTTGGAAAAAAGCAAAGGGTATAGCCTTACTTTTTGACCAAAAATCGGTATTTCCAAAAAGGGCCTATTTTTGGAAAAAAGCAAAGGGTATAGCCTTACTTTTTGACCAAAATCGGTATTTCCAAAAAGGGCCTATTTTTGGAAAAAAGCAAAGGGTATAGCCTTACTTTTTGACCAAAAATCGGTATTTCCAAAAAGGGCCTATTTTTGGAAAAAAGCAAAGGGTATAGCCTTACTTTTTGACCAAAAATCGGTATTTCCAAAAAGGGCCTATTTTTGGAAAAAAGCAAAGGGTATAGCCTTACTTTTTGACCAAAAATCGGTATTTCCAAAAAGGGCCTATTTTTGGAAAAAAGCAAAGGGTATAGCCTTACTTTTTGACCAAAAATCGGTATTTCCAAAAAGGGCCTATTTTTGGAAAAAAGCAAAGGGTATAGCCTTACTTTTTGACCAAAAATCGGTATTTCCAAAAAGGGCCTATTTTTGGAAAAAAGCAAAGGGTATAGCCTTACTTTTTGACCAAAAATCGGTATTTCCAAAAAGGGCCTATTTTTGGAAAAAAGCAAAGGGTATAGCCTTACTTTTTGACCAAAAATCGGTATTTCCAAAAAGGGCCTATTTTTGGAAAAAAGCAAAGGGTATAGCCTTACTTTTTGACCAAAAATCGGTATTTCCAAAAAGGGCCTATTTTTGGAAAAAAGCAAAGGGTATAGCCTTACTTTTTGACCAAAAATCGGTATTTCCAAAAAGGGCCTATTTTTGGAAAAAAGCAAAGGGTATAGCCTTACTTTTTGACCAAAAATCGGTAATTTCAAAAAGGGCCTATTTTTGGAAAAAAGCAAAGGGTATAGCCTTACTTTTTGACCAAAAATCGGTATTTCCAAAAAGGGCCTATTTTTGGAAAAAAGCAAAGGGTATAGCCTTACTTTTTGACAAAAAATCGGTATTTCCAAAAAGGGCCTATTTTTGGAAAAAAGCAAAGGGTATAGCCTTACTTTTTGACCAAAAATAGGTAAAAAGGGCCTATTTTTGGAAAAAAGCAAAGGGTATAGCCTTACTTTTTGACCAAAAATCGGTATTTCCAAAAAGGGCCTATTTTTGGAAAAAAGCAAAGGGTATAGCCTTACTTTTTGACCAAAAATCGGTATTTCCAAAAAGGGCCTATTTTTGGAAAAAAGCAAAGGGTATAGCCTTACTTTTTGACCAAAAATCGGTATTTCCAAAAAGGGCCTATTTTTGGAAAAAAGCAAAGGGTATAGCCTTACTTTTTGACCAAAAATCGGTATTTCCAAAAAGGGCCTATTTTTGGAAAAAAGCAAAGGGTATAGCCTTACTTTTTGACCAAAAATCGGTATTTTCAAAAAAGGGCCTATTTTTGGAAAAAAGCAAAGGGTATAGCCTTACTTTTTGACCAAAAATCGGTATTTCCAAAAAGGGCCTATTTTTGGAAAAAAGCAAAGGGTATAGCCTTACTTTTTGACCAAAAATCGGTATTTCCAAAAAGGGCCTATTTTTGGAAAAAAGCAAAGGGTATAGCCTTACTTTTTGACCAAAAATCGGTGTTTCCAAAAAGGGCCTATTTTTGGAAAAAAGCAAAGGGTATAGCCTTACTTTTTGACCAAAAATCGGTATTTCCAAAAAGGGCCTATTTTTGGAAAAAAGCAAAGGGTATAGCCTTACTTTTTGACCAAAAATCGGTATTTCCAAAAAGGGCCTATTTTTGGAAAAAAGCAAAGGGTATAGCCTTACTTTTTGACCAAAAATCGGTATTTCCAAAAAGGGCCTATTTTTGGAAAAAAGCAAAGGGTATAGCCTTACTTTTTGACAAAAAATCGGTATTTCCAAAAAGGGCCTATTTTTGGAAAAAAGCAAAGGGTATAGCCTTACTTTTTGACCAAAAATCGGTATTTCCAAAAAGGGCCTATTTTTGGAAAAAAGCAAAGGGTATAGCCTTACTTTTTGACCAAAAATCTGTATTTCCAAAAAGGGCCTATTTTTGGAAAAAAGCAAAGGGTATAGCCTTACTTTTTGACAAAAAATCGGTATTTCCAAAAAGGGCCTATTTTTGGAAAAAAGCAAAGGGTATAGCCTTACTTTTTGACCAAAAATCGGTATTTCCAAAAAGGGCCTATTTTTGGAAAAAAGCAAAGGGTATAGCCTTACTTTTTGACCAAAAATCGGTATTTCCAAAAAGGGCCTATTTTTGGAAAAAAGCAAAGGGTATAGCCTTACTTTTTGACCAAAAATCGGTATTTCCAAAAAGGGCCTATTTTTGGAAAAAAGCAAAGGGTATAGCCTTACTTTTTGACCAAAAATCGGTATTTCCAAAAAGGGCCTATTTTTGGAAAAAAGCAAAGGGTATAGCCTTACTTTTTGACCAAAAATCGGTATTTCAAAAAAGGGCCTATTTTTGGAAAAAGCAAAGGGTATAGCCTTACTTTTTGACCAAAAATCGGTATTTCCAAAAAGGGCCTAATTTTGGAAAAAAAGCAAAGGGTATAGCCTTACTTTTTGACCAAAAATCGGTATTTCCAAAAGGGCCTATTTTTGGAAAAAAGCAAAGGGTATAGCCTTACTTTTTGACCAAAAATCGGTATTTCCAAAAAGGGCTTATTTTTGGAAAAAAGCAAAGGGTATAGCCTTACTTTTTGACCAAAAATTGGTATTTCCAAAAAAGGCCTATTTTTGGAAAAAAGCAAAGGGTATAGCCTTACTTTTTGACCAAAATCGGTATTTCCAAAAAGGGCCTATTTTTGGAAAAAAGCAAAGGGTATAGCCTTACTTTTTGACCAAAAATCTGTATTTCCAAATAGGGCCTATTTTTGGAAAAAAGCAAAGGGTATAGCCTTACTTTTTGACCAAAAATCGGTATTTCCAAAAAGGGCCTATTTTTGGAAAAAAGCAAAGGGTATAGCCTTACTTTTTGACCAAAAATCGGTATTTCCAAAAAGGGCCTATTTTTGGAAAAAAGCAAAGGGTATAGCCTTACTTTTTGACCAAAAATCGGTATTTCCAAATAGGGCCTATTTTTGGAAAAAAGCAAAGGGTATAGCCTTACTTTTTGACCAAAAATCGGTATTTCCAAAAAGGGCCTATTTTTGGAAAAAAGCAAAGGGTATAGCCTTACTTTTTGACCAAAAATCGGTATTTCCAAAAAGGGCCTATTTTTGGAAAAAGCAAAGGGTATAGCCTTACTTTTTGACCAAAAATCGGTATTTCCAAAAGGGCCTATTTTTGGAAAAAAGCAAAGGGTATAGCCTTACTTTTTGACCAAAAATCGGTATTTCCAAAAAGGGCCTATTTTTGGAAAAAAGCAAAGGGTATAGCCTTACTTTTTGACCAAAAATCGGTATTTCCAAAAAGGGCCTATTTTTGGAAAAAAGCAAAGGGTATAGCCTTACTTTTTGACCAAAAATCGGTATTTCCAAAAAGGGCCTATTTTTGGAAAAAAGCAAAGGGTATAGCCTTACTTTTTGACCAAAAATCGGTATTTCCAAAAAGGGCCTATTTTTGGAAAAAAGCAAAGGGTATAGCCTTACTTTTTGACCAAAAATCGGTCTTTCAAAAAAGGGCCTATTTTTGGAAAAAAGCAAAGGGTATAGCCTTACTTTTTGACCAAAAATCGGTATTTCCAAAAAGGGCCTATTTTTGGAAAAAAGCAAAGGGTATAGCCTTACTTTTTGACCAAAAATCGGTATTTCCAAAAAGGGCCTATTTTTGGAAAAAAGCAAAGGGTATAGCCTTACTTTTTGACCAAAAATCGGTATTTCCAAAAAGGGCCTATTTTTGGAAAAAAGCAAAGGGTATAGCCTTACTTTTGACCAAAAATCGGTCTTTCAAAAAAGGGCCTATTTTTGGAAAAAAGCAAAGGGTATAGCCTTACTTTTTGACCAAGAATCGGTATTTCCAAAAAGGGCCTATTTTTGGAAAAAAGCAAAGGGTATAGCCTTACTTTTTGACCAAAAATCGGTATTTCCAAAAAGGGCCTATTTTGGAAAAAGCAAAGGGTATAGCCTTACTTTTTGACCAAAAATCGGTATTTCCAAAAAGGGCCTATTTTTGGAAAAAGCAAAGGGTATAGCCTTACTTTTTGACCAAAAATCGGTATTTCCAAAAAGGGCCTATTTTTGGAAAAAAGCAAAGGGTATAGCCTTACTTTTTGACCAAAAATCGGTATTTCCAAAAAGGGCCTATTTTGGAAAAAAGCAAAGGGTATAGCCTTACTTTATGGCAAAAAATCCTTATTTCCAAAAAGGGCCTATTTTCGGAAAAAAGCAAAGGGTATAGCCTTACTTTTTGACTAAAAATCGGTATTTCCAGAAAGGGCCTATTTTTGGAAAAAAACAAAGGGTATATTCTTACTTTTTGACCAAAAATTTGTATTTCCAAAAAAGGTCTATTTTTGGAAAAAAGCAAAGGGTATAGCCTTACTTTTTGACCAAAAAGTCGGTATTTCCAAAAAGGGTCTATTTCTGGAAAAAAGCAAATAGTATAGCCTTACTTTTTGACCAAAAGTCGGTATTTCCAAAAAGGGCCGAAGTTGGAAAAAAGCAAAGGGTATAGCCTTACTTTTTGACAAAAAAATCGATATTTCCTGAAAGAGCCTATTTTTTGGAAAAAGGAAGCGGTATAGCCTTACTTTTTGGCAAAAAATCAGTCTTACCAAAAAGAGCCTATTTTTGGACAAAAGCAAAAGGTATGCCCTTACCTTTTTGCCAAAAATCGGCATTTTCAAAGATCATTGTTGAATTTCAAACACCCTTCTGCAAAAGGAAGGTTAGAAATGTAAAAAGCAAAATAACGTATCATTGAAGAGGCAAAAGGCATATTGAAAGAGCATTGACAAAGGATGAGCATATTTCAATAACAATTAAAAGTAAAATTATGCAAAAGATTATTTTTGAATTTGAAGCATCCGTCTTCAAAAGGAAAATTCGAAAAAGTAAAGGCAAAATAATGAATCATTGTAGAGGCAAAGGGTATACTTGTTGGGGAGATGAAGTGCTGACCCTATTGTTTTCATACATTGTTTTTTAGCTTTGTTGAGTGCGAATCGACGTTGGGGCTCACGTTGTCAAGCGCTTCGTTGCTTTTGTTTCTTCCCTTGCTCTCAACGGTCAAGCTAATTTGCATGTTACATAAGTGAAGTAAATGGTTGCTACGCATGCGATCTGGAGCCCTTTTTGGGGGATTCCTTGAGGCTCTCAACTTAGCCTGTTCATATCCCCAACAAATACTGAAAAATTATTGACAAAGAATGAGCATATTTCAACAATAATTAAAAGCATAAATATGCCAAAGATGATTGTTGAATTTCAAGTACACTTCTGCAAAAGGAAGATTGCAACTGTAAAAGGCAAAATAATGTATGAAAATAATGTATCAAATCAAAGGGCATATTGAAAAAGCATTGAGCATATTTCATCAATAATTAAAAGCATAAATATGCAAAAGATAATTGTTGAATTGCAAGTACACTTCTGCAAAAGGAAAATATGAAATGTGAAAGGCAAAACAAGAGGCAATGTGGACCAATTTCAAATATTTTAGATTTATCCTTTATTAGTTTCCTGTATTATTCTTTGTTATTTTTTGTCGATTTTTCAAATACCTTCTTGAATTCTTTTTATCTGCAGACAGCCCAAAAGATCGAAAAACAGCCATCAAATTTTCTAAAGACGGAATTTGGCAGAACATAGGGAATAATGCTCCTTGGAATGACTTGGGAATTTGGAAATGGATTATGTCGCACGAGCGGTTGGTCATTTGACGATTGCTTCTTGATAGCTACTGTAGTTTGTGCACTTAAGGGATTAAAAAAATATTTCTAACAATCGTATAGAAGCAGGACATTTTGATGCAAAGACCTACTACCCAATTCCCTACGTGCACAAACTACAGTAGTAGCAAGTATCATTTCAAAGAAGTCATTAAAACTGAGAGTCTTTCGAAATGATAAAAGTGATACTAAAGCTGTGCAACCATTAAAGGCATACTGTCGTGACACTGATTGGGTTAATAAGACAATAGAAAAGAATAGAATTAGGCAAGCTTCAGTAATTACGCTGTACAGTGAAATTCACGAAGGTGACAACGATCTGGCTCCCTTTATTCTCAAAACAAAGTATGATCAGAGGCCAGGTCTTTGGTCAGTGGTTTCGACATCACGACTAGCCAATCACAGCCACGACAGTGTGCCTTTAAAGGGTCTGTTTCATCCAGCATGCCTTGCACGTGCCGTCTCTTGGTTGGCCTTTGTTGAGGCCATTTTCATGGGCCATGAAAATGGCGACAACAAAGGACAACCAAGAGATGGCACGTGCAAGGCATGCTGGAAAAAACAGGCCCTTTAACCCGACCGCTCGTGCGACATAATCCATTCCCGAATTCCCCAATCATTTCGAGGAACATTCCCTTTGTTCTGCCAAGTTCAGTCTTAAGAAAAATTTGATGGCAATTTTTTATATCTTTTTGGGCAGCCTGCCGGGGAAAAATTTCAAAGAAATCGTAAATATATCAATAATTAGCAATCGGAAAAATCGAGAAAAAAATAGCCAATGATATAGGATCAAGGGTGTTAGGACACGAACGTGTTGATTACATATTTATTTGCCTTGTTTTGATCCTTGTCTTGATTTCTTGTCTTCTTTGCTTCTCTGTTTCGTCTGCAACTGGTTTGTGCAACTGAACGGTTTATTAGGCCAAAATGCTTCGTGTTATTTGAATATATCTTCCTCGTATTCCTGCGTCTTAGCGCGCCTTCGCAGAAGAAAGGTTTCAAACCGCAGTGCCATAACCAAAGACTTATGGCACTGCAGTTTGAAACCTTTCTTCTACGAAGGCGGGCTAAGACGCAGGAATACAAGGAAGATATATTCAAATAACACGAGGCATTTTGGCCTAATAAACCGTTCAGTTGCACAAACCAGTTGAAGACGAAACAGAGAAGCAAAGAAGACAAGAAATCAAGACAAGGATCAAAACAAGGCAAATAAATATGTAATCAACACGCTCGTGTCCTAACACCCTTGATAGGATATTGACAAATAGATTAAATCAAAAATATTTGAAATTGGTCCAGTGTATGATTTATCGTGGCCTGTCGAAAGTGGAAATTTTTTTCTGGCTCATCCGGTTATTGAAAAACATTGACAAAGAATGCGAATGAAGGGTGTCCCAACATTTTTGTGCCCCCATTGCCTGAAGATTGCGAGGAAATGGCAAGAGATTCTTGCCAAAATTTTGCATGATGTTGCTCTTCAGATATTCAGTTAAATTTTGCTACCATCCCCATAAAAATCCGTTAAAAAATGATGGAGCTATGACCTTCAGGAGATCAAATTTGCCTGATGACTGAAACCAGCGGTAGGCCATTTTGTCATATATTTTGCAGCGATAAAAAGCTTCATGGATGGAAAATGAAACAGTAGCCTCCAATGTCATAGCTCTCGTAAAAATTCCGATAATCCTCAGAGAGTTCCACTATTTTTGACCTCACACAAGTTATTTCTTGCCTCAAGTGATGCTACTTATCACTGCAAAACATTAAGACAAAATGGCCGACCGCTGGTTTCAGTCATCAGGCACATTTGGTCTTCTAAAGGTCATATCTCCATCATTTTTCAATGGATTTTTACGAGGATGGCAGCAAACTTTTATTGAATATCTGAAGAGCAACATCATGCAAAAGTTTGGCGAGAATCTTTTTCTGTTTTGTCCCATCTTCAGGCAAACAGGGCACAATTTTTTGGGACACCCTGTTGTGTTAACGACGATTGAAAGCAAAATATGCAAAAGGTAATTGAAAAATTTGAAACGCCCTTCTGCAAAAGGAAGATTAGAAATGGCAAAATAATGTTTCATAGAGGTGGCAAAAAGCAAATTGAAAATATATCGAGAAGGAATAAGAATATTCTAACGACGATTTGAAGCAAAAATAAGCAAAAATTATTGTTAAATATGAAACACCCTTCTGAAGATTGATAAGCATTTGGAAGGCAAAATAACGTTTCATTGAGGGGCAAAGAGCATATTGAGAAAATATCGACAAGGAATTACAATTTTTAACGACGGTTTAAAGCAAAAAACATGCAAAAGGTTATTGTTGAATCTGAAGCACCCTCCTGAAGATTGATAAGCATTTGGAAGGCAAAATAACGTTTCATTATAGGGGCAAAGAGCATATTGAGAAAATATCGAGAAGAATAACAATATTTTAACAATGATTTCAAGCAAAAATAAGAACAAAAAGTATCGTTAAATTTGAAACATGGCTCTGCAAGAAAAAACAAATGTAATTCTAAAAGTAAGTTATGATTCAATGAAGGGGCAAAGGGCATAGTGAAAAAACGTTGACCAAGAATAACAATATTTTAACGACAATTGAAAGCCAATAGAGGTAAAAAGAACACTGTTGAAGTACAGGGTGTCTCAATAAAAAGTACCCCCTTTTGACCGAACAAGGAAACAAAACGATAGCATTTCGGAATTGTTTTAGTTCATAGCTACATTTTTCGATCTTCAATTTAAATGGTCATACCTTGCATTTTGAAATCAACCACCAAACACCGGAGATATGACTCCACAAGGTCAAAATTTGGAGTGCACCTGAAACCAGAGGTTTTTGAGAAATGGTGTAGCCATGATTTGACACCACGCAGGCATTTTGCAAAATAATTTCCAACTTTGACCTTGAATTGCTCTTAAAGTGACTTTTCTTTTGAGGAATCGGTCCTTTTGCATTGCATTCCATCCCAAATCTCAAATGTTTTGTATTAAAGAAGAGGAAAAGGAGCACATGCACGCTTATTTTGGAGATGTGGCACGACTTTATTATTCTTACCATATTGTTATTATATTCGTTTAATCAGGGCCGTGTCTATGCGTCTTTTATTCTTTTCAAAGCAAGAAACAGAAAGGTAAAGTTTACAGGTGCTTTGGAAAATGTCCATGATACAAATCATGACTAGGCCCTTTTTCAAAACCTCTGGTTTTGGATGCACTGTAAATTTTGACTTTGCAAACTTGTATCTCCGGTATTTGGTGGGCGATTTCCAAATGCCAGGTATGTGCGTCTAAGTTGAAGATTGATAAATTTAGCTGTGAACTCGGGGAGCAATGATATCTTATAGTTTGTTCCTATTTCCAGTCAAAAGGGGGTACTTTTTTTTAGACACCCGGTAGTAATTTCAAACAACAACAATTGAAAATACAAGTAAGCCCAAAGATTACTATCAAATTTGAAACACCCTACTGCAAAAGAGAACACTCAAATGCAAAAAGTACTGAAGGGGCACAGGGCATATCGAAAAGACGTCAACAAAGCATGAGAATATTTAAACGACAATTGAAAACAAAGATATGGAAAAGATATTTGTTAAATTTGAACCACCCTTCTGCAAAAGAAAGATTAAAAATGTAGCAGGCCAAATAATTTCTCATTAAAATAAGAATATTTTAACGACAATTTGAAGCAAAAAGTAAGCACAGAGATTATTGTTGAATTTGAAACACACTGCTACAGAAAGGAACATTCAAAAAGTAAAAAGTAAAATGATGCATCATTCTCTGAGCACCTTTTATTTTCTTGAAGTACAAAATACCTTTCCGCAAATGAATTTTCAAAATGCAAACAGAAAAGGTGATCCTTTATCTAAGGCAAAATTGGATACTGAAAATAACGAAAATATTTCAAGAAGGTCAACAAAAAATGTTATTAGAATAACCAAATCAAAAGTTAGCGCTAAAAGTACCGTCAAGGGCCTGTTTACATGAAAAAAACCTCACCTGCCAGGCCCGGGGCTGACAAGCGAGATTCGACTTTCCCATAGAATCCTTTGAATTTTTATTTCGCGTTTATATGACGAACACAACATCACCGGAGATGGAATCTCACCGAGGCGAGGTGAAATTTATCCATATACACCAACACCACCGGTATGGTGAGGTGAATTGAATCATGCTTTGATTCTTATTGGTTAACTCGTTCTGATTTTCACAGAAGGGAGACTTTACTCCATCTCGCGTCTCAGCCCCGGCGCTGACAGGTGAAGTAAAATCATATATAAACAGTGGATGAAATTCACCTCACCTGTAGCCCCTCAGGTCTGGCAGGTGAGGTGTTTCTCTTCGTATAAACAGGCATAACTTACCTATTCTGCACTCAATTTCTTGTCCAGAAACCGTGAGAGTTCCATGACAGAATTTCTTGCAGCTGTCCCCGTACCAGTTGTCAAGGCACAATTTTTCACCATTTTTGGCGCAGTTGTAAAATCCATTCACATGACTTCTTTGTGCCACGCAGTATAAGGAACACGTTTCGTTTCCATTGTTATACCAACCATCTTTACAAATAGGCTGTCCATTATTACTACAAGTGAAATCTCCTAAGCCAGATGATGTATTCCTTGGAGAGCAATATGTGGTGCAGTTTGGAGCTTTGTACCAATTTTTGGAACAAATATGTGATCCATTATTGGCACAAGTAAAATGTCCATTTGAGTCCTTACGAGGATTACAGTAATGGGTACAATTCGGAGTGCCAAACCAGTTGTTCCTGCAGATGTGTTCCCCATTTCTGTCACAAGTGTAGTGTCCGTTTAGGTCATCATCATATGGCACACAATAAATGGTACAATTTGGAGTGCCAAACCAGTTGTTTCTGCAAATATGTTCTCCATTTCTGTCACATGTGTAGTGTCCGTTTAGGTCATCATGATATGGTACACAATAAATTGTACAATTTGGAGTGCCAAACCACCTATCTCTGCAAATCTGCGTACCATTTTTGTCACATGTGTAATGTCCATTTCTATCATCATCCTTTGAGATACAAAACGTGGTACAGTTTGGAGTTCCAAACCAATGGCTTCTGCATATATGTTCTCCATTTCTGCCACATGTGTAGTGCCCGTTTTTGTCATCATCCCGTGGCTCACAGAATTTAGTGCAATTTGGCAGATTGTGCCAATTTTGGTTACAAACTTGATTTCCTGCACTGTCGCATTTATAGTGTCCATTCATGTCATCGTCTCTTGGCTCACAATATTTCGTACAGTTTGGCAAACTGTGCCAATTTTTGTGGCACACATGAGTGCCATTGCTGTCGCATGTATAATGACCATTTACTGTGTCATTCTGATCTTTGCAGAATGTGTTACACAAAACGGCATTGTGCCAGTTCTTGTGGCACAAACGACTGCCATTGCTGTCACATGTATAATGACCATTTACTGTGTCATTCTGATCTTTGCAGAATGTATTACATAAAGAAGCATTGTGCCAGTTCTTGTGGCACACTCGAGTACCATTGCTGTCACATGTATAATGACCATTTACTGTGTCATTCTGATCTTTGCAGAATGTATTACATAAAGAAGCATTGTGCCAGTTCTTGTGGCACACTCGAGTACCATTGCTGTCACATGTATAATGACCATTTACTGTGTCATTTTGATCTTTGCAAAATGTATTACATAAAGGGGCATTGTACCAGTTCTTGTGGCACACATGAGTACCATTGCTGTCACATGTATAATGACCATTTACTGTGTCATTTTGATCTTTGCAAAATGTATTACATAAAGGGGCATTGTACCAGTTCTTGTGGCACACTCGAGTACCATTGCTGTCACAAGCATAATGCCCTCCACTATCATTCTTTGGTTTGCAGTAAACATCGCATGTTTTATTGTAGTAGTACTGATGGCAAGAAGCTTTTACCATGAATGTCAGTCTGGATTTATAACTTGATCGTTGACCCCATGACACTCGAGAGTATTGCTTAACAACGCCATTGTAACCTGGAACAAACGCTTCACCAAAAATATGATTGTCAACGTGGTCATCATCGCTCTCCGAATCGTAGTCCGTTATCTTCAGGAAGAAACCCAATCCCTAGAAATCAAAAGCCAATCTTCTTAGCTTAGTTCCAGGAGTGTCCCTAATTTTCGTTTCTTTATTTCCTTGTGATTGAAATTATGCAAAGTAACACCACTCAACCTCGTACCCAGTGACAAGGAAGGTTTTCCGTAAACTGCAACGCCTACATTGACCCTGGAGCCTGTTTGGCCATTCTGCAAATTGATTGGCTCTCTTCGAAACAAAAAAAGTTTCTCACCTTTGAAACCCTGGCGTTCAGTCGAAATGAAGAACATTCGAATGGCTCTGGATACAATGAGTGGTATTCGAACCATGGAATATACGTTTCGAGAATGTCGTATATGGGATTCGAAAGGACATGCTGTCTGCCAAATTATGCTAATTATTCCGATCAAAATTTGGCAACCGGTCCCAAGGGTATCTCACGAAATAGTCCCAGTTATCGCAACAACAACAGCAACATCAATGACAACAACAACAACAACAATATGTACTTTTGCTCAAACTAGGACTTATGGACTTGAAAATAAACAATGGGCGCACAGATTTTTCTGTGCCCTTTGAAACGAGGTTAATGGCCTCTTTTCGGTAGTTGGAGAATTTCAGGAGCTGTGCCCTGTTTGCGTGCACTATTGCTAGATGAAGATTGCCTTCAAAATTAGGAAATTCTTGTTGAAACTGAAAGGTTTGTTGATTCTTATATCAAAGAAACATTCATGCGAATACTTGTGACTTTTGTTCATTGCTAACGTCACTCAAAACTTGAATTTTGAGGCGTTTTATTATCTGACGATTGAGCTGACAATTTAGGCCCACCGCCATTAGTCGCCTTTTCATACAGCGTTGCTATGGTTTCCATATCGGACATGAAATCGAGGGAAACAATTTCGTCCCAATTTGCAATGTGAAAGTCCATGAGTCGTAGTTATAGCGTCCATCAGCCTATCAATAGCAATAACTACGAACTTGCAATCAGTCTAAGGGTATCTGTTGAGGTCTAGCCTCCTATTGAAAACAACAGGTACCCTTGGGAACGAGGTTGAACACCACTGTAATACAATATCCAGTGACCTTACGTTTAGTCATATAAAATCTTCGCTCTCATTGCTTAACTCATTGTTTTTTCAAAACACAGGGGTAGCGTTATGTGATTGGAGGGTCAGACTTATCACCTGGAGTCCATTGTTTCCCTGTACTTTTTGACTTGATGATGGCGCTTTTCGGTCAACAGAGACTCATAATATTACTTAGACTTATTACATGAGTCCTTATTTTCGCTCCATTACCCCCCCCCCCCAAATACCCATTTCGCTTCAACGAAGTTTTCAGAGTAATATTTAGACTGATGATATTCGTCTAAGTTTTGCTCCATTGAATTGAATTATTTTTTACTGTTATAGTCATTCCGCTAAAACTTTTCGTTTAAGCGAAATGGGTATTCCGGGGGGGGGGGTATAACAGGGAATAACATGGAGCGAAAACAAGGACTCGTGTAATAAATCTAGGTGTTTATAAGTAGTGATATCACTAGACTGGCTACACAATCTCTGTATGCTCCTTAGCACTGATTTGTCGCTGGCCATCAGCAACAAGAACAACAAGAACAACAGCGAAATTGAGGGACTAGCGTAGCTAGTCTATGATATCATTACAATTTTTCTGTACACTAACCGTATAAGAGCCATCGATGTTCACCACTATGTCTTTATCAATTCCAGTATTACTGGTTTCAAAATTCACTGTAGTCGCTTCAACTTCCGATGTTCCCTTTCTCCAATACAAACAATAGTACAAAGTTGGATACGGAGGAAATGACTTCACACAAATTTCAAACAGGTTTTCACATGCTGAACTACTCCATGCCCCATCACAAGAGGCGCCATCCCAGAGTTTGTTGTTAGTGTTGTCGAATGTTTTCAAACGAATGGTAATTGTTGCTTTGCTTTCACTAATATCCTAGGATATCAAGGATCACCAATCATCATACAAGGAAAAACAAATTAATCTACAGGGTGTCCTAAAAAATTGTGCCCCGTTTGTCTGAAGATTGCGACAAAAAGGCAAAAGATTCTCGCCAAACTTTCGCATGATGTTGCTCTCCAGTTATTCAATTAAAGTTTGCTACCTTCCCCGTAAAATCCGTTGAAATATCATGGAGCTACGACCTTCAGAAGATCAAATTTGCCTGATGACTGAAACCAGCGGTTGGCCATTTTGTCTTACTATGTTGCAGTGATAAGTATCTTCACATGAGGTAAGAAATAATTTCTGTGAGGTCAGAAATAGTGGAACTCTCTGAGGATTATCGGAATTTTCACGAGAGCTATGACATTGGAGAATGCTGCTTCATTTTCAATCCATGAAGCTATTTATCGCTTCAGAATAGTAAGACAAAATGGCTGACCGCTGGTTTCAGTGATCTGGCAAATTTGGTCTCCTGAAGGTCATAGCTCCATCATCTTTCAACGGATTTTCATGGGGATGGTAGCAAACTTTAATTAAACATCTGAAGAGCACCATCATGCAAAAGTTTGGCGAGAATCTACTGCCGTTTTGTCGCAATCTTCAGACAAACGGGGAACAATTTTTTTGGGATACCCTGTAGCATTAACATTAGTCAGAGTGCTAGGTATTGGTTCATCGGGTTTCGTTCCCTGTTTCTGCCGTTTACGTTTATTGAATAGTCATGTGTGACAGACAGATCGGTAACAGGCCTATACAGGCCTATACAGGGTGTACCAAATAAACTGCGCCCCGTTTGCCTGAAGATGGCAACAAAACGGCAGAAGATTCTCGTGAAAATTTTGCATGATGTTGCTCTTCAGATATTCAATTGAAGTTTGCTAACATCACCGTAAAAATCCGTTGAAAAATGATAAAACCTCTACTGGAGGAGGAACCTCACTTCTCTTCAGGAAATCAGTAGAGTCTGCACGCAGGCTACGCACACCCAGCTGATAAACTGATACGTAAACGGGTCTCAGAGTGGATCAGTTTTAACCCGGGTATTTTTTGACCAATCAGTAGTTTTAGTAGAAACGCTCTAAACGGATAACTTGTGACCCAGTTGCAACAGCAACAACATACTCTACTTTTGCCATTTAAAATCAAAGTTGAAACGACAAAAGGGAGATAAAAATGACTAAAAACGACTGATGGAAACGACTGAAACGAATAAAAACGAGTCCACAGTAAGACTAGCGTTTCTATTGACTCTCTTTAAGAGCGAATAATTTTTAACCCGTTTTCGTTTAAACCCGACTGGTGGAAAAGCAACCTATATTTGGTGAGACGATCAAACATTGACAGCCAACAATAGACCTTTTAGCTGTTCTGAAAAGAATCAGAATCGAACGATATTTTGCTGCATTTTGTAGAATTTTCGAATGTGCACAATAGTGATAGAAGCTCTAACGCCACTCGATCGAACCTCGCGTATAAAACATATAAAAATAACGCTCGATCCAGGCTCTTTTGTAGAATAGCTAAGGTCTATTGTTGGGGAAACAACGTTGGCTGAAATGCTGAAACGTTCGGGCAGGCTTGTTGGGGAGATGAAGTGCTGACCTAGACTTATGGCATTTCGTCCCTTGTTTCCCTGCGTTCTTTGATTTGCAGATATCTGCAAATCAAAGAACGCAGGGAAACAAGGGACGAAATGCCATAAGTCTAGTGCTGACCCTATTGTTTTGATACGTTGTGTTTCAGCTTTGTTGAGAGCGAATCGACGTTGGGGCTCACGCTGTCATGCGCATCGCTGCTCTTGTTTCTTCCCTTGTTCTCAACGGTCAAGCTAATTCGCATATTACATAAGTGAAGTAAATCGCTACTGCGCATGCGATCTGGAGCCCTTTTGGGGGGATTCCTCGAGACTGACAACTTAGCCTGTTCGTATCCCCAACAAAGGCCTAATTTCGGAGTAAGAATTAAGTAGGTTACTTACCACCATCATTTGTACGGCAAAGAAGAGGAATAGCGTTGTCGGTTTCATCATTGTTGAGTTTGCATTCCTGTTCTTCAAGGTTCTGGAAGAAAATTATTGATACAGATAATAGGTATCAAAACTTGAAAAGTTACTACATGTATGGTTAATGCATCTATCCTAAGATATAATGGCTAGGAACTTGAGGCACTTTGTTATTATTGTTATAAGTCTTGTTTATATCAAGGAATTGCAGTGTTTATCGTTTTACCGACTAAATCCACGGGAAGTTTTGAAACAAAATCATCGTAAATCCTGAACTGATAAAGAAAAGTGGTAAACTCTTCAAGAAAAACAAAGGTTATCGAAGCCTACAATATACCGGGAAACTAATAGAGCTTTTGCAGTATGCTAACAAAACTGGATAACAAAACTGGAGCTTTTACAGTATGCTTTGTTAGTAACAAAGGTGTAGAAGTATTAGCGCCATTGATTAACCCAATAATGATGGGGTTATCTGACACAATCTGTTTTGGTCGGGGGTGGGGGTGAAAAACCCCCCTATTTAGTTCTTAACTGGTAATAGGTTTTATAGGTAATAGGTAGGCTTTAATACCAATTCTTCCACGTTACCCTGTGACTAAATTGACCATGTAGGAAAAATGCGACAAAAGTAAATTTGTGCACAATTTCCATCCAAACATGCGAATTATGATAAAATACATCAAATAACACTTGTCTGCAAAAGAAATTTGCAAAATACTGCAATTTTGCTACTTTTTTCGCGAAGATCGTGATTCGAGAATTTGTAGTTTTCGACAGCTTTCCCCTAAAACCTAAAATTGCCTCATATGTCAAAATATTTTAATGAAACTTTACTAGTAGTAGCGCAATAGGTAGCTGCGAAGTCAGATAGTTTCATTTCCAGACTTTCTCGTTGCAGTAATGATTGCTTACCTGGGTATCCAGTTTTGAAGCCTAATTCTCAAAGAAAGGCAATCCACTCTGTCACGTCTGAAGACTGCCAGTTGGTAGATCAAGCAGAAGTACAAAGTGTACCATTTTCGATCTCGTTACTGTCACATGATTAATGCTAGCGATCAATCTTTGATGCGTTTCAACAAGGCTTTCTATAAAAGGATATATGCGTCTCTGCAAGACAAGAAACAATTTTTTACTAACTTGCAGCCCTACCCCCAGGGCCGCACCGCCATGCAAGTGCTACCAGAGGCCCACAAAGGCCCCGAGGGGACTGTCTCCTCCCACAGAGAGCAAGGTCAATGTATGTTGAATCCGCAAAATATCTAGTGCAAAAGAACTGAAAAGCTATCATATTAATCGTTGTCATTTGATTTTGTGCAGCATGTGCCCCCTCTCTAATAAGCCCCTTCTCTTTTAAGCCCCCTCTCGAGGGTCCAAAATTAAATAATCCCCCGGGTCTTAAAAGAGCTTTTACGGTATGTATGATAACTTTTCCGTTGCTTTATTGACAAACAGTCTTTCGTTTGCTAAAGGTTTATGTTATGTTGCAACATGTCTGTTATTTTCTTCAATGACATGAAGGACTTTCATTAAAGTTCAAATCAAGGGTCAAGGTACTCGTCCAAAGCTGTCTTTTCCAACTTTAACTACTGCCCTTTAGTATGGTTTTTCTCATCTGCAAGATATATTGATAAGATCGAATAAATACAGGAGAGAGCCCTACAATTTCTTTATGATGACCATAATTCTTCTTATGAAGAACTACTTGGCAAATCAGAAAAATGCACAATGCATGTAAATAGGCTAAGATACCTCTGCATTGAGATTTTTAAAACTGTAAACCAGCTAAATCCTGCATTCATGCAAAACATTTTCGAAACAAGAACCTCCAATCGACCTTCACGTCGTCAAAATGATTTGCAGCACTATAGGCCCAACCAAACAATGTTCGGTTCAAATAGTCTCAGGTCTTTTGGGCCACAGATCTGGAATCGTCTGCCAGATGATATAAAATCAGCAGAAAATCTGGTCCCATTCAAATGGCTAATCAAGAGCCGGGATGGGGCCACCTGCAGATGCAATGTATGCCTTCGAAATTAATCCTGCATATAATTTATCTTCAATATTTATTAATTTGTAGTTATTTAAATAATCGAATCGCATTAGACTAGTTGCTTTGGTAGCTAAAAATTTTTCGATTTAAAATAAAAGACACACACACACACACATGATAAAATCATTCATACCCCAGTTGGAAATCTAAAAGATGGGGTCAAACAGTGTCTTAGCAAAAGATGTCACAATTAACTAAAACATGTCTCGAGCGCGTTTTACCTGGCCTTATATGCTCTACTAAAAAGGTCGGAGATGTCTTTTAACAATTGACATGGGTGAGTTTGACAGGTTTTTTTGTTTCATTTACAACTGATAAGAAACTTTATAGCAAGAATTAGTTGAAAAACGTCATTTTTAGTAAGAGCAATCTGAAAAGCAATCTAGCAGACACTTTCTTTCATTATATTTTTCACTTGTTCCTTGTATACACCCCCCCCCCCCGAGTAACGACCCCGCTGAAACGATGCCCCGCCAAGGTTAAAGGATGACCCGCCAAATAATGTGTTTCCCCGCTAAGTTTGAGTTGCAACATTTCCCTGCCTTGTTTCTGTTATTTCCCCGTTGAAATGTTTGTTTCCCCGTCGAAAATCATGGATAAATGATCTATTTCAACGGGAAGTTTGATATTTGATAGTCCAGGATTCGATTGCAGGTAGCTTGAGCCACTTTTATATGCTTTCTTTTATCTACGTCTTCTTTATTTCTCGTTATTTAGCGCGTGTGCCACAGGATATCTTCAAGAACCTTGTGTGAAAAATGCTATTGCCGTTTCAGAATTTATTGTCATTTCCGTAAAGAAATGACATGCCATATCGTTTCAGAAACCCGTATTGTTTTATGTCATGTCATTGAAGTACAGTTTTTAATAAATCCCTAACTCAGACAAGTCAATCAACTGAATTGTAGGAATTAAGAATAATCAAAGAAATAAGAAATCAACATACCTTAACATCAAATGGATCGAAGAAACAGTAACTTTTCTCTTCATGCCGTCTGAACTCAACACCAGCAAATCATATCAAACCAATTTTGGAAGACGTTTTTGCTTTTCAAAGATATATGTACAAAGATTCGACCAATGCTTCCTCTCGAGTTGCTATATGATGATTAGTTGACTTTGGTCGTACTTTCCTAAGGGCGTGGCTTGCTTTTGCAACGGCTGGAGCAGATGTTATAGAAGCATATATTAGCATTCTGACAAAAACATCTTGAATGTCCTCCTGCACAGGTGTTTGTCTTGCTCGGCGTCCTTGGCAAATTGGGAAGCTGCGAACATGCTTGTTCCAGGCCTCTGGACCGCTTTCTAACCACACGGCTGCCGGAGAGCCTTTGAAAAAGCTCCAAGTTATGAGCTCCCAATCTGGTGTACAGTGGAGCTAATCTTTACCCAAGGAAAGTCTATTGCTAAGTGCAGCATCATATCATGGGTAAGATGCATCAGGTCATCAACGTTGACAGTTTCAGTAGTGTCAACAGTATACGTTCACCTAGGTTTTGAGTCTGCACGCAGGGTAACGTTCTTGTTGGGGATACGAGATATGCTTCGCCCGAGGAAACGCATGCTTCCCCCGTGCAGTAGGTTAAAGCTCATGCGCATTAGCGTTTTGGGGTTGAAGCTCTGACGAGCGCATGCGCTTTAACCCACTGCACGGGGGGCACATAGATTTCCTCGGACAAAGCGATTTCGTCTCCCCAACAAATACCTGGTTGATTAGGATTACAACGTGGTGACTAGCAAAAGTCTTTCCTGCATATCATATGATCATATGCTCCCTTCGACACTTTTTACCACAGCTAATGGAAATAGACAAAGGTCTGTGATAATACACAACATCAATGAATTTGTCAGAATGCTCAGAGCATTTCCTTCAGCCAAAATAGTAAGCATCTTGAATTCCGGATCTTGAATTAGTGTCAATCTTGCATTCCGCGGATGAGCACCACTTGAAAAGCGGCAGAGAAATAATCTGTTACAACTTGCCCCTGTTACTTCCAGCCCCAATCTCTCGGGGGGGGGGGGGGGTACCTTTTTAATTCTCCATCGTACGGGTTGTCCCATTTTTAAGGGCATCTTTTTTATGATGGAGTCTGGATTTGTGGGTATGGTTTTCAACGATTTTTATCATTTTCCAGATTTATGGCTATGATTTTTGTAAATTTCATATATGGGAGAACTTTTTCGGCTTTTCGGGATTTATGGGTGTACTTTTCAGACATTGTTTGCGTTTATGGGTATACTTTGCAGAAATACAATTGCTTTCGTTGAGGGTGGGGGTTGTCTTCGGGCTTCTTCTGGGTCGTTTGCCAATGGTGACTGAGCGATTTTTGACGGGGGTCTGCGCTGCCGCTGCCCTTGTCAGTGTTGGTTAGTATGTGGCTGGCGGTGGGTCGTTTTTTTGCTGCATAGGCAATTACACGTCTGCAACTACATATTTTCGTTGATTAATCTCCTTTATGTTACTTCATTTTCCTTCAGTTACTTTAGATTAAGAAAGCTGAAGATTAAGAAAGCGCCATGCCAATCACAATGGCGAACTGTGTGCTCTTGGGCTGTCCCTCTCTTACGACTATTCTTGGAACGATTTAAATTTAAATTGTAAGTGCCATACATAGTGGGAACTCGCTGACTTGTTAGTCCTTTCCCACTATGGATGGCAGTTAATTAGCCTTGTTGTTTTTGTAAATAGTTGTTGTTTTTAAATGAAGAAAAAAAGCTGAATTGTGTATAATTGTTAGCATCATTCATAGTGGCACTGTGAATGGTAGGTACTTGTATTATTATTGTATTATTGTTGGTTTTAGCTAGATAAAAAAAGAATTAACAGTTGATATTTCTTTGGCGCACATTCACAGGGTATTCTAACAATGCCCAAAAAGAAACACAAATTTTTCTCAGGTAATGACTGTACTTTTGTGTCAAATCTTGTTGGCAAAATGTTGCTTTGACCTCCCTCTTTATGGCCAGCGAATAGTGCTTCATAGTGTACTGCATGTGATGAGTCAGTGCCCTGTGAATCACTATGAGCATATGGTTGAGGGGGTAGTCACACACAATATTTGGCACAAAAATGCACATTAGGTGAAAAAATTGCAAGTTGCTTTTTGCACATGTTCTAACTTGACAATCAAGTACCTAGCACAGGTTCCAAATCTTTAAAGGGGCTTCGTCGTCAAAATGTAAACAAAATGATAATTTTTGCAGTTTTTTGAAAGGTGAAATCACACAGGATTTTCGTATTTTTTTCAAAATGAAAGTTGCTGTTTGGGCATTAATCCTTGTACTTCATTAAGGAACAAACCAACAATCATATCTTCTATGATTGCTCCGATATAAGTGGATTTTTAACAGTCACTTTTTGTGGCTTGGGTGAAGCCACCAAACAAACTGCAGAGAACAATGGATGAACAATGAATAATCCCTGACATGTGTGAGTTTACGGATTTGTTTACCGTTTGACAACTGAGCCCCTTTAAATCAGCATAAAACAGTAGCTATAAAACTCTATGACCTATTTCTTCTAGTTGAATGGCTGGAAAGAAAATTTAGTTACTTACATATAATTCTACCATTGGGCTTTTCAGAAATTCGTAATATTTTTTAAATTGCAGTGTATATTATATTCTAACTCATTTGAGGATGTGATGTCGTCAAATTTCTAAATCATAAACCAGAAGAGTGATAGAATTTTGCTTGATGCCATATTGTAGACATTTGTAAACTATAGCTTTCTTGGATATTATTTCATGTTGCATCAAAAGGCTTAGAAGTTATAATGGTTTTAAGTTTTTTCAAACTTTTTCTTGAATAAAAAGATAGACAATCTAAAATCTGAAAATATTGAAGATTTCAGAAAAGTCCAATGGTAGAATTATAGCAAGATAGATAAAGTTTCTTTAAAGTCATTCAGTTCAAAGAAATAGGTCATTAAATTTTGCACCAACGTTTTTAAAAGATTTGAAACATATGCTCTAGTACCTAGTCAATAAATTTCATGGGTTCTTCCTCTATAACTCTTAGAAAGTGAAACAAAACAAAGCAAAGGCAAGTGTAAATTACTCATGGTGTTTCATGGATTCAAATTTTCAGTTTTATGATGCACGTTTTGATGCAAAGTATTCCCGGAGCACATCAAGAGCTTGTGATTCTTTGCCCCAGTCCTAAGTGATAGAAAAAAATATAAAATTAGCTTAGACATTTAAACAGATATAGCTTTTGCAGCAAATAGGCAAATCTGTGTTAAAATATTTCATTTTTCCGATATATCGATGGGAACCAACATGGTTAACAGCTGGCCTGGTCCAAAATTAAAACATGTTCTAATTTGATAACTTTGACATATGTGCTGCTAAATTGTGTAGCAAAAGAAATCGTCCAAATGTGTATTTGGGATTGCTTGATAGTGCGCCTGGTAATAAAATATTTTCCTCAAAGAGACCAATGTCCGATTTGGCAGTTCACATGGAAAACTTTGTGGCCAAATTAATTTTCGGTTTAAAACATATCTTGTACCTCCCTGGTGCCTATTTTAATGGCTGAATCCATTTGAGTTACTTTGTTTGCACTTTCCACCAAACTTTAGTTCACCTTATATATTTAGGCTTAAATGTCAGACTTCCCAATCAGATTGAAGTCTAAATGTGTCTTGATGTCACAAAACATTTGCAAATCACTTCCTTTAATTTAATTGGATGACCTAAATGTGAAATAACTACATGTTTGAGTATATCTAGAGTTCAAGAAAAATTTGAGGGAGGGGACATAGGTTACCCATACCTTTTTGTGACATATACCTTTGTTGCAGTTTGCTATTTCTTTCGCACAACCCAAGCAGTTGACTCAAGTTTTTGGTTGCACGCCTTAATTTCTGAACCTGAAAGCCCTGTATATGTGAAATAAAAATTAGGCAAATAGGAAGAGTTACCAAAAATCTTACCTTTACAACAACACAACTGCAGCCAACAACTTTTCTTGCTTGTCCTTCTTTGTCAATTTTGCAAAGTCCAGCCCACTCACCTAGCTTCTTGTTATCATCAACCTATGATTGAGAAATGCAATTAAAAAAGTTAGCCTTGCATTCATAAATCTTTTTTTAGTTTGTGATATAATCTTTAGCTTGGAAAAATTTGTATCTACAAATGGCAAATGATTCAAAATTGATGCAAGCAATGTTGTCTGCACTTCTTCCTTCCTTTTTTGAAATTACATTCTGCCATCACATAGAAGGCAACTTGTGGTTTCCATTGGCAATTCTTTATAACAGCTCCAGATGGGAAAGTTTATATTTTGCACGCGCAAGCTGAGTTGGCCCAATTTTGCAGATTCCACTGATAAGAACAATAGGTTAAAACAATAGAGCTTTTGTTTATTGATAACTGCGCGGCTCAGACTGAAAACTGTGTAAGTTCCTGCGTGGGCAAGATATTGCTTGTGCTATACACACTTTCCAGTCTGGCAACAGCTGCTTATGCTTGTCCTCGTGCCTCTTTACTACTTAATCAACACCCCTGCAGAACTTTAGACTGCTTGACAACTAGGGCCCCGTTCACATCAAAATGGAGCGGACCAGAAGTTTTCAAGGATATTCACATAAAATTCGCATAACACCAGAGCGATATGAAATGTTAACACAATAAACCCTATGGGGATCATAATTCTCTGAGCTCATCAACAATATTGTTTAAAGTTTTTGAATTACCTCATTTACAAATTGCACAAAGAAAGTCCACAAAATGGAATGAAAGTTTCCAATTACTGGTGTTCACTAAAGAGCTAAATTTAGTTCCATTCCACCCTGTTCCATTTTCGGCTCATTTTTCAGAGCCATCTACTTTTTGGAACAGAATGGTATATGCTGCTCAGCATTCTTCTGTCAACACCTGCAAAATTATGTTTGTTTTTTGGAGCAGTTCCACATCAATCCATTCTGGTATGTTCAGTTCCATTCTCATTTGAACGGAGCTTAGATGATGCACCTTGCTGGTCAAAATCAATCAAATATACAAATTTTTGTAGATCTTACCTTGAGGAGGTCAATGCTGTGTTCTGCACACAAAGCTTCAATGAGTTTAACATACATTTGCTCATCGCAATTGTTTGCCAAGACACAGAGAACAGCTTGACGTCTGCAGAAAAGAAATTAACTTTCTTCAACAACAAACTCTAGGATACACATGGCCCTCACACAAAATATCTCCATCAAAACTTAAAATATTGGGTCTGAAGATACATCAAACTTATGTACAAAATTTGAATTGTAATGCCATGAGCCCAAACGTGGGTTGCCAGATGATTGTCATAACAAACAAGCAAAACATTGGCTTACTTAGGCACCGAGATTACCACAATCTTGAAAAAACATTCTTGAAAATATTCAGGTCAAGGAATAACAAAAATGGAGCCACATCCAGACTGTACATTTGACACAGTGAAACCTCCACACTTACTTGTCTAACGTCTTTGTTGCTTCGTGAAGTCCACGAGCCAAGCCTTGGTGAACATGAGCTGTTTTTAATACTTCTTGTACAGCAGTGTTGATATCCATACCACCAGTGGCAGCTGGAACATCATCTCTGAAAGAAAACAGAACAATTTATCAAACTGACTTAAACAGCCTGGTTATATGAGGAAAGTCCTCCCACTTCAAGGCAGCAAGCTGAGGGGTGAGATTCCACTCTCCTGTACAATCCTTTGTCATCTTCATCTTGCATTCACATGGAAACAAACTAGCTTGGCTAAGGGAGTTCCCACTCTATGTTTGGTGGGATCTCAATGCAGTGGAATCAAATTTTCACATATATAAATGCCGGAAGATGGGATACCACACCTGGGTAACTTTTAGTTTGTACCTACTCGTAAAATGAAGATCCCATAAAGGTGAAGTTGCGGTTTTAGTGCCAAGCGCTGGGATCGCAGAAGTAGGAGAGGGCTAACTGACTCTGTGACCCCTTCTCATGACACCCAAGTGGTAGGGCTCTACCTGGGATGGAACCCTGCCTGCCTGACTGGTACCACTGTGCCACCATACCTTCTCCCCATTATACACCTATCCTTTTACAATGCACTCATCTTTTTAAGTAAGAAGCCACTTGCAAGAAACTGCAGGCTCAATTTTTCAAAAGCTAAGAAACCATGTAACCTGGGCTAAAAAGCAAAGATATTTTTGCACGGAGAGAAAGACATGTTCTCTACAAAAAGGGCAACTTGAAAATTCCAGCTGCATGGTTGAGCCTGATTGATAAAGAAGAGACAATCCCAAAAGACCAAGACATTATGGCCAAAAATGACAGCAAGAAATGACAAGAACAGTGGCATACACTTGGGGGCAAGGGAATGTGATCCCCCAGTGCTGGTTAGAACTTATGGGACAGCAATCACCGCAAACTTCCACTGTTCTGCATCATCCTATGCGTAACATTTTCTGGCTTTGCAATGGTGGTTTGGCGGAGGAGAAAAGACAAATATTGAAGGGCAAATAAATATTTCATTCCAACATCATGTCCTAACATCCTGCTAGGTCTTACTGCCAGTTGGAAAGTTTGCTAGCTGCACACATTAACATTAAAGATATTGAACAAATTTTGCCATCAAAACATCCTGTGTGGAAAGTTGCATTTTTGTTCACCAGACATTGTGCTGATAAATTGAAGACAATGGAAAGAACTTTTAGTGTTCTGTTGCTGTGTACACGTTTTTTTTTTATAAGAAACTGGTTTATAAGAAACTTGTAACTACGATGACCAAAAATTTAAGAAACTCTAGTACTACGCTCAAGAACAGTTAAGAAACTCTAAAACTTTATTTCTGTATGTCTCTCTTATTCTATGTCTCTCTAACAAAGGTACATTCGTCTTTTCTTGACTTTTAACTGCAAAATTGGTAAATTTTTGCCTTGATGTGCATGGCTTCTTCTTGATGACAATGTCAATGCAAAATGGAAGCCCCTTCTCGAAAAGAAGGCTCAACTTCGAACAATACCGCAATTTTAGGCCCAAAAAATAAGAAACTAATTAAGAAACTTTTACTACTAAAACACCGAAATTTTCATGCGAAATTAAGAAAATTTTAGTACTAAGTGCTGATCCAAGTTTCTTATATAAAAAAAACGTGTACTGGACTTGTCCACCACAAAAGACTTTCTTTTCAACTGGGCAAAAATTGGTAATAACATTGCACAGAAGCTACTCTCTGATAAGTTTTTTTTGGCGTTTTTGGCAAGAATTTCCACAAATGGTGGCCTAAATAAGTTTTTGGCTGGTTTTTCCTCCTAGCTTGCGGCACAAAGTTTCAAAACATGTTTCAAACAACCTATGATTAAGAAGCTTGCCGGCTATCTTAGATCGAGTAGTCTAGCGCATACCAAAATAAAAGCATATTTCCGGTCATCCAAAACATTCGATCGAACGACAACACATGTGGCTAGGCCCACTTACCTATCTCCCGCATCAGACATTTTCGCAGGCAGATGTCCTCCTAAAGAAGAAAAGGGATACTGAGAAGAGTAAAATAAATGATAAAAGAGAATTCAATAATATAAAATTTGGAATTCAGTGAAGGATTAGAATGAATATCATAGATATAAATATAGCAAACTTACAATGAGTTCTTTGAAAACTTTCGAGTTTTGGGAATTTCAGTGAAGAGGCAGACCGGGGATTGGGGAAGAGCCTAGGCAACTCGCCACAGGGTGACCAACATTTTAGAAGAAAACACAGGGTACCTATAACAATTTTCTGAAAATATCTTCAAATCCAGCTCATAAAAACTTGTAATCAAACAAGGCTTTCGTAGCTGTCAAACTAGACAGCAATAACAAAAGAATTAAATGGGGAAAAATTGGTCACATTGGACGGCGCTCCCTGCATTGGATGTATGCCACTATTGTGTCTATTGTGGGTAGCTGTGGTGTGGCCCAGAAACTTCTAAGAATTAGAAGCAGATAGTTTTATTCAGGGTTCTCTATCATCGGTTTCAAATCTTTAAATTGGCACAAAAGGTGGGTGTAAAATTCTATGACCTATTTCTTCTTATTGAATTGTTTGAGCCTTGAAAGAAACTTTAGCTACTTACTCTACCGTTGGACTTTTCAGAAGTTTTGAATATTTTCGAAATAGACCATTTTGGCATTTAGAAAATGGATCTGGGGAGAGCAATATTTTTCTGGTAAATGGCTGCCACAGAGCATTTCACCAACGGTAAATTGACCTGTGGCAGTCATTTACCAGAAAAATGTTGCTCTCCCCAGGCCCTTTTCTAAATGTCAAAATGGTCTATTGCAGCGTATTACGTATCATTTGAGGATATGTGACGTCATCAAATTTCTAAATCATAAACCAGAAGAATGATAGACCTTTGCCATGAGCAATGGGATACATACAGATTGGGTGATTTCAATGGCCTAAGCTACTCTCACTTATCGTGTTTTTGTTCAGTTTGCTTTGGTGCTGTCTGTATTTGGGTTGGAAAATGTGATTCAGACAGTAATTGCGACATTAAGAAACGACAAAGAAGAACACAAGTAGGTTGTCATTAAATGTTAATTGCAAACTGAATAAACTACGTTGCAAACTGAACAAAAACACGATCAATGAAAGTAGCTCAGGCCATTCAAATCACCCGATCTGTATGTATCCCATTGCTCATAGATTTTCTAGAAAGTTAGGAGCATTTTCGGTCTTTCCATCTACTGCTTGAATAATTCTCGGTTTACGGTCTTATCAAGCATCATTTAGCTTGCCAAGAAGTGTCACTCTCTGCTCTTTTCAATCTAGTGTCACTATAGAAACAGTGGCAGGAACAAACTGTAAAATAGATAATGAATATTTCAGCTGATGTCAAAATCTTGGTAAATATCTTCAAACATCGTGTGAAAATGACCAGAAGACAGGAGGAAGCTAACTTTTGTAAAAACTGAAAACCTTGCTTAATTTCAAGTAGTGATTCTGAAAAATACAATGAATATAAATTGGCATGACACGATGAACTATAAAAGTGCTAATTGGCTTTGAAGACTCTTTCCTTGCATCCTGCAAATACATTTTAAAATCACAGAGTGATATCAAACAATTGAGCTTAAATACTAAAATTTTCATTCTGGAATAGCTCAGATGTTAGGATTTCAAAACAACATTAATAATTGACATTCCACAACAAAGGCAAGATACAGTGCATTATTACACAGACATGTCAATCTTAAGAGCGAATTTCAATGATTAATAAAGTGAGTCAGATGTTAGCGAATTTCTTTGGGAGAAAATGTATGAATATGTGGATAGAATTAAGTGCTTCCAATTGACTTGAACTGCTTGAATTCGCTCTGTTCAATTGGATTTGGCTGCAAAGACAAGTATCTTGGTTTACCGTAAGCTGCCTTGTGGGTGGGACATTTCAATGTCTTAAAGTTGATCTGGTATTGCGGATCGCCTAAAAACAGCTTTGCTGATTCAAACCTTTTGTTTTTCTACGAGATGTTAAGAAGTTAGACGATGCTGCGCAGGGGCATATTGTAATTGCCTGAGTAGCATGAAGAATGTAATTGGGAGTTCCATGTTGTTAGGTTGAAATGATGTAAATCTCTGATTTTGTGCCTAGGGCAGTCAGGTGGACAGGGTTCGAGCCCGATTCGCGCTCCATCAGTTGGATGTCACAACTAGGGGTTGTGGATTTGCTTAGGTCTTCTCTACTTTAGCGAACCCAGCTCCTTGTGCTTAAACATCGCAACTTCACCTCAGCAAAAGCGAAGGCTATGGCTCAGTGGGGATGGGTCAGTGGTAGCATGCTTGACTACCAATCTGAAGGTTGGTGGTTCCAGTCCTCGCCCTGCCGATCCTGCTACAAAGTGTGAGAAGAGTCGCCAACTCTCTGTAATTCTAGGCTAAAGGGATCACGAGGTGTGGTCACATCGAGAGGAAGGACCAGGACGCTGCTTCGATAAGCTCAGCTTTTCAGTGTCCTTAAACTACCTTCGTATGCTAGGTAGAAATATATACAAAAAAGGGCTATGGAGCTATGGCTGATTCAAAAAAGTAATTATCAAATTGTGTACCATCAATGCTCCAACAAAATTCGACCTTCTATTGACAACAAAGGATATTGCTAAAAATGCCACGAGAATAGACAGGGTTTCGATATGAGGATATGGTATCGATATGGATCAATAGGTTTTATTTATTATAGGCCATGTCTTTAATCATCAGTTAAATGAGGTAGCGTTTTCAAAGTGACAGTCCAACCCCATGGCGCATTGTCAAGTCTGTTTTAACTAGTGTGTTTTATCAGTGTTGTTCTTTATTAACCAAGATTTTAACCATTGTAGTCTCTCACAAAGTTACAATCTAGATAGATGGATATTATTTGATACTGAAAAAACCTGTTTAAAGTTTAAAGCTTATGTCTACTTGAAAATTATATCTGTTATTAAATTTTCTGTTTAACAGGGACAATTTAAAATCAGATATTATTCGGTATTGTTTCTTAAATAACTTAAGATCTTTTCCTGTATCAATAAAAACCAACTCCAATGCATTACAAACATTTCACTCACCTCTGCACTGATAGGAGCGACTCTACTATCAATATGATAGACGACTGCACCAAAGATAATGCAACTGGAAACTCTTACCATGCACCCAAATGCATATTGCGATCGTGTTAAAGGGGCTGGATAAGAAACTGTAGGGGAAATTTTTGATTTGGTTGTTTTCTGATGAGCTAATTTATCGTGACTGTTCAATGAAAATTCAAAATAAATGTATCATATTGGAGATTCGCCTTTGCACTTTCTTCTGATACAAATTAGATCTCCATATGTTTTGGGATTGCTGTGATATGAATGGATTTCCAACGAGCATTTTTGCTGATCTTTCACCCAAAGATCAGCCCGTATCTAGATAAGGATCTATTGAATTTAGCTAATTACAAAGGAATTTCTTCTTTCAAAATGAGATATTTGATGCAAAAACAGTGGATTTGTTTACGTATTTCTTATCCAGCCCCTTTAAGATCTTTGATGATTGATGAACCTCCTACCAGATCTATAATCGCTCGTTCAAGCGCGAGCAAAGCGAGCACTTTACTTCCTTGTTATAAAGAAAGAAGCCACCTTTTGGAACATTTCTTAATTCCTATTTCTAAATTTCTTAAATAACATAATTCACAATCTGCATGGTAAATAAACTGTCAGTAAATACAGCAGATAATAAATTTACCCGATAAGGATACAAGCGATTCGTTTGAAATGGAAAAAAGAACGCAGAATTTACTACAGAGGTTAATACTTAAAATGAATGAACGAGCTAGTTGAAGTGATCTCCCAGTGATCTATAACTGGAACAAAGAAAGCGCCTAAGCAATCTATTGTTTCTCTAGCTAAGCAAAATCTTCAAGCATGTCGAAATCTATGCGCAGGCTATCGTTGAATGAAACCCGAATCATAATTGCTATCTAAGTTATCTTGATTAGCTCAAAGCTAATTGACCTCTTAGAAGATTGATTTCCAGCCGCAAAGATCTTTTTGCAATTACACGAGAAGCCCTTTAAATTCCTAGAGGTTTGTAAAGATTACACCTTGGAAAATTAATTCTGTTGACTTTTAGCCCCTAAAATATAGAATTCCATATTCAGTGAATTATATTACGTAGTCTCCGGTTTTTCGGCTCACTATTGACTCAAGAAAGAGAATATCTTTATGTTTTTAATTTCGACCTGGTAAAGGCAATATCCTTTCATAAATATTTCATAAGTGCATGCAATAAAGTATCAAACTGAGGAAATTCGATTTCCATCTTTTGATGAACTGCACCTTTACGCAGATAGATTGTTGATAACGGTAGACGTTCGAATAACATACCGGGTGTCCCAAAATGATGTATTATTGTTTGATTGCTTACATGTCCACAACCAATGAACCGATTTTCAAACACTTTGTTTTATTTGATTGCCTAAAGGCTCAATTTTATTTTAAGATGTTGGTTGTGGCTTTACCACGACGTTTTCATGTCGAAAAGAAGATCGACAAAATTGCTCAAATGCAATCCTTAGATGGCATGAGAAAGAAACGGCCTATTTGTCAACATCTGAGTGAAAAAAGGCTTTACGCTCAGTATTAACTCAATTGGAAAATCACTAAAAATTTGATTGACTGGGAAAGTAGGCCGTCTTTTTTTTAGTGTGAGCAGGGACCATGAAAATCGGCCTAAACCAAAACCAACATCCTCGAATACAATTTATGAGTGATCATCGGTTTTTTATATATCTGGGAGGGAGAGACATTGAAGTTACCTCTTAACTTTGTGTCACTTGTTTTCTGTCATTTCTTCTAGATGCCGATGCAAAGTGCTCGCTTCGCTCACATTTCAACACTTGCAACCATTGTAGAGGATCTATTAGGAAGAAACTTCTCTTAAACATAATATGACAAAGAAATGATATGAGGATTTTGAGAATGTTTAGAATGAATGAATTAGAATTGTTGAGAATGAAATAGAATCTTTGCAAAACTGTCTGCTCACCCTACCGTATATTTGCGTCACACTACCGGGTGAGTCATTAAAAAGAACCCTGTCTGAAAGGTCACAGTTCCCTGCATATGAAGAAGATGATATCGGCAAATATATAGTTTAATATAGTTTAATCGTAGACGTGTTCAAATCCATTTTAAAATGTAAGTGATTGAAATCGGGCACTCCGTTCTGAAATTATCAGAGATTTTTCCGAGAAAGCCTCTTCAAGAAGCCTTCAAAACATGCCCAAAATCACGAAAAGATTTTCCTAACATTTCTGCCTTACACAGGCCTTACAGCAGTGACTTCTGCATACTTCTGCATGCTTTAGCATGGATGATAAACAAGTCTTCCCCTGGTATCAATAACCAATTCAGGGGGATTCTAATCTCCGAAAAGGAAATACATCAGTACATGTAAATGTCGTCATTATTAGGATGGAAAACCAAAGAAAATGTGCTCATTGTTTTCACTCGTTTTTGCAGATTTTTGGAAGAGACTTTCCGCAGAAAATCTCCCATATCCACGGGAAGGATTGATGTATTAAAGCCAAATAAATTACTGAACCTTGTTGAACATATTGGCAATAAAACAAGACAGTTTTCAATATTATTGCTTTGATATTCAGGGAACAGTTAAGTCCTTCCAAACGTGGATTCTTTTTTCCCCATCTGGTATGTATTCACGAAAGAAAAATGTATCTTTTTAACCCCTTTTTAAGGACTAACTGCATGTTGAAATCTTGTACTATGAAAAGCTGTATCAATCGCAGCATTCATTGTTGAAATAGCGCCACAATAATTTCATATCTATCATATTATACAGAACCACTTGCTAAATATGGTACTAGAAAATTGCATTGGATTGTGGCGGTGCAAGCCAATGGGTCAACAACAGCAAAGAGCATTTTGATATGGATTTGCCTTTTCCGTTCACATTTACAATCAAATCGTAATGGCATAATTTTTCAACTTACTGGTTGATAATGGCACTCTTTCAGGGCAAGATCTGCCACATTTTTTCCTGGAATAAGTATAAATCTATCTTTTTCTTCTTTCCTACCTTCATGTCTTGATAAAGACATTGAAATTGCAAGCTATGATAGGAGATTCAAGGAAGGACAGCTGCCTTCAGATATTGAAAGGACTTCCGTACATTATTGGTAACCTGTTCTAGGGCGTTATCTATTTGGCAAGACGATATGTCACCAGACTTTCCGTATTCATTTCTAATTGTCGCAAAGTCATGTTTCTCACAGTTTTTCGAACTAAATTACTGTTTCTTTTGGCTGTGGTCTGATTAGTAATTGCTACCTAATATCGCAAGGGAGAGCATGAGAGCATTTTTATGCATTTTTTTGCAGATTTAGTTCAAAAACATAAAACACATTTTCTAAATATCTACCCCAAAACAAAATGACATCGAATTTCAAAAGCTGCTGTGAAGTCGTACCATCTGAGCTAAAATTCAGAATATTGATTTCAAAAATTTTCCATCACAATCATATTTTCCATCACAATCAAATGACATTGAGGCTTGTTTTTAACCTTTCGTTTGACCTATACCAGTAGATGCTAAAATCATCTTCCTAGAACGGCAAAGGATTACGTTTTTAATCTTAGAAACAAATCGACTTGAACACCTTTACATGTACTTCATTAGATTAACAAATTATTGAAAGTTGGATCTTGTAGGATAATTACAAAATTCTTTAGCAGGAACGAGTTATATCGCTTGAAGGCGATGCTTTTGACCGACATCAGGGATTCGAATGGCTTCCCCCCTCTTGTGACTGCTAGCAGTGGAAAGGTTTCATTCAGCATTGCAATGGATTCCATCCGGGCAGGCTAAAAATTAGTCTATTCAACACCAGCAGGTTGCTGATAAACCCTGTGGCTATGACAACCTTTCGAGCCAAGCCTACTACGAGACATCTGTTTCTTGCAGCTGCCCTTCTCAAATTATTCAGGCAGTCGTAATCAGAACTGTAGAGCGTGTTTTTGGAAAGCTCAGTTTTTCTTTCTGCACACAGAAAGAAAGCTTCGCGGTGCATCAACTAAAGCTGATCAAGACGCAGAGAGTATAGGAATCTGATTCAAAATACACGGGCAGTACGTGACTAGAGAAAAGTGTGTTTGGTTAACACACATAGAATATTCCTTCGTTTTATCACGTTTTTAATCAACAAAATGGTTATGAAGTTTCGTTGCTGCTGCAGCTGCCGAGGGTTTTCTGTCAAACCAGAAACAAATCTTGCTCTAGTACTCTGCCTGGTTTTCTACCTATATATCTGCCTTGGTGGTGCTCTGTTTCTTCTCCTAGAGGGCCAGCATGACACTATGGATTTCCACCAAAAGCTTGATAATAGAACAGTGATTCTGGTACGTATGACAAGGATGTTTGCTTTTGATTGCGTTTATCAGATTTGTTTTGGGAAACTTTTGCGCTTGTCTTGAAACAGGGTGTGATTTGAGAATGTGGTGAAAAATTACTGATAATCATCAACATTAGAATTATCATCCAAAGATTTCCATCTCGAGAACAATCACTTCTAACCACTCTTCAAAGGGTTCTATAACGGACACATTCCCTGATTTAGGCTCAAAATTTCAGGATTTTTATCTAGAAGGGTGATCACAAAACCAACACAAGTTTTGTTGATGTTTGAAGTTCCTTACAAGGTCGCTGTAGGCGTTAACAGCATTGGCTCCGTGGGCGTCAGGAGATTTGAAATTCTCTTAACTTTCAACCACACACAAGATAAGATGTGATTTGAAATAAATCTTGATTTCGCTCATTGCAAAATGAGGAGTTTTCCTCTTACAATACAAGATAAATTTGTTCTCTATTGAAATGTTCAATTGTTTCGGTTTTATTGGTCCATTTCTAGTTCCGCCATCAGGAATAATTAAATCAGAAGAAATTCTGAAGAACAATGAGCTTAGTGTTCCATCATAAAGTTCAGCCTTATCAGCGTACACATATTTTGTTGATGCACTGCTATTTTCATTGGTATCATCTGATGTTGCAGAACTATAGTCTCCATTTATATATATTTTTTGGCAATACAGAAACAATAAAATATACTAAAAGTGCGGATGAAGAACGAACGAGAAATAGACACAAATTTGATGTTTTTTAGCAAACTAAGATGATAGTATCAACTTGAAAGGCCTTAGTGTGCTGAAAAATATCAAATTTTTTGTCTTTTTCTCATTCGTCCTTCATCCAAACTTTTAGTATCTATTTCATGTATATTTATAGATAGATAGCTGGATATATAGATACACGAACATAAGAATATTATAAAATTTTTTAAGAAATTCTCGTTTTGAGCCTGAATATATTCTTTATTCTTATTTTTTTCAAATCTGATGTGGAAATAGCCGCCCTCGAATGGAAACCACACTTTTTGAAAAAACGAGATATGTGAGTCATGTGATTCTCTGTCTGAACAGGCAACGCCTGAAAAATGAGACACAAATATGCGAGCTGAGGCTGAGCATTATTCTTAACTGGGAATACTAAGGGCAATGACAATAGACTGGGACATGATTTCATAATCTGAATTTGACAACAATTAGCCTCAATGCATGAACCTCTGCAGAGATCGGTCTCCAGCAGTTATTTCCAGAGAATAACCATTCTTTGCTATTAAAAGCTACAGTATTTGTTTGCTAGGCAGCTAAGATAGGGGTGCTCAGGCTGGAGTACAAAGCATCAATCCCAAACAATAATTTCTATCATAAAATATATCCAACAAATAATTTTCCTGACCCAACGTACCCAAAGGTTATAAAGTCAGGATCTTTAATCGGTGGAAAAGTCCCCTAACTGACTACATTTTTCATAATCTATTTGGACATTATACTATTTTGATTTTAATAAGGTTGCTTTATTTCTATTTTGTTTGTAAATTACGCTTTTCCCGATTGTTTTACTTATTCACATAGGGGAGGCCAAAAGAGTAATCCAGAATTTCCGGAACCCAACAAATAACTGTACAAATTATCGAACCAAAAAATAATTTGCCCAAATTTTAGACCTAAAAATGCTACCTGAGCACTCCTATCTTAGATATTCAAGAGTACCCCCTTGGGAGGCAAGGTCCTTTGCATTTTGATCACAATTCTTCAACCAGCTTGCATCACACCAAGGACAAAAAGGCGTGTTATTTTCTCAAGGAAGAGTCTTTACCTCTTTGACCTACCCAAGAAGTTGCGTGCTAACTAGATTTTAGGATTTTAGCGCTTTGAATTTCGGCTTAGTACAGACCATGCAATGAAGGATCGTTAGTTTACCTAGGCCAATCCAGGCGTTAACGCAACAGACAGAAGACGCATTTATCGTGACACCAGCGATTGCATATTGGAAACACGTGGTCAGCAAACGTGTCTGTCAGAGAAGTTTGAAACCATGTGTTAGGATAAGCTGCCGTTAAAATGAACATCAATGGTAGTGCTATGGTAAAAAAGGGCGAGGCTATCAAGGAAAATTTCTTCAGGTTGTTTTTTTCATGGCTCGGCAGATGAAAAAACTGTTTGCTACAAAGTCCCTCGAAGCTGTTCGCACAGTTTAGTTGCGTCAACAAGAACCTTTTGGGAAGCAGCACTGTTATTGTGCTTCCCAAGTGGGAAAAAAAATGGATAGGTCCTAAAGTTCTGGAGGAATGAAAATCTTCAATTCTCCTCCTAGTTATTCACCCAACATTCTAACGTTTACGTAAACTTGTCATCCCAGATGAATCACTGTCGCTAAAAATATTCCTCTCTATCCTAACTTGAACAATTTATGCAACTATTCTCAGAGCTGCTTTTAGCAGAAAGGCTTTGAAAGCAATTTTAACTGCGTGAAGACAATATGAGTCAATCTTATGTTTTTTCATTGGTCAGCCCACAAACATGTGCTTGAGCAGTAAGGTTAATGCGTGGGAGATCTGTGACATGCTATTTAGTGTCTCGACAACAACTATCTTGCAATCCATTCCAGAGTTGCGTTTCAAGCAGTTTTTCATATTTTATATTACCTTAAAAGCTCTATTTAGCCCCCTCTCCATCAAGCACCCCTCTCTTTAAAACCCCCCACTTATATCAGATTCCAGAGGCCACCAAATATTTTCCATTTAGTTAGCTAAACAAGTCTCGGTTAATTTAGATATGGTTTGTGATAAAACCGTGTCGAATTTATGTATTAGACTCGTAAAATGGTATGTTGAATGGGCCAAACATGCGGTATAAGAACCGAAAACTATCACATCCTTGTCATTTGACTTTGTGAACAAACCTGTAAACACCACCATTTTAGGCACGTGTCCATTCTTCATCAATTATTTTCTGCAGTTTGTTTTGTGGCTTCAACCAAGCCATCAAAAAGTGACCGTGCAAGATCCACTTTTATCGGAGCAATTTTAAAGGATATAAACGCTTGGTTTCTTTCTCTGCAAAGTACAAGGAAGGATATTTCTTCAAAGTAGTGCTTTCATTTTGAAAAAGAGATGAAAAGCCTGTGTGCTACTATCTTTCAAATAACCTGCAAAATCATCATTCCAAACGAAATTCCGAGACGAAGCCCCCCTAAAGTGGAAGGAGACTAATAGAACATTACACTAATGATAGCGGTGACCAGTGAGTTGCAAAGAATCACTGAATTCCAATCAAAAATCGTTGACGATGCTGTTGGAATCTGGTTGAAGAACGCAGTGCAATTTCAATATATATGGTAAACAGTACCTCATTTCCATCTTCAGCATAATCATCTATTGAAAAGCACTGTTTTGTTGCTTGTAAAATGTGAGGCGGGACAGCAAGGCGCCGCAAGCAAAACGTGGATATTTGGTATAAGCCATACAGTGTACCTGAAAGAAATAATTTATATTCATATTTGCATAATTAAATAGCGGTTTGTGCTGTTCTACGTCAATTGTCCATTAATTACATGCCTTGTAAATGTAATTGTATTAATCTCATTGGTTAATGGGACTTTTGAATGCATAATTTAGATATGCAACTGATTTTTAACATGCGTTTATTTCTTTTGAGACCACAATGCCTTCATTTTTGTAAGCAGTAATTATTGTCTACTTGGATTTGGATGCATTTGTTAATGGTCTTCTCTGAAACAGAGAATTTTGCATGCATCCTGTGTGTGACTTATAGACTCCGTTAAACAATTTTATATCATAACAGACAATGTCTTTTTGCGAATCATTTAAAATTTGCGTGCCAAGCAAAATATTAGTCCCTTTGGTCACGTCACAAATTATTGTTTAACAAATATTTCATGCTTGCCGCCAGCAGAAAGTGCTTTCGAACCCTTTAGAAAAGAGCATTACGCAAACCCTGCTCAATTCAGATTTTCAAGCACAGGTTCTGTGACGTAGACATTGGTTACTCAAACAGTATTGGCTACTCAAACAATGTTTGCTCAGTTGGGCCAGGCCTGAACAAGAAGATTTTGCCAGAGCTTTGTAAACTCATATGGTATTCTTAGCATAATAAGTCCTGGCCAAACATTTTTTGCCAAACAGTTCCAACTTGCTTATCAAATGATTTTTCCCCGTTGCCACGTCGCAAAAAATTTCGAGGTAAACAGGATTAAGCAGGATCAAACAGGATTACGCAGGACTAGCAGGATTAAGCCGATATTCAAAACTCAAATGTTGATCTCAAAGGCTAAATTAGATTGGAACATTTTGTTTGGGAAAATCATTCATCTTTTAGGCCCAGAAAGTAGGAAAATGTGAGAAAGGTGTTTGCATGGGACGGAGATTCGATTCTGGTCCATGATTTATTTGCCATTGAAAGTTAAATTCAATTTCTGAAACAGACAAGTTGTTTGATTTAATCATAAATGGCAAGCAAACCATGGACAAGAATCGAAGGTGGAATTTTCGTTCCTATACAAACACTTTACCAGCATTTTCCTAATTTCTGGGCCTAACTGATGAGTTATTCATCAAAGAAATATCGACATCTAAGTCAACCTAGCATTGGTTCCAAATCTTTAAAGGCTGGTGTAAAATTCAGTTCCTTATTTCTTTGAACTGACTGATTTCAAAGAAACTTCAGCTATTTCTCTATAATTCTACTGTTGAACTTTTCTGAAATCTTCAATATTTTCAGAATTAGAGTGTTTTCTACTTTTTCAAGAATTCAAGAAAAATTTTCAAAAGAACTTAAAACCATTGGAATTTCTAAACTGTTGGAAGCTACATGAAATAATTCGAAAACCATAGTTTATGGATGTCTACAATATGGTATCAAGCAAAAGTCTGTCACTTTTCTGGTTTATGATTTAGAAATTTGATGACGTCACACCCTCAAATGAGTTAAAGAGTAAAATACGCTGAAATTTCGAAAAATATTGAACACTTCTGAAAAGTCCAACGATAGAATTAAAGATAAGTAACTAAAGTTTGTTTCAAGCCACTCAGTCAGAAGAAATAGATCGCATCATTTTACACCCACCTTTTTATGCCGAGTTAAAGATTTGGAAGCTATGCTAATCAGTCTATGACTGATAGATTAACATTTCCGTTTTGAATATCGGCAGCATATTTTTTATTCCACAGCCCACCAAACGAGCTAACTTTTATTGACTTACCCGGTATAAAAATGAATAATGAGCAGTGTAAAAATGGCCTAAGTTAGATTTCGGCAGCAAACAGCCCGTTATGCTAATGGCCAGCTGCCTTGTTATGATTTTAATGAATGGCGGGTGTGTCGAGTCTTTTACTGTGACAGAAAAAGAAAATCCCAAAACGAATTTCAAGACTGAACAAATTAATTAGTGTTTTACAAAAAATGCCGAAAACCATCTGCATAGGTTTATCTATTTAGTAATGGATTGAGGGGATTTGCAATTTGTTTTGAGGAAAGCGGCCTAGTTTTACAAAATAGTTGTTTGTCTTACAAAGTGCATAATCCTTAGCAAAAGAAAGGATTATGAGCAGATTTTTGAACAAAATTGCGCAGTTTAAGCCCCAACGAACTGTAGAAGCATTTAATCCTGATAAATCCTTTTCAAGTCCAATCTTACAACGGACGGTGAGCAAAATACTAATAGCTGCGTTGAAGGTAAAACTTGTGCTCATGACGAATGCTAGACTTACTACCAAAAAATACTATCCACTTTTGACAAGCCACGATTAATCCTACAATGGTTGGATTTTAAAATTCATGACTTGAACTTATGCCCAAAGCCTGAATTAGATTATAGGTTTGTTTGCAAATTTTTGCGTTCTCTGTTTTTAGAGCTGTAAGCGACTTACTTAAATTGTTCGTTTTCGAAGACACTGAAGCACTGAAAGCATTAAAAATTGTCGAGGTTAGGGTTCGCGTTAAGGCTGATTTCTAATCATGGTAATTTCTGAGCAGGCGGAAATTCCATTGTTTACGAGAGAACATTTCGCTCCGAAATTGAATAAAAAGTTATGACTGACTGAGCACCATTTTATTGTGTAAAATTATGCGTGCTCAGAAAATTCTACTGACAAGAAATCAGCCTTTTAGGGCAGATTACACTAATAGATTTCTAATTCCCCAAATCACCACAAGAAAGTTTTTTCAATGTCCATTCCACTCCTCGCTTGCAACTACTCTAAAGGCAGAAAACAAAAAATGCGAATAATTCAAAAATTCAATTCAGGCTTTTCTCCAAAGGATTAAGCAATAAATCTTCGAAATCGGTCCATAGTGTACGATTTATCGTGAATTGCCAGAACTATAGCTGCATGACGCACCCGGTAAATCGCTCTGTTTGCTCTCAAAAGTTGTTTTCCTCTAGCATAACGATGAAAAGCAACACAAACTAGTGTTCTGTAGCCCATCCCAGTTAAGGCCAAACAATAACGTTATTCACCCAGATCGTCTTCTACATTTTCGTAAAAAGTTTGGTCGGCAATTTTAATTTGATTCAATGCGGCAAAAACGGTGTCTAGAAATTGTTTACCTTCGGAATTCCTTTTCAAGATTTTTCTTCAATTTCTCCACCGCTGAACAAATTCAATTTTGCACAACAAATGCTCTATTTACTCTTTTTGCTATCATATTTTGCAAATATCAATCTTCCAACACCTTATATTTCCAAAAAATAATTCATCAAATCGATCATGCAGTAATGAATCGGTATGGAAATTCAAGATTTCATTCATTACACAAGCACACCAACTCTTCATACAATTAAACATTGAATTATTAATTGAGAAGGCTTCCTTTTATCATCCCTAATCTCAAAATTTCCACCACAGATTTCTTGGAAGACTGTTTTAGGCCCTCCTTGCGAGCATTTAACTAATCTTACATTTGAAGATGTTTTAATTAGATTTCATCTGGCAATACGTTTGCGGTACCCCAAATTTTGTCTTGCGTACTTACTACATCGTGAATTATTTATATTCTTTGTAAGTTACGAATGTAAACTAAGTGCCGTTAGTGGTGAAGCTCGTCTGTTGCTCGTCTGTTTTCAGTTCTCAAGTCTACTTTGCACAGCATAGGCGTCTAACCTTTAAACAGATCGGACCACATGTTGTTGACTATTCCTTTTGATTTCGTAGCTCGAAGGGAACTCAAAGCTACTTTACTACAACTCTACCCTTGGACTTTTCTGAAATCTTCAATATCTTTAGTGTTAGAGAGGTTTTTTGTCCTATTCAAGAGTTCAAGATATATTTTGAGAATAATTTTGGGAATTTTCAAAATTTAATCGCTCGTCATGCAAACTGAATACGGAGGTTTCGGTGATTCTATGCAGTGTTTGTGAAAAATCATCCTATTAATTTTCAGCTAAATCAATTGAGACAACGTCTTGGAGACTTGAAAATGCTCAAGCCAAGGCAAAGAATAATTCCGAGGGAAAATCTATGGAATTTCATCGAGGCAACAGATTTCTCATTCAACATTTTAACTGGACAAGGAACAGGTAGGTTTTGTTTTTTATGGTGAGCGAGGCGCATCTTCCATCTGTTGATGGTACTTACAGTGATTAAATATATTACTAGTATTTTGTGGTACTTCCTCAATGTACATTTAGACTTCCATATGAGCTTGTAAAGATAATCTTAGCTTCCTAGATCACACTCTTTAATGGCATGTAACTAGTAATAGCTGCTGCTAACAGTTGCCGCTATTTTTGTTGACGAATCCTGCAGACTCATCATGCCAAAGCCAAAATCGAGCTCCTACCAAAATCTCGTGCCTGCAGCCAATTAGAAGCCCTTGCTTCGCGCTTACGCGTGCTCCGGCGCGGGCAATTATCTTCCAGCGATCACTGCTCAGGTCTTGCATATAGATGATAACATACGCTCTCTTCGACAAAGGCTCTCTCTTCCGAGATTGAGAAAAGGCAAAGCGGTCTCGCTTTTTTCCTAACCTGGCACTTACAGTGATTAAATGTCTTACTAGTATTTTGCAGTAGTTCCTCAATGTACATTTAGACTTCCATATGAGCTTGTAAAAGTACCTTTAGTTTCTTTGATCATACCCTATAACGGCATATAATCATCTTGCAGCGATCACTGCTCGGGTCTTGCATATAGATGATAACATACGCTCTCTTTTCGACAAAGGCTGTCTCTTTTAATATTGAGAAAAGGAAAAGGGGTCTCACATTTTTCCTAACCTCCTCCATCCGAAAATGGAGCATTTGCGAAGAAAAGTAGATAAAAAATATAATATTGAAGTGAATGAACGGAGCAAAGTGGACCAACCTATGAATAGTGCAAAGAAAATGCTTACACACATTCTTGTTTCTCTAGCTGAATAATAACCTACCACTCACATGCCAAAATACCGCACATAGCTTTTGGCTTAGTTTATTCCCTTTAACTACTCTCCTCCTCCGGTTTCTAGTTCTGTAGTTCCGTAGTTCCATAGTCCATGGTTCAGTTGTCCGTAAAGAGTACCCTTCAACAAATATCTAGGTTCCTTTCTATTTTCAATACGTATACGCTCCAATTTGCCATTGTCAGGTCCAAAATGTTTCGCTCCTCGTATAAGCCGCACCCTCCATAGCAGAGAGAAAGCAATGGAAGGCACGGATTAAGCGAGGGTTTTGAGTTGCATGATAGCGATCAATATTTCTTTCTTTTGACAGGTCAGACAACACGTGTTATCCAAAACAACAACAGCAAAATCGCATATATTTTCTTCATCGTATTTGGAATCCCGATAACAATATTAACATTCAGGGCAACAGGCAAACGTTTGAATTTACTGGTTTACGCCATCATCCGCTTCATCAATGTAAAAATCTTCAAACGACAATTAACATCTCATATTCATCTCAAGGCAATTATCATCAATTTCATTTTCTTCATGGCAACATTTCAGTTGGCCGTCGTCGTTTTTATGATGACGCAGAAATGGAAGTATCTCGATTGTGCATTTTTCACCGCCAATATGTTCTTCAGCATTGGAAACAATGAGATGTACTTGAATGAGGGATTTGTACCTAACTCACAGGAAGACAAGGCCTACAGGGTTCTGTTTAACTTCATCAGTTTTGTGGCCTACACAGTCCTCGGTAGCTTCATATGGTCTGCTCATTTGTTTACACGACATATGCGTTTCAAGGCACAGAATAATCAGCTCGCGAGGACCAATGGAAATACTAATAATGTTGGCACAGCAAGAAGAAATTGTCCTTGGGTCGAGGTTACACGGAGTCGAGGCTCATCACCCACAAAGAGTTTGTGTAAGGAAAGAGAGACTGACAGAGAATCGGTCTGCTAAGTTAGAGGTAGCCAATAATGCCTAGTAGCTCCATACAAGCCGAGACCATAAATTTTATCGTTGTTTATCACCTTCATACTGGGTGAGGCATGAAAATGCTTAGACTACTGAAAGCCTGTAGCTCTCACAAAATATTTCAGATTCCTAACATGTCAAATTAGATAAGAAAATTTAGTTTATCAAAATCAGTTTTATCATTCCCAAATTACAAGAGATTTCGGTAAACTGTTCCATCTAAGAATCTTTCAAAACAGATAAATGCCACCCAAAATGCCACCTGCCTACCTTGTAGGAACTGTGTTTATTCCCAGTATTGTTTTCATGACATAATACACAGAGCAATTGCTTTTCTTTCAAGATGACGTAAGAACAATTTTGTGGTTTCAAATTCCGGTGTTGATGTAATGTGAGATCAACTGTTATACGAGACCAGAAGCGTGATTTTTGATACATCTACCACAGGCATTCTATTCTTTTGGTTCAGAAGCTCAGTAAGTGTTATAAGAGAATTGAATCTGCTTGCTCATGTTCGCTCTTCAAGAAAATTTCTGGAATGCACAACGAGTGAGCTAGCTACGTGGGTTTCAGAGAAATTTTTGCGGCTTTGTTTGTTTTGAATTACCGGTTGAGAGAATTTCCTTTGTCTGCAGTCGCTAATTACTTTCAATTGAGGTGTCAATCAAAAGCAACTGCTGCTATTGCCTTACCAAATCTGACCTTGTTCATCTTTGTTACACGAGTATCATCAGTTAAAAAGAATCTGATAAGTGGCTTGAGAACAACAGGCTTTCAAACGCTTATGATTTTTTTTAATCATATGGCAGGCAACCTTTGGCCTATGTTGTCAAATCCCCTGTTGATGAATGTGCATTTGACCCAGTTAAGCCAGGCCGAAGCACAGAGCCTTTGAGAAAGGAGGCTAGAAACAATGGAACAATATCATCCTAAAATTGTCTGCAAAGGCACGAACAACGAGAAAAAACTGATGGTAAATTTTGTTTACCTAGGCATTGCTGGCTAGCTGTGGTAGAGTAAGCCAGACACAAATCACGTTAAAAATTGGTAGATAATTGACTTGTATCTATGCCAGTCGATTCCCGCATCGAGACCTCAGTTGTCTGAAATGTATTCGTTACGCCTTCTGAAACAACGTCATGGCGAACTCTGGTCACAAGAACTTTGAAGGACATTCACATATGCAAATGAAATATTTTTGTGATTTACTTAATGGATGTTGTCACCATGCATTTCAAGAGATAGGCTCTACACACAATTAATGAGAAAATGCATTGTCCGTTGTCAAATACTTCTGGAATTAAACAATTGCGCAAGTCAAAAGGAAACACTACTGGGAAAAAATTTGGCCACTACCAGTCTTTGTAATGCCGTGCAGTATCAGCAGTAGCATCTAATGCAATGCGGAGGAATTAATACCAAGGAGAAATGCAAAAGATAATCTGCAAAGCCAGAGAAATAGACGATAGAATGAAATTTGTTGTAAAGTAGGACAACTAAATACAATGGCCTGCTTCCTGAAAACTAAAACAGGAGACTGTGGAGAGTGGGTTATTCTGGTAAATGGCGGACACAAATCTAAGAGTTGAAACATCAGAAAATTGATTAGAGTATCGCACAAGTAGAAGTATGTGTATAAACCTGAAACATTGCTAACAGAGAGGGACGATTGAAAAGAATGTGAATAAATATCTGAAGTTCTAGAGATGATTCGTCCCACCCAATAACTATAATTCTAAAAATCCACCAATACCTCTGCAATCGTACAACATATGAGTGTTTCGTTTGTTTCTCAGCGAAGTTCAAGGGTTCATCTTCAAAATAATACTTTCATTTTGAGAAAATAGTGGAAAATCTGTGTGATATAGCCTGTCAAAAAAACTGCAAAATTGTCGTTTCGAAAGAAGTTTGTTTACTTTACGTGACACAGCCCCTTTAAGTTCGTACCGGGTGAGTCAAAGACAAAAGCCCCGATTTGAAAGGCCACTACTCCCGGGATATCAAGGCGATGACAGTGGCAATATTTCATTTAAATGGTACACATGTTCAAATACAATTTCAAAATTTATCTGACTGAAATCGGCGACTCCAATTTGAAAGTATGAGGGTTTTCCGACAGAGCCCCCTTAAGGAACCTTCAACACGCAGGCCTAAAATTACAACCAAAGGACAAAAGCTAGTGAGTCATGAAGCTCTTGAACATAAACTATATATCCTTTTCGCTGTAACATAGGCGGACCCTGCTGCATGCGCTGCAGGTAGCGCAAAAGAACGAAAAACAACCCTAGGTTATTAAAAATTCTTGCAGTACCCAAAATACCATGGCTTCGGAAAGGCACAATAAACTTCCCATTCTTTTTCAAACATCGGAGACATCCTTTGCAAACAGAGAACAGCGCTCTACAGGGTGTTCCAGAAAAGGTAAACAGATATCGTCAGGCCTACTGATGGAAATCTACCTTGAATCAACCCAAAAATATATCAAAACATTTCTCAGTACTTACGTTGAATATAAATACCTTGTTTCTTAAAATTGGTGCTTTGAGAGTTGAAATATTAATCTTGAAAGCTCAAATTCGCCTCCAACTCCAAACCATAGCTTCGTCTTATTGGCCTAAGCATATAAAGTCAACAACAAACTTGACAGAATTTTCAACGAGGCGAGAAAAAGTAAAAACTGCACAATAGAACAGTTTTAGCAAATGTAATTTACGTGACACTAATCATCAAGAGAATTCGGCAGCAAGGTTCATTCTTGTGACAATTCACAGGTGTGATAAAATGTTGTTATCAAAATGAATCAAGAAATTCACCACAGATTTCCACGAAGAAATTACCACGTGAACTATTTTGTTTTTCTCGTCCTGTCTCATGATTCATCAACTTTGTTGTTGACATTTCGCTGTGGTGCATCAATTTGCTTGGACTGAAATGCCAAAACTTTCAAGATTAATATTATAGCTCTCAAAGCACGAATATAATGAAACAAGGTATCTATGTTCAGGTTATCTATAGAGGAATGTTTAAAAAATGATTTCTGATTGATTCAAGCTGAATTCTCAATCGGGAGGGTCGATCAAATCTATCTAAATTTTTGGGACATCAGGCAAAAAAGAGCATTTGGAGTCATTAGGAGTATCTACAACCCTCTTTGTCTGTCTGAGATCACGTTTACACTGTACTTGTAAGTTTTAATCTGCTACAAAGTTGTTATGGTTGACGAGCGTTTATATTGCTCCAGGACAAAAATATTCTATAGATGGATCAGGCCCGTCGGAACGAAAGTCATATTGGGGGGAGGCTCAAACCAGATGCGAGCGCAGCGAGTAAAAGTGGGTTGCCCCCGGGAAAAACTTGCACGACCGCGCTTTAGATCGTTGGAAAACGCCCCGTTTTTGGAGAATTTGCCATTTAAAGAAGCAAATGATCACAACTGATGGGGGTCTTTGCAAGGAAATTTTGAAAATAGCACTTAAATTTGCCGAGGATATAGACTATTTTTGAATTACATAATATCGAAAATGAAAGCTTGATAAATTCTGGTAACTTCCTCAAATATAGATAAGTCTGAATCTTCATCTCCAGGAGCTTGGCTCTCGCAGCCTTTTTCACTGAAAAAAATGAACAAAATCCTGAAAGTTGTTGGTATGGGCTGCTCCGACGGGCCTGTTAGATAAAGCAAAAGTGTTCTGGTTTAGTAGGAGCAGTACAAACGGGAGGCTAAACCGATAAACATTTGTTACGGATCCAAGGTTGCACTGGTAAAGTGTAAACGGGTGGGCTGAACGGCGAGCGAAGCGAGGAAAAATGGGGGTCCGGGGGCTTGCCCCCGAAAATTTTTTGAGACCACACCCTTTAGAACGTCGGAAAATGCCCTTTTCAGTCAAAGACTTGCCTCTTAATACGTCCATATTTATACTGTATACAGTTTGGTACAAAAAAGATTTCAATTGCCATGAAAAGAGACATCGTTACAACCAACAAAATTAACTGCAAAGCATTTCTTCTCATAAAAACTATTTACTGAAGATCTGTCAGAGCAAACGTGCCAAAGTTGGATGCCTATTCTAATTTTCAATGAAATCGTTAGCAATTTCTAGTTCAATATTGCCAGATAGTGGAAATTTGCTTGCTTCATATTTGAATGAAGTCAGGTTTTGAGACATCTAGCCATCGAGAAGGTCTCTCCGGGTCTCTCAGCAAATGCAGCAGTTGCGTGTATGAAGATATTGAAAATTCCATATTTGTTACAGTTTTTAGACCTATCTTTGAAAAAAGTCTAACTTTACAGTAACTGCATGATGATTTTCAAGTTTGCTGTATGTATAATCATGGGCCTTAAAGGGGCTGTACAAGATCTTTGTAAACAATCAGAAAGTACGGGACAACCCGCGCACGTGAATAAAGCCTTGGGTTTTTAATGGAAGCCAGTTTCATCGCAGCTTCTATGTAAGTTTCATTGCAGTATTTTTTGTCTATGTCCATGAAATGGGTTGGAATTTAAATATCCATTAAAAATTTCAAATATTCAGCGATAGAAAAATAGAACAAATCCTTCACCAAAGCAACGACCACCAAGATTGTCGCAGATACTTTGGATTACTATTCTCTGTGCAAAATCTCCATTAACTATGTTGTGTTTAGACTAAACACATTCGATGATTCGACACGCAGAGCCACGCAGAGAGAACGCGTTGTACTGCCCCTTTAAGAGCTTCAGCTTGCTGTTATTCTTGTGTCCCCGCGCTTAGTTTCTCTTTATATCCTTGTGCTCTTCAAACGAAGAAAAACGACCTTCACGGGTACAAGGACAGAGAGAAGAATAAACTGCTGCAGGAAACAATAACTCACGTGTCTTAAAGCCCATTCCATCATTTTAATCAGTGAATGGTGTGTAAATAAAAGTAGTTCATACGCTGTATCAAGATTATTTATAGATTAACTTAAAGAATGCTAACGTTAGAAAGATTGGATTTATTTCATGCCTGTTTCTATTTGTCTTTCTCTGCATAAAGGAATCTTTATTATGTGGTGCTGTCTCCAAAACTCTTTTCATGTCTACAATCAAATTTAAAGAGAACGATCTTGCTCAAATATGGTTTTCAAGCATGCCTTGAACAGTATATTGGTTCCAAATCTTTAAATCGGTGTAAAATGATGGGTGTTAATTCTATGACCTATTTCTTTTAACTGAATGGGTTGAAAGAAACTTTAGCTACTTACCCATAATTCTACTGTTGGACTGTTCAGAAATCTTGAGTGTTTTTCGAAATTACAGCGTATTTTGTATTTAACTCATGACGTCATCAAATTTATGAATCCTAAACCAAAAGAGTGACAGAACTTTGCTTGATGCCATATTGTAGACATATAGTTTACTCAGTTTACTTGAAATTATTTCATGTTTCGTCAAAAAGTCTAGAAATTACGATGGCCTTTAGTTTCTTTCAAAAATTGTGTCCAATTCTTAACATATATATACCATTCGATTCGTCTCGATGAGTACTTTCATTTGATATATAATTTATTCATATTTGCTGACAGCCGCAGCTTATTATTTCTATGACGTCATCAATCTTTATGACGTCATATTTCTAATGAATGAGTAATTTTTCATGCAAAACTGATGGAATTACCTCAAATATCGATAAAGGTACTTGATTTCACCAATAATATGCGAAATTAGTGGTTTAAATCATAATTATTGAGCTAACAATTTTGCATTAAATCAAATTTCCATTATCTAATTAGTTAATTCATTAGAAACCACAAATATCCGTATGAAACCATATGAAACTACAAATTAATGATATCAAGCAGGTATTTGGATGGTTGGATGGTTCTTTGCCAATTTTATCTAGCTATTTGCTAATAATGGGCCCTTTTCTGCAAATAGCTCGATTTTCTCAAGATTTGCTTTGTTTTTGGTTGCCTAGCAACCAATCACGTGACTATTGATTGATTGGTACTATTTTTAGATTTTAACAAAAGAAGAAAAAGATTCTAATTCTGAAAACAGTTGGGATTTCAGAAAAAAATATCTGTAGAATTGTAGCAAAGCAATTCAGTTCAAAGAAATGGGTCACAGAATTTACATGAACTTTTAAAGATATGAAATCTATTCTGACGTGAATGAAGGCTAAGGTCAATCAAAAATAATTTTGGGGAATTTAAAATCATGTTAAAATTTGACAAGTTGTTTTGAATCATTAATTTACAGGTGAGACATCTCCGAAGCACTTGTGGGCCTTGCGTAACAGTCTGTTGTTAAATGTGCCCATGCGTTTTCTGCGTACTTTTCAGAGATCGTAAAAACGTACAATTCCAAAATTTCTCACAAAATTGCATGCACATCGCATTGATGAGATAGATTTCGATTAGTAAGCTCAGAGGATGGGGAAAATGGCCGAGCGCCTAAGACAGTTTCTGTCAGGTTACTGTAGTCAGGGTCAGTCGAAAGAGGTAAAACTCCGGATGAGTGACCTCAGAGGCTTGACCTCGCAACTCACTTTGCCGTCCTTCGGAAAGGAAACGTTAAAGGGACGTCCCATGCCTGGATGCGGCATGCATAGTGGGCCTAAATTAGCTTTAATGATTATGAAGCCTCATTCGAAGAGCTTCTAAAAAGAAACAATGAGCAGACAGTTCATGTAAAAAATCTCCATAAGCTAATGACTGAGGTCTATAAGTCTTTAAATTACCAAAATCCAACATTCATGTGGGATCTGTTCATAAGAAAGGAAGTGACTTACGACCTTAGAGCAAAAGATTTATTACAGCTACCAAAAGCTAGAACTGTTTTAAACGGCTTAAATTCAATTGCCTTCAGAGGTAGTATTCTTTGGAACGCTTTACCTGATGAGATAAAGTCAAGCCAATCTATAGCCTCGTTCAAAATACATGTCAAACAATGGAATGGAGACAGCTGCAATTGTAATATCTGTAAGTAGCTGAAATTTTAAATATTGTATTTTTGTAAATAGTTGGTTTGAATTAGTTGCCCTATTTATAGAGTAAACTGAACTTTGTATCCAACTTTAAATAAATTCTTTATTATTATTATCATTATTATTATTATTATCATTATTATTATTATTATTATTTAAATACCTAGAAAAAAGTACCAGCCCACTTAAAATAAATTACTGAAAAAAGGGGATGTACTTTAAAGGCAATCAATGTGTCCATGTAAGTACAGCAGCGTATACACTCTTGTCAAAATATGCTGACACGATGCTGACGAAGAGCCCCAAGAGCGCGCTGTGATTGGTAGAACTTAACTGATCACATGCAAAACTATAATCTAAATTTCTCAACGAGGCTTGCCTGCGTGAGACTTCGGGTTCAGCTCTGGAAGCGCAACCGCAAGTTAGTCATCAATCTGCTCATTAGTAATGGCTACGTTTCGATCACATGAAATATTATGTAAAAATAGCAAATTCGCTATGGACACATAAAGGGAAGAAACTTTCGCGGAAACAAAGTTGGAAATCTACGGAGGTGGCTCTGCACTTTAAAGTGGCTCACTACAATGAAAATTCAAATTCGTAGAATAGCGATTTAGCACTTAATAATAAGCATAAGCATGAGTTCAAAACCCATAAGCAATAGGTTAATGAGGCCCACTACTGACAAAATGTTTACATTGATACACACTTGGTCTCATATTGCTCATGATTTGACAGAGGTTCCCCGTAAACAAATCTAAATATGTACACTTTCAAAAAATGACGACATTGGCTTAATCATTCCAGGTTTGCTTGAGTCTGCAGCAATTTGTTTCTAAACACATTCTTTACGAAGAGCTCTTTACTTTAGATCTACTTGCTGTCTTTGCTATCTTTCCGCGTTGTCGTCGTCGTAAACTCAGTTTCACAGTCAGAGCATTCACATGCGCGCGAGGTCTCTTCGTAGATCTGAAACGAGACTATGCTTACGCAGTCACTGCACACACAATCGGAAGTCGCAGATGGCGCTCGAACGCTCTCTCCTTGAACTGAAATGCGCCCTTCTTCATCGTGTGCTATGCCATTATTACTGCAAATCAAACCTGTAAAATACAATAATAACTGCTATTGCAACTTTTACACTGGAATTGCACAAGTCGTCTTTTTTCATTCTTTTATATGACATATTCCAAATAAAATTTACAATACACATTACGAACTACATTACTTACAAAATTACTCTACAATACTACTAGGACGATCAGCCCCAGGGAGCAAAAGGCTGTGTCTACCCCGAGGCCATTAAATAAAGATAATAAAGGGAAAGAAACTACTTTAACTACGCGACAAAATCGGGTGGCTTATGAAGGGATGGGTAAGCGGCTACAGAAATTCAGAAGTCATCTTGAAACAAAAGGAGAAGAGGACTTGTTTCCAGCAGCTCCATGGGGGGGGGGGGGGTACTTCACTTTCAATTGCATGGAGGGTGCACTCCAAGAAATGATTTCTTCACCCGGCTTTAGAATGTTTCTCTCCAAATGATAACAGCCGGCTTTAGAAAACATCGGCGAAAAGCATACCCCAAAACATAAAAAATCCACAGAAAAACAGTGAAATAACACTTTTGATAACCGGCTTTAGGAAAATTGCCTTCTTTTGATACCCGGCGTTACAAAAAAGAGGCGAAAACGATACCGGAGAAAGAGTACACATCGCTTTAAAATCGAAAGATCTAGCATGTTTTAATATTTAGCAAAGGATAGAAAATGTCTCAAAACGTTTTAAACTTACCACTTTTCAAACTCATCTTAAAGCTAGCTTCTTCTTTGAAATCGACACTACCATCATAATGATCTAGAACCAATCTACCATCCTTCATCCGTAAATAGTGCGCAGCCCTTTGAACTGACTCAAAAGTGACGTAATCAGGATACCACAGATTAACCAATGGGAAGAATGAGCAATCTTTCTCTGCCAAAGAAGAAGAGGAAAATGAATTAGATTCCGACGGCAGACTGAAATATCCCATTTAGGGTCCGTTCAAACAATGCCGTATCGATAACGATTACCATCCCAATGATACCTATTTGGTGTGAAAAGAGCTAAACTAGACAATTTTAAACTAATTTTAAAATTTTACAAGGCTAGACCTGTGTCATGTGAATTGAATGTCAGGCCATGGGTTGTCACAAACCACAGCTATATTTCAGCATATAGACTGATGTGGAGGAAAATATATTCATTTCTGGGGAGGAGGTATCGAAGTAGCTCCTCCGTAACCTTATTACTTTATGGTGGACGCCTGCCACAAGGATGAGAAATTTGTGTGTATTTTAGGCTGGCTGCTTTCATTTCACAGGGTTCTAACGATTGTGAACTTTGTGGGCACCAGGATGTTGATGCTAAAAGCTGAGGATGTCAACAGCGTCTGTACATTAGATTTGACATTCTCTTAGGCCACATCTTTAAAGGACAAGGCCGGGGGTTGGAATAAATGTTGTTAAAATGAAAGATTACAATGTTGTGAATGGTGTGTAGTATTTTTTCCAACCTTCTCTCTCTTTTCTGTGCGAGATTGCGTACTTCAATATGCGAAATGAGCGAAATGACGTCATTAGTTATGACGTCATTTCGCCCACTTCGCCTGCGACCTCAACGAGGCTGTTTTCTTTGAAAACTCTCAAGTAATTTCCGACGTCACTATCGAACCTCCAAACCGAGGCTAGCCATTTTATCACCATTTTACAAAATGGACGACATTGGACGACAAAATGGACGACATTTACGAAAATTGTTGTACGAATTCACAACAGAAAGAGATCTTAAAACTTGGAAAGAATTCACAATTGATGATCGGCAGTTGGTAAGGTTGCTTTTTGACATTAATTGTAGAAACCCCGGACTTGTCCTTTAAGAAAAAGGAAATATTGATTTGAAACAAACATACCAAACGTAACACTCTTTCGGGACTTTTCGATGAAACATTGATTGTGCCTGACTCGTATAAACCAACCTGGCCGTCGCAAATATTCAAATGTAACAGTTGTTTCATTATTTCCTTCTGAAGTAGTCCATGTCCTAAATTTATCATTTGAAAGGGGCCTTAATTTCAAGCATCCCCTTTCTAAAGCTGGAGCTCTCTTCTCTGAGTTCTTCTTGTTTTTATAAAAGCTTGAGCTGTAGGCGCCTGGTGCGAAAAACATGGTCGCTGTTTGTCAGATGTCAGCTACGACAAGCTCACCACGTCCTTGCGATTATCTATCAAATCTTCGAAAATGTTTCGGACGTTCAAAAAACAAAATTTTGCAAAGACTCCTCTAGTTTAGGATGCCTTCTGTGAGTAACAAAAACTCCACCCTGAAAGTTCATTTGCAAATCTTTACAAAATAGCAAGCAACTCCAGGCAATTAATTTTTTCGGATGATGCAGAATAATTTGTTAAGGATTTAAGCGATTGATCCCCTCGTGCAATCGAATTTTGTATCTATCTGACTGTAGACTTTTGAAGGCCAGTGGTTCTCCTATCCTTTTCTATTTGTTTATCTATCGCATTTCCTTCCGGCACCAGAACTCTGTATCATTCAACATATACCTTTGAAATATCAAAAGCTGTTTTTTGTGAGACAATTCCAGATTTATTTAAGAGATCGAGGTCTTCATATCAATGTGTACTCTTAAAAATAATTTCCTTTATTGGACCCGAGCCTTGACAAGAAATTCTTGGCAACTATTGGTTTCGTACGAGATGCTTTCTTGTTGATAATTCAGAGCAACACATTGTCTCCGATTTGAAACTGTCTTTTTCACAGTCTATGCGTTTCTATCTACACAAATAGAATAATCTGGCTTTCAGCTCTGCTGTGCTAATTTCCGTTAAGGGTTCAGGGGCTAATTGTACAGCAATCAAAGATACTGTCTCCTTGCAGCAGACTATATTGCGATTCGTGTACAGGTAAGATACTCTCTTTCTGGTGTTCTCTTGCAAACTGCTAGATTCTGTTCTTCTACAGTCTCTTTTCACAGGTTGTAGGGCTAATTGCACTCAGTAAACACAAACAAAATTGAGAACAACAGTATCTCCTTAGATCAGGCTACGTGGCGCTTATCATACAGACAACATTCTCTTCCTGGTGTTCTCTTGCAAATTGCTAGATTCTGTTCTGTAACACTCTCTCTTCGATAGTTTCAGGGCTAATTGCATCAGCACACAAAACACAATTTAGAACGACAATATCTCCTTAGATCAGGCTAGGTGGCGCTTATCATACAGACAACATTCTCTTCCTGGTGTTCTCTTGCAAATTGCTAGATTCTGTTCTGTAACAGTCTCCCTTCGATAGTTTCAGGGCTAATTGCACCAGCACACAAAAACAAAATCTAGAACAACAGTATCTCCTTAGATCAGGCTATGTGGCGCTTATCATACTGACAAATTTCTTTTTCTGGTGTTCTCTTGCAAATTGCTAGATTCTGTTCTGTAACACTCTCTCTTCGATAGTTTCAGGGCTAATTGCATCAGCACACAAAACACGATTTAGAACAACAGTATCTCCTTAGATCAGGCTATGTGGCGCTTACCATACATGCAACATTCTCTTGATAGTGCTCTCTTGCAAAATGCTAGATTCTGTTCTGTAACACTCTCTCTTCGATAGTTTCAGGGCTAATTGCATCAGCACACAAAACACAATTTAGAACGACAATATCTCCTTAGATCAGGCTAGGTGGCGCTTACCATACATGCAACATTCTCTTGATAGTGCTCTCTTGCAAACTGCTAGATCCTCCTCTGTCAGTCCCTCTTCACAGGTTGTAGGGCTAATTGCATCGGCAAACGAAAACAACAATTAGAAAAACGCTATCCCCTTGGATGAGACAATATGGCGCCTACTGCACATTCAACACTCTCAGAAGCGTTCATTTACACATTTCTTAAAACTGTTCAGCTATAGTATTTACAGCTTCCAGAGCTGATCGCATTAGGAATCCATAGGACATAATATGAAGAAATAAAGTCACCTTAGAACTTCAAAATTCACAGTACTTCAATTGTTTTAATCATGTAACATCTGCTATTACGTCCGGATTTCACCAAGGGTCATATTATTCTGCTGAATATTGCAAAACAACAGTCAGGTTGTTTGAAAGTTTTGATAACGATAATAGCAGTCGGTCTTTTTATTTTCCAAAATCACAGTTGATGGAAAATCGAGTTTAACGTCCACCAGTTGCGATTTTACTTCAAAACACTTCACCAAACGTCATATTCATAGAGATAGCCTTTTGCAACAACAAAAGAGTTGAGTCTTTTCGAGTTCTGTAGAAAAGGAGCTGTTCAAACTAAGTAGCTGATACGAAACTAATATAACTTGATGGGGTGACCATAAACCTTTGAAGGATCTTTCTTGCTCCTTGTTAATCTTTCATGTTAGTCGACTTCAAAAAGAACTCTTGTGAATTTCATAAACGTCACAAAGGTTTTGCAAACAAAACAAATTTGAGTCGTCTCGAGCTTCTGTAGAAATGGAGAAGCTATCAAATTATAACTGATGGTAAAGCCTTTAAGGCTCTTTCTTGCTCCTTGAAATCCTTCTATATGACTTTAAAATGCACTCCTGTGAATTTCATAAACGTCGCAAAGATTTTGCAAAAAAAACAAATGTGAGTTTTCTTGACCTTCTGTAGAAATAGAGAAGCTATCAAATTATAACTGATGGTAACCATAAACCTTCGAAGGCTTGTTCTTGCTCCTTGAAATCCTTCTATATGACTTTAAAATGCACTCCTGTGAATTTCATAAACGTCGCAAAGATTTTGCAAACAAAACAAATATGAGTTGTCTTGACCTTCTGTAGAAATAGAGAAGCTATCAAATTATAACTGTTGGTAACCATAAACCTTCGAAGGCTTGTTCTTGCTCCTTGAAATTCTTCTATATGACTTTAAAATGCACTCCTGTGAATTTCATAAACGTCGCAAAGATTTTGCAAACAAAACAAATATGAGTTGTCTTGACCTTCTGTAGAAATAGAGAAGCTATCAAATTATAACTGTTGGTAACCATAAACCTTCGAAGGCTTGTTCTTGCTCCTTGCCAATCTACTATGCGTTGAAGTTCTCCAGAGATGATTTGAAATAAACAGTAAGGAAATCGTGATCAGTGAAAGGCTTCTGAATGTCTAGCAGACAAGGTATATAAAGTCAATTATGTAAATGCTGCAGAGCTATAATTTGATAGAGAACAGACGACTGTATGGAATTATCTCTGCTTTGCTGATCGATATATCCCTTAAAATTCAAAACATATTCAGGGATGATTGAATGCAAACAGCAAATGAAGAAAGTTCTCGAATTACGTAAGGATATGCGATGAATTGTTCAATTTCAAAGCTGTTACTGAGATGATGTAATTTCAATGGTAACCAACAAACTGTGAAACAATCCCACCTTACACCTAAATTTCGCAAATTTCCAGGAATAATTGAACACAAAATGGAGCGTTCAGAATTTATGGAGGAAGAGCAGTGTATTAGTATATCATTTAGCTTTTGGAAAGATGATCTGATTAAGTGGTGACTAACAGACTTCACAACGGTATTTGATTGGTCGTAAATCTTCTGAGCTTCCCAGATCTCCAGAATTATTTAAACATAAAACAGTAAACGGAATACAATGTTCTAGACTTTGTGAAGCTCTTTCCGAGAAGATCTAATGTGATGGCGACCAGAAAACTGTGAAACGGTTCTCGCAGAAGGGTACAATTCCAGAATTTTACGAATTCTCAAACATGGTTGAGCGGAAACAAATCGAATACAGCGACGAGAACTCAGTTAAGGAGCCGTTACCGAGGTAACCTAATTAGAGATTTTGGCCGGATAACAATCTCCTCTTTCTTTGAAGCGCCTGCAGTTCTACGAAATCTCCAGAAACGACTGAGTGCAAACGGAACGAGGATGGAAAGGCGACCAAAGATCCAATTTAGGAGTCGTTACCGAGATAACCTGATTAGATGAATGCTGGGTGGTGCCTTTCGCTTCCCAACAATCTCCTCTATACTGGGCGGAAACTTCGAATCAAAACAATCTCCTGTTTGTTGGCAATATCTTCAACTCTTACGAAACCTCCAAAAATATCTGCGCTAGAACAGGACGAGTAATGAATAAGCGACGACAAAGTAAATCAAGGCGTTCATGCAATGGTAACCTGATCAGAGGGACGCCGAGTGCAGGCAGTCTGTCTTCAAAACGATTTCTCCTAGACTGGAAATCTCTAAAATATTACGAAAACTCCAGAGATGTCAGAACACATTCAGCAAACTACTGAATCATATAAGTTTGTGGAGAGTGATAACAATCGTATTCTATCAAGCAGTCACTGATAACATCTGACTTGCCTAACTGGTGACCGATTGATATTGTGACTTGAAGCTTCTTCAAAGCTCTTCAAAATTCTCAAAAACAAGTTGAGGAAGTTCACAAATGCAAGTTGATGTCTTGACTTGCAGATTCTTCTTGGAAATCTTAAAAAAACCCGTCTGGATACTTGATAAATACAAGTTGACGTCTTGAATTGCAACCTTTAAAAAACTCTGCAAATCTATTTAAAGATAAGTTGCGAGGAAGTTGATAAATGCAAGTCCTACTCAAGAATATTGACTTCTTTTAGCGTTCAACTTTGTGCTCTGAACCTATCCAGTGCTAGTGTTTCACTCGGATCTAATCCTTGTTGTCTCAAAGTAGGTTATAATCTGCAAAGCTAAGCTCTACCACATTAAATGCCTTATCCAAAATTGTTGATGTTACAGTGAAAATATGAAGACTTTTTATGACTCCCTGTTCATGGTCATTTATCCTGTTTTGGTTCGACAGCAAAAAGGCAGAATTTCATTTCATTCAAGGTGTATTTCATGTAGGAACCTTCCACAAAGTTCAGAATATGTTGATTGACTAATTAATGGTTGTCATCTAGTCCTACTTCCTTTGACTTGCTTCGATAATTTACAGTCGCGTGAAATCCTGGAGGTATTTCTCTGCCTTGCAAACAATTTCTCTACAACCCTTTTCAGAACAGAGTCCTTGTTCAGACTGAAACGTTGCGATCGAAGTAACTTTCTGAAGCTGTTAACTCGTGAATTTCTCAAGTTTCATTACTAAAACAACCTTAATTCTTTAGTTTGGTTCCTTTTAAAATTCAAATTCTCTTGCAATACTTCAACACTTTTCCAGAATAGTAAGCAACTTTTCTCTTCAATCCTGGATCAGATTTAACCTCGATGATTTCTGTAATCGTCTCAAGATTCCAATTTGCGAATATCGTAAATATTATTCCTTTCTCACTCGCAAACAAATCTTGCTCTGAGAGATCAATTCACGCGATTCTTTCAATTATCAGCAATAACAAACGAAAAGTCTTCTCGAATGATTGATTGAATTGATTCTGTGAAAATCACAGGATATTTTGAAAATATTGAATCTTACGTCTTTCAAGGAATAATAATGTTATTGATTTATAATCTATCGTAAACCAAATCTTTGAAAACTGTAGAAAATTCTGGGTTTTACAAGTGACAGAGAATGATTGTTTCTTAGAAATCTCACGCGAAGCATAACTTTTCAAATTTCATAGTGTTTCTGCAGTTGTTGATCGTAATTTGTTCACAAGACATGAAATGATAATTCCTTTGCAGAATTCATTGCTTCACAATTTTCGTAAGTCCAATCTTTGAAAACAGTAGAAAATTCAGAACATTGATTTTACACGTAACATAAAATGATTCTTCCTTTGCAATCTCACGTGAAGCAAAACTTTTAAAAACTTCATGGAGTCTCTGCAGTTGTCGCTCGTAGTTCTTTCAAAAGAAAGCAAATGATAGTTCCTTTGCAGCACGTTCCTTGATAGACGTCGAACACCCTGACAATTGATTTACACAAGCAACTGAAGATGCTATTTCACTGCATTTGAAGCACAGACTTTTAAAATATCATAGAGTTGGCACTCGTAGTTCGTTCACAAGAAGGCAAATGATATATCCTTTGCAGCTCTTATTATCTTTCGCAAACAAAACCTCCGAAAACTGTTGAACATTCTTGAAAATTGATTTTACAAGCAACAAAATATGCAATCTCACGTGCAGCAAACTTGAAGCAGAGCCTTTTAAAATGCCGTGGAGTTTCTGTAGTTGGCACTCGTAGTTCGTTCACAAGAAAGAAAATGATATTTCCTTTGCAGCTCTTATTATCTTTCACAATCCAAACCTCCGAAAACTGTTGAACATTCTTGAAAATTGATTTTACAAGCAACAAAATATGCAATCTCAAGTGCAGCAGAAGTCTTCAAAAAATCATGGCAATTCTGCAGACGTCAGTTGTAATTCGTTCACAAGACAGCAAATGATATTTCCTTTGAAGCTTTGATCAAATTCAATTTCGAAGCTTGTGCAATTCTCTTCAGGATACCACACCCTATCAACAGCAATAGATTTTGAAAACACCTCAATTCCAAGTTAAGTGCATTCATGAATATGTAATTCGGCAGTTAAGGATGATTTTGGCCAGGTGATCTGAGATACAGCTGTGTTTGCTTAACGTGCAAAGCAGTTAGATATAAATACCAATGAATCCTTTTCTATTGAATAACCATGACATAAAATTTTCTATCTAAGTCAATTGATTATTGTGCACACTTTTCACTTCATAAAAGCATCAAAATATGTTATTTTCTTGGGATAAGTTAATCATAGAATGTTCAGCTACAAGGCTGCACGCAACGCTATGACATGCCAATTTCAAATTGTCTCTGATGTTGACGATATCTTCCCAAACGATATAGTTTACTAAGAATGCCGCGCTTCACACTTGTCTTGGAAACAAAATCCCGCGGCCTTTTAAAATGCCAACTTTAAACCATCTCTATCTTGACGATGGCATCCCAAACAAAATAGTATACTACAAATGCTACGCCTTATACTTGTTTTGAATGCTAATCAATCTAGTGTCTCCATCTGGCAAGATATCCCTCACGATGATGACTACCTTTCAATGAAGCAACAACAATCGTCTCTAAGTTGAAGATACTATCACAAACAGCATAGTTCATGAATGCCGCACTTCAGACTTTTCTTGGAATCTGTAAATAAAATCCTGCGGTCTTTTACCAAAGGAAACCCAACGACAAAATTGTGCTGCTTTCAACTAATTTCATTGCATAAAAACCACACAGTAACCAGAACAATATAAGCCAATATGAGGTCCAAAACTCCACATTTCTAAATGTTTACGGTAAGCTACGCTTCCAGAGCACAAATTAATCAATACTATTTCAACTGAATTAACACGAGTGCTGCATCATTTGATTAAGTGTCAAACAAGCATTCATTGGCAATCAATTTGTGGTTTCAATGAAACGATATGATTGCTAAAGATCCTACGCTTTCTCGTGAAAATGTAATTGCTTTGAGGGTTTGATGAAAAGTTAGATGGCAAGGCTGTCTGCTAGGTAGATGATATCGTTACAAAGCTTTATTCATGAGCATTGTCTGTAGCGTTGATGAAATTTCTGATATCGCCGAGATCATTCGAGCTTCAACCGGGATTACTCAACGGCACTGTGGTGCATCTTTACTTAGTTAACAATCCAATTTCAGAAGACCTGCACTGAATACAGTATTTGCAAATGTACCATAAATACTATTCTCTTTTATATTGATGATCTTATCAACAGGGGTCTCAGCTCATTTGCTAGCTCTCACGGTAGGTCAAGTCAATACAGTTGCTTGTTAAGTGCTTTATGTTTCAGAAGGTTACTTCAAAGTGCTTGTGAAAATTACCAATCTGAAAGTTTATTGAATGTTCAGCATGAACTGCACTATTCTTAGCTGTTAAAAGCATTTGAGTTTCAGGAACCACGCTTTGCCCCCTTTGATGCTTCTTTAATATATCGATGATCTATATGCAAATAAAAACAACTCAAGGACCTGCACTACGTACATACTTTACTTGCATATTATTTATCTTGAAGATCTTATCAATGGGAGTTTCAGCTTGTTTGTTAGCTTTCGTGGTAGGTCAAGTCAATGCAGTTGCTTGTTCAGGGTATTATGTTTCGGAAGATTCCTTCACAGTGCTTGTGAAAACTGCCAATCTGAAAATTTAACTTATTCAATCTTCAAACCGAACAAAACTATTATTAGCTGTTGCAGATATGAGCAAAAGCACTTGAGTTTCAGGAACCACTTTGTGGCCCCTTTGATGCTTCTTTGATATACCGATGATCTATTTGCAAACAAACACAACTCAAGGACCTGCACTGAATACCCATTTGCAAATATACCATAAATACAATTCTCTTTTCTATTGATGATGTTATCAACAGGGGTCTCAGCCTGTTTACTAGCTCTTAGAGTAGGCCAAGGCAATAAAATGGCCTCTAGAGTGTTTTATATTTTTGAAGCGTTGCTTCATTTTTTTTGTTAACTACCAGTCTGAAACTTTACCCCGGCAACGTTCTTAGCATGAAGAAATGCTCTCTTACACGTTGCAGATAAAGCCTATATCATTTGAGCTCTAACAGGAATGACTATGTGGCACCTGTGATGCTTCTTTAACATGTCGACACCATTTTCACAAACAAAAACAACGCAATACCTGCATTGAATACCTGTTTGCAAAGTTACCATAAATACTATTCTCTTCAGTGAGGATCCCAAGCAACGTCTGAAACCGATCTCACCTTACCCCCCACCCCCCCCCCAACCAAACGTTTGTTTGCCAATGCTAAAATGTGCAAAGCAGGATGCCAAGATTCCTCTACTTTGACTTTATATCTATATTGCATCGAATAATGAAAATTTCAAGATTCTAAATATAGCACAGTAACCATGGCAACCAATGTTTTGCTGTGTAGTCAACAAAATTTGCATACCTTTTTTGTTGTTGCAGTTATTAATCTCAAACATCTGCCCAACCTCGTACCCAGTGACAATGAAGGTCTTCCGTAAACTTCAACGCCTACATTGACCCTGGAGCCTGTTAGGCTATTCTGCTATTTGATTGGCTCTTTTCGAAACAAAAGAAGTTTCTCACCTTTGAAGCCCTGGCGTTCAGTCGAAATAAAGAACATTCGAATGGCTCTGGATACAATGAGTGGTGTTCGAACCATGGAATCTACATTTCGAAATTGTCGAATATGGGATTCGAAAGTACCTGCTGTCTGCCAAATTATGCTAATTATTCCGATCAAAAATTGACAAAATTTGTAAACCGGTCCCAAGGGTATCTGTTGAGGTCTAGCCTCCTATTGAAAACAACAGATACCCTTGGGAACGAGGTTGACATCTGCCAAATTATGCTTTCACATGTATTTGATGATATCCAACTCAATTTGAAGCAAACAATTCCAATTTAGTACCTCATTTTATTGTCTTTTTAATCACAATGGTAAGAATCATGATAATTATAACTTAATATCTTCTTATTGTCATGGCAACAAGAACAATGGAGATAGCTTGATTTCATTACGTGATTTTGATTGTTTGCATCAAAATCTATCTATTGACCAAGTTTAAAGATTATAGCTGTTATAGCAGCGAAGAGAAAGAGGAGGATGGAATCAACCCCGTCCCCCAGGTATTGACCACATCAAAATTCCCAGATGAGATAGGGTTAAAGGGTCCTGTGCAACGTCAAAATTTGCGACCGCAAATATGCCTTGGTTCCTTGTGATCGATAATTTCTGATAATCAGAAATTAAGAAAGCTGCCTCGAGGCAGGAACATATCGCGAGATCGAAGCTTTTCTTGCCCTGAACCAATTCCGCTGACAGGAAATTTACCTTTATAAACGTACTCCTACGGACCTCGCTCTGTATTAAGGCTCTCTATCTCTTTCCGTTTTAGTAACGTGATACATACTGCATCACCCTCTAGTTCCAGGTGGTTCTCACGCGGAAATCTATTTTTGTTGTTCATTCAAGCAACGCTAAATCCAGTTGAAACCGCAATATAACCAGTAATAGATCGACTGATATGAATGATTTATATTCAGCCTAAAATATGCTGCTTTCTCCTGAATGCATGAACCATGTATTCGATATTCCTTCTCAATCAAATTTAAATCTTATTGAATCTAAATCGGCTGAGCTCTCGATTTGTGGTATTTAACCAGGCTACTCTGAACAGCATTTATTGAACAGATGATCTGATTTTGATTGAATTATAACAAGCCTAGCATAGAAGCTAAATCTTTAAAGAACATTGCAGGTTTGGTTAATGCATCTTTTGTTGCCTTAATGGCTTAACAGGAACTTCAGGTACTTCCCTTTAAGTGTTCATTGGCAATCTTTAATGCCTTGCTTATTTTCAGACCAGACCTGGCTCCTGAAGAGAGCTTTTTAGCCATGATTGATCATACTCCTTGAATGTAACTGGCTCCCTATCGGAGTGGTAAACATTGTAATCAATGAGGTTGATTGTGGATGCTACAGAATGCCAACATTTTTTTGTATTCAAGCGCCCATGCAAGAAGCACAGGACAGAGTTTTGCGCAGTCCCTCTTTGCTATACTGCCACAAACGGTAGTATTAAAAGTTTCAAAAGGTGAGCGTTTTCTTGGTTTCAAACAGTTTCCCGGTTGAGAGTCGTCAAATTGCTAAATCGTAAACCACAAAAACAACTAAATTTCTGCGTCCTACCGGGTGTCTCAAAAAAATTACTCCTGTTTAATAAATCCCCAAAAATTGTTTATCAAACCTTTGATGAAATTTTCTTTTTGAGTTGTTTTGTCAAAGACCCAAAAATATTCATAGGTGATCAAATGTTTGCTTTTGATGCAACAAGGTAGAAAAATTACACTCTTAAAAACCTTATTTTGAGCTATAGTTTTTAAGCAAAATTCTCAATCTTGCCTAAGAGTTAAAATTTTGCATCTCTTTTTGTAATACAGTAGAAACCCGCACAAAAGAACCTGTTTTTATAAGAACCTAGAGGCTGAAATTCAATCTTTAAAACCCCCTAAATAAGAACCCCTAAGAGGCTCAAACTGGAAAAGGTTCTTATATAATAGCTTTAATGTAAATTATTAAAATGACAAGAATGTTTAGAATTCTTCACATCCTGATCAGACTTCTTCATTGGTACAAAAGATTTGTTCTCAAGAATTCTCAAGAAATCTCAAGAAATCTCAAGAATTCTTGGGCTGGAAAACAGTGTAAATGTGTGCAAGGCTTGCTCGTATAGAAGAACCTTTTTAAGAACCTTACAGGCTGGAATTTAGAATAGCAGCCATTTAATCAAGAACCAATTCCGGCTGCCCAGAAAAAACCTAGGTTCTTTTATGCGGGTTTCTACTGTATATGACCAAACTAGAAGCATGCATAAATTAATTGATCTGGTAATCATCAGTGCTTTCTCGCAGTATGATTCAAAACCAGGCAGCTCTAAAGTGAGCTAAATTTGCTAATTCTTAAACCAATTACAAGATCAGTTATATCTTGGAAAATAATTTGGTCCTTGATATACTTGACAAAAAAAAGAAAAACTGAAGATTGGCCATGTAATCAAATTTTGGTGATTTTTCAAACGGGAGTACTTTTTTTGGGACACCCGGTACCATATCATAGACCTTAATGAATGGTGGTTTTCTTGAAGATTATACCGTTTTTCCTTGATAAATTTAGAATTCACAACGACTTTAATGTTCTCAAAGCTTTTCGGGAATTCTTTCAATAAAAAGAAATATGCAATGATTCTGAAAATGATAAAGGTATCAAAGATTGCCAATATATCTAAATATCTGAAGTTCCTTTCAAGCTATTAAAGGCAGTCTGTCACGCATCTGATTGGGTGATTATGACAATATAAAGACAAAGAGAACTAAATGGCTGCCGATCCTATTAACTTTCTACGACCATAGCAAGTACTAACGATCAGCCTTCATTTGCTTCAAGTGCAAAGATTCACGAAGACATTCGTTGTGTTGAGCTCTGATTTTATTGCAGCCAATCAGATGGGTAACATACTTTATTATTATTATTATTATTATTATTATTATTATTAATCATTATTATTATTAAATATCTATTTAAAGTAGGCTAAAATAATGAATAGCTAAATTACAGCTAATTAAGGCCTACTATTTACAATATACATAATTTACAATAAAACTATTAATATATATTACAGGAAAAATCAGAGTTAAAATCTATCATGTTAATCCATCATACTGCCTTTAAATCAAACGAAAGATGCATCAACCAATCCTGTAACGTTTTTAATGTTTCATTCCTAGTAGATATTTCTATACATTTTGCAGAAATCTGAGGAACCTTTGAATGTGCAAAATAGTGATAAAAGCTCTATCTAACGATGCTCAATCGAACCTTTCCAAAAAGGTGTATGAATATGTCGCTTGACCCAGAATCTTTAATAGAATAACTGAACGTTATGTTCACTTGTTTCCTCAACAAGAAATTTGATGTCGTGTCGACAGAGAGAAGAGACGACCCTTTATACTTCGTGAATGATATTTGTATTTGTATTTGTCCATGAAAAAGATTGAGTCACGCTTGCCGTTTCGGAAACATATTGTCCAAATTGCAAAGAACATAAATTAATTTTAGAATCTGCGTTCAACCCACAGTTTCCCACCCGTAGAAGACCATATGACATATAATCGATTCTATTCACATTTTTAATTTCCATCGGGCATTCGTGGAAATTTTTGTACGACAAAAATTAAGAATATAATTTGAATTGAAATATAAGAATGTTAATTTTGAAGCCTGCATGCAATAATATTTTGTTCTTTTATTTTGTTTAATTCTTTATTATAATTAAATGCATGTATATTTTCGTTAAATACCTGCTTTTAGAGTAATATAAATTCGCAAAAATAGCGTCAACTAGGCTTAGGTGGAGGCTATTTTTGATCAAAGTTCATTTAATTTTACTTTATCTAATTAATGCAGCAAATTCCATTCAACTTCTGACTTTCGTTTCAAACTCATTATAACTTTTAGCAGCTGATAGACTCATTTCCATATTAGTTTTTCCTCGTCTTAGGAATGTGGAGGAGATTAAACATCCTTCAGCTACATATACTCCTGTTTTAAAGATCACCAAAAGTCAATTATCAAACCGATGATAAAATTTTCTTTTCGATTTGTTTTGCATAACCCAAAATAGTTTAAAGATGGTGAAATGTTAGTTTTCTATAATTGAAGGTAAAAATATCACACGCTGAAAAACCTTACTTTGAGTTACACATTTCAAAAGAAAACGTAAATCTTGCATGAGAGTCAAATTTTCAGATTTTCTATTATACTTGAAGTCCGCAACAATACTGCACGTTTCGGTCTGCCATTTGTGACCAAATTAAGAAGCTCAATATGCACAGAGAAACTGACCTAGCAATAATTAGTGCTTTTAGTGTATGACTCAAAACCAGGAAGCCCTAAAACTATTTAAAAGATCAATTTTGTCTGAGAAAATAATTTGGTCCTTTATCCCATTTTACCCATTTAATCCTAAAATCTTGCAATATTCGACGCCTGGTCAATCAAAGAAACATTTCAATTATGACGTAATCACTTACCAAACTGCCTGCTTTGTTTCTTCGGTTCCAGAAAACAGTACTGGCCTCGTACTCGTAGAAACCATGCAGTCTTGCCAACCACTGAAAACGAGACAGCGTCAAGCATATCACGTGCCAAAGGAAGAACAACTTTGAACTTCTCCCCAGAGAAATAATGAATTTTGGTACTTTGTTTCTGCTGCCCATCTCGTCGAATGGACCTTTTCTTTGCAACGAATTGAATCAACTGACGCATATTAAAATTTTTTGACCCTGCGAAGCAAGAAAGAAACTCGATCATATTCACATTGAAATCAAGTCAAGTCAAATCAAATCAAATCAAATCAAGTCAAGTCAAGTCAAGTCAAGTCAAGTCAAATCAAGTCAAATCAAATCAAATCAAATCAAATCAAGTCTTGTCAAGTCAAGTCAAGTCAAATCAAATCAAGTCAAGTCAAGTCAAATCAAGTCAAGTCAAGTCAAATCAAGTCAAGTCAAGTCAAATCAAGTCAAATGAAATCAAATCGAATCGAATCGAATCAAGTCAAATCAAATCAAATCAACTCAAATCGAATCAACTCAAATCAAATCAAATCCAATCCAATCAAATCGAATCAAACAAAATCAAATTAAATCGAATCAAATAGAATCGAATCGAATCAAATCGAATCAAATAAATAAAATCAAATTAAATCGAATCGAATCAAATCAAATCAAATCGAATCGAATCATTTCTATTTAAAGTTGGTGCAACATAGTTCTAAAAACGAGTCAATACCAACTATTTATTACTCGACTGACGTTTCAAAATGAGGCAATACAAGAATCCCGCCAATGCCATTGGTTAATCGCACATTTCCCGCGGTTGTCCCGTAGCCTTGCATAATACGATACAAGGACGCGTTTTTGTCACCACAGCAACTGATTTAGGCCCATATGAGATTTACAATAAAAGTAGGTGACATAACAGTACCAAAAATTGCTTGACTAAGCGATATGAGTCAAAATTAGAAGCTATCAGGTAATAAAACTCATACTAACTGGTTTCTCGTTGTACATCGGTCTGTACTTTTAAGACCTCGAGCTTTATATTTTCCTCTACAACACAAACCGGTTAGTATGCGCATACTACAATATAATTTACAAAGATACAGGAAAATATCAATATACCACACACAACAACAATAATTCGGCAGAAACTGACACGGAGAACTGATATCATTTTCACTTGTATGAGCTACCGTGGAGCAGCTGCAATTTGAAATTAAAATGTGTTCCAGTTGACGCCTGACCCAGCAAGCAGTCTACTGCGTCACTCAGACGTAGTTAACTAGGTATAACCTTAAACCTTAACCTAAAACCTTAGCTGGAAAGATCAGTACAAAAAAGTTAAGGCTAAGGTTAAAAGTGGTCTCTCTGCACTTAGGAAGCTGAAGGATATCCTTCCAGATACCAAGATAAGCACTCTCCAGAAACTACCGTCAAGAGCAAAAACTCTGATTGAAAAGGCAAAGTACAAGGATGGATGGATCTGTGACTGGTTGCTTGTCAAAGAATTGATCATATTCGACAGGTTAGTTATGACACATAAGATTCTTCATGGAAACTGATTCTCAAAAGGTCAATATGGCGATGTTTTTGGATTTAAAAAAGGCCTTCGATACGGTGGATCACAAAATACTGCTCGAAAAACTTTCTAGGTATGGCGTGCAGGGTAAGGTGATTAGCTGGTTTCGATCCTACCTCACTGAACGAAAACAGTTTTGCAGAATCAATGGTAAATGTTCTATGTCTTTGGGGGTAACCTGTGGCATTCCCCAGGGTTCCTGTCTAGGCCCCCTTCTCTTCATCATATACCTTAACGACTTTGAAGAATGTTTACAGTTTTCTTCGGCGAGCATGTATGCTGATGATACGCACACAACGATAGCCTCTGAAGATATTAACGAACTTGCCGAGATGATGCAGGAGGAGCTACAGAACATTTCTGAGTGGATGAGGGTCAATAAATTAAGTGCCAATCCAAAAAAGACTGAGTTTATGCTTATCGGCCATCCACGTAGAATTAACAAAATTGAACCTCTGGCTCCATTGAAACTTAATGGCACAGAAATAAAACGAGTCCAGACAATTTGCAAAATAAATTTACTCAGAGGTCCCATATTTCAAGCTGTATTCAAAATAAAACGAGGAATTTAGCTATTCAACGAGGAATAGTCAAAATCTGCATCTGCCAAACCTCGATTGGAATTTGCCAAAAAGAGTTTCCAATTTACAGGAGCTACAGCATGGAACGAGATCCCACAAAAGTATAGAGACTTACCCTCTTTAAACGGTTTCAAAAAGGAAGTAAAACAACTCCTCAGGAGCTGAGGTAGGTGAGTGCGTTTTGGTCTCCCTGGCCTCGCGATGTTTCGGGGACGGTGCTTTATGGGTCTTACTCAGGTCCGTTTTGGACCGGAGTGGGCCTGTGGGGTACCGTCTTTCGGGGAGGGGGTGTTGCGGGGCTGTGGGGGACTTACCATATTCATCTACCTTAATGGCAATTAAAGCACGACACCTAGGAAGAGCAACCCATTAGGTTTTCAAACATCTACTTTATTAAGTAGTTTTTCCTTTTTTAATTCTTTGTAATTGGCTGATAGGACTTCATGCCTATCAATGATATGATATATGGTATGATATGATATGATATGTATATCAGTTTTTGAAAATGTATAATACAAATTATGGATTACTCTACCTACAAACTACATTACAATACTAAAAGATGATACCATGGGGAGCAAGAGACCATGAATCCCCATGGCCATGCCATGCCAGTACATAGCAAACGTTAGGCTGCATACATTTGCATTTAAATAATAGGTAGCTGAAGCAAAACGCACGGAAAAAACAGGCAGATTTTTCAGCACACTAAGTGCTGAAAAAGTGTGCTGAAAAGTGTGCAGAAAAGTCTGTCTGTTTTTTGGGTCCGTATTTCTTCTAGTACCTATTGTTTAGTATATACTACAGTACCAAGCATTTACATTTACATATACATTTACACACATGATTAAAGGGGATCCGTCGTCAAATAATAAACAAATCCGTAAACTCGCACGTGTCGCCGACTATCCATTGTTCATCCATTGTTCTCCGCAGTTTGTTTGGTGGCTTCACCCAAGCCACCAAAAAGCGACCGTTAAAAATCCACTTATATCAAAGCAATCGTAGAAGATATGAATGTTTGGTTTGTTCCTTAGTGAAGTACAATGAATAATGCCCAAACAGCAACTTTCATTTTGAAAAAAAATTACGAAAATCCTGTGTGATATCACCTTTCAAAAACTGCAACAATCATCGTTTTGTTTACATTTTGACGACGGAGCCCCTTTAAAAACTAAAAAATACTATATTAGGATCTGCCTAACATTAGATGTCAGGTCAGGGCTGTGGTAACTCTAAACAATGTCACTAGCAAACACTTTTGTTATCTATTTAAGCATGACATGCATTGGTAACAGCAAACTGCAAACGTCTCCATTATTTGGCACATCCTATCTGTTTCGAAGAAATTTGAAGCAGATATGCATATCAAAGCGCTGATGCTGACAATGTACCATGCCAAAATAAAACTCCATGAAAATATCACATCAAAATCGAATATCATCGATGCAAATTGATCTTCTTTCAACATTAAAGGATGCAACACTCTTACCGAGTTTTCAATAAAAACAAACTTACGAAAATTCTTACACAATTTCGTCAGCTAAGTTGTTTACTGGCTTCGAATATTCACCAAACACCAAAGGTGAACCTGAAATTATTCTGTTGCTGAAGTTCTATACCAAACTCTTCACGTTTTAAGTGAGCTATAATGAAGACTTTATCTGTGGATTACAACGCATACACTCTATAACGGGGGAACAATTGTTTTGAAATTTCTCTCCAATGATTGCTGCTAAAGCAGCTGGACTAGCATCCGCATTAGCGTTAGGGCAAGGTGGGGGTGTAGCTTGCAATATCAGAAAAACAACTATTTTTCAATGTAAGAGAGGACTTTTCACCAGATCTCGAAAATATATTTGTTGACTTACTTTTGTTAAAATCCAAACCAATCTTCGTTGGCATCCTTTATAGACCGCCTGACTCAAAATGTTTCCTTAAAAAGCTCAATGTACCTTGTTGGGGATACGAATCATCAAAGATCCAACGAACAGTTATCTCCAAAAAGGAAACCTGTGATCATGCGCAGGAAGCATGTTTGGTCTTGTGAAAAGGTTATGGGCAGAGACTCCAACCACAATCCAAACAATCTCACGCATGGGAATAAGTTCCCCGGCCGTTGATCTGCTTTGAGCTTTACCACCATAACAAAAGGCTTAGACAAAAGGAGCAGTCTTCCGTATCCTCAACAATAGCCATTCGAAAACAGAACGTTTTAATAATGGGACTTGAATATCGACCTGACAAGCAGTAAACCGAGTAAAGCTAATGGCATCAAGCGCTACAAAGAATTCTGCTCCCTTCACAATTGATCCAAGAAGCAACGCGCATGACTGAAAAATCTGAAACCCTTCTAGACCATATAATCTCTAATTCGAGTAAAAAAGTTGGTTTTCAGCCACTTCCCGTCCCAAAAAAACAACTTTCGCGATGTCATGTTTACTTAACTTATGTTTTCTTTGTTATTAAATAAACATGCGAAATCGCAAAATATTTCAGCCTTTGTGCTAAAAACCGAAATTGGATTCATGCAGACCCATCCAAAGCTCTAGTTACTAACATGGGCATATGTTTTAATGCAATAGCAACAGTTGCCGTTTATTGACAACTCAATTCAAAGCGATTAGCAACTGCAGACAAAGGAAATTTTTTCAACCAGAGTAATTCAAAACAAACAAAGCCGCAAAAGTTTCCCCGAAACTAGTAGGACCAACTCTCGCCTTGTGCACGCGAAAAATGGTTTTTAAGAGAAGTCATATGCTTATACCGAAAGAAGAAGGGTAAATCTAAAGTTCTGTCTGGTGGATTTTATTTATTTGATTCAGGAGCTGTGTGGTAATTGTTTCCTTTTAAGTCCAAAATGCGCGAGAATTACAATTCCCTCTGCTCGGCTTCTGAATCAAATAAACAAAATCCGCCATGCAGAACTTTAGAGTTACCCTTCTTCTTTCGTTATAAGCACTATTACTTCTCTTAAAAATCACCTTTCGCGTGCACAAGACGAGAGTTCGTTCTACTGGTTTCGGGGCAACCTTGGTGGTTTTGTTTGTTTTGAATTTGAGAGAATTTCCTTTGTCTGCAATCACTAATCGCTTTGAATTGAGATGTCAATTAAAGTAACTGATGCTATTGTATTACAAAATCTGCACTCGTTGCTCACACGGTAAAAGACGAATACGCCATATGGATGGACACGTCTAAGGGCCTGTTTATATGGGGAAAATCATCCCACCTTCCAGCCAGTGAGCTGAGAGGTGAGATCCCACCCTTCTATACGATCCCTTGTAATTTTCATCTTGCGTTTATATGGAAAATGAACCAGCCCGGCTAGGTGAGATCCCACTCTACGAGAGGTGGGATCTCACTGAAGTGGGATGAAAATTTTCTATATAAACGCTGGAAGGTGGGATGAAAAGCTGGAAGGTGGGATGAAATCGTCTGTCTTGCGCACGCGCCAATATGAAAACAAAAGGAAACCTAATCGCTGCTGGCGCCAAACACCAATTACGATTGTTATTGTCTGAAATCACGGGCTGGGAGGTGGGATGGAAATGCTGGAAGGTGGGATGAAAATTACATATAAACACACGCAGATTTCATCCCACCTGACAGCTGATAGCCTGGAAGGTGGGATGAGTTTCCACATATAAACAGGCCCTAACAGTCGCTTGTCTTGTATGAATTTAAGTCGGACTCTTCGACGGTTTGTCTGAGTAGACATATTATTCGCTTTCAATAGACGAAAAAATTTCCCCCGAGGAAAGAAGAAGAAGGAATATCTAAACATTTTTCTCAATGTACTCTGTTCATTTAATTCAGAAGCCGGTTGATAGGTGATTCAATTCGCACATTTTCGTGTATAATTAAATCCATCACTGTTCAACTTCTGGACCAAAAAAAAGGATTCCCGAGGAAGACATTTTGCAAAGTATGCTCGTGTCTACTCTAAACAACCATTTCTCGAATGCACAACGAGTGCTCTAGCTACCTAGGTTTCAGAACAAATTTTGTGCCTGCCTTGTTTCTGTTTATGCCTTGACCAACCAGGCATAGAATTCGCTTTGTCTGCAGTCATAAATCGCTTTGTATCTAGGTGTCAATAAAAAGTAGCGAGTCCTATTGTAACATTATCTGTCCTTGTTTGACTGTTCACCTTCTGGACAAAAAAAAGGATTCCCGAGGAAGACATTTTGCAAAGTATGCTCGTGTCTACTCTAAACAACCATTTCTCGAATGCACAACGAGTGCTCTAGCTACGTAGGTTTCAGAACAAATTTTGTGCCTGCCTTGTTTCTGTTTATGCCTTGACCAACCAGGCATAGAATTCGCTTTGTCTGCAGTCATAAATCGCTTTGTATCTAGGTGTCAATAAAAAGTAGCGAGTCCTATTGTAACATTATCTGTCCTTGTTTGACTGTTCACCTTCTGGACAAAAAAAAAGGATTCCCGAGGAACACATTTTGCAAAGTGTGCTCGTGTCTATTCTAAACAACCATTTCTCGAATGCACAACGAGTGCTCTAGCTACCTAGGTTTCAGAACAAATTTTGTGCCTGCTTTGTTTCTGTTTATGCCTTGACCAACCAGGCATAGAATTCGTTTTGTCTGCAATCACTAATCGCTTTGATTTGGTTGTCAATCAAAACAGCGGATTCTATTGTAACATTGCTCGTCCTCCTTGTTGCTAAATAGATCAAGGTTAAAGTTTATTTGAGCCAAGTTGAGTCAAGTTAAATCAAGTATTCTGAATTCGAGTTGAGCTCTTAGGATGTATCCCGACACACAGTCTGTTCCATAACGATAACGATTGAGATCAAATATACGCTATGTTCACGCACAGGATGCATGGAAAGTTATTTCAGCCAATAATTGTCAAAATATGATGTAAATCTTCTCTCCTGAAGTCTTTCTGCATAGTTTCTGCCTTTGAAGCCGAGCAACTAACGAAGCTCCGATTTCCCCTGCGTTCGCTGCGGTGTCGCATCGTATGTTCTTGTTGTTGTGGCCATATGTTGTCATGTGGTGGCCGGCCTGACGAATCGTTCAGTGTTCGGCTTGAAAAGGCAGAAACTATGCAGAAAGACTTCAGGTGAGAACGACTGCATCAAATTTTGACAATTATTCGCTAAAATAACCATACATGCACCCTACTGCGCGTGGTCTCTTTACTTAAAGATGAACTACGGTATTGTATTTTAAGGAGAGAACCCCTTCGCCCTTAGCCCTGCCCTTACCCCTAGCCAAACAAGCAAACGTTGTTGGCCAAACATTTGAGATTCATTTTCGATTTGCTCGTCAAGCAAACTACTCGTCCGTTTGGCCACGACACAAAACATTGCTTGACCGCAAGGGTGAATTTGGAAAACAAAGGATACAGCTCTGATTAAGACAAAGCGACTTGGTAGCCACAAGAATAGATTTTACACCTTCTGCGCAGCCAACCATAATGTTTTTGCACTCTGTTTATCTGGATTTGATGAAATGCACTTAGATGAGTGAAATCTAAACTTTAAAGGGCTACGTCTCCATATCTCGGTAGAAAGGATGATTTTGAAGCTTTTTGATGGGCAATATCATACTGACGTTTTCCTGTGTTTTTCGAAATTGAAAGTGTCATTTTGAAGATAAATCTTGGTACTTCACAGAGGAAAGGACCAAACCTTCATATAGTTACGATAGCTTGGATATAAGTGGATTTTCAACGAGCATTTTTTGGGGCTTGGGTGAAGCCACCAAACAAACTGCAGAAAATGCACAAACAATCTTTTTTTATGCGTGTTGCACAATGTTTCATTGAAAATAAACAAATAAAGTATTAATAATTGTGCCACGAACAGAGCTTTGTTGACTGCAGAAAACAATGGAGAACAATGGACACGTGCGGTGTTATCAGATTTGTTTACAGTTTGGCGACGGAGCCCCTTTAGGAAGATAAGTCGCTATGCATTATCGAAATCTAAATTTGTTTTTTCAAAATTGGCCCTTGCTTTGCTTAAAAAATTTTCTTGCTTGTGACAAACAGAAATGCTTTTGAACTTTGCAACAACATCGCCCAACACACTGCGTGTGTCAATGTTTTGCAACGACATCGCCAAACGGGCAAAGATTCCTTGGCAAGAAAATTGCAAATACTTGAAAGTGTTGTGACGCAGTGGTGCAATCCTCTGAATATGCAGCCAGAACGGTCAGGCGGACAGAACTCGATCCCAGGTAGAGTCCCACCACTTGAGCGGCATGACAAGGGGTCACAGACTCGATTAGCGCTTAGTTACTTCTGTGATCCAAGCGCTTGGCGCTAAAAACCCTTCACCTTTACCTAACAATACATGCTCATTTAGCAGGGCGTTAGAAATTTGCTGATTTGAAGGAGCCCTGGACCTCAGCCTAAAATTCAATCGACAATCAGGTGCATACAATGACAGAAGCTCTACTTCCCCCGTCTATTTACCTGAAGTCAACAGATGGCACCTTCCCACAGCTATGAGGCAGATGCTACACAAATTCACACTAACCATCACTCCTAGCAATTTATGCTGGCCGAAGAGCAAGCCTGCCAGTTCTCTAATCCTGAATAATTAATTGGTCAATCTCAAGAAGTCTTTTTAAGTGCAAACAGATGACTATCACGAGAGAGAGATTAGATGGAAAAATTTGCAGTGACCCACCCGACATTTCCACGACTATAATGTGAGCGGCAGATTAGAAGATTTTCAGACAAACAGAATATTCTACTGCTTGAACCATTTCGAAATTTAAAGGGGCTCCGTCTCCAAACTTCGGTCGAAATGGAGATTTTGACGTTTTTTGACAGGCAATATCACACAGACGTATACCTGTTTTTAAAAAAATGAAAGCATCATTTTGAAAATAGATATTTGTACTTTAAAGAGGAAAAAACCAAACATTCATATATTTTACGATTGCTTGGATATAAGTGGATTTTTAATGAACACTTTTTGGTGGCTTGGGTGTAGCCACCAAACAAACTGCAGAAAACAATGGAGAACAATGGACACGTGCGGTGCTTACAGATTTGTTTACAGTTTGGCGGCGGAGCCCCTTTGACTTCAAATTTCACTAACTACTTAGGCAAATTAAAAACATACCCAATTTTGTTTTGTGCCAACTCTGCTGTGATTGCCAAAATTGAAACAAAATATTCTAAGAGCAAATGAATGCAGCTGAACAAAAGCTTCCTCTTTGCTACACCTTGAAGACGAAAGCTCAGCAAGGGCATCTAATGTTCTTTGGTTTGCCAAAATATCAACGAGTTCTTCTTGAAAGAACCAACGTTAGGAAGACAAGAAACTTGATTCCCTTTATTTGCAACGTGCGACGCTTTCAAATTTTGACCATTATCAACTCTGTTTTGACTTTCCAAATATCAACAAAGTCTTCTTAAAGCAAAAACTGCGAGGAAGACAAGTTGATCGCTCTTCTTCTGCAACGTGTAAACTATCTCAAAGAGCATAATATCAGCTATGTCTTGCTTGCTGAAATATCACTAAATCTTCCCGCAGCAAACAGTTAGATGAACAAAACAAAGTGCCCGCTGGTCCTCCTCAAGGTGTAAATAATCCTGAAGTTTTCGCGGGCCAACTTTGTTTTGATTTGCCAAATTACAATAACTTTCACCTGCACCAAACTAGTTAAGGTCATAAATTGCGCTCTTCTCTCTCCTTCTTCGAGCTGAAAAGGATCTCTAAATACTTGCACCTGCACCAAATAAGTTCAGGTCATAAATTGTGCTCTTCTCTCTTCTTCTTCGAGCTGAAAAGGCTTTAAAATATTCAGCATGCCTTGATTTATCACTGAAAGCGTATAATCTCTTCATTAAGCAGTTGATCTCACGAGAAATTTCCTCCTTACCATTTCTTCAAGATGAAGACGCAAAGTGAGAGCTGAAAAGTATTGTATCTATCCTTCTTCGATTTTTCACTGAACACCAACTCCACCTGTAGCAAGTTACTCACGAGAAGAAGTTCGCTCTTTTTGGCTCTGTGACGTGTGAATTCCCCAAATGTCGCAGCAATGTTTCCAGTTTAAATTGACTTGCCCAGATAAAAGTAAACTCCTCTTAAAGCAAACTGTTTAATCGAGGTAAAATGTGCTTTATTCAAGATTTCTTCAAACTGAATAATCGCGTTGTTTTGTTTTGCAAATATCAACAAATATTTCTTGTAACAAAAGTTTTGAGAACGAACAAAATTAGTCTTTAGCTTTTCCTGATAAAAAAGGACAGTTTCTTGTGTGTATCAACGCTGTTGGAACACTCCCGAATGTAAACAAATCGCTCTTGTTGAAAATAAATCGAGGAGAACAAAATCTCTTCCTGCAGGCAGGCCTTTTATCATTTCACACCAACATATAACGTATTATCAATAATTAAATAAAGCCAACATAAAAGAAAACAGATGCGTTAAGCTCTAAATTAACATGATTCCGTATGGTATAATCATTAGCAGCTAAATTCGTTGGATTTTGAACTGGAAAAGATCAATTTAATTTAAGTCCAAGTTATATCAAAAAGACTGCTCTCTTTTCTGTGTTCAAAATCCTTGTGAATTTAATCTTAACACGACGGGCTTTTTTCATCTCATGAAATTAGTAATGGGGTATAAATAATGTACAAGAACAATACGGGGGCTCAGACATTCAGGCTGGCACACCGAAAAGCCAAGATCCTTCCTGTTTAAAGAGCGCAGGTCAAGATTTATGTATTCTGATTATTAATTATTTTTGGCTCTGGCACCTGCAAAGCGTGCTACGGGCAGTTGTATTAACAGATGATACATGATACAGGGTGTCCCGAAAATTTTGTGCCCCGTTTGCATGCAGATTGTCGCAAAACAGCAAAAGATTCTCGTGAAACTTTTATATGATGTTGCTCTTCAGATATTCAAATAAAATTTGCTGCAATGCAAGTAAAAATGGTAGCAAACTTTAATTGAATATCTGAAGAGCAACATTATGCAAAAGTCTGGCTAGAATCATTTGCCGTTTTGATGCCATCTTAAGGCAATTTGTTTGTTTTGGGACATGATTTTCCAAGTGCATTGTCGCTTGACCTGTAGACATATAAACAACATTAGTTGAATTTGTCTATTTTGGAAGAAATGACCAACTTTAGCAAACTAATTTCTTAAACTAAGTTCGTCCATTTCCTGCATTACAAACTTTAAAAAGTACCATTTGAGCTGTTTTTCACTAGAAGATGTCTTGATAAAAGCCGCATGATTGTCCGACTCAAATGGTACCAGAATACAAATCTGTGTGAATGAGTGTGAATGAGTTAACCCCCCACCCCTTCAACAACTACGCTCTAACTTCATTATCTTTGCCTCCCATGGAGAAACACAAAATCCCACAAGACATCGGGTATTGATTATAATCAGCAAGAAATATAAGCAATAAACTTTTAGCCGCGATACGTCTAAGACAATCAACGTCTACGAAGAAGGCAGTAAACGATATTCAGCTATAATGCACCGCATATGATAAATATGACCCAAAATAAACTTGTTGAATGGCAAGTACTTAGATATTCGCCGACACGGTGGGAAAGTGTCAAACATACGGGTATTTCCAGCACCTCAAGAAACTCAATGAGTAGTTTATCTTCTGAGAATTTGGACTGTCAAAAATGCTTAAATACAACTGTAGACACCAAATCGATTTGTTGCGACAATTGTAATTCTTGGGGCTATCTGTAAAACATGGAGTGTGGAATGATGGAATGGAATGATGGAATGGAATAATGGAATGGAATGATGGAATGGAATGATGGAATGGAATGGTATAGATGGAATGGTAGATATGGAATAGCCAAACTACTGGTCGCTTTGGAAAAAAAATTACATCAATGTGTTCCTCAAGATCTTCTTAGTTTATTTTGCATATGTTTTCTTGAAAGTCTCATGAAATTCCCTTAAATATCGACTGAAACAACTAGCATGATAACAGACTGTGTGGGCAGACATCAGTTAAGTCGTTTAATTGATGTGAGTTGTAGGGAAAAAATCTGTAAAACATGGAGTGATGGAATGGAATGGAATGGTCGACATGGAATAGCCAAACTATTGGTCGGTTTTGAAAAAAAATTACACCAATGTGTTCCTCTCGATCACTTCAGTTCATTTAGCGCATATTTTCTTGAAAATATGCTGGAATTCCTTCAGATTTCAACTGAAACAAAATTGAATCTATGCTAGGCTCGCGTGAACACAGCTGTGGAATGTTGAGAAGTGACAGGGATCAATGACAGTTTTAATCCTTATCCTGTAATGGCGCCAAGATCATTTTTATCATAAACGGGGGTTCATAAGAAACTTTAGACAACAGCAAATTGAGTTATTGCTGCCCTCATGCACTCACTCGCTATTGTTTAAAAACAATGCCCAGTTGTTCATCATTTGCACAGTTTGTGGTATTGTTTATATTTCATTTCGCGTTGTGCACCTGTGAACTGAACTGCGTCGATTTTTCAAAAGCTATGCTTCTTGCTTCACCACGTTGTGACTTTCGTCGAAGAATCCAAAGTTTTAAGCTGCTAGCATATTTTGCCTGTGCAGCAGGCTTCACCATGGTGGGTGTTACATACACGATTGTCATTTAGAGCATGAACACTGCCTTCAAAATGCTATGAAAATGGATAACTTTAACGCAGATTGTACCACAGATTGTTTTATCTTACTGGTTACGTTGGACGCCCTGTTTAAAAAACAGAATGATTCTGAAAAATAGTGCAAATTTGATAGACTCCAAGAAACTCTTAGTAGCAAGAAGCTTTTTTGAGCTAGCCTGTGTTCTAGACTCCAGAAAAATAAATTATATTTGCGTAATGGTCTGGAACACAGGCTATTTTGAGCCCCAAGTGCTTATTACTCAATCTTGGAGACTCCAGAGGGGGCTTTAAGGGAGAGGGTGCTTGTCAGCTAGAGAGGGGGTTTATTCTCAAATGAAAAGGATATAAATTAAAGCATCTTAACTCTTTTATCCCCAATTTTGAGGAATGACATACAATATTACCGAGTCAAATGAACAAATTCGACATATTTATCAAAGCAGTATCAAAATTAACCTGCACACTTTTTTAGCTAAATAAACTGAAATTTGACATCCTTTTTAATACAAATGAAGGAGGATGGAAAGTGGGGCTTCTTTAGAACATTTAGCTTAGAAGGGAGGGGCTTACCAGAGAGGGAGGGGTTTATTAGAGAGGGGAGCTAGGGAGCTAAAAAAGAACGTTTCTTCAACCTCAGTCCCCAGAGTCTTTGTCATGTTTGGACTTCCCAAAAATAAGAAATTGTAAGAAAAGTACGTCTAAACTAATTTTTTTTAAAAACTAAGGTCAAAGATTGCCAGACAGTCTCTTAAATGTTAGGATACTTTTGCTACCTAAAGTCTCTGAATGAGTTTTAATTTCCATTCTGGAATGATTTATTTTTGTTCGAAGAGCTCTTAAATCACTTTGTAATAAGATTTCAAACTAGTAATAAAGTGATTTGCGCTCAAGAGAATTTAAAAATGGTTAAAACATATTTTGAGTCACCGGAGAACATTATAACGGTAAATTACAAAAGTTTCGTATTTTTAATTCATAGTTTAGTTTTTTAAAGGGAATCTCAGGATCTATAAACCTTTGACAAAAATAACAGGAAATTCTGATATCCGATATGGCTAGAGCCACTTGAACCACTTTTATTATAAAAATGAGTGTATTATTGTTGAGAATTTCTTCCGGAATCAAACCAGCTGTGAATCATAATGTTCTGACTTCCCGTCTAATTTCAATCGAATCTCTGCACATGGGGATGGCGTGGCAAGTGCCTGGAAAAATCAACACATCGATGGTGCCAGCCTTTAGTAAATTTTAGTGATTCCTTGCCATAAAAACTTGAAAACTCAAAATCTAATTGTTTGAACCTCTTGGGGGGACTAATATAGCATTTGGGGGACTATTTCCTTTTTAGCATGGTCACCATTGCAACGCATTTTTTACCTTCTTTCAAGCAAATATTTCGAACTGTCAAAGAAGCTCACCTCCCATAGCCAAAGCTCTGAAGGTACAGATCAGTGACCGAACATTTCTACCACATACAACTTTGTTACTTTTGTAGATTTCTTTCACATGATTGTTGATGTGAATTTGGTGATTTTTCTGACAGTACCAACAGGGGATGTTTGGGGGTCCCAAAACCGTAAAACCGCTCAAAATTTAAAATGCAAAACATTTTGCGATATTTTACATCAAACCGAAACATAGCGTACAAGATTACAAAATATGGTGAAACCCCGTGACCGTAAAACCCAAACATTCCCTCTATCAAGTAGCAAGCCCGGAGGAAATTAAATCTGGCTTCGTCAGCTACTGAAATTCTGCAAGACAGTTTTCTGGGAGCACACACGTGCTTGACTGTATGTAAAGCAAAGCCCACCATGGTGAAGCCTGCTGCACAGACAAAATTACCATTAGTGCCTAAAAATTCTGAAAATAAAATGGTACCCGATAGGACAAAATATGCCAGCAGCATAAAACTATGGATTCTCCGACGAAAGTCACAACGTGGTGAAGCAAGAAGCATAGCTTTTGAAAAATCGACGCAGTTCAGTTCACAGTTGCACAACGCGAAATGAAATATAAACAATACCACAAAGTGTGCAAATGATGAACAACTGGGCATTGTTTTCAAACAATAGTGAGTGAGTGCATGAGGGCAGCAATAACTCAATTTGCTGTTGTCTAAAGTTTCTTACGAACCCCCGTTTATGATAAAAATGATCTTGGCGCCATTACAGGATAAGGATTAAAACTGTCATTGATCCCTGTCACTTCTTAACATTCCACAGCTGTGTTCACGCGAGCCTAGCATAGATCCAATTTTGTTTCAGTTGAAATCTGAAGGAATTCCAGCATATTTTCAAGAAAATATGCGCAAAATGAACTGAAGAGATCGTGAGGAACACATTGGTGTAATTTTTTTTCAAAACCGACCAATAGTTTGGCTATTCCATGTCGACCATTCCATTCCATTCCATCACTCCATGTTTTACAGATTTTTTCCCTACAACTCACATCAATTAAACGACTTAACTGATGTCTGCCCACACAGTCTGTTATCATGCTTGTTGTTTCAGTCGATATTTAAGGGAATTTCATGAGACTTTCAAGAAAACATAAGTAAAATAAACTAAGAAGATCTTGAGGAACACATTGGTGTAATTTTTTTTCCAAAGCGACCAGTAGTTTGGCTATTCCATATCTACCATTCCATCTATACCATTCCATTCCATCATTCCATTCCATCATTCCATTCCATTATTCCATTCCATCATTCCATTCCATCATTCCACACTCCATGTTTTACAGATAGCCAGCTATCATGATTATGTAGGAATAAAGGGCAACAGCAAGTGTGGAGGGAGTGGTTTTTTTGTGTCTAGTAGCTTACGTTTTAGTGAACGAAAGGATCTTTCAAAAGCCTACAAAGACAATCTCTGCGAATTTGATGCTTTTTGGATCGAAATAGAAAACTGCAACAGTCCCAACGTACTCATAGCCGCAATTTATAATCATCCCAAAAAGGACTCGACAAAGTTCTTCCAATACCTTGAGACTGTCTTCAAGAAAATTTCTAAGGAGAATAAAATGTACGTGATAACAGGAGACTTCAATCTTGACCTTCTAAGATATGACAAGATCCCCGATGCTGAAAATTTCATAGACACAATGTTTTCAAATTTCTTGCAGCCGTTAATCTTACAGCCCACAAGGTATACCAGTAATAACAAACCATCACTCATCGACAATATCTTTATCAATTCAATTGACATTGTTGCCACAAGTGGAAACCTCATTCCTAAAATTACTGATCATATGCCAAACTTCTTAATCCTTGAAAAGAAATTAAAAAAAGAAACAAAGACACAAATATTCAAACGTGACTTTAGAAACTTCGATGAATCAAAGTACCTAAACGATATAAAAAATCTTGACTTTCCTTCGATTACCAACGAAGGACAGAACCTGGATAGTTGTTTTACAGCTTTTCAAAATAGCATTACCAATATTATGGAGAAGCATGCACCTGTCAAAGCTTTATCAAAAAAGCAAAGAAAACAGCAGAGAAAGCCCTGGATAACAAACGGAATTTTGAAATCAATCTCGATCAAAAACAAATTGTACAAAAAATTCTTAAAATCTAAAGATATCTTTTGGTACCAACGATATAAATATTACAGAGACACGATAAATCATCTAATAAGAAGAAGTAAACGAAATCATTATAGGTCCTATTTTGAAACCTTCAAAAACAATTCAAAAAAGATATGGAAAGGTATCAATGAGCTAATTAATAAATCAAACAGCAAATCTTCTAAAAACATCCATCTAAAAGTCAATGGAAATACTGTAACTGATCAAAAGAAAGTTGCAGATCGTTTCAATCAATATTTCACTGGGATTGCCCAATCTCTAGTTAACAAACTAGGCAAGACTAAATCAAAGTTCACTGATTATCTAAAAGAGCCTAATGCAAATAGCATCTTTATTAACCCTGTGAACGCATCCGAAGTCTTTGATCAACTAGCTGGTCTCGATGAATCGAAGACAGCAGACTCGTACAATATTCCTGTAAGATTAATAAAACTGATTAAGAATTTCATTACTGAACCGCTTACGTATTTAATTAATATTTCATTTAGTTCTGGTTATTATCCAAAGTTACTCAAATATGGTAAAGTAATTCCAGTCTTCAAAGCAAACTCTCAAGACCAAGTCAATAATTATCGTCCTATATCCCTTCTACCCATTTTAAACAAAATTTGTGAAAAACTGATGTACGCACGCCTGATAAGTTTTATTCAAAAGAACAAAATTTTGTATCCACATCAGTTTGGATTCCAAAAAAATAAATCTACTTCCCTCGCCATTCTAGATATTTGCAATAAACTCGTTGAATCAATAGAAAACAAACATTTCTCCTGTTGCATATTCCTTGACTTTGCAAAAGCTTTTGATACGGTCGACCATGAAATCTTGATTAGCAAACTTCAGTATTATGGTATCAGAGGGATTGCTTTAGACTGGTTTCGTTCTTATCTACAGGACAGAACGCAACGTGTTTATGTAGGTGGACAACTTTCTGATTCTCTCAGTATAAAATATGGAGTACCACAAGGAAGTGTGTTAGGTCCGTTACTATTCCTGCTTTATATTAATGACATCCCCCAAGCATCAAAGGTCCTTGGTTTCCATTTGTTTGCTGATGATACCAGCATTTTCTTCTCCCATCCAAATCTCAGTGTTATAGAAGATACAGTAAATGCAGAGCTTGGAAAAATTTCAGACTGGCTTATTGCAAACAAACTCACTCTAAATACCAATAAGTCAAATTTTTTGTTAGTTCATCCTAAACAACGAAAACCGTCGCGCAAACTGAGCCTTTCCATAAACAACGAACCCTTATTAGAAACAGATCATGCAAAATACTTAGGAGTCCTAATCGACAATAACCTCTCATGGAAATGCCACATCCAACAAATTAATATGAAAGTTGCCAAGAGTCTTGGCATTATGGCAAAAATGAGACATTTTGTACCAGAAAATACTTTGGTAAATATCTACAACGCCTTCATTTCACCCCATATCAACTATGGTATAACTAACTGGGGAGGAGCCTACTCTAAGCATCAGGACCCTGTGCGAAGAAAACTAAAAAAAGCAGTGAGACTCATGGGATTCAAAAAACAAAACACACCTAGTGCACCTCTTTTCAAATCATATGGCCTACTAAAACTAGACGACTGTTACAAGCTAGAGTGTGCGAAGTTCATGTACGATGTATCAGCAGGAAATGTAGAAGAACATTTCCAAAAGCTTTTCCAATTCGTTAACTCCCGGCACAATATTCAAACAAGACAAGCAACTGCAGGCCACTTATCTCAGCCCCTAGTCAGAACAAACTACAAACAAAATTTCATTACAAATTACGGAGTGAAGGTATGGAATGAAACTCCGAGAGAAATACGAGTCTCTAAGAGTAAGAAACTTTTTACAAAAAGCTACAAAACATGGCTACTAGATAGCTACAATTAAAAATCGATTTCTCCCATCAATCTTCCATACGAAACATCCGAATTCAACTAAACTCCACTCAACCGTGATTATAGAAACTAAACGGTTTTATTCTATTTTTGTTTCTCTTTTTTTCCTTTCCTTTTTCCTTAGATTTTTTTCGTTAGTGTTAGTAATAAAAAAAATGTATTCGTATTAATTTCAATATCGCTGAATCTTAGCTTGACAGAGGCAACGGGCACCTAGCCCGAAAGCTCATTAGAGTTCTTTCTAGGTGTCCTAGGCTACACATCTATTATTAAATCGGTAGAAAGTAGTATTAAAAGTTTGTATTTTAAATTGCGCATGTTTTTCAGCTACCGTAGATATGTTGCTTGTTAATAAATAGCTTGAATTATTGATGAAATGAAATGAAAAAAAATCTTTAAAAAAAGTCAGTGTAAAATTCGATTACAGTTGTCTTTGAAATAAATGGCTTGGGAGGAATTTAGGATTTTTTTATGAAACCTGCAGTGGAAATTTATTGATATCTTGATTAATTCCAAAATAGCGGCATTTATCAAATTTGAGGCTATGACGTCATCAAATTTCTAAATCCTAAAACCAGAAAGGCTACAGATTACTGCTTGCCATAATATTGTAGGCCTTCATAAACTATGCTGTTCTTGAAGGGTATACTATTTTTCTTCTATTGGTTTAGGATTTATGATGATTTAAATGTTTTGAAAATTTCAATGAATTTTCTCAGAAATGATTAAATTGCCACCATTTTAAAAACAATCAAGATATCAAGAAACTTCCACGGCAGATTTACAGGAAAGCACCATAAAGTTCCTTTCAGGCCATTCAATTCAAAGAAAGATACCATAGAATTTTACATCCACCTTTTTAAAGATTAGAAAGATTTGAGCCCTGTGCTGTTAAATTGGTGCCTTACTGTATGTGATCACATCAATGCTAAGGTATGCGTAATCTTCCTTGCAGCACACGTGATTGAATAAATCAAAGTAAGAATTAGCCTTGCACCCATGCCTTGCCTTGCACCCATGCCTTGCACAAAATGCCTTGCACCCATGTCATCGCACAATCAAACAATTCCGAAAGATGCGAAAAACTCGTGCGTTGTTTTGTTTAGCAATGTCTCGCTTTATTGCAATGTTACTAGCCAAGGTTAACAATGAACAAATGAATTTGGGTTTAAAGGCAGAGATAATGTTCTTTTAAAAATAATAACGATGACGTCCTGTATGTATAGTGTTGTGATTGATGACCAAATAAATGTAAAAAAGAATGATTTGGAAGCATAGGGCTCAAATCTTTCAAATCTTTAAAAAGGTGGGTGTAAAATTCTATGACAATTTTCTATGAATAAAATGGATTGAAAGGATTTTATGGTACTTTGCTGTAAATTTGCCGTGGAGATTTTTTGATATCTTGATTTTTGTCAAAATGGCGGCAATTTTATTATTTTGAAAAAATTCATTGAAAATTTTGAAAAAATCATAAATAATCGCAAATCCTAAACCGATCGAGGAAAAATGACATAACCTTCAAGGAAACCATAGTTCATCAAGGTCTATAATATGATGGCAAGCAGAAATCTGTAGCTTTCTGATTTGGGTTAAAATAAAGATTTCTAGTCTTGCAGTCTACAATTCTTGCACATAGTGCGTACATTGATCCAACCGCTGAGTCTAACTGTGAGAAATTTTTTCTGCACAACAAATCAACGGAGCTGAGCATTAAAAGGCAAGAAGCTAGCTTTGTATCTTTCTGGAAGTATCATATTTTAGCCCCGAAAGAAGCTAATTTGTCAACCAAATTTATAATAACAATTCAAGGCATCCATTTTTCCCTCAGCCTATTCGTACCAGTCCTAAAATTCTCCTCCAATAAATCTAGATTTCTCATGTCCTCATCATCTAACTTAAAGTCAAAAACATTTACATTTTCCTCAATATGGTGATGCTTCACCGATTTCGGAATGCAAATGAGATCCTTCTGTAAACTCCAGCGAATTAAGACATTTGCAGCAGTTTTATGATATTTTTCTGCAATGTGTTTGACAACGGGATGGTCTAATCTTTGCCCCCTTGTCAAAGGTGAATATGCCATAATGTTGATGTCATTTTCTTTACAGTGATGTACAACAGCTCTTTCCTGATTGAATGGGTGAACTTCTATTTGATTTACAGATGGTAGTATTTTTGAATATTTTGACAATGCTGCTAGATGATGAATGCCAAAATTTGAAACACCAATTGATCTACAATGATAAAAAAATGCTCTGAGAAGCAAATCTTAATCACCGTGCTAAGAAATTAACTGAGCAAGTCAACATCTGAACCTAAATTCATCCAGAAATCACATAAATGCAAATTCCTTCTTTCTTTCTTTCTCCCTCCTTCTTTCTCCTTTCTTTTTCCTCCCTTTTTTCTCCCTCAAGTCTTCTGTTCTTTCCTGTTTTCTTTCGTCTCTTTGCTTCTTATCACTATCATATCCCTTCTATCCCACAATCTTCCTGGCTGTTATTTGCTACAGCATATTCCAATCTCTTGTCCAGCCTTTGTCCTTTCCACTTTCTTTCCTTCCGACTTTCCTTCTGTGTTTCTCATTTACTTTCTTTCTTCTGCCTCATTTTCATCCATTTTCTCTCTTACATTCTCTTATAAGTCATGTTTCCTTCCTTCCAGTTGTATGGGCTTCCTGCAAAGTGGCTTCACAGCTTCGCACATTTTTCTACCCCCTAGACCAAAACTTTATTGGGATGAAAGTTCTGAATGAGAAAATCTTTTGAATTCCCTCATGGGAATTCTAAGTGTTCCAACATTTGTTGCTCACTTTTTGTTGCTCGTCAAACCTTAAAGCGTTTAACACAATGGCGAAGTGCTTGCTCCCGGGCTGTCTCTCTTATGACTATCATTGGAGCAGTGGCGAATTGCTTGCTCCCAGGCTGTCTCTCTCTTACGACTATCATTGGAGCAGTTTAAATGTAATTGTAAGTGCCATACATAGTGGGAACTCACTGAAAATAAGTTCTTTCCCACTATGGATGGCACATAGTTGATTAGCCTAATTTTTTTTGTAATAGACTATTTTTTAATGAATGAAGAAAAAGAAAACATTTATTGGCCTCATGCAAACATGGGCAGGTTGATGACAGACATTTATCAAGATCAAGCAACGTAAAACCTGATTCAATCAAGAAATTTATACGTAAACAAAACAAACACTCACCTTGTAAGCCCTTCTTCCATCAAATGAATCATTGCTTTCCAAGTATCAACAATCTTCCCACCAACTGGAGAATGAATCAAAAACAGATCAACAAAATTTAGCCCTAGATGCTTCAAGCTAGTTTTCAATGATGTAATCGTCTCCTCATATCCATGCATATCATCCCAGACTTTTGTGACAACAAAAAAATTGTCTCTTTGAATATTTTCTTTTTGCATTACCTCTCCAACATCATGTTCATTTGCATACTTGGCGGCTGTGTCTATCATGTGGTATTTGTTCTGTATTGCCCATTGCACTGCTTGCTTTGTTTCAGTTCCAGGGCTTGATTTGTAAACTCCTAAGCCCAATCTTGGCATTTTCACACCATCATTTAGGGTTAATGTTGAACCAGGGTGCAGCTCATCTGACAAAGTGTTGGATAAAAGTCTTATGGGTGATGGTCTCCTGCTGCAAGAAAAGAATTCTACATTCATTTTTTAAAGGGGCAGTTAGATGCAAAACGCGGGTAGCAGATTCTGGGTGGCACAACCCAATTCGTATAGGCCTAAATACCAAAACACTTTTACTGTTTACCTCTTTGTTCGATGTAATTCTGATCAAATTAATTGAGCAATGAATCCAGTAGTGTGAGAAAGGCTCTATTCACCTTTCGGTTTCACCAAGCATCATAAATCTGACTCAAAAACCATATTCTTTGGTGAGTTTCTAGCCCACTTCGACTTGTAGATTATCTCTTCACAGCTTCAAAGTTGCTTCAGCAATATCGCTGTTTACGACTTTCAGGAATTTGTGATAAACAAAATCACTTTGCAAATACATGAAATTGACATAGATGAACAATATCTGTCAATTAAATCCTTGAGATTGTCAAGAACAACGTCGATGGAGATGGATTGAAATATGCGATAATCCCATTCAAAATCTCCATTGACGAGTCGTTGCTTAGCCTAAGCACTTTTCATAGAAATACAATGAAAATGTCCTGCGCAGAGTCACGTCTAACTGCCCCTTGATATTATACTGTACCAGGTAAGTAAAAAAAAACATGGGTTGTCTGGCAGACTGTAACATCGCGTTTAGCTACCCAAACATTGTGAACTAAATTTTCTGTGCAGCCAAGAGTAAAACTTAGATTCATAAACCTATCCCCATTGGAATTGGTCACTTGATGCATTAATCAAAAAAGATTTTCCTTGTATGGGAGTCTTGCAAACTGATGAAATCTAAGCACCTTCAGTATCTTAGCCTTGCCAACATTACAGGTAAGTGGTATTATCAGGGGAGCATGAAATAGTTAGGAAATAGTATTGTCAGTGAGCAGGGAGCCATGCTGTGATTTAGGCCACATTAAACCATGATTAAACTGGTTGAAAGAAATCCCGTCACAAGACAATAACAGTCTGGTCCAAACGCAGCATACTACGATGATCTTGATCGTAGTAGACTACGATAAACCGTAACTTTATGTAGAATGTCGTAGTATACTACGTTATCTTCAAGTTTGTTTGCAAAGATTTCCATACATTTCCTTACCCCAACGGAAAAGTCAACGATCAATATTTTCTTACAAAGGTGAGATTGTAGATATGATGATAGGGCTTTGTTTTCATGTCTAACATTTAGTGCACGGCCCTTGGCCTCCGTGCACGGCCCGCTGAAACCTTATTATCGTAGTATACTACGATCTTGTGCATACAGCATCAAAGTATACTACGACTATCGTGTGTGTTAAGTGTTAAGTGTGTTAAGTTCTTGGGAGTGCTGATGGATGAACACTTGTCTTGGAAATACCATATCACAGAACTTTACAAAAAGTTATCAAGGACTGCTGGAATCTTTTTCAAAATACGGCATTACATTCCTCTAACTACTCTTATATGTCTCTATAACTCTCTCTTTTCCTCCTTCCTTAATTATGGCATCACAGTGTGGGGTCTCACATATGATACCTATCTAACTCCATTGTTTCTCCTCCAGAAGAAAATCCTGCGACGCATCAAATTCCAGCCCTTCTCTGCACATTCCTTGCCAATATTCAAGTCTTTGAAAGTTCTTAAACTTGAGGACACCCTGCACCTGAATATTTTGACATTTGTTTTCAAAGCCATTAATAGGCTTTCTCCGTCTTGCTTTCATAACTACTTTCAGCCGAATTCAACTATTCATAAGATAGGAACTCGTCAGTTAACCAGAGGTGATTTATACAAAACTATCAAAAACAATACAACGTATGGTTTAAAATCAGTGCAGTATTTTGGCTCAAAGCTTTGGAATACATTGCCACTTTTCATTCGTGTTGCTGGTACAGTTAAACTGCTTTTAGGTCCAAATTGAAAACCCATTTTCTTGATTCCTACATTTGATCCACTTCAAGTCATAATCAAGGGAAACACCTGGTGAAAGTTGTCGTTTGGTCAGTTTTGATTTTTTAAAGTTTTTAGTTTCTTTTTTATGGGGGGGGCTCTCTCTCGATTAGTTTATCTACTTAGAGGGCTCCTCCTTAGTCAGTCATTTCTAAATACAATTTTGTAATGTCCTTTATTCTTTTCTGTTATTGTAATTTTATTGTAGTGTATTTTTCTGTAGATGTGTATTTATAAGTTTTCTTCGGTAGATGTGTGTTCATAAGTGTAGCTGTAGTGTAGAAATGTAATATTGTAATTAGAAATGAGTGATAAAACATATGAAACTGAAACTACGACATCGTAGTATACTACGTTTGGACCTGACTGATAAGCGTACTCGCCAGTCTGCAGAGTGTGGCAGCTGCATGCACGAGATTTTTTTCAAAAATTTTACATGCACGCCGATTTTGAACGAGATCTTTTGTTCATTACTTTGAAAACAAAGGAATCAAAACCTTGCACGTGAGCAAACAAAGGAATCAAAGACCTTGCACACGAGCATGCCACTGCTTCCTTGGTCTGCACACGCGAGATCTCGTCGAGAACTGCCATACTCTGCAGACTGGCGTACTCGCTTGTAATTGTTTCCAACATATTCTCTTAATTTACAATTTGCATGCTCATAATAAATTCAAAACAACTATTCTTCATAGGCTTTTATTAAGAATAGTGCCTGTCATTCAGCCTTCCATACTTACCAAAAAGCTTTTCTGGCATCACAGAAGTTTTCTTTTCTATCTTTGTCTTTGTTGGGCCTAAAACCAGCATGAAAAGTTGAAGCATGCCTGCAGCAGCTAAAAGCAGGCAAGACACTGTCTGTCAACGACAGCTTCGCTTCCTTTACTATTGTTTGTACTAACTCAATTGATAACGAAGCATTCTTCTTCATATGCTGACAAAATTTCTTCATTTTGCCTGAGAACTTTCTTCAGAAGTTTCCTCGAAGCTTCAAAGGTTCCAACTCACCATTGCTGCAAACCTCGTTTCTAGATTTTGTTGACCTCGTACTAATCCATGCCGCCCAAAAATAACCGGAAAAGTGAACTCAAAAAATTGAATTTCATTGGTTGAAAAAGAAATTTCATTTGACAGACAAGCCGATTAGTCAAAACACATAGCAGACAAAGCAAGTTGCAAGAGGTTTGGCTTATTTCGATCCCGTGCGGGATTATATAATTCTCAGTAGATTATTGAACTCACAAATGTAAAGAAAGCATTCTACAAAAGATACAAAGAAACCTGGACAGCTAAGTCATTCATTTTGCATGCGAAAAGCGCTCAGAAACATGAATGAACATCTGTCTCCGGAATTTTATGTTTTAGTTCGAGGGGCATTTCACTCCTAAAAAATCTCGTACACCTTTGGCAAAAGTCCTTTTGTTTTGAAGAAAAATCAATCAAAACCCCGCAAAAATCCTTTTGTTTTGAAAAAATCTCGTATGCTTTTCGAATGAGTGAAATGCCCCTCGTTTTAGTTAGCGTCAAATGTTTACAGCTATTCATATTTTATCGATTATTCCAAGCTAAATTTCATTTCTGGCAATCGCTAATCATTTGGGACTGGCAGATTAGTCAAAGGCAACGGATTATGTTGTTAAAAATTTGCCTTTGAGCATCGCAGTAATATATCTTCAGGAGCTGTTCACTTGGAAAGTCTCCGTTGTTCACTGAGTTGGCTCACTTTACATTCAAGATTTGGTCTGGAATGAATTGGCTAAAAATGGCACCAAAACAACTGCATGATTTTTTTCTAAATGATCAGCAACGATATGCAGTTAAGGAGAAAGGATCAAGAATAGAGTGAGGACACAGTTCAGGTTAACAGAAACAATATTGTTTGGCTCTAAGGGAGAAGATATGGCTCCTTAGCTCATCCTCTAGCTACTTCCTTTGGACTACCAACGAGTCCGACAGTGTAATGCGGAGTGTTGTTGTTGGGATGTTGACCATAAGCTATTTGTTAAAAATACGGTTATCTCGTCATAATGAAATTTTTCATTTACTGACAATTTGTTCACGAGAGCAGATCATTGATTGAAGAATTACAAATCACCTTTGCTGCAGTTAAAGTTCATTATCTACACGTAAAATTTTACCACCAAAATTATATTTATACCAATCTTTAAAGATTCAGTGTTAGTATATTTTGTTACATAGAGCTAATTGTCTTTGATATTCCCCAAGAGGACAACAATTTCTAAAATTTCTGCAATTTCTAGATTTCTACAAACTGCCTGCTAGAACTTTACAGCCAAAGAATTTGCAGGGATTTTCTCACGTTCTCAACTTCTCAAAAATGATTTTTATTCTAATATCTTTGCATTAATTTCTTCAAAATATTTCTAATGTCTAATTACTATTATATAGCAAAAGAAGACGTCACTTGACAGGATTCTATGAAAAAAAATAGTCGGCAATCTTTAAATGTTTGCACTGTCAAGAGAAGCTGACTATTGCAAGATGGCGTCGCTACCTCAGTTCAGATCATATAAACCAGGGGGCACTTAGCCCATGCACACACGGGGAGGTAAGTCCAATATTTCTGGAGCAGAACATTGCCGAAAGTAATATTTTTGGGTCCAAGTAAACTAAAATTATGGCCATGATATTTTTGGCAACATATATAGTCAAACTGCTATTTTTAGATTTTTTAGAGGCAATTCTAATCTCAATTTGCATTATTCCAGGACATTTTATGTTTGTTTACAGGTGTATAAGTATAAAATTAACTGATATTTTTGGGTTGCCTGAATATTTTTGGACTGACCCCTTCCTCGTATGCATATGTGCTAAGTGCCCCTTGGGTCATATAAAAATATCTTGCAAATATTCACCAGCCTTTTATAGCCAATGGTCTTTTAAAGACACGTATCTTTTAATGAGTTCATCTTCTCCCTGAAATTCTCTTTGGTATCCGCGCCTGTAAAAGATGAAAAATGCAGCAAACTTAAGACCAATTGAAAAGCAGTTTGATAAACAAAGAATTTTTCAAAGTTTCCCAGTTTGCGTTGGACTTAAACGGGCTGTACACGATTTTTTGTAAACAATCGGAAAGTACGGGACAACCAGCGCACGTGACTAAAGCCTTGGGTTTTTAATGGCGGCCAGTTTCATCGCAGCTTCTATGTAAGTGTAATTGCAGTGTTTTCTTGTCTATGTCTATGAAATGTGATGGGACTTTTGATATCCATGAAAACTTTCAAATATTCGGCGTTCGGAAAATAGAACAAATCCTCCACTAAAGCTTCGATCACGAAGATTGTCGCAGATACTTTGGATTACTATTCTCTGTGTAAAATGACCATGAGCTATGTTGTGCTTAGCCAAAACACATTCGCTGATTTGACACGCAGAGCCACGCAGAGCCACGCAGAGCCACGCAGAGCCACGCAAAAAAGACGAGTTGTACAGAGCCATTGTCACTCAGGGTCATTTGCAGGCACGCTACAATTTCAGGATTTCTGAAAATCACACTTGGCCTGAACAGAAACCAACGTAAAACTTTTCTATCAATTCAAGTTATGCAGTATGGTGTGGGTCCAGGGTTTCCGCTTAGGTCAGATTTGATTTTCAAACAGTCAATTGATCAGCATGCCCGCAAAGAACCCTGGGTAACAACGGCTCTTTAAAACATAATCTGCTAAATAAAGAATTACCATCATTGTTTTTCTTTCTGAGGAGAAAACTCGCATCTTCTTTGAAATCGTTCGTTGCGTCGTATCGATCAAGTTTCAGATATCCATCCTTTAGTCTCAGATAATGAGCTGCTTTCTCAGTTGATTCGAAAGCAACATAGCCTGGGTGCCAAAGATCAATCATTGGGAAGAATGAACATTCTTTTTCTGAGAATAAAGAAAGTTAGATTGAGACAAATAATTCTGACGAAGACAGATTTTGTAACACGACAGCATCAGTTGCTTTTGCTGACACATGAATTCAAAGTGATTCGTGATTTCAGATAAAAGACATTCTCTCAACCAGAAATTCAAAACAAACAAAGCTGCAAAGTTCTCTGAAACCCAGGTAGCAAGCGCACTCGTTGTGCATCCCAGAAATGCAGGAATGGGTTCTAAGAGCAAATGTGAGCATGTATCAAAAGAAGAAGGGCATTTCTACACATCTGCCTCGGGCATTTTATTTGTTTGCTATAGAAGCCGATTGGGAGGCAATTCAATTCTCGTAATTTTTGTGTGTAATTAAAACACTTACTGCAAGAATGAAAGAAATAAAATGCCCGAGGTAGATGTTTAGATATATCCTCCTTCTTACGATATATGCTCATGTTTACTCTTAAAGACGATTTCTGGAATGCGCTACGAGCGTGCTAGCTACCTGGGTTTCAGAGAAACATTTGCGGCTTCGCTTGTTTTGAATTACTGGTTGAGTGAATTTCCATTGTCTGCAATCGTGAATCGCTATGAATTCAAGAGTCAACAAAAGCAACTGATGCTATTGTGTTACGAAATCTGTTCTTGTGAATAATTCCGATTTTGCAAAATAATGATTTTTAGTAGCCAACGGCTGAAAATGATGAGAATATCGTAAACCTCACATATTTTGGGCTTACATGCAATGATCACTACTTAGCGAACAAGGACAGATTTTGTAACACAATAGCATGAGATGCTTTTGTTGACACCTGAATTCAAAGCGATCAGTGGCTGTAGACAAAGGAAGTTCTCTCAACCATAGATTCAAAACAAACGAAGCCGCAAAAGTTTCTCTGAAACCCAAGTAGCTAGCGCACTCGTTGTGCATTCCATAAATTGTTTTTAAGAGAAAACATGAGCATATATCGAAAGAAAAAGGATATGTCTACATATCTACCTCGGGCCTTTTTTTCTTTGGTTCAGAAGCTGAGCAGTAAGTGCTTTAATTACACCCAAAAAATAAGAGAATTGAATCGTCTCCCTATCGGCTTTTGAATCAAATAAATTAAATGCCCGTGGCAGATGTGTAGATATATCCTTCTTCTGTCGATCTATGCTCATATTTGCTATTAAAAATAATTTTTGGAATGCACAACGAGCGAGCTAGCTACCTGGGTTTCAGAGAAACTATTGCGGCTTTGTTTGTTTTGAATTTATGCTTGAGAGAATGTTCTTTGTCTGCGACCGCTAATCGCTTTAAATTGCGGTGTCCATCAAAACCAACTCGTGCTATTGCCTTACTAAATTTGTCCTCGTTTGCTTAGCGCTTAAATCAAATAAGCAACATCCGCCCAGCAGATTTTTAGATTTATCCTTCTTCTATCGATATAAACTCACGATTTTTCTTAAAAACAATCTTTCGCATGCACAAGGCGACTGCCTCACTGGTTTCATGGCAAATTGTATGGCTATAATTGTGTTGAATTACTAGTCGAGAGAATTTCACAGTCGCTAATCATTTGAATCCCGGTGTTAGTCAAAGGCAGCTGATGCTATTGTCTTACAAAATCTGTCCTTGTCAGCCCCTTGTCGTTTCAAATTGTAGGGACATCATTCTTATGGCATCTGAAGGCCCAGTTTCTCCTGATTTCAACGGTGTAATCCAAATTCTCATTTGTTTATGATTGCAGAAATATGAAGGGTGAATCAAAAAAAAGTTTACACGTTTCACGGGCTGTGGAATAAAATGTATGCGGTGAATATTCGAAACTAAGATGCCAAGTTATCAGAAAAATGCTAACTTAGATTAAAACATTTTGCTTGGGAAAATCACTCATCTTTAAGACCCAAAAATTAGAAAAATGCCTGTAAGGGGTTTGTATGGGAACCGAGAATTCCACCTTCCATTGTAAGACAAAAAAATTAGGAAAATGCCTGTAAGGGGTTTGTATGAGAACCGAGAATTCCACCTTCCATTGTAAGACCCAAAAATTAGAAAAATGCCTGTAAGGGGTTTGTATGGGAACCGAGAATTCCACCTTCCATTGTAAGACCCAAAAATTAGAAAAATGCCTGTAAGGGGTTTGTATGGGAACCGAGAATTCCACCTTCCATTGTAAGATCCAAAAATTAGAAAAATGCCTGTAAGGGGTTTGTATGGGAACTGAGAATTCCACCTTCCATAGTGGTCCATGCATGATTTACGTGCTATTGAAATCAAAATTCTATTTCTGAAACTGATTACTCAATTGAATTTAAATTTCTATGTCAAATAAATCATGGGCCAGAATGGAATGTGGAATTCTCAATTCCCATACAAACCCCTTACAGGCATTTTATTAATTTTTGGGTTTTAAAGATGGTTAAGCTTTGTCTGATAGATTAACATCTTAGTTTTGAATATATCGGCGGCATACTTTTTATTCCACAGCCCACCAAACGTATGAACTCTTGGTTTGACTCAACCGGAATACCAAAGATTGGTGCAGCTTAAAGACCCATTGCTAACCATGATCCTCTGTGGCGCCAAAGTCGACTTTCGTGTTATCTAAAAGTCATTCTTGGCCTAAATTCTCTTTGTCTTGCTTTTCATTCTGCGCACAAAGGATCATGGTTGACAATGGGTCTTTAATCTTACCAAAATGCCTCATGGACTTCTTCGGTTCAATGATACATTCATCATTTTTTGCTCGTAATAACCAACTTGACTTTCGAAACAGAAATGAAACGCTGTTCTCGCTTTGTTTATCAATTCCTTCGACTACTCTGAAAACATCTTGTTGTTCAGGAATCAAATTAATTCGCTTGTGTTTCTTTTTCTTTGCCTTCTTCTCGCATTCCTTTTCTGTTCGACCTTGTGATAATGACAGACGAGACATGTCTATATAAGAAAAGAAAGTAGAGAACACTATTAGGGATCGAGAGGGGCAAATCTCTAACTTTACACACTTTCATAAAAAATCGTTAAAAATCTTCAAAAATCACACCAATTTTGAAAAACTTTGAAAATCTCAATTTTTTAAAAAATCTTAGAAATTTTAGAACATCCATATCCATGCAGCAGAAGCCAATCAAACGGGGATTATTATGTCTTTAATCACTCGGCATACCATTCGGCAAACACCAATGCATCCTTTTATTGAGACATACGATACTCAGGGCCGAAGCCAGTGGGGGGGGCTGGGGGCAGAGCGACACCAGGAGACTATTTGTCGGAAACTTTGCTCAACCTGTCGGATTGCTTGTGATTTACAAGTCCATTTTTGGAAGATCTTGAGATCTGATGCTTAGAACTTCAAATATATGTATTAACGTTACAGGATGAATTCTGGCAGGAATTATTGAATTCATGGCATAATTTTGATGCATACATTTATCAATTGTGTCGATTGCAAGGTTGGATTGCAAAATAAAGCTAAATTTTAGTTACTAGAGAACAAACTTAGTCATATCTCGCATGAATGTGACGTATGCTCCAATAACTGTTGTTGTTGCTGCTGTTGTTGGTGATTTTTCCGTTGTAAAAATTTGGTTCTTTGCTCCCCCCCCCCCCCCAAAGCTGTCATTGCCGGTAACTTCGAGAATATGACGCTAGAGCTAATCTTTCATACGTCCAAAACTTTTGAAACTGGTAAAAGATCACATTTTACAGTATGAATAAATTTTCTAACGCATGTTTTACTGAACACGGCAATTTGCTCAAATAGTGCCGTTTCAAAATCCAGTTAGATATTAGCGTCAGTCACGTCAGCTCGATAGAACTTTACGAAGAAATGTTTCTATCAAAGTATAGAAATTAAATTAATGAAAATTGATGTAGTTATAGCGAAATGCAGCTGAAGTTCTTAATTTATTTAATATGGATTTTCGTTGACGCCAGGAAAAAGACGAGCAAACATAATCAGCTTTTGCTGATCTTCATTTGACCATTTTTTCGTCGTGTCTTCTAAAATTTTTAGCAAATCTAGTGACGGGTCTTCGTAGCTTCGTCAGGAATCGTTCTAATTGATCAGTTCTCCTTTAGACACTAACCAATTTCCCACCCTGTTGAAGCTTCTACGCTGTTGCTCTTCCCTTGCTTTGATGCAGAAAGACGAGACCTCCTCGCTGGAATCTATGCATTAATACGACCACTTGGATATGTAGATCTTGCAAATGAAGCTTTATTACAACTTTTATTGTATGGCAATAAAAACTCTCGCCTTGTGCAAGCGAAAGATGGTTTTTAAGGGAAGTTATGTGCTTATAACGAAAGAAGAAGGGTAAATCTAAAGTTCTGTCGCTTAGATTATGTTTATTTGATTTAGGAGCTGTTTTGTAATCGTTTCATTTTAAGCCCTAAAGACGCGAGAATTACAATGCCTTCTGCTCCGCTCCTGAATCAAATAAACATAATCTAAGCGACAGAACTTTAGATTTACCCTTCTTCTTTCGCTATAAGCACATAACTTCTCTTAAAAACAATCTTTCGCTTGCACAAGGCGAGAGTTTGCCCTACTAGTTTCGGGGAAACGTTTACGGCTTTGTTTGTTTTGAATTACTGGTTGACAGAATTTCCTTTGTCTGTGATCGCTAATCGCTTTGAATTGAGGTGTCAATCAAACGCAACTTTTGCTATTGTATTACTAAATCTGCCCTTGTTTATGGCAATAAAGATTTTCCAATTTCAATAAATAGACATATTCTTGAGCTTACGCTACATTTTATCAATGAAACTGCTCGATTCGAGTGAATTTCTGCAGCTACTTATCCATCCCTTCATAAGCCACCCGATTTTGTCGCGTAGTTAAAGCAGTTTCTTTTCTTTCATCATCTTTATTTAATGGCCTCGGGGTAGACACAGCCTTTTGCTCCCTGGGGTTGATCGTCCTAGTACTATTGTAGAGTAATTTTGTAAGTAACGTGGTTCGTAATATGTATTGTAAAGTTTTATTTGGAATATATCGTATAAAAAAACCTATGCAGAGTGAGAAGAGTCACTCTCTGCAGTTCCAGGCAAAAGGAATCGCGAGCTGATTGAGGAAAATTATTATGACCAACACAAGAAATAGTCAGTTTTTTTAAGGTCTACGAAAAGGTAGCAAGCAAAAATCGTAGCTTCTTTGGTTTATGACATGGCAGTTTGATGACGTCAACATTATTCAAAAATTTCTCTCTGCGATTATGGCAAATTAGCTAAAGTTTCCTTCGATCACTTCACTTGAAAGAATAGGGCAAAAACATTTTACAAAATTGATTTTAAAGCTATGCAAAAGATGCGACGCCTATCTATGCTGGATCTAAGCGGTTTTATTTGCTTTGTTGTTTAAGAGATTTTACCGTGCTGACTGATAACCGAGCGATTCGGAAGGTCCCTTACGATTCGGAAGGTCCCTTACGCACATGCACACAGTTCTTTTGTAAAAAATGCATTATCATAAATACGGCTCCTCGGACCGGCAACGGAGCCATTTGATTGGTTCTTGATCGGTCCACAAAAGCCGTATTTTTGAAGCTGTATCGGACCGGGCGTTGGAGGAGCTTCTTGTGTAGGCTTAAGCCGCAAGAATTATCAGCCAAAGTCTAGCTTATTCGTCTTATTCCTCGAAGACTTCTTTGCTGTAAACTGTGAAGACGAACTTGCAATCATACACGAAGAAAATGCCAATGTAGTTAATGTCGAAACGACCAACTACATTGATGCACAGGATCAAAAACACAAGTACCATAATGTAAACAACGTTCTCAAAATGTTCTGCCATAAAATAAAGCCTTTATTAAACGATTACTCGCTCCATGCTGGAAAATACTTTGTACCGAACTGCGGTCCAAATGTTTTCCAGCATTGACCTCGTAATCGGTTAATAACCGCATAGTCTGAAGCTCGAAGCTGGTAGCATTGGCAGCAAGTTTGTTCAATTCTTGTTGCCATTTCTTGCTAAATGGTAAGAGAGAATTTTTCACTGTTTCAGCAAAAAATATGCCTAAACAGACAAATTCAGCCAACATCGTATATACCCATTCCAGGTCAATTGACCATACACTTGAGAAATCATATCTTTAGCTGTTCATACAGTTACCCGCAACACGCTTTTCGTAGTACGATAAACAAGGAGAGATTTTGCAAGACAATAGCACTTTCTATTCGCATTTTATTTTGGGGAAAGAAAATAACTTTCCAATACAGTAAAAACCCGCATATAAGAACCACCCATTTATAAGAACCTAAGGCCTAAAATGTTCTAATTTCATCCCATTACAGAAGAACCTATTCATCCTGAAATTCAAGAAAGGTTCTTATGTTAAAAAAAGTTAAATGTAAACTACTGGTTGGTAATATGTGATAAAATGTTTTAAGAAGTTTAGCAATATACATAAAGCATTTGTAAAAAATTCCTTGTGTGTATATTGTTCTTTAGAAAATTGTGTCATGATAATGAGTACCCGGGGGGGGGGGGTTCCTTGACCAGGTTTTGGTCGGGGACGTGCCATCGAAGCTTCTAAAACATACCCGTTCCTTATACCAATTTTGCGAAAAAGTATACCCGACTTTATACCAATTTTGCGAAAAGGTATACCAAAATCGTTCTTTAAACCAAAATCGTGAAAATCGATACCGTTCCTTATATCAAAATCGCGAAAATCGATACCCTTCCCGATGGCACGTCCCCGTACCCAAAATATGTGAAGTACCCCCCCCCCCCCGGGAATGAGTAGGTGAAAACCTTGTTTTTATAGATTTGGCCTAAATTCCCGAAGATCTGTAATTAATTCTTTGATAAGAACCTATTTAAGAACCTTGCATCCTGTTTTCAAGAATAGTATCATATGCATAAGGACCTAAACAGGGTGATTTCAAAATGTAACGTTCATATATGCGGGTTTTTACTGTATTTAGTGGTGTCTTTTTATGATCACTAATTTTCTCAATGCTTCTCAATTTTCAATTTGCTTGAAATTTTGCAAAATGAACTCAACTCGCTCCCATTCGTTGCTTTCTATTTGCAGTTTACTTCAGAGGAAAGAAACGAAGAACTTTGCGAAGTCACCCACCCGACAAGTCGTCTTTTCATCTCTGATTTTATCCATTCATATCTCAATATTCAGTTTGCTTCATCATTGTAATATTGACGCCACTCTCTCGAATTTATAAGTTTTTATTTGCAATGATTTAATTTTAGTGGCAAGGCATGGAAGATGTCAAAAAGATTGCAAAGTCATCAATATTCAGAGGCGTCTTTTCAGCATGAAGTCTCGTCCACCTTTTCTAAAATTTCTCCTTGCTTGATTTCTAGTAAAACGAAATTGACCTCTCGCTAACTTTTTAATATCTAAGTATCGTATTTTGGAAAGAAACTCAAAAATCTGCTAGCTCATCATCAATACTCAATGGCATTCTTGCTGATTTCACACATGCATTTGCAGCTCTTCAATTAACTATTAATATCCGTCAACTAAAGGTGCCTTTCCACTATCCTGGATTAAAACAAAAACGGATTAAAAGTTGTCCGTTTTTAAAGGGAGTCAATGAAAATGCTAGTTTTGCCGTCAACTCGTTGTTATTCATTTTCAGTCGTTTCCAACAGTCATTTTTAGTTAGTTTTATTCTCCTTTTTGTCGTTTCAAAAGTATCTTATTGTAGCGGAAAGAAACTAAATTATCTGCAAACTTACCAATATTAAGTGGCGTCTTTTCATCACTGATTTTGTCCATTTTTGCTTCAATTTTCTCGTTGCCTAACTCCTGGTAATTTGAACTTGACTTTCTACCAGTTTTTATCGCACAACACGCTGCTCTTACAGGATGTCCACTTTGATAAGGTCTGTTCGTTAAAAACGCGGTCAGATAATTGGTTGAAGACGGGGGTGAGTGACGGAAGCTAGGAATACCATATGGCAGCGCAGATGGTGAAATTTTGAAACTTTGAGAATTATAAACTGCAAGTGAACAGAAAATTGTGCCTGGGGGGGGGGGGGCAAAGGCATAGGTATCAAATCTTTAAAAAAGATTGCAATGCATCTTCCCATTGATTCGACAACTTACCCCCTACTAATCCACTTTAATGCCACGCTAAAATTATTCAACTCGCGCGTTACATAACTTCTTTCATGTGGAATTTCGCTTCACTTAAACAGCCTGCTGGGCAATGCGCATGAATTTTAAGTGCTTAGTGGGCTGTAAGTCGAGTATTAAGAGAACATGTTTCGCAAAAGTTGCGCAAGAACATGCTTGAAAATTTATTTTGGTTTTAAGGAGTTAATCCTGTCGCCAAAACGTTTCAAAAGATTGCTACAGACTCATTAAAGCTGTTGAAATATCGTAACTAAATTCGTAAGTCTAAGAGTTTCAGATGAATTCTTACAGGACGAAATTTTCTTTAGAATATCCTAGAGCAGTTGCAGAAGCACCGCTCTACAGGATGACTGAATCGCATTTCTTTAGAGTCAAAATGCAGATATTAAAACCCAAGAAATCTGCCTACAACTACAAGCACTTTCCTCCGCAGAGACTCTTTCTTGGAGACAGCGGAGGATTATAAAGTAGAAGGGGGGAGTGCTCTGCCTTTCCTCCCTCTTCATCCTCCACCCCAAACAGCCTGGTTCCTCATGTCAACTTGACCACATTCAGCTAAAAGTAGCGAAAGCCAAGGCAGCGCTGTGTTGACAAAAATTGCAAATTGTTTGTTCGCTATTTCAGACCTTCTCCGTTTCGTTCGTTTTATTCAAAGTAGGCCAAAAAGATTAATATAGCTATTTAAAGCTGATATAGATTTAGGCAGAAGGCATATTACGCATGCCACACTCAGGCATGGGACCACTAGTTTAACAACCCTTCTGAAGGACGGGCGAAATGAGTTGCTTGGTCAGGCATAGGTCACCCATCGATTTCGACCTCACATAACTGAGCTTAACTTCAGTCACCTGACGGAAACATATAAGCCGCTTAGCCACTCACCTCACGTGAAGGTGAGGCCTCGAAACTGGCAAAGGAAATCAAATATAGCCTCTGTGGAGAAAGTCGTCCACATAAAATCAAAATGATATAGAGCGTGGAAAGCAGTGACCCCCGGCTATCTTAGACTTGCTCATCCTAAGATAAAGAGTCTTATCTGAAAGTGAACATAAACGATCTCACAGAGCATGACGGGTGAACGTAAAAACCGGACCCAAAGACCCTAGGACCTTTAAGTACTAAAGATGAAAAGGACCCTTAACACTAAAGGGTCGTACAGGCCAATGTCATCAAGCTTTCAAACAAGAGGTTGTGTGTCGTTTAAGTTTCTCCAGTTCCATTCTACGAACATGCGCTCGTTCAAACCAGCACCAGGACTCATGCAGAGAGTTTCAAAAATAGCATAACGAAGAACACTCAAAATAGTACTCCTAGATAGTATAAACTCTCTGCATCATTCCTTCCCTTGGTTTGAAGGAGCAGAAGTCCGTGGGATGGAAGAGGGGAAGCTTACCTCCTGTTTGACAGCCCGACAATAACCCTCTGGTAACAAGGACAGCTTTTGTAAGACAATATCATGAGCAGCTTTTGATTGACACCTGGATTCAAAGCGATTAGTGATCGCAGACAAAGGAAATTCGCTCAACCAGTAATTCAAAATAAGCAAAGCCGCGAAAGTTGCTCTGAAACCCAGGTAGCTAGCGCACTTGTTGTGCATTCCAGAAATTGTTTTTAAGTGCAAACATGGGCATAAACCGAAAGAAGAAGGATATATATGCACATCTGCCTCTGGCATTTAATTTGTTTGGTCAGAAGCTGATTTGGAGATGACTCAATTCTCTTATTTTTTTGGGTGCGAGTAAAATACTTACAGCTCAGCTTCTGAACCAAATAAATAAAATGCCCGAGGTAGATGTGTAGACTTATCCTTCTTCTTTCGACATTAGTTCGTGTTTGCTTTTAAAAACAAATTTTGGAACGCACAACAAGAGCTAACTGGGTTTCAGTGATACTTTTGCGGCTTTGTTTGTTTTGTATTACTGGTTGAGGGAATTTCTTTTGTCTGCATTGGCTAATCGCTTTAAATTCAGGTGTCAGCAAAGACAACTCATGCTATTGTGTTACAAAATCTGTCCTTGCTCCCTCTGGTGTTAAGGCTCCTTTTCATCTTTAGCACTGAAGGGTCCTTGTGGTCTTGGAGGTCCTCGCGTCCTAGGGTCTAGTTTTTACAGCATGGCAAACATGACGAGTAAGCTACACAATCGGAAAGCGAAACAAAAGAGTTTGAAATTGTTAACAGCTGATTATTGCTTGTTGCGTCTTGCTCATAAACATTCATCAACTAAATGTAAACACCCTAATTAGAGAATAGGTACGGCTGCGCTTTACATTGTTGAATTCAATTCCCAAAGCGAGAAAACAACAACAAAATAACTAGTTCGAAAGAAATGAAATAGACTTTTAAAATTTTAATGCCCTGCTTACAATTCTCTGCTATTTTCGATCTAAAATTGGATCCTTGCGATTGAAGTCTGTCTCACATTAGATGTCACGTGGGATGTCCGCGAGTGGGGAATTTTTGCAAGAAGAATTTTGCGTTATCGCAAATCTCAAGTGACATCTAATTTGAAACAGATTATGAGATTTTCAGTGAAATCATGATGAACACTTTTTGCAAATAACAATTAGCTCAAAACTCGTGCATGAAGTGCGTGCATCAGAACAGTAAACCGCATTGTCATATCAGAGACCTATCCTCTTGTTTTACAAAATTCACCGCTGCATCGACAACTGAATCTAAAACCCTCGAACAGCTTCGATTGGCTTAGTGCGACTATTGCAATAGAACTTCTGATGATGATCAATCGAAGGTAATCAACTCAAAAAGGATGTGAATTGGTTATTTAACTTTAACCACATTTATCAATTTACACATAAATGCTGTTATCTTTAAGGGGATTTCTCAGAATCTACTCGATGTTTTTAATATTTCTGTTCTGTGATACACATCACATGAGATAATGATTCAGATATTCTCAGACCTACCTGGAGGAACATAGGACTCAAAATCTTTTAAAAGTTCGGTGTAAGATTTTATCACAGTTTCTTTCAATTAAATGGGTTGGAAGGAACTTAGGGTTTTTTGCTGTAAATCTGCCGTGGAAATTTATTGATATCTTGATTAGTTTCAAAATGGTGACATTTATCAAATTTGAGCCTCATCAAACTTCTAAATCCTAAACCAGAAAGCTACAGATTTCTGTTTGCCGTCATATTGCAGAACGCCATAAACTATTGTCTTCTTGGAGATTGTTTGATATTTTTCAAGATTTTCCATGAATTTTATATCAAGATATCAAAAAGTTTCCATGGCAGATTTAAAGGAAAGCACCATAAGTTCCTCTCAAGCCATTCAATTCAAAGAAAAATATCACAGAATTTACATCCACCCTTTTGAAGATCTGAAAGATTTGAGCCCTATGCTACCTGGAGGTAGAAAGATCCGATTTCACTGTTATCGAAATCTGAAAAGTTTTCACTGATTTGACAATTTCTCTTTGAAATATTAACTCCTCAAGGTGATCAGTTTTACATCTTAGCCTCCTTTTTCAATTTAAACTATTTTTGTACACGTCGTATACGGAATCCGGATACGCCAATTTCTGTACATGCCTTTCACTTTCTTTGAGATAGAATTAATTCAATTCACTATTATCAAAATCTGAGAGTTATCAATGATTTCATAATTTTTATTTTCTGTGTTGTTTTGATTGGATGCATTCGGAGGTGTGAAATCTGTCCTTAAAACTGCAAATCGCTTTTTTTAACGGAGGCTGGCTGCACCATTGCTGTCATCAACACCCTTCGAGTTAGGCCATGTGCATGGAGAGAGTTTGACGTCTAGAGTCTAACGGCCAAAATACACACTAAGATTGCCAAAATCCAACAATATGTTCATTTACGACATGAATTTTCACTTTCCGACTTTTTAGTTAAGAACTGTAACACTAATATAAAACTGATAAAAATTAACAAACCATACAAATAACTATTTCAAGTTCATATACAAACAGATCTATTGTTCCTTAATCAATTCTCCAAAGTATGCAGTGATTGTCTTTGTCTTGTCATTCACAATGTTTTGCTTTTATTAAATTTCAACTGCAGCACCATCCAACCTAACGCGACCTGTTCAATGTCTAAATTTCTTGGAAGTGTGTAACACTCCTTGAACAACGCTATGATTCCTTGAATAGCTCTTTAAAACACGCCGTGCTCATCTTCATTTTATTATTGGCAAATTTTGCTTTAGCCTTATCACGTGTTCGATGTATACATTTCTTGGAAGGAAGTACACAGTATTCTTGGAACAAATCTATTGTTCCTGAACCAGTTCTCCGAAGTACGCAGTGATTGTCTTCACTTTATTGTTGACAAAGTTCTGTTCTACCTCCATTTTAACTCCAGGACCAGCCAGCCTTACAACCTGCTCAATGTCCACATTTCTAGGAAGGAAGTAAGCAACATTCTTGGAAACTTTCTCCGCAACTCTAAATATTTCTTCACCATCGGGAACAATCATTGTTTTGATATCAAAGACTTTAGCATCAGAGTAGGCAGGCCCGCCCCATGGAGGCGACAAAAACACAGCATCGGCCTGTAAATTTGGCGCAACATCGAAGTAATCACCAATGATAAACTCGATCCTATCAGCAACGCCGTAAACTGCTGCGTTGTGCTTTGCGATTTCGATTTTCGTAACATCGATATCAATCGCAATTACGCGCTCACACGTAAACGCTAGTTGTATTGTGTTACCGCCAGCTCCACAAAATGCATCAATTACAACATCGCAGCGACAGCGCTCGGCAATATGCTCCGCAATTTTCTCAGGCGTCACAGAATACCAACTCTCCTTGTCAAGCTTAATACCTTCATCAAATCGAGAAAACAAACGGTATCGTTGGTTCCAATATTTTTCAATGCCGGTCCCAAACTTCTTGATTATATCTTTTGGTACAGGTTCACCAACGAATTTCCTTGCTCCCGTTTTCGTCTCGTTCAACACACTTACAGAATTCGCTGCTGCCTGTTTATTTTCGTTTTTACGCTTTGTTCTTGGTGAACCTCCTCCAACATCTTGAACTACTTCTTTATTTGACGATCCAATACTAAAGAAATGTTTGATCTTCTCAAATAAAGTTAAAGTCTTCTTCACATCTAAGCAGCTTGAAGTTCCACAAGGCTCAGTGTTGGGTCCTTGTTTATTTTCATTCAAATCATCTTTTATGACCTTACCATGAGGTTTGTCATATTCGTTCTTCCTTGAACTCCCTATCCTTATTCTTCTATCGTGAATATCTGTCTTGATATCATCAAATGTCAAATTTGAATTCGAAAATCCTAATGCCGAATAAGTATTTTCAAATGCAGCTTTTCTGTGTGATGCATCACTTTCACTCTTCTTTGCATACTTTTCTTGACATAAATCCATGAAATAAGACGTGCCTGGCTTTGCCTCTGTTTTCCTTTTCCTCTTTTTGTTTCGTTTCTTCTTTTTACCATCGGTCTGTTCTATGGATTGATCTTCATTGACTTTTCCCTTAAATTTATCATCAGAGTTCTTGGAGGAAATTTCCTCTGGTAACTCGTTTTTGTCAACATCCATCGCAGCAAAATTAACATTCTGATCTGGCATATCTTTGGCATAAACCACATGATTGACGCTGTTCTCCGAAGGCTGTCCGTATCCCGTCTCATGAGCAGCCACACCGGCTACTCCTAGTTCGTTCAGGATCTCCCTTTCGTCTTTCAGTTCATTTATAAACCCCTCACCAATTACTCCTTGACTAGGATTCCTATCTGAAGACGAACAATGCATCTCTTCACTTTCTTGGATATTCCCTTTCTGTTCCCGGCCATGAGCTCCGTCTTGAGGCTCACTCCTATACCCCTCATCGGCCATTCCTTGACTTAGAGTCTCTCCCAAATAAGCAGTATCCTCCCTCACGTTTTCTTGAATACTCTCTCGCTGTTTCTGCCCATCAGCTTCCAATTCATGCCCGTTGGCAATCCTCTTTCCTGGTCCTTCCCGTCCATTTCTATTCTGGTCATCATCACCATCATCATCGCTTCCACAACCTTCACCATTGCTACACTCATTGCTAGAATTTAAGCTATTGCCTCCTCTCTCTTGATTCTGAATGCTACGAGACGGTGACCCTTTGTCTTCATTCCCATTCTCCTCATTCCCACCGTCTTTATTGCTTCCATTTGCACAAGATCTGATCTTCATTTCCAAGTCATCAAATCCCTTCATTGATCCTCCATTTGAAGCTGCACTTTTATTGTCATCACAATTCAAATCACCCCTGTTTACAAAACTGATCACGTTAGTGCCTAAAGCTCTGCTTGCAGTATTATCAATGTTTGTTCCTTTAAATATACCAGTCACGGACCCTTCTATTTTGTCAGACAGTTCCAGCTCTTTAATACTTTCAACGATGATGCTCTTGCAAAACTGATTGACAACATCGACCTCACCAGCTAAGTCCCTGTATATCTGGCTTCCCCATCCTTTAACGATTTCCGAAACAAAGTCTGGCTCTTTCCAACTTTCTAGGGTCTCCTCTGTCGCCACAACTTTTTCTGCATCTTTGAATTCCAATGCTTTGTCACCTGGTATGCAACTAGCCACAACCTTGCCTGTGATACTATCTTCCTCATTGCAAGAACCAACCTCCTCTTCTGTCATTGTCTCGGGTCCTCCATCAGCAATTCTGGGTTTCTCTTCCTTCTCATTTTTATAATAATGCTCATCACATAGAGTGCTGTTGTGCAATAACTTGTCTGTTGATTCTTCCCCTGTCGCTTCACATATAACACTGCCCTTTGCTACTGTTATTTCACTTTGATTCAACTCTGCAACATCTTCTTTCTTACTGCTAGTGCTGTATTCACTGCCCTCATAAACATGTTCAACCTGAGCAGAAACACCATCAACTGACCCTACGTGATGTGTCTTCTTATATTCCTCCAAGTAATAGTAATACGTTTCCAAATAATGGGCTTCCCAATACTCCATCCACTCAGGGTTATCTTTCCAAGCATAGACACCTGACATATCATTTGCTGGCTTTACCAATAGTTGTTCACTAGAACTTGAGTCGCTTGCTTTGCTTATAGGCAGTTCGCTGTTATCACAGATATTTTGATCACAATCAGTGGCAAATGAAGACTTACCTAAATTCTGAATGGAGACACCTTTGGTGCAATTTTCATCAACAAAGTCATTAGATGCTGAGACATTGACTTCTGCCAAGCAAGCATCTGAAACAGAATTGCAATCAGTCACCCTACCTTCACACAACAAATCACAACACCCTTGTTCTTCAGGGTCATAAAGACTGCATTCTCCATTTTTAATAGCAATATCACCTTCTGGAATACCACTACGACCATCCATTTTGCAAACATCTGTTGCGACTTCACCATTGCTCAGTTTGCTCTCGGCTGCTAAATCAAAACAAACTTGTTCATTCAGGTTATTCTCACTGCATCTTTGAGCTTCAAGGCAAATTTCATCCTTCAAGGTCTCCTCATTCATTGCAGCAGCATCTCTGTGTTTCCATTTATCTAACTGTTGCAGGTTACCATCATTGCATGCTTCAATATCACAGTCATCAGTGCCCTCCGCAGCACCATTATAAGCACCAGGAAACTTCTGTACCCAACAGTCCCACACTAATTGGTTGCCATAATTGTCCCAATATTCGTTCCAACCAACAGGAGTCTCAGGTACAGGTTCAGAAAGGGATTTATTTGCCATTTCGATAGCTATTGTCTGATTATCAGTAGCATCGCCAATCGCTTCCTACAGTGAGAGAATATATTAGTGTGAATTTCCATCGAAGAAAATTTCCTATGTTTTATCAAGCTGATAGCTCTGGTTCAGAACCTGAGCAGTAAATGTTTTAATTAGACCTAACAAAAAATAGGAGAATTAATTCGCCTGTCAATCCGTTTCTGAATCAAAGAAATAAAATGTCCCACTGTAGAAGTTTATCCTTCTTCTTTGGATTTATGCTCATGTTTGCTCTTAAAACTTTTTCTGGGATGCACAACGAGCGAGCTAGCTACCTGGGTTTCAGAGCAACTTTTGCAGCTTGCTTTGTTTTTGTTTATGCTTTGTGTCTGTTTATGCCTTAACCGACTGAGCAAAGAATTACCTTTTTCTGCAATGGCTAATCGCTTTGTACTAAGGTGTTAACCAATAGTAGTGGATATTGTAACATTATCTGTCCTTGTTGAAAACCACGGCACGTATCTCAGGTCATTCACTTTAAGCTGGTTTTGTAAAAACTAACATAACGGAAAGAAATGCTTCCAATTCTTCATTCATTCATCTTTGGCATCTCCTCAAAAAGTTAGCCCTATGTTTGTTTTTGGTAACTCAGACAATACAATCCCAAGAGAGAAGACTTGTTTCTGGTGTGTCCCAAGAGATTTTTCTTGTGCCTTTTTATCTTATGAAAAACAGAGTTTGAGGTCCGAAAGCTGTCCGATTTTGAGAGATCCTTTGGAATGCACTAAGTGACGAAATTAAAACATGTGAAAATGTGGCAGCTTTCAAAAGGAAAATAAAAACATGGAAGGGGGCAAACTGCAGCTGTAAACTATGTTGTAAATAGGATAATGTATTATACTTTATATTATGCAATTATTTTTAGTTGTAGTTGGTTTAAATTAGTTGATGTATATATTATGCTGATAACTATTTGTAAATAACCAACTTTAAAGAATGATAAAATGAAAAAAAAGAGATTGTCAAAGCTTGGTCACTGATAAAAATGCTGATTTTCCATGGTATTTGTGATGTATTTGAAAAGTCTGTAGTTGTTGAAAAATGGGGTGATTTTGCCCTAACCGTAACCCCATACATTTACGGCTTTGTAGAATATTGCAGTATCACTTACCATATCACAGACTGCCTTCTCAAATGTTGTTGATGTCACTTCATCATCACAATTCTTGTCAGATACACAGTCATTGATTGTCTTACTTTTTGATTTGCCAGCATTGCTACGTTGCTTCTCCTTCCCTTTTGGTTTGCTGTTTTGCTTTTTCTTAGTTACTTCAAACTCCCCCTGTTAGATGAAAGTAAAACTGGTTAAACTGGGTGTCCCAAAAAAGTACTCCCGTTTGAAAAATCTCTAAAATTCGATTATCAAACCTATCATAAAATTTTTCTTTTTATCCTTTTTGCCAATGATCCAAATATGTTTAAAGACAATAAAATGTTTGTTTTCATTGCTTACAGGGCATGAAGTAACACATTGAAAAGCCTCATTCTGAGCTATAATCTTTAAGCAACATTGTAAATCTTGCCTGAGAGCCATTGTATAGAGATTTTTTTATTATCTTTTAAGTCTAAAATGATAATTTGCATTTCTTTCTGACATCTATGACCAAACTAGAAGCTTAACATATAGAAAGAAATTAGTCTGGTAATCAAGAGTGCTTCTTGCAGTATGCTTCAAAACCAGGCAGCGCTAAAAAGATTTTAAATTTGCCAATCTTAAAACAAATCACCAGATGAGTTACGTCTGGAAAAATAATTTGGTCTTTCATCCATTTGTCAAAGAAATGAAGTAGAGACTTATTAGAGAGGGGGGATAATAGAGAGGGGGGCTTAATAGAGCTTTTACGGTAGATAGACCTTTAGCTACTGTCATTCTACTAAAGAGCCTGAATTGAATGACATCTTTATGCATTTTGTAGAATTTTAAATGTGCGAAATAGTGATAGGAGCTCTAACGCTGCTCAATAGACGATTATGCACAGGATGGCATTGGGGAGAAGGCTTTTGACCAAGATGCAATGCATTCTATTATTGAATCAACAGCAATTCTATATAGAGATTCCATTCCATCATCAAACGCAGTTAATTTTAGTCAAACACCCCCCCCCCCGACACCATGTTTTCCATAATTGTCTATTGAACCTTTCTCCAAAATATTTAAAAATATCACTTGATCATTTTGCATCATGAAAATTAACAGGTCTACTCTCGTCATCATAAATAACGATTCAACTGATAATACCTCTTCATAGTCTCTGGGTGAATTCAAGAAGTATGTTGGCAAACCCATTATCTTCATCATTTCAAGCTCCTGTAGCAGTGATGCATCAAGAGTCTTCTGAAACTCCGTGATCATTCTAACTGCTCTGCACACAACTTCTTGCTCTACATCATCATCAAGAATTTCTTCATCTAGCAATACAGTCTGCTCATCTAAACAAAGGCCATCCTCTTCATCTATAGCCTCTGAAATGCTGTCTTTCCTTGTAGTTTTGTCCTCTTGCAAAGGTTCATGCTTTGATTTCGTATTTTGTGGAAACAAATCATCAAACACTATCTTTTTGAATTCTGCAAACTGGCAGTTGCAAGAGCAGTGTCCAGCTTTTTCTTTCTTGGCCTGTACATAAATAGAACAACTACAGTATATACCACACACAGTCCAGGAAGGGCTGCATGCTGTGCACACGGATCAAAGGAATTCTTACAATTCTTTACATTTTAATAAGAATCCTAGAGAAGTATCAGAGTCTGTAATCGTTCTAAAACAGGAATTATCCAGTAAAAAAAAAACAGTTTAATGTGCTCAAGGCATTTTTCTACTGTAAATTTCTTATAACAGAAGGAAATATTTTACCATCAGACGACTGATGTAAGTTTAGAGAGATCTAGAGACAGTGGGGGTCGTAGGGGGGTTCCGAAAACCGTGAAACCGCCAAAATATTTGGCGAAAACCGTAAAACCGCTAAAATTTTATAGCAAAACCGAAAAACCGCCCTATTATTCCTACTAAAACCGTAATGATAAGAAATTCATAAGAAGCTATGTTATTCAGGTGAAGGTGAAGGTGAAGTTGCGGTTTTTAGCGCCAAGCACTGGGATCGCAAAAGTAGAATAGGCTTAATCGAGTCCGCGACCCCTTGTCATGACGCTCAAGTGATGGGGCTCTACTGGGTATGGAACCCTGTCCACCTGACTGTTCTGGCTGCAAAGTCAGTGGATTACACCACTGCGCCACACCACATCACTTTCATTTAGACGCAGTGGCACACACTCAACGGCATTCAACTGTGCATTTCAGGGACGTACGATCCATAAAGCAAGTCCACCGAGCAAAGCAAATATTTGTCATTTAAACTCACGATTGCTTCACTCATCCGCCAGATATTTTCCCAAGGAAATAAAGATTTGGAAGATTTTATCATACACGATACCTCAAAGATATCACACAGTGTCGAGGGCACTCAATAGGCCCCACCCCTATTCCTGAATTCCGCTACGTTTTCAGCCAAATTCCAGATTCTGGTCATAATTTTTCAACGAATTCCCGCTTCCCTTCCTAAAGCTAAAGTACACCAAAACTTCATGATTTTCACAACGTTTGATGGTGCCTAGAGGCATGCCAGGGGCGGGCCAGTACTGTAAAATATTTGACCCCATGTTTGTCCAGAGGAATTGGAAAAAATAACCGGTCCTTTTATCTGCCAAAAACAACCAGTTTTGGGACAAAGGTGAAATTTGAATATCATTCTTACTATTCCGTCAGTTTGTCACGAAGATCAAGTTTTCTAATCTCCTTTCTAATCAAAATCCTGAAGTTTACCTTCAAGCTGGTTCTCCCCTTGTCCGCCAAATTTAAGCAGAAAAGACCAGTATTTCAAATTTTCACATAACCTTTGTCCGCTAAATTTACGGAAAAAAGACCAGAAATTCCAATTTTCCATCAAAGTGGTTCTACCTTTGTCCGGAAAATTTCCGAAAAAAAGACCAGGATTTCCAATTTTTCACCAAAGCGGACTTGCCTTCGTCCGGCAACCGATTTTGGGACACTTGTACTTTCATGGCCACAATTACCACTTGCTTTCGAAAACAGTAGTTGGTCGAAATTACCGGTTTTTTGGACAAATATCGTCAGTGATACGTAATGTTATTATTGTCCTACAAATTGAAGAAAAATAACAGGGGAAATTTGCCATAAAAAACGACCAGTTTTTGGGACAAAGGTGGTGCAAAATCTTTTCATGAACTACCGGTTTTCGGACAAAGGTAGGACCATCGTTCCAAGTGTGACATGCCCGCCCTTGGCATGCCCTCTGCTTTTGACTAAAACTATCATTCAGTTGAACTGAACCAAGATATCATACAGAACTTTATAATATCTTGGGTTTCCTTTTTATCCTTCTTTAATATCATTTGCAAAGTCTCTTGCATCCTCTTCAAGAGCAGTTCATGATGAGAGACTTCAATGTGTGATCAAATGCATATTTTCATGCCGAAATGGGCAACTTCTGGCGATCCGCTTCTAGCGATCCAATGTCTGCTGTGGTGTTAAAATTGAATTTGATCATTTTCTAACAGGTGATCATACAAATTATGGCATCCCCAGAAAACTTTTTGAAAAACTCAATTTTTTTTGGCTTAGAATGCCAATTTGTAGCAGTTTTCTATGAATTACAACCTTCAGGAAAAATCTTTGTGCAAACGCATTTTGACCTTGTCTTAGAAAGATTCTCCCACAATCCAATTGCCTGCTCCAATAATGGAAGGATCCATAATTATGATAGTTTGCCTGGGAAAATCTTTTATAACACCAAGCTAGCTTTACTTTGGCTTAAAATGGCTCTCCCAATCAACATCCAGTATTTCCCAGAAAGATTCTTACCCTTCCCTACATAACCAACTACAGAGTGTCCCAAAAAATGTTCGACATTTGATTAAATATTGAAAAATAACGATAACATGAGCAGGCTCATGGGAAGGTAAGCCTGTCCCCAAGATTCTGAAATGATTTTGGAGACTAGAATTCTAGAATCGTTGCGAATTCGTTGAAAGTTTCAAAGATCAAAAACATGCGACTGCGACAGCTACCAAAGACCCCTGGATGACTTGTAACGCATGAAAGCTCCAAGATCGAGGTAAAAGAAGGTTATCCAAAGTCATACCTCTCGTTATTATCAGAGCAAACCAAATAAGACTTCGAAAGTAATTCAACCCTTATAATCATCGTGAAAATTTGCTTAAGAATGCATGTATCGAAAAACGTCATTGACGAGAGACTGAATCATTTTCAAACTTTGCTCAACAGAATTCCTCAAAACATCCATATGCTTGAAAGTTAGGTTATCAAAATTATTTTCAAATTCCATTTGGCTTCCTCTGAAATAAACGAGAAGAAAAGAAACGATAGCCCATCTATTTCTACCACAAATGCCATTTAGGGGCCTCTGGTTTCAGCTTTCGCACAACCTTGTTCTTCAAGGCGTGTAATCCCGTGTATCCCCATGAAAAATCAACGGATTTTGAAGATTCTGGTGTCTAAAATTAATTAGATATCTTGTTATGGAGCCCTTTCATTATATCATAATTTTTTAATATTTAATCGAACGTCGAACAATTTTTTGAGACACCCTGTACTCAAAAATGGGTTTCCCGGGCTTTTCGGCACTTGGTGTGATTTTCACCTCCACTGCATGATAGCAGCTTGCCTCGATATCGTTTTCAGGTCTGGAATTTGATATGAAGAGTCTCGTATTGTGCGTGCCACTTTTCGTCTTCTCGTCGACATTTCCGATTGAAGAAATATCTGAAAATCGCTGAGGAGAGACAAAAACCTACAGTACACGCCATAAGTAACTTAACGCTGTTTTCGTACGAAATCGCAATCACGATTTCGTGCGATTTCGAAAGATTTCGTGCGATGCGATTTTCGCTTGCGAAACAGAAAGGAAACTCGCATTCGAAATCGTAAGCGAACAGAATAAGCTTTTGCGAAAAGTTGTTTGAATTGTTACGAAATCGATTCGTTTTAGAAAACCACTAATACTCAGGATAACAAAAGAGGTATTTGTTATTGCTATTTCGTACGATATCGCTGTCGAAAAGATTATTCTCTTTGTAAACGATTAAATTTTTGAATGATCAACAAAGGCCAAACGTATATCTGAAACAAGGCTAAATCAAATTAAAGATCTTCCCAAAAGGAGAAAGATGGAATCAAGATAAGCAGACAAACCATCAATTTTTCTAAAACCTTGAAGAAACAGGAATTTCCGGAGACCTGCTGGACTTCCGACGAGAGGAGGGAAATTAAGACGAACCAAAAGAGATACTTGTTTTCCTTCTCTCTTTCACGAACCAAAAGACAGAATTGTAGCAAGTCCAGAGACCTACAAGGAACGTTGGAAGTTGCTGAAATGAAAAATGTCTGCAGATGATCCAGGGGGGGGGGGGGGGTTGGGTTGGGAAACTATTTCCACGCAGATATGGTTCCCCTTAAAAACTTATGCTGTCCTCGGTACAAAAATCGAGCTCACCAGCGAAAATGCGACTATTTTTTCGATTTCAAGGCACCCCAGTCTCGCGGGGGCAGTTAAACTGCAAGAAAGGGTGCAAGAAAAGGAAACTTCTTCGTGATAACTTCGTTATACCCAAGGGTTTTCATGGCGAAAGGACTTGAAATGTGTCTCGTAATATCAAGAGATCGTTGAGCCAGGGGTTCGTTACAACTTGCTTCTAAAGACTTTGTTGGGATGTTTTTCAAACCGGGAATTTTTTAATTCTAATGTTGGGTATACGTACTGTTTGATACCTGCAGATAAAAAAACGGAAAGGAGAATGGGGATAAAGTGGCGAGTATTATGGGTTTGATTTCAAGGAACATGGCTTGCAATCTTGCCTCATTCTTCGTTTGTCCTATTCCATCATCGTAGTAGTTGTTAGTAAATCTTTCTTGTAGACGATTTACACTGATTTGGCCGCAGACTAAATAAAGGTGAAGGGGCTGGCTGCAATGTTTTGCTCAAGATTTAGTGAAGAGGTCCTAACAGCGTAATTGGCATCAAAACCACAAGTTGAATCAAAGGAAAATCCAGCACACTTGAAACCATCAATAATCTCTTCCTCGTAATATAAACAGCATTTTTGAAAACATGCCTACCAAGAATATTGGCTGGAAAATCAAGGAAGATGAATAAAAAACATTGTTTTTGAAGATGCGTATAGCCCCGTCATTGAATATATCGTCGGATGACAACGCATATATCTATAAGAAACTCTTCTCTCGTATCATTAAAAATTAATAAACTTCTGAAGTTTTGTAATTTTTAGTGATTTGAGAGAAGATTTTCCCATAAAAATACGTGTAGTCAGTGGCAGAACCATGGGGGGAATGAGGGGCGGTGTCCGGACCCCACATTTCCAAAAGTTGGTTCTTGAGATTCGCACAAATATGAAATAAAATATCAATTATTCTTATCATGAAATCAATATTCTTATCAAATATCCACTGTAAATCTAACTAAAAGGGTGTTGCCTGCGTTTTCTGAAAGTTTGAAGGGCGTGGTAGCACAAAATTTTGTTGGGGCTGCGGCCAAGACCTCCTCACATTTCAAGTGCTGGCTCCGCCGCTGCGTGTGGTCATTCGACGACATTTTCAAACGACAGCACGTCTTCAAAATCTAAAAGCATCGAAATAACCTTTGATTATAAGAAACTCGAGGCTATCATTGAAAATTCGGATCAAAAGTTGTAGAAAAAGCTTTTCACCCGACACTCATCAGACTAATATATCAGTCGGCATAAAATGTAAGTTTCTTACGCGTTTCTAATATTCTTAATGCCAGAAGTGTAGAGTTCATTTTGTTTTGTCTAAAGGGCTCCCAAATTACTTAGTAAGATCTCAAAACAAGTAAATAGCATAATTCGCACTCAAAATAATGTTCAAACAGTTGCTATAACTGTACAGTGTCAAAACATTCTTGAGTGCGATGGAAAAATTAAAACTGCAAATTAGAGAAGTCTCTTGGCTTTTTATATTCAGGTAGGGTTGTTTCTTAACTTTCCAAAAAAGTGAGCATGATTTCTTAGAAGCGGTTTCTTATTACAAAAATACGTGTAATCGTAAATAGAAATAGTCTACCAATAGCACTTACCCAAGTATGGATACTTCGCCCTTCTCTTTTGTGTGTCTCCTCAGCTTATCGAATATGATCAAACTATCTCCAATTTAATTATTGGCAGAAATAATAATGTTATAAATCTTTGCCCTCACACATAATTTTCATATCTCGCTTCTTTTCTCCCAAAAATTAACTGGCTGTAATGTTATGGCGTGACATACAAGGAAGCAAATATTTTCTACGATTTAATTCAACAGTCCAGTGCAAAAGGTAATCGAAAATGATCCAAGACACCAATTTATCTAGAATATTTCAGTGAGTTTCTACTTTGATGCAAAGATTTAAATTCATGCAAGAAATGGCAAACAGTAGTGAGAAATCATAACTAAAATATTGGACTGACCCTCAACTCAGATTCAAAGCTCAAACCTCCACGGCTCCGTTATTCGATGTCTCGCTAATTTCGATGTCTCGCTAATAAGATCTACAGCTAATTCCGGGTTTTTCAATTGCTGCAAGGTTCTCCTCGGACCCACCCCCAATCTTTCGTACGATTTACGTGTGGCCTTTCTACTCGAAAACCTGTGAAAACAACCCTCGATGTCTTCCTAATAGAACCGTGAATAATCTTTTCGATCGCGACATCGTACGAAAGAGCAATATCCAATCCTTCTTTTGTTGTCCTGAATATTAGTGGTTTTCTAAACGAATCGATTGCACAACAATTCAAACGCCTTTTCGCAAAAGCTTATTCTGTTCGCATACGATTTCGAAAGCGACTTCCCTTTTAGTTTCGCAAGCGAAAATCGCATCGTACGAAATCGATCTCTTTCGCACGAAATCTTTCGAAATCGTACGAAACTCGCACGTGTTAAGTTACTTATGGCGTGTACCGTATATACATCATTTAAATATATACAAGTTAACTAATCAAAATTGAATATACAGAACTAATAAACAAAATTAGTATTTTCTAAATAATACAATTAAGTTGGTAGGCAAGCACAAGCACTACATTTGCAGTTGGGACCGTCCCATTGTTAAGAGTAAATTTCACAATGCTAATTTGCATTGATTACTTGTGACTGGCTCACTTCCAATTTCAGGAGATATCTGCATTGCATGTCTGACTGCTGAGGTGCTACATAGTAATATAGAGTTTTGCTTTCTTCCAAACTCAACAGTGTTTTGTCATTGTATCATAGTGGTCAAAGTTTGCATATTTTCTACAAAGATACCCATTATTGAGTTTCTTAATTTTTGTCTATATCTATTACTTCGCAAGAATTAGTATATCTGTGATGCGAAAGTTTGGTATATCCTTGGTCAGCTCTGGGACCTTCTTGACATTGAAACTGAGAGTTTGGATTCTAAGAGCATTTGCGAATTACTTCTATTTGGTAGACAAAATGTAAATGTGCTTGTGAACAATCATTCTGAAAGCGACCATATACTTTATAAAGTCAACTTAGGCTAGAAATGCACCCATCAAATTGCAGTGCACTCTACCAGGTGAATTTGAGATATTTCTTTGAGGCACCTGGTATACTGTACCCCAATTTTTATAGTGTGTGTACAAAATTTCTTTTTAAGACTAAGATACTGTATCATCCTTGTATTAAATTGTTGTAAGTGTCGTTCGTAGGGGAACTCAATGACCTTGTGTCCTTTCTGGCTATGAACGACACATGCTTTTCTAATTATTCCAGTTCAACTGTACATTTTGTACATTTTAAAGACAAATGATGGATATACATAATGACATCTAGTTTAAAATAGAACAAAAGATGGCCAAGTGCCTTCATTTGTCCAATTGATTGGATAATCTCTCGAGATCATTAAATACAATGGAGTACAATAGGATAAATTTAGATTGCCCGGGCCCCTAACTTAAGTTGCCTTATATCTCTGTCATTATCTTTAACATTTTATGATGATATAAAAAAAATTTGAAAGCTGTTACAATACAACTAATGTACTGTATGTTCTTTTTTCCAAATCATGCACAAAATTAATAACCAATAAAAAATCATTTACCTCCAATTCAGTTACATCAGAGGGACTGTGCACCACCAAATATTCTTCTTCTGAATTAAAATCAAATTGATCAACTTCTGCTGGTAGATTTTTGTCTCTAAAAATTTAAGCCAAACTGTCATTAAATAATTGAATGTAAACAATGAAGCAATGAAGGCAACTTGTGAACAAAGGGCTAATTACAAATCATAATGTTTTTGTGCCATTATTGTATTGTGTAAAATGGTGGACAACTGACAGAGAAAGACTGAAGGAGTATTGAATATATTGATTTTTACAATTTGAGGCCATGGATGTTACTTCCGTAGAAGAAGGGTGGGGTTTCGTTATGACCTGTTAAGAGAAGTGTCCATACAATGTTTCTTGTTTTGTTTTGGTACAATAATGGAACATATTTTTGAAACTTTTTTGAAAATCTTTTGTTTTGCAGTTAGAAGGTTTTACGTGTCTTACTTAGTCAGCACTTGCATAAACTTTTTGACACAACCGTGAGTCTCGCGTAACCATTTTTGCTTTTTGCTTACGAGGGACGACAACACTGCCACTGGACAACTCTTGTTTGACAAGAAAAACACACACATATTCAGCTTGTTTTAATAAAACTATTAGATCAAAACTATCAACTACTAACGAAGCAAATAGATGTGCATTTGCTGCGCTCAAAAGTGCTTTACTAAACACAATAAAAGGCTTTTTTCTCACCTAAGGAAAGCCCTTGAACAGATGCACGTGGTGAAGGGCCTAGCCACGCTTGCTTCTTCTTCGGTTACAACGTCATACAATCTCAGGGTTGCAACCTTAGACCATCGAGAATTCGTTTCCTTCAAGCCCATAGCTTTATGGCCACTGCTTGGATTCAAGTGGACACCGATGGTTTATCATTAGTCAAAGATTTCCCATTTCTCTGTCTTCAAATTCAAGTTGCAGCTGTGAGCGAGCAGGAAACGTTTTTGATAGCGCGCGGGCTCAGCCTCGTTTTGAATTCCGCGCAAAATTCTCATTTTGTTTTTGTTTACTAAAATTTGTTCACATTTTTGGTCCAAACTCTAAGATATCAATTTGCTTGATAAAATAATTTCAGTTTGTACAAAACATATGGTAGAGGTGCTCAAGGCCTGAGCTTTTAAGCATGCAATGCATCAGCAATTTTGAGAGATGGTTGTAGCAGCTGTTCAAGAACAGAAAAATGATTCCTGGATCCATTCAAAAATCCTTCAAAAATATATTCAATAAAATTAAATCAAAATTATAGACACAATTTCTGCTCTAATACTTGAGGCTATGATAAGCCATACATAAATGAAATTAGTTAAATCCTATCTGTTGTAATATGAAGTACAGTTTCTCTCATCTATAGAAGAGAAATTCTAGATGTTGCCTTTTGAAGTACGTTTTCTCTTCTCAAAACGAGAAATATATCTGTTGTCCCATGGAATGGAGTACAGTTTTCTCTTCTCAAGAAGGCTTTACATACAGTAAATGTCATTGAGATATCATTTGTTTTTCTTCCATGGCCAAAATGAAGATATAGATGCTGCTGCTGACGTAACAAGTCCAGTAGCTGACGATGATAATGATTGTTCTGTTGTGGTGCTTGTACCTGATTCTGCAAATGCAAAGTCCTTTGGCATCTCAGGCAAATCTGCAAGGCTATCCCAGTCTTCTTTCGTATTATCTTCTTCATCATCATCTGAGTCAAAGTATAAATCTTCAAGGATGTCCGAGTCAAGCTCAGTAAACAATTCTGGTAAATCATACTCATATGTTTCAAAGTCTCCTAGATGTCCAAGGTTTGAATTTTCTGAGGACAAACACAAATCTAAGTTCTGCAATGTTTGCGTTGGAGAAATCTTGTTCAGACTAACAAGCTGACTGAAACATAAATAAACAATGTTCATGTTTAGTTTAGAAATGGAATCAAATAATTTCTTTTGGTTGACATATGGGTTCCCAAAGTCTCCAAAATTTATCCTATGAGGTAGATTAACATCAAGGATTTTTGAAGTAACTTTCAAAGCTTGGCATGTATATGTCAGAGCAGCAGGAATCTCCAGAGCAAGATTAGCATGGACATCACTGTCTGCTTCAGGCCCTCTGGCTTCTTTTCGATATGATTTCAGCCATTCATAATATTTATAGTAATCACCAGATGCTGGCAATCCTGGGCCTGATATACAATATTCCATTTCAGCGAGATTTTTCTGAATCCACTGCCCTCCTTCATAAGTAAATTTTGTTGCTTCTTCTAAGTCCGTCTCTGCACTTTTACTTGCCTCCAGGACTAAATCATTAGACATGCCTCTTGTTGCAATGGTAAGCCTAGGTGGAGTACCAAACTCCTTGTAAACTGGCCGTATTGTAATAGGAAATATATCATGTTTGAGATTCTTCACAGCTTTCTTGCGAAATGAAATCACTTGTGATTCAAATTTCTTGAGCTTGTCTTTATAATCATTTAGCACCTTCAAAGTTGACTTTAATTGATTTTCTGTTGTGGCAGCATCTCTCTTTACCTTGTCAACTGCTTGGGCACGAACAGAATATCGCTTCTGCCTTTCTTCAAGTTCTTCTTTTTCCAATTCATTTTGTTTGTCCAAATTTTGGACGACTTCATTTAGGGTAGCCAATCTGAACTTCAGTGATAACAATTCAAGGCATTTCTTTTCATGATTTGCTCTCTGCTGGTGTAAATATTCTATTCTGCTAGTTGGCTCTTTTGTTTTCTCTACAGCTTCGAAAGTCTTTGATCTTTTCTCTGAATATAGTTCACCGTCCTGCTCAGTGGAATAAGAAAAACTTCCTTCCCGTACACAATCACAACACGTTAAGTTTCGTCTTGTGCTTTCACATAATGGACATTTTTCGACAGCAACGAGAAAGAGATCGGACATACCTTACTGCTTCAAAATATCTCAGAATTGTCCAATAATGGCAATAAAATTAATCGAATTCATGGCTTCAACTTTTTATATCCACAGCGAGCGGCCATCTTGACAATAATAATTAAATCTCAATAACAAGCGAGAACGAGGCTGGATGTCATCAGTGGATGAAATAAACATAGTGACGTCATTTCCATTGTTGCATTTGCTCTATCACAAATGAGAAAGTGCGAAAAACAGTTGTCCAAAACTTCATATAAAAGCCGTCTTTTGAGCGTCCCAGGGGGGGTACTCATTGACTTTCAATACGGGGGGGGGGTCCATGCCAATATTTGGGGTCCGAAATTTTATGTTCAATCAATATTTGGGGTCTGTGAATTACAACATGGACAAAAATTCAATATTTGGGGCCCACAAATCCGAAGGAAGGAAGAATCGTGCAATTTGGCCCTGAAGTTGCGAATCATGAAATAAATATTTTGGTATTATTCAAAAACTGAGAAAGATCAAGAAGCTCATATTGAAATCATTTAAAAACATTTCAGGGACCCGAGAAATAGATAACAATATTTGGGGTCTCCAAAACGTCAGACTCAATATTTGGGGTCCCCAAAACATCAGGTTTAATATTTAGGGGTCAGCAAAGAAATAGTGGCATGGACCCCCCCGTATTGAAAGTTAGGGAGTACCCCCCCTGGGTTGAGCGTTTGCATCACATTATGCAACAAGAGAGGCTGCAGAGCTGCAGAAATCTTCGTCTTTTGTCCCCTTTTAATACAAATCAATATGTGGCAAAATGTCCAAGAAATATATTGAGCAAGTAAATTTCTGGCCAAAAAGGTCGTAACTTGTAACTGCAGCCAACTACTATTCTCTCTACGTGGGTCAGTTTGTGGGTGAGGAAATGAGGACTCAAAGTTTCCTTGCAAGGAGAAAGATCTGAAAACGCGAGGTATCGAGGAGGATTTCTTTAAAATGCGAGGTCTCAAGGAGGGTTTCTATACCCCCATTACACCCACCAATTTGCTGCAGGAGAACTACACTGCCAATTATAATACCGTCAACAAATGCTACATCATTGCAAAACAGCTACGTCCGAAAAGAAGCCTTTACTCGTTGCAAAGGGCAGGCAAGGAGACTGGTGCAGAAAGATGCTACATTCCGAACTACTGCAAAATGAGACAACGAAAAGAGAGACTGCATAACATGTAATTTTTGTATTCGATAAATTTACAGGAATAGTGATAGTGTACATATTATACAGTTCCATAAACGAACATATATTTCCTCAGATATGTGCTGACTTTTTTATCTAAATACAACGACTTAATTGCGAAAAAGTTCTAATATCTCTGAAATAAATTTGCTTTTTGATACAATTGTAAATAACAGGCAGCCTCAACTGTAGTAAACTTTAGGATTGTTGAGACTGCACGCAGGAGGCTGTCTTAATAGACATTCCCAACAGAGATAATCTATATTTGGGATACTCTTTTCTGACATATAGTCTTCGTCAATTTCAACTCTCTGCAGTCTCATTTTTCCTGCTTGAAAAGTTTTCCATGTCGAAAAGGCGGTTTCATTCAAAGTGGGAAGCATTTGAAAATCAAATGTTGCTATTCAAAACAGCACCAATGTAAATAGACTTGTAGCTAAATATCTTACTTACTAAATTAACATGAAAGCCTGACCAAAAATTCGGAAATGATGGTGATAAATGTTGCCTTTGCAGCTTATAAGGAGTCTGTCATGTATCTGATTGGGTGATAAGGACAACACAAAGGATGGTAGAATTGAATGGCTGCTTGGCCTACTGACTTTCTACGACCGTAGAAAATGCTAACGATCAGCCTTTGTTTCAAGTATAAAGATTCATAAAGACATCCGTTGTGTTGAGCTCTGACTTTGTTGCAGCCAATCAGATACATGACAGACTGCCTTTAAAATACCAATTTAGTGCGTCCATTTATGGACTAGGCTTGTTTGAAAAAGCAATGTCCTGCTCTACAGTTAAGGCTGGAATAGACCTTTTAGCTATTATATAATTGAGTCTACTTATACTTATACATTCTATTCGAAAGGTTTGATTACAGGTTTTTTTATAAGAAACTTGGATCAGCACTTAGTACTAAAAGTTTCTTAATTTCGCATGAAAATTTCGGTGTTTTAGTAGCAAAAGTTTCTTAATTAGTTTCTTATTTTTTGGGCCTAAATTGCAGCATTGTTCGAAGTTGAGCCTTCTTCTCGACAAAGGGCTTCCATTTTGCATTGACATTGTCATCAAGAAGAAGCCATGCACATCAAGGCAAACATTTACCAATTTTGCAGTTAAAAGTCAAGAAAAGATGAAGGTACCTGTGTTAGAGAGACATAAAATAAGAGAGACATGCAGAACTAAAGTTTTATAGAGTTTCTTAACTGTTCTTGAGCGTAGTACTAGAGTTCCTTAAATTTTTGGTAATCGTAGTAATAGTTTCATATAAACCAGTTTCTTATAAAAAAAAACGTTTAAGCAGCGCTAGAACTTCAGTCATCATTACGCACATTCGAAAAGTCGTCAGATTCCTACACAATGTATAAAATATCACTCGATCCAGATTCTTTTGTAGGATAGCCAAAGGTCTGTTGTGACAAACAATAGAAATTCTGTTAGAAAATTCAGTCATATAATGTGTCCACACCATCACCAATCATTAGGGACTTCAAGCCATTTGGACAGCAACGCCAACCAAAACGTCGTTTGTATGATACAAACCAAGCATAGTGTTCTATATCTTACTTTCACATGTTCTCAAAAAGGTTAAGACAAAACCTCATTATTCAGTCAAGAACCTTGGAACAATCTCTTTTCCTTAAAAATTAACATTTAAAATGACCAAGTTTTACTTCAGAGACCTAGATCTCAAGAAAAGCACGTCAGAAACGGCATTTCCAAGTTGTGGACAACTTCGTGGTCTCTCAAGGGAACTAAATTCGTACGAAAAGCATGGAATCTATTGATGCTGAAGTTTGGAAACAAAGACAACATTGCGCTGCAATTGCAGTCACCGTCCTGGCTCAAAGTCCCTATTGGTAATAGAGTGCATAGCTCTTCTCCTCATAACTCTACACTCAAATAAATAATCTGCAAACTTTAAACTACATGTAACCCATCCCTGAATCTCCATCCAACATATCTGGCTCAGGATCCTCCTAAAATGAGAAAAGCAAAATGAGCTAAAAGAACCAAGAATGAGAGCTACCTATACCTGATTACAAAAAAAAAACAATATCGTTTTTGCTTGAGTTGCCGTAGCGTGAGGGTTTTATTGCAAACATCAGAATTAACTGATAAAACTATATCAATCAACAAAATAAAATGAGTCAAACATTAGGCTGGCTCGCTCGATGATTTCAAGAAAGTTTGCTAATTGCTAATAGCATGAGATCGCCCATATCACCTAATTTCTAACAGTCGTCCATTCCGCTCTGTCTTTTAAGTTTTGCCCAGGTACTTTCTAGTCGGTGTTTCTCTTCTCTTGATGAGTAATTGTATGATGTACAAGTGCTCGTTCTTCTATCACAATAATACTTTGTTGATTATAAGCAGCTTGTTTACTCTAAACCTTATTGGTTGAAAATGCATCACGTGTGATTCGAAACTTACTGGACTGTCACTTTTATGTCATGAAACCTGACTTGAGTCTTTTTATCTGGCCTCGTGATATCAACAGACCTAATCGGCTAAGGTTTGTTTTACCCATTTCAAGGCATGTGACCATGCTCTTGGGAAATTTTAGTATTATGCTACTTTTTGCACTCATGATACAACTTTGCAAGGCACGAAATATGTTAGAGAAATCAAAAGATGTTTTATCAAGAGATTGATCACATTACTTGAAATGGGTGAAAAGAAACCTTAGCCGATTTTGTATGTCACATAGTCTAGTAAGAATTCGTCATTTTAAAAAGAATAATATGTTTAACGAATCAAACCGCTTGTCGTCTTTCTATTGGCCTTACGAGTCAAAAAATTAGGTTTAAAGAGAAAAACGCAAAAAAAAAACTAAAAGAAAAAATGCATTGACAAGCATTTCAAAAACTGTCCGAAGGAAATGATGATTTTGTAAATAACCTTTGTGCAGTTAAAAGTAAACCAGTGACCTAAAAGTAATTCAATTTCATTGTGAAATACAGTAGTGTCCTGCATATAAGAAACAACTTTTTCAATTTCAGGTCTGATGCGTTGCTTATAAAATGAGATAAACTTGCAAATCAGGGTAAAGTTTCTTATTACAAAAACATATTTTGTTGAACCAGACATGATCTCTATTGATGATTATCATTTTGAATTGTATTTGTAAATTTTCACTCCCAGAAAGCGCTACAGACATTTCAGGAAGGTGCTTTTTGCATACACAATTCTTTTTTTTCATTTGAATAGGTACAGTTCAACAATCCATAGTTTTTAAATAAGAAACGATCTTTTTTCAGACCTGAACAAGTTTCTTATAAAATGGGGTATCATTTTGAAAATCAGGGTCTGTGTTTCTTAAATTTGTGTTTCTTATATGCGGGACACTACTGTATGCCTGAAACTGCTACTGACCTGATTCAGTTTCTTGAATTCGACAACTTGAGCAAAGATGTACTCGAGAATATGTTTAGCATCGCGCGAATCAGGGGCTAATTTGGTTGCTACACCAAGGATCTCACCGCATTCTCTGACGTAATATTCCAGATCTTCTTCGTTACCTGGGCAAAAATATAATCTGAGTTAGCAATATATCGCCAAATACCGATTCGTGAAAAATGCTGTAATAATTCATGCTTTCAAGGTACAACTAACTTACCAATAAGACCAGACGAAAAATTACCTGGAAATCTATATCCAGATTAGAAAACCATTTTGGCTTTTGTAGTGCTTATTATCTGTGGGTGTAATATAAAATGATACAATGTTCTTATTGATACTAATGCTATCAGAATGATGATACATTGTTCTCGGCCTGGCATAGGTTCCAAATCTTTAAAAAGGCTGGTGTAAAATTGAGTGACCTATTTCTTTGAACTGAATGACTTCAAAGAAGCTTTAGCTAATTATCTTTAATTCTACCGTTGGAATTTTCTGAAATCTTCAAGAGTTTCAGAATTAGAGTGTTTTTCTTCTTTTTCAAGAATTCAAGAAAAAATTTCAAAAAATCTTAACACCATCGTAATTTCTAAACTGTTTGACACAACATGAAATAATTTCGAAGAAAACCATAGTTTATGAATGCCTACAAAATGGTATCAAGCAAAAGTATGTCACTCATCTGGTTTATGATTTAGAACTTTGATGACGTCACATCCTCAAATGAGATGAAATGTAAGATACGCTGTAATTTCCAAAAAATATTCAAATTTTCTGAAAAGTCCAACGGTAGAATTATAGATAAGTATCTAAAGTTTCTTTCAAGCCATTCAATCAGAAGAAATAGGCCATTGAATTTTACACCCACCTTTTTACGCCGAGATAAAGATTTGGAACCTATGCTTCTCGGCCTGAGTTTGAATCTGCAAGTCTTACAGATGACCTTCGGACAGAGTTGCTTCTCTTATCAATAATCAAAGAATTGGAATGACCTCAAGTTCATTCCCTCACTGAGGGGCATGAATGATAGTAAACACAAATAATGTTCTAACTTACATTTATTTGTAATTTGTGCCAATCTGGATTTTTCAGATGAAAATGATTCATCAAGATCGAAGAGATCTAACGATGGAGGTGGTAGTTCTCGAAATTGTGGTGGAAATACCTGAAGAAAAGAAGAAATAAGGATGAATGTTTTCATAATGGAAAAAGGCAAATTTTGAAAAGTTGCCTCGAATACAGCAATTCCCGGCATATAAGAACCTACAAAAATAAGAACAAAAAGGTTGTTTTTCCTAGATTATGCAAATTGTAATTAAGAACCTGTTTCAGTTTGATGGAAAATATGTTCTTATAGCAGGGGTAGCAAAGTGGGCTTTGAATTGTCGTTATTAAGTTTATTTTTGTCCCAGTTAGCTGTTAAAGTTTGAATCTCCTCCCTGCTGTTTGGAAGCTTAGAATCAATTATTAGGTACATACTAACTTTGCCAAAACAAATAAAAGGGCTGAACATCTTTGGTTAAGATTCTAAAACGACCTACACAAGGCACCCTGAGTAAGAACCTTTATACCTTGAAATTAATCTTAGTACCTTAAAATAAGAACCTATTTCAGCTCGGCAAAAAAGTAGGTTCTTACATGCAGGGAATTACTGTAAGAGACAAATTTTACATTAAAATATAAAAGGCTTTAAATTTCAAAAATATTACAGGAAATGCACAACTGGGATACACAGGCTTGGGAACAAAACAGCTATGACAAATTTTTATCTTGAGCTCTTTTAACATGGTAATTGTCTTTTGTTCTTTTCTTTGGAGAAGGAACATTATATGCAGTATTTTACACATTTTATAATCCACAAGATTTTGATGGCAGTTGACCAAATTTTAAATCAATTTACAACTTTAACGACAAAAAGGTAACCAGCCAAGCTATCAGGTAGAAGATACCTACAACTCAAACACACGTAGAACATTTTTGCATAGTGTCGTGTCAAATGATTGAAAAACATTGACCGAATTTCAGGACGGTGAGATACAACCATCGTTCAGAACATTCGGCTTCCTGAATGGCTGTGGCGGCATACGCAATGCACAATGTTCCTCCATTTCTCTCTGTCCTGCGCTGTTGTAATGGCCTCGGTCATAGTCAGTCCTAGCTTCTCTTTAATCGTATTTGTCATTCTGGTTTTCTGTGATGGTGAGATACCCCTGATTTAAATTTTAAATCTAAATGATTCAGCTAGAATACTTACTGCGGGTTGTAAGGGTGGTAGCGGCGTTTCAAATTGTGGTGTGATTAGTTGAAGCTGTTCATGTTTGCATTTCAATTCGTTGAAGGCCCTGAGAAGTAAATAAACAAAATATGGACTGTAAATCTGGCAACGAGAGCAAAATACGTCTGAAACAATGACAAGCAGTATTTCTACCCTTTGATTATCCGCAATAATCTTTTTAAAGGGGCTCCGTCGTCAAATAGTAAACAAATCCGTAAACTCGCACGTGTCGCCGCTTATCCATTGTTCATCCATTGTTCTCTGCAGTTTGTTTGGTGGCTTCACCCAAGCCACCAAAAAGTGACCGTTAAACATCCACTTATATCCGAGCAATCGCAGAAGTTATGAATGTTTGGTTTGTTCATAAGTGAAGTACAATGATTAATGCCCAAACAGCAACTTTCATTTTGAAAAAAATACGAAAATCCTGTGTGATATTACCTTTTAAAAACCGCAAAAATCGTCGTTTTGTTTACATTTTGGCGACGGAGCCCCTTTAATAAAAGAATCTGAATCTGAAGATATTTTTTTATAATTTGAAGAATATTCGAATGTGCACAATGGTGATAGAAGCTCTAACGCCACTGAATCAAATCTCTACGGTATAAAAATGTATAAAAAACATTGCTCGACCCAGGCCCTTTTCAAGAATAGCTATAGTTATATTGCTCCCAGCAGATATAAATTCATGAGTCAAATATCGTTCAGCGTGAAGCTTAAAAAGAACAACTTAACAACCTTCCAAACTTTCTAGATTCTTTCTTTTGGATATGTGAAACAAACACTTCATATACTCACCTCACAACAGCTGGCACAGAATTTGTATCAAGGGAGTAAAGATTTTCATGGAACATCTGACTGTAATCTCGTGGAATCTAAAGACGCAAAAAAATTATGAATCGAAGGTAAGCTAAATTAATCTGGTTCTAAACATTCTTTACAGGGGTAGCTTCAAAAAATTAGTTACCCAAATTATGAAAACGAAAGTTTAAGCATTTTCGTAATTTTCAGAGCATCAACAAATTGCGAAAATATAAATACCGAGTGTCCCAAAAACTGTATACGGATTTGGTTTACTCCAGCGATGTGAATTTAGCTTTAATCAATGGCTAATCACTCTCGAAATGTTCCTCGATAGTTAACTTGAACATAGATACCTCGTTTGTTGGTATTGGTGCTTTGAGAGCAGAGGTATCAATCTTGAAAGCTCAAATTTGCATCCGCCTGCAAACCAGAGCTTTGGCCTTTTGGCCTAAGCAAGTTTCTGAAGCACATCGAAATTACGAACTGAAACTAATGACAAATCAAGAAACTGCCCAATGGGTGACTGGGGGTGACTTCTGAAAAACAAAATAACAGAATAACTAATATTGCTCAAATTTTATCAAGGATATCGTTTATTTATACGCTGCCAAAAGGCTAACGCACTGGTTTGCAGGAAGAGGCAAATTTAAGCTTTCAAGATTGATATTTCTGCTCTCTACGCACTAATATCAACAAACGAGGTATCAATGTTCAAGTTAACTATCGAGGAACATTTTAAGAGTGATTAGCCATTGATTAAAGCTAAATTCACCAGCGTTGGAGTCAACCAAATCCGTATACATTTTTTGGGACACCCGGTATAACAAAACTAAGACGATCTGAAACTATTTAATCTTCCCACGATAAAATCTTCAATCAGTTGTGTCATATTCCCCAGTTGGGAAAATAGGCGAGATGGAGAGACCATGCACAGTGGTACACTGTTAGAGCTGACCTGAATATAAATTCAGTTAACAAGGTATTTACAAGTACTATAGCAATTATAAGTTATAGAAGATATATTTGAATGTCTATTGACGTCATTTCCTCCAGTATCTGAATATTACAAGTTAGAGAATAGAACGAAGTAAATAGACTAGCGTACCTCATCTCCCTCTTGCAAACACACACGCAGCCTATCACTTAACTGCGTACTGTCTGGTATGAAGAAGTAGTCTGCAATCTAAAAGAAATGAAATCATATTTCAAATGATAAAATTAAAGATAACCAATTCTAAATAATTTTCCAAAAATACAACCAATTGCTGGTATACAAAGTGGTGCCTATCAGCCAACTAATGAGCCTCTATTCATCTTTCAATCAATCAATCAATTAATCAATCAATCAATCAATCAATCAATCAATCCATTAGTCAATCTATCAATGATTAATAAATAAAACGATTAGCAACATCCTACTGCATGAAGACATGTAGTTGGTCACTAAATCCGTAGATTTGCATCAGCGATAGGACACCAAGAGTGTGGATCACTGTAAAAGTTTTATCAATAGCAAGCCACCTTAACCAATTGTTTGTTGCGTGTTTTTAACTTATTTTCACTTGGTAGCGAACGACCTTATCACTGATTCATGATTTTTACGCTTAAGGTGGATCTGCATTTAAGGTGGCTCACTACCGAAAATTTCAAAATCATGAAACAGTGTGAAACTTCCAAGTAAAAATAAATTAAAAACACACACAACGCAATTGGTTAAGGTGGTTCGGTACTGAAAAAACTTTCACAGTGATACACACTCTTGGTGTCCTATCGCTCATGAATTTGTTAAAGGGTCTGTTTCATCCAGCATGCCTTGCACGTGCCATCTCTTGGTTGGCCTTTGTTGCCGCCATTTTCATGGCCCATGAAAATGGCGACAACAAATGAAAACCAAGAGACGGCACGTGCAAGGAATGCTGGATGAAACAGACCCTTTACCATTAGTTGACGGAGTTAAACAACCAAATCAAGTCTAAAATTACCATTGTGCATGATGATTTCAGCACGTGCGTGGATATTATTTAGCAAGGGGCGTAATAGCGTGCGTGGATGTTTTCTCTGCCTTATTCATATAGCTCCTCCGTTCATTCACTTTGAGATTTTACCTTTATCTTCCAACTTAGCTTACCTCTGGGTCTTCTGCATCGATGTTATTTAGCTGGAAGTCATCTGTTGTAAGCCATCGTAAAATCACATCCTACAATCAAACAATAAGATGTTTTTTTTATTCATATAAAATATTACAATACATCAATACATTCTACCATACTATTTAATTACTATACAACGATACGGGGACGATACCATGAGGGGCAAGAGACAATGACTACCCCATGGCCAATACATAAAGATGCACACCGTTAAACAAAAATACAAGGGACATTAACTAAACTAAAATAAATAATTGGCTACGAATACACAATAAAACTGAAAAACAGTAGGTGCTTATGTATGGGAGTTTGCAGCAATGGAACATTTCAAAGCGTTCTGTAGCATGAATGAATTTGAGGGTTGCCTCGAGTAGCTTTTTATTGTCGTCGATGGTTAACCTTTTGTGTCCATACAGATTGAATTTGAGAAATAAGATGTCAAACATGAAGATGTGTACTGAGAAGAACAACACGAGGCTAAACATTAATAAAAGACATAACTCATAACTATAGTTAAAAATTGGTGCAAATCAAGGCTAAAAAGCTATTCTTTGCCGTAAAAATGTTGTTTATTTGTTAAGCATTGAACAGACTTGATACTTTTGTTCTTGATGATCTTACGCCTTCAATAGGAAAGATTTCGAGCAGGTCTCAAAAGCATCCAAGACATTAAGACACACAATGACAATAACTGAAACAAACTCAAATTAGATGCTGTGTGTTTCAGCCCCCCTTCCCTTCCCCCAATTTCTAGAATATCGTATCTTAATGTTTTTGCGTGACAATTATTAAGGCCTTACCTGAACTTTGTTGTTTTCTTCTTTATCAAGATACTGATCGCTGAAGATATGAACCGATCCTAGCACAGATAATTTTCCTTTCGAGCCCTGAAAGAAATTAATATTAATACAACTGAGATTTTTTAGTAGCTGCATGCAAATTATTCTTTCACTGGAACAACATTAACGATTCAAATGTATTTCCATAATGAGGATGACCAAGGCTAGGGAGCTAAATACATAGAACAGCAGAATGGTCCCAGACGAAAGGAGCTCTGGTTTTTTTTTTAATCTATGTCGCCAACAAGATAAGGCATCTCCTGTTCTACGCACTGTTGACATTCTCACAAAGTCCTGTGATAAAATTTCAAAAAAACTTTATCTGACATACAGTATTTCCGTGCAGTTTTGAGCATCAACACTATATTTGAAAAACTTACATTGTCGTTTTTCCGATGGAACGCTTAATGTAATTCTAAGTGTTTTCCCTACTTTGATCGAGCATAAAATTGGCAAATTATATGGATATACCCTCGGATATACCAAGTAAGAGAATATGCAGTATAAATGATACGAAATAACAATATCTTTTTACCTTTGATGAATGAAAAGCATTTTTACCTTTGATGAATGAAAAGCGCAGATTGGTCGATTCAGAGGAAAACAAACACTACCAGTTGATAAAACGGAAACAGCTCGCTTGTCGACAGTTAATGTTGCACCAAATGGGTAAACGAAACTCAAGCATCTAGAAAGGATAATGAGAACTAACATACTGTAGGTTGTATCAAAACTATCTACAGTACCGATTTTAACAGATTCAGAAATACAACAAAAGATTCATTTCAGGACCTGGAAAACTACCGGGTGCGCCAAAATAAACTATGCACGTTTGGCAGGCCATAATAAATCGTACACTGGACCGATTTTGAAGATTTATGACTTAATCTTTAGCAGAAAGCCTGAATTAGATTCTAGGACATTTTGCAAGTTTTTCCGTTCTCTGTTTTTAGAGCTAGAAGCGAGTTTCTTAAAACGTTCGTTTTCGAAAACATTGAAAACGATAAAAAACGTCGATCAAACTGCCCAATTTTATCCCACTTCCTTTCTCTCCTCCTTTCTTTCCTTTTCACTCTCCTTTCCTTCTCTTCTTTCCCTTCCATTTCTTGTCCATTTACCCTTCTTCCTTCATGGGAAATTGAAGCATTTCAGCTACCTTCCTGGTAGCGTCACTACCACACTACTGCGTTCTTTAGCCTTGTTCACACAATACGGTAAAAATCTTTCATCTTTAAGATAACGTCATGATGACACATGATGATGATGACCATACAGTATCATCATAGACAACATTATGATGACAGGACTTACTCATGTCCTTGCGTAACATCGCTAGCAGATATAGATGAACCAGGAATCTTCTTGCCTGCAGCTTTGTTGATTTCCCTAAGAGAAACCAGCAATATGCAAAAATTATAACAACCTTTTGCTTTGAAAGTTGCCCTAGTCTGTAAGTCAAAAATCTATAAAACTCTGCAGGTCTTCATATTAATTTATACGCAACAGAACAATTTTCCAAATTTGAGTTAACATATATTTACGTACATCTGCTAAAAATGACGAATCTTAGCTCGGAATCCGATTAATTTGTTAATGTTGTCAAATATGAAAAACCATTGGCCATGGAATGAAGAGATGTATGTATGTAGTATCAACTATTCAAAATTATGCTTTGTTCTTTTTCTTGCAAATGAGAACAATGAATCTTTCTTTGTCAAAATGGGGAAAAAGACAGTAAGTTTTCTTTTACCTGTTTAAAACTCCGTTTGGAACATAGGCTTCTTTGGGAAGAAAGTATTTGTAATAACTTGTTCTGACCACAGCATCTGCAACAAAAGATAGCATTCATTGATAAATATGGAGTCCACAAAAATCTTGCAAAGAACAACAGCCTGCCATATCAAAACAGTATACTGATAGTTTAAATTTCTTCCAATTCCATTTTACTGCCATGTTGAGAACAAAAATGTAAACAGTAGCAATTTTTGAGTTAACATAGATCTAAAATTTTACAATAATAGAACATTGTTACAAGACGATACCACAAGTAGAATGAGAATACATTGCAACCCCATGGCTTTAACAATTAACTTACAGTACATTGTTTACATGGAAATAGCAAACTAACAAGACTATTACAGGATACACAAGCTATGGAAGGAAATAAAGGGTAGGAGTAGGAGAGGAAATGTAGTAGTTGGCAACAAATTATAAACAAATCTATAAACTGCTATCCACAGACCTGAATTAACCATGACTCCATAATCCTCAAGCAGAAAATTGATATTGGTCTTGAATGAATTCTCTCCACCTTCACTCATCATTACTATTACATTACCACCATTGTCTATGTATTGTTTTATTGCATCAAACTACAAAGAAAAGATATCAATAATGGCTTTCAAATTTAATGAAAAATGCATCCAGTGAATTGATCAAAATGACACCTTTTGGAAAACCAGGAGATAATTAGAAATTAGAGATTAAAATTGTATATTGATAAAATGTTTTCTCACAATCTGATTTAAATTAAGTTACAATACCATCTGAGAAATTTTCATTCCTTTTACCAGGTGTAAAATATGGTTCTCTCTTCTAAAAGTGAGATAGGGATTTCTAAAAATGTCCACTTCCCAAAGTTACAGAAAGAAACCAACCTCACTAGCTTTGAACTTTTCCCTTGGACCAGCAAAGACAACTACTTTTCCAGCAGACAGCCTGTCAAGTGTGATTTCATCTTTGTTCCTGAAAATGTTCAAGTGAAAAAATTATTTTCAATGTTCATTTAAAGTTTCCAGCATCAAAACAAGTCAACCATAAAAGACAGAAATGTCACCTTTAGGCAGACAAGAATAATCACTGAGAAAATCAAGTCAATGTGCTGCTTGAAAGAGCTAGATTTTCTCATGTTGTACTATATAAAGAATTTGTAAAACATAACAATAAAGGACCTACATCACAACTTTCCAGTTGACTTTTAATTTTCTTGTCCATGATTTGAATCCACTGTTTGGATTGAATAATTCCTTTTTGGAACAATCAAATATGATGGTGGGTGTTCCACCACTTGCAGCATCAGGATCAGGCTAAAAAACAATAGGGTAAACATCTACAGTAGGTAAGGGGCTGATTATAAGGAGCATAGCTAGTGCATTTAATCAACTGTGACAGTTTGTCCCAGGATCCAAGGGTCCATAGAAGTTACAATGCTTTGTATACTTTTGATTACATTGCAAGTGGGCTGGCCTGGTTATTTGAAGATCTCCTATGCTGCCTACAGGGACAGCCTGCAAGAGATGGGCTGGTAAGCTACACATTCTTCAAGATTCTTCATGTAATCAAAGACCAGGCTGCCTTAGCAAAGCGGGCTGAGAAATCCGAGTCTGATAAGTTTGCAGAGTGTACACAGAAGATGTATGCCTGGCTACTGTTTTAAAAACAATAATTCAATTGTTCTTCCATTGTTATACATTGAATAAAATCTTCTCTTCCGCACAAACAACATAAATGGCAGTCTGGGAGAAATCTGCATTGCAATACCTGCACTTTATGAATCGGTTATACAAACCAAATCTTGCATACATAGTCGTCTGGGCTGGGCTAGAATACTCAATACAATTTTTCAGATCATTTTAACCTAACTTACATGGCAATGTAATTTAAATTTCGTTCTTTTCATGTTGGCTACTACTTTACATTGGATCAGAAAAATACTGTTCTTTCTAATTCTTTTTGATTGATAAAATAGAAAACAAACGGGCCTAAAAAAGTCCTTCCAAAACTGAATGATTTTTAATCGATTTCTTCGGCATGCAGTCTTACTCTCTTGAAACTTGAATAGCTTAATAAATATCAGATAGGTTGATTAAGTTTCAGACATAAAAAGGAAAGAATTTGAATCAAAATCATGCATAAAAATACGATACCTGCATATTTGTGATGGGAGCCATTGCAAAGTTTACTTGTTACCAAGCAGCAACTGCGGAGATTTTGGTCAGCGGAAGCCAAATTGTGCCTCGGTTTCAACTTCCATTTCATTGAGGCCGCGACGGAGGACCAGTCACCAGAAACCTGGCCTAAAGCAAAAAGATCACAAGAAAACATATCAAAATGGCAACATATTCGAATAAAGAAGAAGTCAACGAACACATAAACAACCTTGTAACATGTCTGAAGCGTGGAGAAATAAGAGGCAGTTATGACATTGCTATGAAAACAGTTTTGGTATTGAGAAGAGTAGTAGGCCAATTAAGATGGAGTACTGCGAAGGAGCTTATGGATTTTGTACGGGAAGCAGGGAAAAGTTTGATAAATGCACAACCTTCAGAAGATGCTGTTGGGAATATGGTTCGAAGGATTTTGAAGATTATAAGGGAGGAATATGCAACTGCAGTTGGGAAAGGAGAGGGTAAACAGTATAAGTTCTAAAAAATGGGGCACATAATCCGAGCTGCCAAGCTATGCTATGTTGAATTTGACGCCACAGGCCCAAGAAAATCCTTTGTCCTTATCACAGGGGGGGGGGGGTTCTTGGCCAAATTTTGGGTAGGAATCTGCCAGGCGCATATATTCAAAATGGTACCGTTGGCAAGACTAATCTTTACGAAAATAATACCCTTGGCTAGACCAATTTGACCATTCTCTGGACCAATTTTTACAAAAATGGTACCATTGGCTAGACCCATTTTGACTATTTCCTGGACCAATGTTGTCAAATTTGTACCAAATATGATATCATGACCGTTCGCTAGACCAATATTGTCAAAAATGACACCCTTGGCTGGACCGTCGCAAGGCCAAAATTGCAAAAATGTATACCCTTGGCTAGACTAGAAGTCCGAAAAAGTATACCCTTCGTCGGCACATCCCCAGGTACCTTTACTATGGAAGAGCCCCCCCCATGGTCCTTATTATATTTTTGAACAATGATTCTGCCATGAAATACCAGAGTTTGAAGTCTTTTGGCTTTTGACCACGTTTTGACCACTTGCGGAAACGGTATAATTGCAAAACTTGGTTTCAGACCAGTTTGCATTCTTTGCAGTGCACATGGAAGACTTCCCAGCGCCACTTTGACTGCTTCCAGCCGCAGCCGTGCCATAACTCTGTAAAAACGCACAGTGGACCCAGAATGCTAAGTTTTGGAAATAAGTCTTTAAAACAGGAATATGGCAAGATAATATGGTGATTTATAATCAATCGAAAGATATAAAAAAGCGGAGTTTGAACATTGAGACAAATATGAATTTTGGGGTAAGAAAAGGGGGTTTAGTCCCCTGGGAATTCCAGCAACTTCTTTGTTTCGAATCTTGCAAACTTCAATCTTATATCATCTGAGAGTCCATTATCTCCTGATGCCAAATCTGAAAACCGCATGTTCATGTCATTTGTGCTTCTAAAGTTATAAGTCATATTTAACAGACAGATAATAGATATATCTGCTATGGGCAGTAACCTACACTAGGATTCAATCTTTGGTAAATAATTCCAAAATGATGCAATTTACAAGAAATTGAACTACATATTCGAAATCAGGAGCAAATGTGCTTTCAAATGATGTAAGATTGGTGTCGGTACGATTTGAAACAAAAAAGTTGCTAGAATTCCCAGGGGACTAAAGCCCCTATTCTTCCCTCAAAATTCAAATTCATGTCGATTTTCAAACTCCGCTCTTTGAGAACTTTCTATTGATGCCTGTTTGACCATACTTTGATGAAAATTACAAACATTATAGCAAAAATATTTTTTGTCCTTCTACTTTTTGGAATACAATACAAAAACATTATATAGGAGGACATTACATAAAACATAGCATTGCTGCTGCACAATCATAAGACCTGACAGCATTTTGAAGAATATTGCCAAATATCATTGAGTTTAGTTTAGGGGGCCCGTTGTGCAGGGATTGGACTCTAATTTGTATGTGAATTGAAAATATTTGGTAAGTATTGCCTATAACATGAATAAGACCATGGATATTTGCCTCCTACGACCCTAAAATTGCTATTTTCTCGGGAAAAAATTGTCGTATTTTGAAGCTATTGAGTGCTAATTCTAAATAACCCCAATTCAGTCTATCAAAAGTCATTTGTAAAGGTTCTTTGAGCTATTCATACCTGCATAGGAATCATTTGCGAACTTAGGTTGTTACCGAGAGAACAATCATTGGGTTTTTTAATGGGTAGGGGTAGCCGTTGATAAAGTATAGTATGGTTCTCTTAGTGCTGACCAAATTCATAATTGTTATGCATCATTCGAAAGCTTATTAAATAAGCTTTCCAAATATCATATGGTTTAGGGGCCCATGGGTCGGGATCGGACCCTAATTTACATTTTCACTGAAAGTATGTGAGTAAAAACATGGGGGAAAACCGTGGGTCTTTGCCTCGGACAACCCTAAAATTCGTATTTTCCTCATAAATGTTTGTCTTTTCAAGCCCTTTAAATGCTGATTTTGAATGATCCATCAATCTAATCCATCAAAAACCATATGTGAAGGTTCTGTCGGCTATTCCTACCCTTTTAGGAGTCATTCTGTGGACTTAGGTTGCTACAGAGAGAAGGTCGCCGGGTGGGTGTACCTGTCAATAAAATGTAATTTATTTTTAAAGTGCTATCCAAATTCATAATTGTTATACATCATTCGAAAGCTTATCAAATAAGCTTTCCAAATATCATATGGTTTAGGGGGCCCATGGGTCGGGATCGGACCCTAATTTACATTTTAACTGAAAGTATGCGAGTAAAAACAGAGGGAAAAACATTGTGTCTTTGCCTCGGACGACCCCAAAATTCGTATTTAAATTTATAAATGTTTGTTTTTTCAAGCCCTTTAAATGCTAATTTTGAACAATTCATCCATCTAATCCATCAGAAACCAGTTATGAAGCTTCTCTGAGAAACTGTATGCTTCTAGTGTTGATTTTATGGAGACAGGTGATTTTTGCGAAATAATGTAACCAAAGTTATGAGTCCTCTGATCTTTGATAAACCCCATCACTTCAAAAAACCATATTTTTACTTAGAAAAGAGATACTGACATGCGGTTTTTTGCGTTTTGTCCGTCTAACTCTTGTGCTTCAAATAAATAATGTAAACTGCTATAAAAGAACAAAATATTTTTGACTTATTTCCATCCCTGGGTCCACTGTGAAACGCCAACCGCGGCAGTTTGTTTATTTTATACAATTTACAGTAGTACGCAATCATAGTACCCCTAACCTTCAGATGTGCCAGAATTTGCTTTAGATGCTTTAGAATGAGCTTCTCCACGCTGAAATCAAAGAATGCAACCTGGGTTTCAGAGACACAAAAATTTAGACAGAAGGTTTTTCCACTGAACTTGCATCATATTTGAGGAAAATTGATTAAGTTTAATCATTGAAAATTAGCAGCCAAAATTTCCATTGTTGTTGCATTATATTTGTTACCATTTGTGTTTTTGTGGAAATAAAAAGATTCATATAAAAAAGGATAAAAACTAGCACACTTCTTATCTAACGTTTCATTTTTGCTTCATCAGAATTGCCGAAAGCGAAACGGTAAACTTGTGTGCTGTATGTTTAGATATCTGCAGGAAAAGAACGTGGATCCCAATGCCTTTGAACTTAAATTTGTTTTCTAAAATATTTGTTTCTTTCAGCTGGTGTGAGCGAATCGCTACAAGGTTTCCTGCTATCAGACAAGAAAGTTGGAGATTTCACTGCACCTGCTCCTTTGCTCAAATCAGTAGTTGTAGACGCAATCAATGAACTCATTAGTGAACTAGAAACAAGCAATGACAACATTGCTAAGCAAGCATTAGAGCACATTCACTCAAATGAAGTCGTCATGACAATGGGCAAATCCCGGACAGTCGAAAAATTCCTCAAGAATGCAGCCAGGAAGCGTAAATTTAGCGTCATTGTCGCAGAATGTGCACCGTATTATCATGGACAAGAACTAGCGAAAAAACTCGCAGAAAATGATATCGAGACCACGGTGATAACAGACGCTGCAATTTTCGCGATAATGGCTCGTGTCAATAAGGTTATCATTGGTGCTGACACTGTGATGGCAGATGGCGGCCTCAAAGTAGTGAACGGCGGGGGAGCTCTTGCATTAGCTGCCAAGCATCATTCAGTACCCCTTATTGTTTGTGGGGCACTCTTCAAGTTATCCCCGCAGTATGTGTGTTCTTACGACCAGGATAACATTAATAAGTTCCTCTCGCCTCATGATGTGATGGAGTTTTCTGCAGGAGAGATTTTATCCAAGATTTCGATAACGAATCCGGTTTTCGATTACATCACGCCGGATTTAGTGAATCTGTTTATTTCAGATGTCGGCGGAAATGCACCTTCGTATGTTTATAGACTTCTTAGTGAATTATATCATCCGGATGATTATGTTGTTTGAGAAATCTATGTATAAGTTAGATCGCTTCAAATCTATTCCGTTGTCTGTTTCTTACTGTTCCCATCTCTGCTGAGTTGCATTCTGGTGACATGGTTAAAAATCCCTGAAAATCATTTGTCTAAGGAATCGTCCGACTTCATCGTGTTTTTGGCCGAATTGTACATTTTATCTGCAGTGTAAGCATTAGGATGCCGCAATTTTGGAGATCAGTTATTTTGCAATCGAATTCGGCTGATCATTGAGGAACAACTTCCATAAAGCTAGGTTCTTTTATGCGGGTTTCTACTGTAATAAGTAAAACTCACAACTCACACCTTACCATATCACTCTCTTGAATTCTTTGGCATATTTTGTGCCATGAAAACTTGCGCCATGAATGCAAAAAGTAGTACAATAGTATGGTCACTTGACTTGAGATGGGTAAAACAAACCTTTGCCCATTTTGTCAATAAATAATGGCAGATATCCCCCAGATATCGCTCCACACATTTAAAATGAACTCTTTATATCAAAAGATCCGGTTTTTCTGAATATTTAATCGAAACATTCGGCACTTCATGCTTTCAGCATCAAGTCAGCAAATTATTTTATCGTTGAAGTGCCGGTATCTAAGCGCTTTTATTGGGTTTTTCCACAACTTGCTGCCATTTAAGAGATTTCGCTGTGCCGAAAGTTAACCGATTGATTCGGACGGTCCCCAAGCCATCAGGAAACAGGACGTCAGAAGAGATAGTTCGTGGAAACACTTAAAATGTGGAGCCTCGCGACGATCCGTCCTTTGCTTTTCACAATGACTATCGATAGCAACCTTTCACATCGAAACTGTTAAATTAAATATAGTGTTTCCTACGTTTCAAAAATTTCCCCCAACACTACGACAGAAAATGAAAACAATGAACAAGAAAGTTGATATTTCATCAAATATATTGAATGAACAGTAATAACAACACCCCCGTCTAAGTGCCCCGGTACATTCTACCCCGGTGATTTCCTCGGTGAAAAAATTGGAGCAAAATTGGTCCCCGGACAAGACGTGAATCTCCCTGGTACAAAATGCCTCACAAGTGAAACCTCGGCTGCAAGTTGGTGAACCCCGGGGAAAATTTTGAGGAAATATTTCCTCGTAGAACCACTAACCCACCAATAATTATGCCGTCCTCGTTACATAATTTGGACTCCCCGGTGAACATTTGACCATTCTTCTCGGTCACTAGAACCCCGGTGAACATCTGACATCTCACCGGGGCACTTAGACGGGGGTGTATAACAGATAGCCAACGGTATAATACATATGTGATGTGGACATTCTCGCGCTAAAGAGATCTCTTAGGATCTGTATTTCTAAAGAACCCTCACAATTTGTGTCCGATTGTCTACAATTTATAGAACTCAACAATAAACACTTTCGCACTCCCTAAAGATCAAAATATACCAAAAATTGAACAAAACATTTTATAAAATCCTGCAAGCAATGTGTCCAAAATGCAGCTAACCCTCTACTATCTAGATGATTTCTTGGAGCGGCTTCTTGAGCCTCTTGATGTTGTCGGCCGTTCTTCAGAAGATGCGCCCTCAGATGAGCTTTGAACAGCTGTACTCGTATCTCTTCTTTCTGAAAGGTGAAATAATTCTCTCAAAATCTTACTTGCAACTGCCAATCAGATTGCCTATGTGACCAGCCGATCCCAGGGCCTTTTCGTCTCCGTCCGGATGTGACAAGGGGCCATGGGGACGAGGTTGTCATGATGTAATAATGGATGTCGTTTTTCATTTTGATTTCTACTGCAGTACTTGTCTTGTATTAGTTAATTAGTTCCGTATGTTGTATTTCATTGTAATTAACGTTTGTCTTTTGCATTGTATGCAGTGGAATTTTAAAATAACTGAAACTGCTCTATTTTCAACAGCATGGGATGAAATATGCAGCACTCGTAATAGCAATCATGTTCCCAAGATTGTGACAACATTAGCAGGGAAGATCGTTAGGCTCTAAAGAATCAAAATAGCAATGCAAAATGGTCATGTGCAGATAGCATGGTAGAGTGATTCTTAAAAGAAAATTCCACTTACCGGTGTCTTCTATTCTTTCAACAATATGTGGAATATCGTGAAGCCAAACTGCCGAACAACCAGGACATTTTCTTGCTTCGGGAGCTCTGTGAACAAGATAAAGCATTGTTCGAAAAAAGTCATGGTAGAATTACGACAAAGCACCTTAAAGAGCGATTGTCCCCCAGGGTCCCTTGCGGGCACGCTGCCATTTGAGACTATACCGGGTGTCCCAAAATGATGTATTATTGTTTGATCGCTTACATGTCCATAACCAATGAACCGATTTTCAAAAAATTTGTTTTATTTGATTGCCTAAAGGCTAAATTGTATTTTAAGATGTTGGTTGCAGTTTTACCATGGCGTTTTCGTGTCGAAAAGAAGATTGACAAACTTGCTCAAATTCAAGCCTTAGATGGCATGAGAAAGAAACAGCCTATTTTTCCAGTCAACATTTTAGATCTGAAGCAAAAGGCTGAACTCGTATTCCTATTCTCTGAATTCAGTATTAACTGAATTCGTATTCTCTGAACTCCATATATTCTATGAACGACATATAAGTTCAGCCTTTTGCATCACATCTAAAATTTTGACTTTGAAAGAAGGTCGTTTCTTTTTCATGCTATCTAAAGCTTGAATTTGAGCAGCTTTATCGATCTCCCTTTCGACATGAAGAAATCGGCCTAAACCACAGCCAACATCCTCACATACAATTTAGCCTTTCGGCAATCGGATATGATAAAGTTTTTGAAAATCGGTTCATTGGTTATGTAAATAGAAGCAATCAAACGATAATACATCATTTTGGGACATCCGGTATATGAAAATCAAATTTAGCATTTAAAGGGAATAGACATAGCTATATCGACAAGCTGCTGTAAATAGGCTGAAGAAACGCCCACAAACCCATTGTTTCCTTCGCCACGCAATGAAACGGTAGGCATCAAAGTTGTTGAATACAATAGATAATGTTTTTAACTTGGCCCGGGCCAGCATTTAACTATGTCGATTCCCTTTAAAGGTAATGGACACGGGTATATACGTCCATCTGTAAAAAGAACAAAGGGAGCCCCATGCACTCTTTATCTTCTTAGCTCTTAAACGTGTCAATTTCACTTATTTCAATTACTTTTTTACTCTTGTCCAACCACTTGTTCATGGACACATCTTTTAACCCATGCCGATTACCTTTAAGCGAAAAATAGGGATTTAGCATGCAGTAGTTGAAATTAGGCTTCGATTGGCTCTTCCGGCAGTTCAACTTGTGCACAGTGCATCCATATTTTTGGCTTGGCCAAACTTGATTTTCAGACAATCGCAGCGTGCCCGCAAAGGACCCTGGGTGACAATGGCTCTTTAAGTTCCTTTCAAGCCATTTAATCCACAGAGATTGAGACAATAGTTGTTTAGACAATGGAGATTAAAATGAAAGGGAATCGATATTGTTGAAAGCTGGCCAATGCTTTGGAAGGAATATGGGAAAGGAAAGGTATTTTTGTTGTGGAGAAGAAGGGATAACTGAACATATTTTAAAGTGCAGTAAAGTTATGAAAGTACTCAAGAGCATAAGCGTACGGGGCGGGGGGGGCCGGGGGGGCGGCAGCCCCCCCAATGTTGGAAAAATCATTGAAAATCAGCCCCAATCGGGCAAAAATCTACCCTCAGTTGGGCAAAAATGTTGGTAAACAATGGACTTTGTGTCGGGCCGCCCCCCTAGATTTTTTCTTCCCGTACGCTTATGTCCTCACGTGGGGGGGGCCATTATGGCCCCCCTTAAGTATATCCAAAACCAATAGAGCTATGAAGTTGTAACTTGGTAGATAGTATCTCCAACCTATTGTGCATCTAATTAAGTAATTATATTCCAATTAGTCACGTGACCTGTTGCTAGGCAACTAATTATATTGAGACAAGTCTGCAATAAGCTTCTGTGGGAACTAATATATTATCCAATATTTCTAAAAAACAAAGTTTATCCTAATAAATGATTTATATTCTAGTATAGCAATATATTTCCTCACAAAACACTGCATTTATCTTTAATTTTGCACATATATATTCAAACAATGACGTCATAAAGATCTATGACGTCATTGTTCTAAAAAACTATAAATGTTAATTAAAATTAACAAACTATATATCATATGAAAGGTCTTGACAAGAGCAATTCAATGAGACTAATTAGAACAAAATCAAACTAGGATTCGCCAAATTAGAAGCAATTTACTGTTTTCTTTTGTTACCTCTCTCCAAATAAGGGCAATTGATGGTCATGTGACACATCAAATTAGAAAAAAATTTCAAAATATTGTAGGTAATTGAATTTTAGGAAAAGTCAATAAGTATCAGCCCTCTAACTGCAATGGTGTAAGCACTGTATAGCAATGTATGGTTGGGGGGGGCCATAATGGCCCCCCACCACGTGGAATAGGGTTAACAATGATAATGCTTGCTGGGAACAGTAAAGTGGGCGATGAAAAAATATTCAAAGGCTAAGTTAAAAATATAATCTATCGTATTTGATAACTTTGACGCGTGTCATTTCTTTGTGTAGCTAAAGAAACAATGGGGCGTTTCTTTAGCCTATTTAATAGCGGTTAGTCGATATAGCCATGTTGATAGAAAGTTTAAGTTGTTAGAAATCAACCCCCTGTTTTTGATTAATTTCGACTGGTTTAGATCTGCCTGATTTCGCTAAATCCTGATCTTGGTCAATTTGCCCTGTCGATAAAAATAGCAAAAATATTAGAAATGTACATTGTAGCCAGGATATTTAACTACAAACAACATTTAAGTAATTGATTTCGATCAATTAGTCTATTTCATGTAAGAAGTTTTCTCGGTTCCCGTTTTGCTGGGTCACCCGGTAAATCGAGATGGGATATCTACAGAAACAGGACTTATTACTTACCTTCCTTTGAAGAACCTGCTTGCACAATATAAATGGATCCTTATTCCACAATTACCACATGACTGGCCCTAAAATTTAATCAAATAAAGTTGTCATAGTGAACATTTGCTGCATATATACTGTATCAGGTGAGTAAAAAAACACCCGGCGTTGGAAAAATACTGCAAATTGAATATCAAAGCAATAATATTGAGAACTCAGGGCCTTTGATGATGGGGGGAGGGGCCGGGGGCCATGGCCCCCCACTTTTGCAAATCATGCCTTTCTGAAAGGCAGCTCATCATGTTGTGCTGCGTGGCAATTTTTTTTATCAAGTTTGCCCCCCAAGGCAAACTCCCTATTTCTGATCTGGTCGGGGGCCTTGAAACTGTCTCGTTTCACTCCTCTTATATTCAATTAGATTCAGTAATTTACCAGCATCTAATCAGCCAATCCTTTCTGTGAATATGGGAGATTTTCTGCAAAAGCCCCTTTCAAAAACCTGCAAAATGAGTGAAACCGACGAGCAAAATGTTGCAATTTTGACGATTTTGCACAGAGAACAGTAATCCATAGTATCTGCAATAATCTTGGTGATCGAACTTTGGTGGAGGATTTGCTCTTTTTCTCTAACATCGAATATTTGAAAGTTTTAAATGAATTGAGATAAATTTATTTGTATATATTCCGGCTCGTCTTTCTTTTTCCTCACCTTGAAAGTTTTAAATGAATATATCCAAAAATCCATCACATTTCATAGACATAGACAAGAAACACTGCAATGAAACTTACGTAGAAGCAGCGAGGAAACTGGCCGCAATTAAAAACCCAACGCTTTGGTCATATGTGCAGGTTCTCCCGTATTTTCTGATTGCGATCATCATTTTACCACCATAGGACCGAAACTTGCTAGCAAGTTAGAGTCTAGGCCTGATGATGATTCTCTCAAGCATATCAAAATTCAACAGAACAAAATGACATTTGTACCCATTGATGAAACATATGTGCTGAACGCCATAAAGGAACTGAAAAATGGCAAAGCACCAGGCCCAGACAAGATCTCCACTATGCTAATCAAAGATGCAGCAGACTTCATTTGGAAGCCACTAACCATGGTTTTCAACTCGTCATTGAAGTATGGTGTCTTCCCAGATATCTGGAAATTAGCAAGAGTCACACCAATTTTGAAAGCAGGTTCAAAAAGGGATGGAAACAATTATAGGCCGATCTCGGTCATCTCAGTTTTTTCTAGGATGTTGGAAAGAATAGTTCACGATCAGCTCATTGATTATCTCATAACTAACAAAGTATTGACACCAAATCAATCTGCTTTTCGAAAACTGTATTCCACTGTAACATCCCTGATAAACGGTACTGATTGCTGGTATGACAATATGGATAAAAAAGAGCTCAATTTGGCCATATTTCTTGATTTAAAAAGGCGTTTGATACCGTAGATCATACAATACTGATAAAAAAGTTAGGTGTACTCGGTATCAGGGCAAGTTCAGGAGAATGGTTCACGTCCTTCTTAAGTGGTAGAAAACAATTCTGCTCAGTTAATGGACAACAGTCGGGGGCTAGATTGGTAACATGTGGTGTACCTCAAGGATCCTGCTTGGGACCACTCCTATTTATAATCTACCTTAATGACTTTGAAAAATGCTTAGAATTCTCTAGGGCTAGTATGTATGCAGATGACACACATGTTACATTAACATCTAGTAACGTCGATGATCTAATTACAAATGCCCACAAAGAATTAAGAAACATCTCGGAATGGATGCGGATAAACAAGTTAAGTGCCAACCCGAAAAAAACTGAATACATGATCATTGGCCATCCACGGAGGACAAATAAGGTTGAAATGTCAGAACCACTGAATCTTAACAATTCAGAAATTAAGCGTGTGGTGAAGACTAAATCACTAGGGGTTATTGTGGATGAAGGGCTAAACTGGGATGAACAATTCAACAAAGTGAAAGGGAAGATTAGTGGCGGTCTTAAGTCACTAAAAAAATTGAAAAATCTCATTTCCCAATCCCAGCTGGAGCATGTGTACCGTGCACTTGTAGAAAGCCATCTGCGATACGCCAATGTTATTTGGAGGAGTCTTCCTAAATCAAAATTGAATACCCTCCAACCTCTGGAGGACAGAGCCCGTTCGATTATTGATAAGGCCAGACTAAAAGACAATTGGTCTCATAATTGGTTGACCGTTGAACAACTAATAAACTTTGATCGATCAGTTATGACATATAAAATAATCAACAGGCAATGTCCCGAAAGCCTTTGGGGTAAATACCATCATAGGACCCAGCATTCCAACTACAGAACAAGGAATTGCAGGGACCTACAAATCCCAAGAAATAATCTTGAATATGTCAAGAAAGGCTTTCACTATTCGGCTCTGAAAACTTGGAACAATATACCCATCAATATCAGAGAGCTCCCTACACTTAGTAGATTCAAAAAACAATTGAAAAGTTATTATATGAGCTGAACACAAACTAAAACACGACGCCCTGGAAGAGCAGCTGCTACTACATAGATTAATGTACATAATTTTTCTTTAACTGTATATAGACTATATTAATGTAATTAGGATATTTATTTTCTTATTCAAGTATTGCGTTTGTTAGCTGAAGGGTTTTTGTGTATAAATAATTTAAAATGAAATGAAAATGAAATTGAAAATGAAAGTGATCGGAAAGAACGCGTCGTTCTAAACGGTTACAAATCGAATTGGAGTAATGTATTAAGCGGTGTACCACAGGGAAGTGTGCTAGGACCATTACTTTTTGTACTGTACATAAATGATTTACCTGACATCTTAGATGAATGCAAAGTGAAAATGTTTGCTGATGATTTGAAACTATATTCATCAAGCGCTGGAAATAAAGTCCAAATCCAGTCTGATATTACAAACGTTGGAAAATGGTCGAAACAGTGGCAACTTCCACTTAATACAGACAAATGCCATGTACTCTATCTTGGCAATCAGCTCGACACATCGCCGAGATATCATGTTCAGGACGAAAAGAACAAATGTGAAACGGACATCTCAATATCAGCAGATGTAAAAGACCTTGGTGTTTTTGTAGATAGTAAACTTACGTTTGAAAAACAAGTTGCCGAATGCGTAAAGAAAGCAAATGGAGTCCTCGCGTCAATAAAACGAACAATCAAATTCATTAATAAAGAAGTCTTTTTAATTTTATACAAGAGTTTAGTTAGACCTTTACTGGAGTCTGCTGGAGCTATATGGAGCCCTTACCTAATCAAGTACGTCAAAAGGCTTGAAAGTGTACAGCGCAGAGCCACGAAACTAGTAAAAACTATTAAGGACAAGTCATACGGTGATCGATTAAGAGCATTAGACCTGCCATCACTCGAGTACAGAAGAAAACGCGGAGACATGATTCTTACCTTCAAACTATTAACGGGCTTCATGGACACTGATCCGTCCTTGCTCTTCGAATTGAAACAAAGCAATACAAGAGGACAAAAACTAAAGTTATTCAAGAAGAGGTGTAACTTAAACGTTCGTAAAAAATTTTTCACGCAACGAGTCATTAATGACTGGAATAATTTATCAAGTGAAGTTATCAACTGTTCGACAGTGCAACAATTTGAACGAGCATATGATCGACTAAAACACGTAGACAGATTCTCGTACACGATTTAGTTGTGTGTGATAGATCGTAGCAGGGCTTTATAGGTCTCACGACCTTCCACTCCCTTAATTACTTATATATTATTATTATTATTGTTTAAAAACATCTTGTACAGCCCTTTTAAATGGACTTCAATTCAAGCCAAGCCCTCCGAAGAAAGAGCAACATACAATCATAACTTTACTCCTAACCTTTACAACAATATGCATGCACATTTTGCAATCTGGGATCTCTTCTTTGTAAATATTCTTCAAGTACATGCTCAGCTCAATAAGTGTTCTTGGTCCTAATGAGAATTCACCATCAATCTGAAAAGATATAATTCTAAATTACCCATAAAAATATACAGTATAGTTATAAGCTCTAAATGGTGTTGCATTAAGAGATTATTAAAGCTAATGTGCAATGTTAAGTATGCTCCTCATAAATAGAGAACGAAGAAATCATTCAGACACAGCATTGTTTCTTAGCAGGATAAAAAATTTATTCTTAGGCTATCCTTGATTTGAATGGGACATTTTTAGATTTTCTGCTCTCTGCAAATGCAAGCTTTTAACCTTGCACGAACCCTTTAACTAAGCATCATACAGTATATCTCATTATTCATGGCAGATTTTCCGACAAGGTATAAATCAAAGGATAATGAAGGAATCAATATATCAATAGTATATGTGCAGTCATCCTTGAGAGGCATATCAGAAAGTGCACCAATGTTTTTGCAACTTCAGAACAGAATACAGTAAAATCAGTGGCCAGCACTTTGCCAAATATTGGGGGGCCAAGCTATTGTTTTGGTAAAAAGCATTGTTTATTCCTATTGTTTGCAAACAAAAGATCTTTGTTGCAGCCAACATTGGTGGGGGGGGGGGCAATCGCACCCCCTTGCCCCCAAGTGTCCACCACTGAATGACAGTCTTGTTAAATACAGCTTTAAAAGCTCCCAGGATAGGAGTGGATCTCATGATTACAAATAAACAACTTACGTCTGTGAGCCATTTCTCTTCTACCAATCTTTCAAGGAGGTTCTGAAAAAGATATAATGGAAAAATAATTGAAAATTCATCAAATAGCCACGTTGTTGTTTGTTCATATGACTACTCCTGATAAAAAATAATCTTTTAAATTAATAACTACTTTCCCCAGTACCTTTAGAAGTGCTGCTGATTAAATGGGGAGGTTGCAAAGAATTTCACTTTTTAGATATCCATTTCAAAAATTATGTTGATGATTACAGTTTGCAAGACTCTTGTGCTTTAAAAACCAAACATTCTTCCCTGATAAACACAAACTATTTCACAGCAACGGAAAGAAATAGGTTCAGAATATTCTGGTCCTGGTCTTAAGTCAAGTTATGACACATGCGTACAAAAACAATACACCTGCAACTTAACAGCTATATTAGCAATGTGAAGGTAGATTGAGCCAGTTGTGAAGCAAGGTGGACCAAATTACAGAGAATTCATTCTTTAGATAAATTATTCAATTATCTAACCTCTGCAAAGCTTGCAGTCATTTTGACCTCAAGTTCAGTTCCAATATTGATCAGGGTCATAGAAGTCAGGTAGCCATCATCAGACATCACTATCATCTCCAGCTAAAAAGAAGACAAATATAAACTTTTGTTAGAACAGAAACTATACAAATTCTTGAATGATGCAATGGGTACATCTTCATCATGAATCTTTAATTACTTCTGGCTCTCTGCTAGATATAAAAACGTCATAATCTTTTTCACTTGAAAAATTGAACAGAACACTGCACTTCTTTTCCACCAGCTTTATGAACATAGTTTAGTCAAAAAGCATAGCAAATGAAATAGTTCAAACATATACTGTAACACTTACAACTTTCTTGAAGAATGCTATTTCATTGGCTGTGAATTCAGTTGCCATTTTTGAATGTTCATCTTCAGAGCAGTTTACCTATCATCAGAAGAAATTAAATCAGATTTAATTGTTCAATTTTTTTCAAAGATTTAAAACAAAATGCAAAGCAGCAAAAGTTGTCTTTTGACAGTAATCATTCGAGAATATTAAAGTTCATAGTTAAGAAGTGACAAAGAATTATTTCAATATAAATTTTACTGTGGGTTAATTTCAAAACCACTATTAAAGTTCTGATTGGCAAGCTTGTATTTTATGAAATCCAGTCATGTTTGTACTTCAAAATCCTTTGCTAGATATCAACATAACATACTGTAGGTGTTAGGAATGAGATCAAAATTACTGTACATCAATTACTACAGTAAAATTTATGCCAGATTTGTGATGATGATATGGTCTTGTATAATGATAATAAAAATTGAAACTGACCAATGCATAATAAGCCTTCCCATCATCCTCTGACTTTCCATGTCTGATTTCCATGTGCAATTGTTTCAATTTCTTGTTTATGAGGTCCAGAAGAGGCTGAAAGTTGTCTGCTTCATACTCCACTGGAAAGAAAAACAAAAATGCTCTTACTATGAATTTCATCAAAAAGTCCAGCAAAAGTGGTGAGCACAAATCAAAATTTCCAGCCTCAGAGTCATGCTAGAAAACATGTATGTATGTTATGCCAGATATCTATGACATGGAGTGACATCAAAAGCAATATAGTAAAACGGTCTATTGCCTTTAGGAAATTGTCATGGCGTAAACCTTTTTTGGCATAGCAAAAACAAACTTTCCACCATCATTCTCATCTTTCTGCTCGATTTGATGAGAAAATTTCACACTCCGTTATAAGCCACACAATCACAACCACCATGTCCCATTTAAGTAAAGGTTTTCTTCTTGTCTTTGCTTTTATTTTGCTCTTCTTTTCCTTGTATATTAAATGTCTATCTCAAATTACATATCCCGCAATATATGCGGCAATGTCTAATTACCCATCCAAACATTTAAATTTTTTTCATCGCAGACGTTTCACATGGCATGTAATTTGAGACAGACCTTAGTTTTAATCTCTATGTCCAAATGGCTTCAGGGTAGTGATAGCCTTTTGCTCCTCGGGGTATCGTTCCAGAGGAGGGTCCCGAAGTCACGGACTATTCCGTGAACGTTCCGTGGGCGTCCGTGAAGCCTAAATAAACTGAAAATTGTCACGGGCCATAACTTGTCACGGACAATGTTAACTTTCATGTGTTTGAAAGAGCTTTTGTTCTAGCTATTGTTCCCCATTAACATGAATAGCTGACAGTGTGCAGCATTGCGGTCTTTAAGCAAAATACCCGTTCTTTTATTTGGAAGACGGGACACTTTGCTTGTTTTCCGCTAGGCCTACATACTTTGGAGCGCTTTGTGATTAAATGACATCCGTCTCGAGTTAGAACATGAATTTTCTTTCCATTGCTTTTTTGTTTCCTGTTGTGACGAGGGCAAGACCGACGATCATGGCACGATTTTGTAATAACCTACAATGTCATACTCTTACGGCCTATTGGTCACTTTCAGTTGCCATTTCAGACCAACTATTCTTGGAGCTGTGAAGGAGTTTTTCGTCCTCTCAAAGATGACATTTAGTTGTTTGTTCCTCGCGCAAATTCCATCGAAAAGGAACAACGACGGTCCGGCAGACAGTTGAATGCAATATTTACTAAAAATACAGCCATGGAGGTGCAGAATTTATTCCAAATGAAAGACACAAGCAGATTTTAAACTTTATCTACGAAAGAGTAAGGACTATTCTCAGCGGTCCATTCGATGGCCTGTGTCCGTGACGATATTGACCTAAGTTTGTCACGGAATGTCTTCACGGAATATTCATAAAATTCCATAATTTCAAGAAAATACACTGAAAGTATTTGTTTCAATACTATGCATTAGTCTAGTTTGACATCTCTCTATTCTCTTGACTGGTGGGAACACAGCATTTGGGCCGCTTAGCTGGAACGTTCCGTGAAGACATTCCGTGACGAAATAAAACTCCATTTCGTCACGGGCAACCACGGAACGTTGTCACGGAACGTTCACGGAAAAGTCCGTGACTTCGGGACCCTCCTCGTTCCAGTAGCATTGTATAACTGTACAGTAATTTTGTGAAGTGTGTAGCTTGTAGATTTATATTGCAATCTTTAAGTGAATATGAAAAAACTTTCCACCCACCAAGGCCTAGGGGGCTTGCTCCATCCCATCTCCTTGCTTTTCATTCTTGGGTGGGGTGCATTGGGTCAGATAGTTGTGTTTTGCTGATACTTTACATCAGGTCTCAAAATTTATTTAGTGGCTTTTGGGGTATCCGTTCTTTTGCTTATATTTAACCCTATTCCACCTGGGGGGGGGGGGCATTATGGCCCCCCCAACCAAACATTGATATACAGCTCTTTGACGATATGAGACAGAATGCTGGTACCAACTGACTTTTCCTAAAATTTAATGCTCTACAAGATTCTACAAATTTCGTTTTAATTATATGAGTCATGTGACCACTGAATGCCCTTATTTGGAGAGATGTCACAAAAGAAAACACTCAATTGCTTATATTTTAGTCCATCCTTGTTCGATTTTGTTTTAATGAGTGTCATTGAATTGCTCTCATTGAGGGCTTTCATATGATATATAGTTTGTTAATTTTTATTTATGTTTAGAGTTTTTTAGACATATGACGTCACATAGATTTATGACGTCATTGTTCGAAAAGATGTGTAAAAAATTAAAAATTAATATATTATTTTGCGAGAAAATATGATGTTGTACAAGATTTTTAACAGTTTATAAGAACAAATTTTGTTTTCTCTAAAATATAGGACATTATTGTAGTTTCCATACATAACCTTATTGCAGACTGGCCACAACATATCTAGTTGCCTAGCAACAAGTCACGTGACTAATTAAACTTTCATTACTTAATTAGAATCACAAAAGATTGTTGATACTGTGTACAAAGTTACAACTTCATAGCTCTATTGGTTTTGGAAATAATTAGGGGGGGCCATATTGGCCCCCCCCCAGGTGAGGAGTGAATAAAAAGAGCCCAGGTGGAATAGGGTTAACCGCCAAAATTATAGTCTCGTTTTCGAAACCAAAATTAGAATCGAGACTGCCGACCTCTAAAAATTAAAGGCAGAAAAAGTTAAATGTCATACTTCAAAGGTAATGTTGGAAGATTTGGTAGTTTTTGAATTTTCTATATTTCATGATTGAAACAATTAAAACAAAAAAGGATTACATTCTGCTGTGCCATCCAAATCAGAAAGAGACACAAGACAAGGTCCTATGGTCCCTACTTTGTTTGGGTGACATTTAATTATAATACTTTAACAAACAAATACATTTTTAGATTCGAATTTCCTGGCAACATTTCCGCATTTTTTGATAGATTTCTAACAAATTTACAATTTTAACAAATAAATATACAATTACAATTTTCACTCCGGACAGGGCAAGGGCATAGGGACAAGGTATCATTTATGCCCCTTCAAGGGGCACTGCGAGGGAGCCAGCTTTGCTTGCAGACCACAGACCATGACATATTTTGCAAACCGCAAGGAAAATCCTGAAGAAGTTGATCTTGAAGAAATCAGACAGTATATTGCCCACGAAAGCAAGCATGGAATCTGAAGACTTTAAAAGCACAGACGACAGCCAAGTAAGTGATATCTTATCTGATGTTACCCAAACACTGACTTCCTCTGAAATTGGAGAGGCTGAGTCCACTCAGAATGCAACTGATGAAACCAAAACCGGCCTAAATTTAGGCCAGGTGGACGAACAACTTGTCCTGAATGAGCAGGCTGAGGATGATAATGAAATTACTGTTGAGGCTATAGATGAAGAAGTTTTGAACGAGAATTCTACTGATATGGATGGAGAACATAAAGGTGCAGCTGAGCAGGTGGTTGAACAAGTACAGGGTCAGGAGGCTGCAACTTCAAGTGGGGATGTTTTTGAGACGGCAGCTGCAGATACTGAGGGATTGGGTACTGTTGGTAACGACAACTACGATAACAAGAGTACAGAAATCACAGAAAAAGATGAGACTTCAAGCCATGATACTGATGCAAGTGAGATTAAGGAGAAGTTGAAGGGAAAAGTTGAACAAGATGCAAGTGAAATTTCTGGCAATCTCATTGATTCTTTTGAGCAAACTAATCAAGTTCCAGACAATATGAATGAAGAAATAGCAGAGAAAGTTCTTGCCAGTACAGATACTGTAAAGAAAGACAAGGAGCAAGTAGCTGGGCTTGAAGAAGAGCCCAAAGAGGAAGAAATTCCCTCAAAGGTAAATGACATGCAGCCAGAAGCTCCAAAACAGGATTTGACAGAACCAAGACAAGATGCAAATGAAGAAACATTGCCATCTGAAGATAGGGTAGTTGAGGGTGCGGAAAGTATTAAAGAAGAGTACAAGGGTGATACAGCACAGGATGAGAAGAGCGTAAATCAAAAAGTTGATGAAGATAAGAAGGAAGAAGCAAGTGAGGCAGTGAAAGAGAAGAAAGTTGTTGGAGAATGGGTAGATGTCCTTGGGAATGGACTTCTTAAGAAAAAGATAATAATTGAGGGGAAAGGGGAAGAATCAAGACCAAAACCAGGAAACGAAGTCAGCTTGAAAGTAAGCGGAACACTAGGAAATGGCAGACCACTACAAGAAGAGAAGCTCAATTTCATTCTTGATGATAGAGAAGTTATCCAGGCATTTGATCTTTGTGTTGCTTTGATGGAACTTGGAGAAAAGGCAACAATTTATACTGACTCAAAGTATGCCTTTGGCCCATTTGGTTGCAATGAGACAATCCCAATCATACCTAAAAACTGTAACATAACATACACTGTGGAATTAATTTCAGTGAAAGAAGGTCCAAATAAAGAGACAATGTCTGACCAAGCTAGAATTGACATTGGAGACAAAAAGCGGTTGAGAGGAAATAGTTTGTATGCAATAGGGGATTATGGAAGTGCTATTGACAGTTATAAAAGAGCACTGAAATTTCTGGATGGTTCCGCAAGTGAGGAGGTCATAGAAATGAAAGTGAAATGCCAAAATAATCTGTCCGCTGCTCAAATCAAAGTGAATGCATATCAAGCAGCATTGCAGTCATGCAACACTGTTTTGAATCTTCAAAGTAGGAATGTTAAGGCTATGTTTAGGAAATCAAAATGCCAAGAAGCATTAGGAGATGCAGAGGAAGCATTGAAGTGCCTGAAACAAGCATCAATGCTTGATCCAAATAATAAGATGATTCATAGTGAGTTGATCAGGCTTGGCAAATATGTGAAGAAAAATAAGCAGAAAGAAAGTGACATGTATAAAAGAATGGTTGAAGGTTTGAAGAAGGATGGATCAGATGAAGGAGATGAAGGAGAAAGCAATTTTCCATATAAATTGATGATTGGGACACTGATCGCTGCAGGGATAGGTATTGTGGCTGGTTTTCTGTGGAACAGGCATTAGAATGCTGTATTGCAGTAGTACTAGTAAGTTATCACCAACTACAGTACTGTACATTTATTGCTGGAGCTTTCAGATAGGAATACAGAAGAAGCATTTCCATCAATAAAAATGTAATTTACGTCTATTTTGATAGAAAATTTTTTTGGTAGAACTGTAGGAATTATTAATGAGTCCGTTGATGTCCAGTTTAAATTTGACACCAAAGATGTGGACAAAAAAGGCAGATATGGATTGAAATATTAAGCATTAAAATGAATGTACAGTTTACTGTATACCATTTGTGCAGGCATTTTGGTATCACAAAAATTCTTTACAACCTTCAATATTCTAAGTGTTAACATATTTGAATCAGTTTTTTCAGAATTTGAAAAATTCATACACACCCTTCGGCAAGAAAATTGTATTCAAGTACACAAGATGCATACTTTCCAAAAAGGACAACATCATGAATTAAATGATAGATAAATGAGTTTGTGAAGATATAAGAAATAGCAGAAGTTTCTTTCATGTAAGGGACGTTTTCTGAGCTTCTAAAAACGGCACTGTCTAAGAAGTTTTCATTGGGAGTACCCTGGACCAAACTAGACCTCACTTGGCTCATGGCGTGACCACTTTAGTTGCTGCATAATGGCCATATCTCAGTAAGTTCCTAAGAGCCCCCGATTGTCTTCGTAAAGCCCAGTTTCCAGTCAGTGGAATTTTCCGCGCGGGCGGAATTTACACAATAAAAAGTCATTCAACCCTAAATTTCTATTCAATTACAGAGCGACATTTTCTCTTGTAAACAAAAGAATTTCCGTCCGCTTGGAAAATTCCACTGACTGGAAACTGGCCTTAATACGCGACTGGTCCTAAAGCAATGCTAAAGTGAGAGTTTGTCTATTTCCCCTGTAACTATCATTAATTCATTGCAGCTAACCTGTATGACAAGTAGTTACAGCGATTAAGAAATGTTTACTGTATTTAAATGAACTCAATATCTCAGATTGCAAAGTTTGGTTGGTATGCAGTTTTTGTTGGCATGTGTTGCCTTAGGGATCGTCCAAATCGATCGGTTGTTTATATCAGCAGAAATCTACCAAAAGTAAATGCTATCTGTTATTTGAGTGTTCGGATTTGCAGTCTTGGAACTCAGTTTTTTAGAGGCGAATTTGGCTGTTCAGCCAGGAACGGCCGATTATCGGCGAAAAAGATCCGATTTTAGGGCTGTAAACAAATCTATAAACACCGCACGTGTCCATTGTTTTCTACAGTTTGTTTGGTGGCTTCACCCAAGCCACTAAAAGTGCTCGTTAAAAGTCCACTTATATCCAAGCAATCGTAAAAGACATGAATGTTTGGTTTTTTCCTCTGTAAAGTGCAAAGATTTATCTTGAAAATGATGCTTTTATTTTATAGGAAAACAGGTAAATGTCTGTGTGATATTATTGCCCATAAACAAAATTCAAAATCACCGTTTCGACCGAAATTTGAAGACGGAGCCCCTTTAATCGAAGCATTCGGCATAAAGTGAGCAGAAATATAGCTTATCGTCCAAGAGCCAACATTCAAGCAGTTTTATCGATTGTTTTTCACAACTTGTTGCTATTTAAGCAATTTATTTCCCTGTGCCGAAAGTTAATCGATCAATTTGGATTGTCCCTTTATTAGTTAGTTAAAGTTATCAACAGCAAACATTTATATGAGAAGTACTTAGTAATTGTCGCATAGCAGGTGATAGATGAAAGTGTAGAATTTAGGATTTCGGCAATACAAGCTGACTTTCAACATAAGCATCTCCTGTGGAACTGCTTGGCTCACAACGTTGCAAATTATTAGATGCGATATTTTAGGCTGTGCAGTAAGAATGTACCAATGGATCATTGAAGAATCTGATTAGAAAGTACATATCTCTTGTCAACTCTGTCTGGTCCCTCCCTTCGAATACTGCCCCACAAGATTTGAATCTCTAGTTACAAAGAGGGCAAAGAGTTGGCTACAGTTGCATTTGAAGTCGCCACTTCTCATCACTCTTAATTTGTAAAAATGTTAGAATATAGACCAAGTCAGTTTTCCTTTTTTGCTATTTGTCTGCATTCGCCTAGACTTGGCCCGAGTCTATTTCGTCAAATGTAATAAGTCTGTCTGAAAGTATACTGCAAATGTATATTTCGCTTTTCACTTTTCCTTCAAGTTTTTGACGAAATTTTTTTGACGAGCATTCGCCAAGCTTTCTTCTGCATTAGAAAACTGGCTACGTTACTTCGAAATCATGCAACGCAGTTTTAGCCCGATGACTCTGAATTCATTTAATATAATCAAAGATGTTCTGCTGTCCAACTAAATTTGCAACAAAACAAGCAAAACCCGTGAGAGAAATCAGGGAATTTTAGCAACAATTGAGTTCAGTGGCGTTGCACATGTAATGTAAATGTCCAAGTCATTTTTGCTTGAGCTTTTAGCTCGAAATGAAATGGTACAGAACTGGTCGATGAAGCAGCGAAAAGACTGTCCCAAAGGGTTAAATAAATAGAGGTTCTAAAGAAGCAGGCAAGGTAAATGAAAGGGAAAGCATCAGGTATACTGATAAAGCCCGATGTTTGCTTTCTGCTAGTAGTTTCAGTTTCAGCCAAATTCGCTATTTTTTACGAAGCCTTGTTTTTCACCTGAAACCCCTATTCTACCTATCATTGCCCCCATATAATCTTGATCTTGATGTTCACCGAGTAATAAGATTTTGCACTGCTTTTCCAGATCTTTCATAATTTCCTTTCCTTGCGTTGTTTTTTGTCTGTTTTGCTGTCCAGTTGTTATTTGCTCTTTCCAGGAAATGATCACACCACCCCAAAAGTGCAGAAGAGCATTTGACAGAAACGAATAACTGTCATTAACACTGATGGCCCCCTATGTTATCCCTAAGGTGCATCTTCAAAGAGTGAGTATGTTTATCTGACGTAAGACTTTTGCCATTGATGCATCGATTTGATTAGATGATTGGCTGATTGTTCAAGTTAACTATCGAGGAACATTTTGAGATTGATTAGCCATGGATTAAAGCCAAATTCTCATTGCTGGACCCAACCAAATCTGTATATTTTTTATCTATGTTCAAGTTAACTATCAAGGAACATTTTGAAATTATTAGTCATAGATTAAAGCTAAATTCACGTCGCTGGACCAAACCAAATCTTTATACTTTTTTATCTATGTTCAAGTTAACTATCGTGGAACATTTTGAGATTGATAGCCATGGATTAATACCAAATCCTCATTGCTGGACCCAACCAAATCTTTACACTTTTTTTCCATGTTCAAGTTAACTATGGAGGAACATTCTGAGAGTGATAGCCATGGATTAATACCAAATCCTTATTGCTGGACCAAACCAAATCTTTACACTTTTTTATCTATGTTCAAGTTAACTATCGAGGAACATTCTGAGAGTGATTAGCCGTGGATTAACGCCAAATCCTTATTGCTGGACCCAACCAAATCTGTATACTTTTTTATCCATGTTCAAGTTAACTATCGTGGAACATTCTGAGAGTGATTAGCCATGGATTAATACCAAATCCTCATTGCTGGACCCAACCAAATCTTTACACTTTTTTTCCATGTTCAAGTTAACTATCGAGGAACATTCTGAGAGTGATTAGCCATGGATTAGTGCCAAATCCTCATTGCTGGACCCAACCAAATCTTTACACTTTTTTATCTATGTTCAAGTTAACTATCGAGGAACATTCTGAGAGTGATTAGCCGTGGATTAACGCCAAATCCTTATTGCTGGACCCAACCAAATCTGTATACTTTTTTGTCCATGTTCAAGTTAACTATCGAAGAACATTTTGAGATTGATTAGCCATTTATTGAAGCCAAATTCTAATTGCTGGGCCCAACGAAATCTGTATACTTTTTCTGGGACACCCGGTATTTAGCCCGATAAATTTCAAAGTGTTGCGAAGATTCAACAACTACGCTGTACATGTGATCATTTTCTAATCCAATATAAACAAACAAATAAGTAAAATATAAACACCTTTGATATGAATTAAATTAAGCACGACGTTTTGAGCATTGCTCGTTATCATGCTAAATTGATTTTTCTTGATCAAAATTATTGGCTTGATAACTAGCTATGCTCGAAACGTCGTGCTTAATTCAACTCATATCATAGTGCTTATGTTTTGCTTTATTTATTTGTTTATCTTTGTAAAATTGCACCACACAAAACAACAGGAATTGTTTATCATTATCTAATACAGCTTGCTAACGAGCTTGCTTACGATTTACGACGCTAGTGAGCGCTGGCACTAGTTGTTTAGTTTAAAGAACACTTCTTAAATGCATCGAAAATCCAATTTGGGCAATTTTGTAAGCAGACTATACACAAGTATGACCTTAAATCTTGTTGAATTGACTACCTGTGATCTTTGGCTAATTTCATTGAGAAAAATCACCGTGATTACGGAAAATCAATTGCTCATTCACGGTCCGTGAATTAGGCCAATCAGGACAACCTGTGTTCTTTTGTGTTACGCCACTCGCAATTTCGCCTGGTCGCCGGAATTTTGTTTATGGTTTGGAAAAGATACTATAGCAAGGGATATCCAACGCAAAGTCTGTTTTAAACGTGAATTTACAAGAAAATTATTCGAAAAGAGCAAAGTTGGAGGACTAATAACCCAGCAAGGTATGTGCGTTTTACTTTAACGATGTAATTTAGCGATTTTCGCATCACTGAATACGCTTCGAGTTTACGGCTGGTTCGTAAAGTTGTTTGGAAATATTTGCGCAGTTTCTAAGAGGTATGCAAATACTCCATGCTCCGTAAACACACGGCCTAATTTTGCTAACTCAGCTGAAGCCAAATGACAACAATTTATTCTGATAATTAAACCCAGAGTGTAACAAATTTCTAATCGATTTAGACGAAGCTTATCACTTAGTTTACTTGGCCTACCAGCTGAACCAGAACTCTGCCGTAGATGCTCTCTCAATAAGAACAATGAGATTCTGAATTACAATTGAATCCTGCAGATTTCATTTGCTTTTTTTGCTGAAAACAGAAAAATGTTAACAAATGACACATATAACTAAAGATATGAGTATCACTCCTCAACAGTCTAGTAAGATCACAGCTAACCTATGGCTGCCATGCATGGGGACCAACCACTGCAAGCTTGCCAAGCTTTCAACGACTTATAAAAGTTTTCTTCGCTCAATTGTCATCAATGGTTACAAAAGAGTTAACCCACCTAATCCATCAGCAGAAAAATCTGAGACAGTCGACTGGAGCTATGTCATAAGAGACAGAGATTTGTTTTCTATTACATACCCAAACGGACCCCATCGAATCACTCTTCGCAGAAAAGCAGTATGAATGGATAGCACATACTATCAGACGCCTAAACAGTGAAATGATAAAGAAACTAACTTTTCACCAAACCAAAAATGTAAAACGTGGTAGAAGAATACAGTCCATCTTCGAAAAAGCACAACAGAGATCGAACACTGAGAAACAGCAATACCTCGGGGATTGTTTTAATAGAGAATGAACACAAACGTCAACCTATTCTGGCAATGACTACAAAATATTTTGAATCTGAAAATGGTTAAAAAATGATGATAATAATAATTGATAGATACGATAAATACTCCCGTATAAGAACCTTTTGCAAGTCAGCCTGGCTTCTTTTACAATAAATACCATTGGTTGGTTCTGGGGCTTTTCAATTCGGCAATTTTAGTCTGTAGGTTATTAATCAACTAGTTTGTTATACGCAGGTAGCTATAACACGCTACCAAACTAACACGGTTCGCTGTAGCTATTGAACTGAGACCCTGCTTCTCTGCCAGAAAAATTCATTCTACCTAACCCATTGTTTGATAGCAATACCCTGGATTTAGAGATGTTAGTATGTTATCTGTGGGACTCTACTGTATCGAAAGGTCTTCGTTGATGTCAGGCAATGGCCGGCCAGTCTAAACATTTCTATATCGCTCATTATTTTTCATACTTTTCAAACAAATGAAGGCGGAGTTGCTTGAACTTTTCTACAGAAAAGGGCTGTAATTTTAGCCCAAAAAAGGCTAGAACAGTTTCTTTTTAACATCGATCAAACAAATCTAAGAAAAACAATTTACTTTACCCCATATACAGCGGGAATATACAACCCCATATACAACTTACTTTTCACCATATACAGCGGGAAAGGACATAAAGTCATCTGGTCCTAACTGCATATAGTGCTTACAATTCAACAAGTGTATATAACAATGAAATAAGGTTTGCCTCACATTAGATGTCAGTGAAATTTAGCACGAAAAAAAAATGAGAAATGAACAGTATAAAAAATGAACAAAATTTAATGAGGTTGCTGCAAGAACCGAAGTGAATTTAAATTGAGGCGAGAATTTTCGTTTTTTCAAGGGACCAAAAAATTATGATATTGAAAAACATCATTTTGAGCCATAGGTTCTTAACAGAATATCGTATTTTCAACACAGATGCTCTATTGTATTCTTGATAAATCAATCTAAATACTGTTTTGATATGAATGCTTGATCATTTTATGATTGAGCTTTTCTAATGTAATCAAGCTGATCTAATCAATTGATTGCAGTGATTCTTTTGCTTGATCTATTGATCGCAGGCTCACTTAGGGTATGTTTGATTGGTTGATTTGATTGAATTCTCAACCAAACACAAACATCTCCAAATGATAGGTTTCAGATTCACCATTAGAGTTGGCTAATGAACTCTAAGGCAGAACTGAACGCCTTCTAGGCCGAAAGGGCCTTTAGGTAGGGACCTTCTTGGCCAAGATGCCTTATTAAAAAAAAGAATACAAAGTATATCACATGCAATAAACTATAGGTTCCACAATCTTTGATTACAATAGAACGATAGGCTTAGGGGCAATAGATGACATGCAATGGACGAATAGAGGCACCATAGAAACTTCAGTCCTTGATTTACCGCTCACTCCATATATATATATATAGAATAATTCAGTCCTTGAACCATTTGCATTTGCTAATGAAAACAAGGGTCTCTCTCCAAAGTCTTCCAAACCTTCTGCCTTTTGGAGCAGATGGTTCAGAAGACCTTCCAAACCTATCAACCTGCCATTTTGAGAGTTTTGGTGTCAGTCGAACGCAATTTCAATTCTACAAAGTCTACCATTGACATTTTCACTCATCCACTAGATATTAGTTGCGACTTTCATGTAGCTCCCGAAACTACCGTCATACCTGCCTCCAGTCACAGCTAAATGTAATATTTTTATCACTTTGCAGCAGAAGTATGACCAAGCTGGGCTTGTGGTCATTGGTGGCACTTGCTGTGCTTGTGGCAAATATCGACGCTAGAGCAAGTGAGTTATCTATCTTTTTCATCGATAATGCGCTATTTCAATATATCAATATATTTCACTGTTTCAACGTGCGGGGATGGCTCAGTGGTAGCACGCTTGACTACCAATGTGAGGGTTGGTGGTCCCCACTTTGTCGAACCTGCTACGTAGAGTGAGGAGAGTCGCCCACTCTCTGTAATTTCAGGCAAAAGGAATCGTGACGTGTGGCAAGAGCCAATTGACGTTCCGCCCTTTCCCCCCCCCCCCTCATATTTAAGATTGGGAATGAGCACGTTACAACCTACTAGCAAAGAGTTTTCATATATTACACGCAAAATAATTGGTTTTTCTGGGAATCTTTTCGAACATATCATGAAAGTATCCTGACTTACAAGGAGTTGAATAATTGTAATTAAGATAGACTGTACCTGCAGATATTTATTGATATTCAATCGAAACATGTGTTAGGAAGTAAACTGTCATTCTGTTTGGCGAACGTGAGCATTTATCGAAAGAAGAAGGAGGATATATCTAAACATCTGCCTCGGGCATTTTAGTTGTTTGGTTCAGAAGCCAATTGGGAGGCATTTCTCGTATTTCTTGGGTGTAATTAAAACATTTACTGCTCAGTTCTGAGCCAAACAAGTAAAGTACCCGAGGCAGAAATTAGATCTATCCTCCTCCTGTCGATATATGCCCATTGCTGCTCTTAAAAACCATTTCTGGAAGGCACAACGAGTGAGCTAGCTACCTGGATTTCTGAGCAACTTTTGGGGCTTTGTTTGTTTTGGATTACTGGTTGAGAGAATTTCTTTTGTCTGTGATCGTTAATCACGTTTAGATTATGCTGTCAATCAAAGGCAATTGATGCTATTGTGTTTCAAATCTATCTTTGTCATTTGGACGATATTCAATCTGCAGATAACTGATGTTTACTTGAAACAGTTATTTGAAGATGAAATATTACGGTTAATCTGTCCAATTTCAAACTAAAGTTTATTAACTCCACAGCAAAACATGCAACTGGTCACAAAAGGCAGGTGAAGCCAAAACCAAAAGTAGCACCACTACCAGTTCCCGCATTAGAGGCTGATGGAAAAAGTAAGTATATAGAAAGAGTAATGTTCATGGCTCTTGTTTTATGTTCCTGGTTCATGTCAAGGCTAAAATGCATCGGGAAACTGGAACTGCAACCCTGGACAAAATTGTTGAGAAAAATGTTGTTTTTATTTCGTGCAGCTGCTTTTCTGCAGTCTTGTTAACACCAGATACAGACTTTGGCAGAAAATTCTGCCCTTAGTGACAGTTTCCCGAAATTTTATTGGCTTGCCAAAGATTGACATCGATGAGAATATGAGCTCATTCAACAACGGAAGTCCTCTTTAGAGCAATGAAAATATTTTAATAATGTTGATCTGTATTCCTTTTCAATGTTGCAAACGAAACCATTGATCGTTTTTGTGAGCATAAACATAGGGCTCAAATCTTTAAAAAGATGGGTGTAAAATTCTATTACATTTTTCTTTTAATCAAATGGCTTGGAAGGAAGTTAGAGTACTTTCCTGTAAAGTTGCCGTGGACATTTTTGAAATCTTTGTTTGTTTCAAAATGGTGGCATTTATTATTTTTGAGGCTGTTACGTCATCAAACTTCAAAATCTTAAACCAGAAGGGCGACAGATTTTTGCTTGCCACCATATTTTAGACCTTTATAAGCTATGGTTTTCTTGAAGATTTTATCAACTTTCCTCTATTGATTTAGGATTTATGATGATTTTTATTTTTTCCAAATTTTGGATGAGTTTTACTCAAAATGATTAAAATGCTGCCGTTTTGAAAATAATCAAGATATTAAAAATGTCCACTACAGATTTACAGCCAAATAACCAAAGTTCCTTTGACGCCATTCAATTCATAGAAAAATGTCATAGAATTTTACATCCACCTTTTTGAAGATTTGAAAGATTTGAGCCCTATGCTGTGAGAGTGACATTGCTCCATTGCTTTGCTGATATTCTAGCTGTAACTATTTCAACTTCTTCCTCCAGTTTCTGAAACTCTACGACGTAAATTGTTGGCAGAAATCAACAAATATCGTCTGATGCATGGCGTTTCTCCACTTGGGTATTGCCCCGTGTGCGCCACCGAAGCACAGAAATGGGTTGACAATGTCGCCAAGACTGGACATATAAAAACTGATATGACATCTAAATATGGACAGACTGCTTTCACTTCAAAAGATGCTGCTGTCATGGCTAAAGGTGCAGACTATGTTGGTACCTTGATTGCTGCTTCTTGGTAAGTTACTACCGGGTGAATATAAATGGCCCAGCGTTTGAACGGCCACTGCCCCCTAAATATATAAGCAATGATATATTTCAATAAGCATAGCTCCCAAATCTTTAACTCAGCTTAAAAAGGTGGATGTAAAATTCTGTGATCTATTTCTTCTGACTGAGTGGCTTGAAATAAACTTTAGTTACTTATCTTTAATTCTACCGTTGGACTTTTCAGAAATTTTCAATATTTTTCGAAATTTCAGCGCATGTTACATTTTAACTCATTAGAAGGTGTGACGTCATCAAATGTCGAAATCATAAACCAGAAAAGTGACAGACTTTTGCTTGATACCATATTGTAGACATCCATAAACTATGGTTTTGTTTGAAATTATTTCATGTTGCTTCAAACAGTTTAGAAATTACGATGGTTTTAAGTTTTTTTTGAAAATATTTCTTGAATTCTTGAAAAAGAAGAAAAACACTCTAATTCTGAAAATATTGAAGATCTCAGAAAAGTCCAACGGTTGAATTTTAGAGAAATGGCTGAAGTTTCATTGAAATCATTCAGTTCAAAGAAATAAGTAACTGAATTTTACACCAGCCATTTTAAAGATTTAGAACCTATGATTTTTTAATATCTAGTGGAACAGCTAACATGCTCAATATCTTTTATAATTTTTCCTGGCTGAAATCTGTTGCTTCGTTAAGATTTTACAACAGATTTTCTAAAAAAAATGTCCCTTCGAGAAACCTTGAAAACGTGCTAAAATCATGAGCAAGTTCTTAAAAACAATTTCTGGAATGCACAACGAGCGAGTTAGCTACCTGGGTTTCAGAGAAACTTTTGCGGCATTGTTTGTTTTGAATCACTCATTGAGAGAATTTCCTTTGTCTGCAATCGCTAATCACTTTGAACTGTGATGTCAATGAAAAGCAACTCATGCTATTTGTCATACAAAATCTATCCTTGTTGATTGTTGCAGTATCGACTCTTGTGCGAGTCTGATTGGAAGATTTTCACGTCTAAATAGGAACAAAATGGTACATTATGATACTTGCTCCAGAAACACCTATGTACCCCCCCCCCCCCCTCAACCCGCCCAATGCTCTTTTGTTCTGCACGATTCTCTGTTCAGAGAAGAGCTTGAACTCCTTGGGATGAGACGTCAGTAGGGATGATGGTTTGCTAGCCTTCCGCAAAATGAGGACAAGGCAGTTTGCTTTCACAAAGTCAAGTCCAATTTCACGGAGAAAAATAGTATTTTTAAAGAATTTTACGATAGAAAATCATCAACATGATAGACAGATACTTTCCGAACACAGGGACGTAGGAAGCATCTAAAACTTGGAGGGGCACGACACTTCAAGGGCCCTTTTTTGCATTACCCTGAAAGGGCACTTCATGAAAATAAAAAGGGCACTTCTTTGTTTATTGCAAAATCTTGGGGAGGGCACGTGCCCCCAGTGCCCCCGGTTCCTACGTCTCTGTCCGAGCATGTTAATAAGTTAATTAATGGTTGTATTTTGTGATGCTTTTTACCTCCACTGTGACCAATTTTGCTTGATCATACTCAAACTGAGCATCTGTTTTCTTGTTTTTACCAATTTCCTATTCTTTCTACAGGTACAACCAAATCAAAAATTACGATTTCCAGAGCAACCAATTCAAAGGAGCTGCAAGTGATTTCACGCAGTTAGTATGGAAAGAATCTGGTGTCATTGGATTCGGTTCAAAGAAGGGAGCAGATGGCGCCTTTTATTTGATTTCTTATTACAGTCCAGCAGGAAATAATGAGACTCTTGGATTTGCTGATAATATCAACAGAGTTACTGGTGCAGGAGATCTTGATACTACTCAAAGTAAGTATTCTTAACACTGGGGCTTAAACTAAACAACCCGCATTCAATATGTTCGATTCAATCTGCGTGGTTCTGCGTGGCTCTGCGTGTCAAATCATTGAATGTGTTCAGGCGAAACACAACATAGCTAATGGAGATTTTGCACGGAGAATAGTAATCCAAAGTATCTGCGATAATTTTTGTGATCGAAGCTTTGGCGGAGGATTTGCTCTATTCTTCTAACGCCGAATATTTAAAAATTTTATCGGATATCAAAAGTTCCATCATATTTCATAGACAGACAAGAAAGTAAGGAATTTCTTGCAATCGTTTGACTTTATCGTGAATTCATTCAAGATGCAAACTGATTGAACCTTTTGGAAATTTGGTGAAAATCTGAACGATACCTTGGTAATCAAATACTCGTATTCATCATACATTATAAGAATGGCTGCTTATACATATTTGCAGTCAATCGACTCTGGAGTCTATCTCATCTTTTTAAAGCTTAAAAAAAGTTTCTATACAAAGTAAATAGGTTTCACATGGAATAGGTTTTATGTTGATGGGTTATTCAGTAACAGTTTTAAATTCTATGCAAATACTTCTATTAGCTATTAGGGCATTGTACATATTGTACATATTTTACCGCTACGAATGTTTCCAACATTGCAAATTAGATAGAAGGTAACTGATCTCACAATTGGAATGCAACTGCACATACGTTTTGTGTGAGATCCCTGAAGTGTTGTAAGCATGATTTACGTTTCTTTTGCAGTAAAATGTCCAGATGAGTGGACATTGAACGGACACCACTGCTACAGATATTTTGCAGGAAAGAAGACCTGGGGTGATGCTGTTGAGCATTGCAATGTCCTCAAAGGTTCTCTTGTGTCTATCGAATGCGCTGATGATAACTTATACGTCAAAGGTAAGTAAGATAATTCAACAATATCTTTCAAAACCCCACCCACACACAAAATAACATAGAACATTAGTCTTACTCCACGAAGGCCTTCAACTTTCGCCAATCTTATTTAATGGCAGGCTGTCACGCATCTGATTGGCTGTAATGAAGTCAGAGCTCAACGTAGCGGGTGTCATTATGAATCTTTGAATTTAGGACAAATTCAAATCACCTTCTACGGTCCTAGAAAGTCAGTACGCTCAGCCGCCATTCAATCCTCCTATTCGTTACATTGTCATTATCACCCAATCAGATGAGTGTCAGACTGCCTTTAATCAAATTGATGTTGTTGTTGTTGCCTTAGCGAGGAGTAGTTGTAGCGGTAATAGTTCAAACAAAGAGCGAAATTTTGACTATATATTGAGTCTAACAGAACATTTTGTCTCCTACAGAAGTTCAGGAGAGAGCTTGACGATACTTGACACATTACACATTTTACTATTTCATTAAAAGTAACTTTTTACCACTCACAAGTGAGAAGAAGTGTTCTTTTATAGTGTTCTGTTTGAAGATCTTTAAATATCTGATCGAAGGTTTCGGCCCTCTTCATGTGTGTGTGTGTGTGTGTGTGTGTGTGTAATTCTATTTTGATTTGATCCTGCATCTTTGAACTCGAGTCTCGAGGATGTTTTGAAATGTCGCATTTATAAGAATTAAACGCTTTAATATCATCATGTTCACCTAAAATATGCCACAGTTCATTGTGGTTCCTTTTCAGAAGATTTTCTTGGTGATCCACTGACTTATCTAAACTTTGATTTGCTCGCAAAACTTCAAGTTCCATTATTTAAGCAAATGCAGGGATAGGAGAACGCCAAAAGGAAGAATCATGCTAAAAAGTCACATTAATAACAATCAACCAGTGTTTAGTAATAGTTACATCGCTGGATCAGAAATCTTAAAAATTTTGGGTTCAATCGCCTGTGCTTGCGGATACTTTCTCTATGAATTTCCTGGAAAAATTTTATTTCTAATTTGCACTAGTAAAGAAGAAATCCCATTCCTAGCAAGCTGATAGCATCAGGGATTGGCAATACTTCTGACATTGAATAGGTGATTTAAGTTCTTGCAGCAAAAGAGCATTTTGATACTGCTATCAACTCCACCTTTGCTAGCCTACGTGTAGACCAATGGGTCTACTCGTAGGCTACACCTTCGCTAGCTTCTGAGACAGTTCATGGTCTAGTCGATATATAGTCCAAATCAAATTGACAGAGTACGAACAAATTCTCAACCATCTTTAAAGGGAATAGACATCGCTATATCCCATAGCCGCTATAAATAAACTTAAGAAATACCTACACACTCACTGTTTCCTCAGCTAAATAATGAAACCAAAGCTGTCAAATAGGCTAGATTATATCTTAACTTGGCCCGGGCCAGCTTTTCACCATGTCGAAGAAAAGTTTTCTATAGAAAGTATCATTTTGAATTAAAAATTGATATAACGTAAGTTATTCTTTGCGTTTAGAACCCTTTACCTTCATCTCAAATCCAGTGACAGAAATTATTTCCTCACTTTCCAAATTGATTAATGGTTGAACCGTTTTCTTTCTCAGCCTTGGCCCACTCAAAGAACGGAACACATTCATGGATTGGAATGTCTGACACTGCAACCAAAGGAACATATCAATACGTTGATGGTACACCATTTGTTTTCTCTGATTTCACCATTGATGCATACAACTGGCATGCACAAAACATGGATAGTGCAAGAGGCAAATGCGTCTCAATGAATACCACACACAGTGGATGGCAATATACTGATTGTAATACTCCACTTCCATTCCTCTGCAAGCTTAAACCTAATGGTGAGTGAGAACCAGAAAATGTTTAAATTTGTGGATTTAGCTGTCAGCAGATGTTGTTGTTTTTAAACATTTTTTTATATTCTAATAAAATTTACAAAAACAAATAATTACAACATTACAAAACAACGGCAAAGGGAGCATAGAATTACATAGCCTGTGTTTCAGACCACTTGGAAAGGAAAGTGGTCTGTGTAACGGAGCACTAATCCGTGTTCAGAAATTTTCTTGAGAATCTGAAGAAAAATTAGTATATGCAACCAATAATTCGCAAAATTACATTTTGTTTTGTTATCGGAAAAAAGCCTGTCTCGCGCAAAGAACTCACATTACAATACAAAGAATAGGAGATTTGAATGCCTGCTAATCCTATTGACTTTTTACGACCGTACAAAGTGATAACAATCAGCCCTCATTTGTTTCAAGCACACATATTCACAAAGACATCCGTGGTGTTGATCACTGACTTCATTGCAGCCAATCAGATGTGTGAAAGAATGCCCTTAATTATTTCGCAATTCAATTCATCGTCTGAACACGGATTAGCGCTCGGTTACACAGACCACTTTCCTTTCCAAGTGGTCTGGAACACAGGCTAAGAAGTACACAACAACCCTTAAACCTACACTTAACATAGAGGCAAATATTACAAAATCTACGGAAATGACTACATTGGTGTCCCCCATTATGCCCATGTTGTCGCAATTTTGAATTTGTCCTCAAAAAGTGTAATGAAAAGAACAACTAGCTAGTTTACTTGCTAATCGGCCGTAATGGGCGACCGGGCATAACAGATGACGCTAACATTGGTAGAAACCTGCACTTTTACCTTACCTACACGATTTTTAAACATTGGTGTCCATACGATCGTTCATTTCCATTGCTGACATCGGATCGTTGGGACTGCTGAAGGAAATCTTTCCACATAATCAATATTTTCTCAAATCGTCCAGTTCTTGAATTTGGCTCAAATTTAGCTTTCTGACAGAAAATTTGTCACACTGGCTTCCTTTCTTGTGACATTTTATGATTTTTTTATACATTTTATACATTTTATACATTTTATACATTTTATACATTTTATACATTTTATACATTTTATACATTTTATACATTTTATACATTTTATACATTATATCAAGGACGCCTACGTTGTAGGAACTGCGTTTATTATCAGTACTGTTTTCGAGACACAGAGTAATGGCTGTCCTGTCAAGGTCAAGATGACGTAAGAATAGTTTTGTGGTTTCAAATTCCGGTGTTGATGTCATTCGAGATCAACTGTTGCAGGAGTTGACCACACGGAACCAGACAGAATGATTTTTGATTGGTCCACTTAACACAGGCATGAACAGGACAGCAATTACTCTGTGTGCTATGTCACGAAAACAGTACTGGGAATAAACACAGTTCCTACAAGGTAGGCGCCCTTGATTTTATATCATATTTTATACATTTTGTGAAATTATCAAATTAATAGTCATTTTTTATCTTCGTCCACAGGTGTTCTTAGCTTTGCAGTTCAACTGTACTTCCCAGGTAGTTCATACACCAGTGATCTTGTCGATGCTACTCAACCAAGATACGTCAACTTGAAGAGCAATATTGAAAAAGCTGTAAGTAGATACTGCTTTAGGTAAACATATAGGTTGGGTTTAGTTTCCATGTTTTAACTCGAGTTTCATCTGAAACCTTGTCAAACTTGCGTTGCAAACAACTCGATGGCTTACTCTGTTTGCGACTACCAGGTGAATCAGTAAAAAGAATAGAGTGAAAGGTCACGGCTCCCTGGATATCAAGAAGATGACATCGGCAAAGATATAGTTTAATGGTAGACATGTTCAAATCCATTTCAAAATTTACCTGACTGAAATCGGCCACTCCGTTCTGAAATTATGAGGGATTTTCTCGAGAAAGCCCCTTCAAGAAACCTTCAAACATGCCCAAAATCACGAACAAATTTCCTTAACATTTCTGCCTTACACGGACCTTACAGCAATGATTTCTGCACGCTTTTGCACGTGCTACCTCTTGGGAGGATGAACAAGTCTTCCCCTGGTATCAATAACCTATCCAGGGGGATTCCATTCTCCCAAGAGGAGAAAATACATGAATACATGTGAGTTCCATCATTTCTAGGAAAGAAAACCAAGGAAAATGTCCTCGTTGTTTTTAGTCGCCTTTGCAGGTTTTTGGAAGCGGCTTTCTGCAGAAGGTCTCCCATACCCATGGGAAGGAATGGCCGATTAAAGCTGCGCAAATTTCTGAACCTAATTGAACACATTGGCAATAAAACATGTCAGTTTTCAGTAGTATTGCTTTGATATTCGAGAGCAGTGGCCTTTCAAACGGGGATTCCTTTTTTGACTCACTCGGTATCTTTAAAGTAATTTTATTGCTTCATATTTCATAGGTCAATGAAACATATGGAAAAGATATTTGGTTTTCTGGAGTAACGTTATACCAATTCTGGTATGTAGATAAGTTTCTGTCTCATTTTTTATTCATATTAATATTTTGTATGTCACTATTTTCCCAGCCTTTACCTTTAATTTTCAGAGGACGTTCTATACAAATACTGATAATGGCTGCGGTCACATTAGACGTTTTTTACCTCGTTGTATACCTTCAAAACAACGGGTTAACTACGCTGTGATATGTGACCGCATTTCGTTTTCACATACAACGCTGTTACAGCGCTTTGGTTCTGAGAGCTGATTCCAAAGCAACGGGCAAAACAAGGTCCCGACCTATATCTTAGCGTTGTTTTGCAGAATGAACCAATCACAGCCTTGCGTAGTTGTCACATGATAAATCATATCACTGTGTGACCGGGTATCATTGTACCGTTATGTTGCTGTACTTTCTGGCGAAGAAAACAAATTGCAAGAAAGTGAAGCAATTCACATTACAACGGGAAAATACAGTAGTGTGACCGCAGCCAATATCTATTTACAGAATAAAATGATTATTAGAATATCAAATCATAAATCATACATCAAATTGATCTTAGCTCAAGAAGTTTTGTTGTCACTTTCGCGAAGGAACATCTTCTGTACCAATCACTTGAAGAATTTCGTTATTTCTGATAATTTCTGTATCACTATTTTAGGCCTAGAGAAAACAAAGAAATTGCAGCAACTATCATGCTTCGTTTTGCACCAGATAACCGTGCACCAGTAGATCCAGTCAATAAGCTTAGAGATTTCTTGAAGAAAGATGAGAATTTGGATATCTTGCAAGTCAGACTTCTTGTTGGTAAGTTAAACTTTAGTTATCGTCGACTTTTGTAGAATAGGCCAGGGCAAATTGTATCGGCCATGAAAAGGCTGTTGTGAAATGGTCAGTTATCCTAAGGGCGCTTACCTTGTAGGAAGTGTGTTTATTCCTAGTACTGTACCCTTGACCCAGTACACAGAGTGACCTAGTACACGGAGTAATTGGTGTCCTGTGACCCAGTCCTGTTAATCTGTGTATACGGATTTCAAATTCTCGTATAACAGTTGATCTCGCATTACATCAACACTGGAATTTGAAGCCACACAGTTATTCATACGTCATCTTGACCTTGGCAGGACTGACTCTGTGTACTGGGTCACACAGGACACCAATTACTCTACAGTACTTCGAATAAATACAGTTCCTACAAGGTAGGCGCCCTTGGTTATCCATTCGACACGGGATTCTTTTCCTCAAAGGCCAATATTGCAATAGACCTTTTAGCTATTCTACAAAAGAACCTGGATCACGCGTTTTTTCTCTATATTTTTATACGCGACGTTCAATCGTGTGACGTTAGAGCTTCTATCACTATTGTGCACGAGGGTTGCCTCGAGTAGCTCCTTATTGTTGTTGATGGGAAACCTTTCGTCGCCATACAGAATGAATTTGAGTAAAACTTCATTTGAAAAAGAGGAAAATCCATGAGGTAGCAACATTGCATTTAGCCGTTTTTGGGCAAATGAGGAAAAAGTTGCTAGTTCCTGATTCAAGGAAGAATTATTCCATCTAGAATATGGGAAAAATCTTGAAAGTTTGATTAAAGCCTCAGTAAGATAGTAGCATTGATATTTCACAATTTGGTTGCATTGCTTTTCCTGTCCAGTTTCTCAAACGCTGGATAATTTAAGGGAAGAAACTTTCGCTAGTTAAAAAAAACCTAAAATTTTTTGAATTAACTTCGCGAAACGAACAAAATTGGAAATTTCACGGGAACAAATTTTCTCCAATTAGGTTTCTTGTCAAATTTCATAATGTCTCAAACGTTCCTTGACTCTTCAATAACTCTTCGAAACCTTCCATAAATATGCTTGTAGTAGCATAGTTCGAAATGGTTGTTGTCAAAGAAGAGGAAAATAAACATTTTGATTACATAAATATTTGATTCTGCATGTTGGAAATTTCGGGGGAATAAACTTTCGTGAATTTTGGCCAAAAACATGAACAACGTGAAAGTTTCTTCCTGCGAAAGTTTCTTCCCTTCATTTCTCTGACTCACGCGATATTCTTTTGTATCGTTCTGTTTCATTTTTACCTGCCGCTCGTCTAAGTCATAGATAGGTGTAATTTCTAAATATATTTCATTCCTACAGGTAGTGGACGTGACACTCAGCCAGCTATCCAAGATGGAACCTGCCCCGTCCCAGCATGCACCAGCAGTTGTTTCCCAGAATGCAACCCTGAATGCTGCACTACAACCATCAATATCCCAATCCCAGCAGCCCCAGCCCCTGCTCCTATGCCCGTTGCGGCCCCACCACCAGCCCCTCTGCCCGTTTACCAGCAGCCGCCACCACAGCCTAATATCCAGTACCAAACACAGATTTCTTCATGTGCCCAAGTGCCCCAATGCTCCTCTTACTGTGCACCATCATGTCCTAGGCAATGTTGTCCACGATTTGGCGGAAAGCGAGAGAAAATAGACAAAAAACAAAAGAAAGTCAAGTCTCATGGAAAGAAGCATCATTAAAGGTGCCTTAAAAACAATTACTGTAAAGCCTCTGTTTCTCCTATCCTGAAGGTATTTCAAAGCCTTGCTCTTAAGACCTAAGGGTCTTTACCGAGCTCCTGATTTGATATTATCGATTCTTAAGTGTTTAACAAACTAAAGTGAGTCTCTTGTAAGTCTCTCTGTCTTAAATCTCTTGAGTCTTGACTTTGATAGTCTCTAGTTTCCTTCCCTACGTCAGTCAGGTGGTTTAATAGAGATTTTACAGTATTTTTAACGTTGGCATTAACAGCCAGCATCCTTTGCAATCTTATGATTGCATATTGTTCGTTTCATCGATTTCCTTAACAGCAACATTTATTGGCAATTTTGAGTCAGTTAAAATTTCCATCTCCCGGTTATGGTCCAGCGTAGTCTAATTGTAGGCCACACAGGCCAATGATACCGAATAACATTTTAGATTTTTGAGTTAAGCATGAATTTACTTGCAGTGTTCCTTCACAAGCTCTTGTGAATTGCAAAATGTTTTAAAATTTCACAAAATATGGTTTGAATTTCAGTTTTCTGAGTATTTTCTTGGCAGGATTGCAAACTGCAACATTGTCTCACCCCCAAATCTTAAATGTCCTCGAGGAACTTTGCTTGTTTTGCCAAATTCTAACTGCTCCAATTCCCATTTGATGTGAAAATAATTCTCTTCACGCTGCTTACCAAGCGTGAAAAAACTAGCCTGCTTCATTTGAAGAGCAATTTAGGCTATCACGGGGAATTTTATGATTGGAAACCTAACCATTTCATTACGCTAACATAGATCTTGCAGCTGTTTTGCATTTCAAATGGCTTCACTGTTGTAGCAACGAGGCCTTTTACATCGCAGTTCCACTGTTTTGCGAGGCTAAAACAGCACCATAACTTATGATTAGATTTGTTACCTTAGAGAATTCTTCATACCACAGCAATACAAATTTATCACATCAAACAAAGTCACTATATCAGATCCTTGCGGGATGATCTCGTCAGTGTGATGTAGCTGCAGTTTTTGTTTTTTAAATGCAAAGATTATGAGCATAACGTAAATGTTGCTGCAGGCAACGCAAAAGTAGATTTGCCATATGCATTAAACCATTAGGCCTGGTTAAGTAACCCTACCACAAGTAAACTCATCGAGAGATATTTTGATAAATGTTTTTAGACTGTTGTTAAAAATCGGATAACTTTAGGCTTGGATTATGCCACGACTTAATAATGTAGTTTAGACGATAAATCGAATTGCATAAATCCGTTTTATGGTGATTCATGTCAAATATGCCCCGATTGTTACTATTAAAGAAATCAATTAAGAACATTTCTTCATACTATTTTGTATAATTTTACGCTCAAAATCTTAAATCCTTTTGTGCATAGATCTCTGTAGAACTTTCCCAATTAATTGTTATTTGTAATTTTGTTGTCTATTGTAGCTAGGTATTACATTACCAATTGTTTTATGTCAGATCTGTCAACGTTCTATGTATATCAACTTATTTGTCAATCAAAGCCGCTTCCTCCTTGTCGTTTACTTTTCATGTGTGGGTCGCGCCAGGGGAGGGCTAGGGGGGGCTACAGCCCCCCCGTCGGAAGCATCTAGCCCCCCCGTCGGAGGAAATTTTGGGTTATTGTCGGAGGAAATTTGGCAAAATAACGTACGAAAACTGCATTTTCTAGCCATTTTAGCCCCCCTGTCGGAAGTTCCAGCCCCCCTGTCGGAAGATTTCTGGCGCCACCCCTGCATGTGCCAGCATGGGTAGCCAGACACCTATACCTATGCACCTGCGGAGGAGTAATTTCTATAGTTATGTGGAGGAGGGCCGCTTTCTCCTTGCCGTTTTTTTATAATAATGAAACATCTCAAGATCTTTGAAAGGACTCCCACTTTTATCAGCAAATTTGATCGTAAAATTGCAGAACTAAAATAGACTTAAACATACGGTCGATATAAGTGTGAATAATTGGTTTCCTCCTGCATTCCAATTGGTCGAGTTGCTCCTGCTTGTGTCAAAGTATTCACTGACAACCTTGATAACTTACTTGCAAATTTGTTTCCAATCGCACTTTCAGGAGGACCTGCAGCCTTAATAGCGCACAGCTATTTACCAGTAATGCTTTTGCAAGTATGCATATTACGATTTTGATTTTAACTCATTAGCACCTAAAGGCCAATTTCCAGTCAGTGGAATTTTCCGAGCGGGCGGAATTTCTATTGTATGCAAGAGAAAATGGCGCTATGGAATTGAATACTTTGTTGTCTAAAATTCCGCCAGCTCGGAAAATTCCACTCACTGGAAGTTAGCTTCAAGTGTGCTAGTCATGTGATCTTTATCTGTGCTGTGATTGGCTGACTCACCTACTACAGTATGCGCACGGTGAACGATCTTATTGGGGAGATGAGATACGGTTTGTTCGAGGAAACTTATGTGTTCCCCCGTGCAGTAGATTAATGCTCATGCGCCCGTCAGAGTTCCAACCCAAAACACTACTGCGCATGAGCATTAACCTACTGCACGGGGGGACAGATACGTTTCCTCGGACCAACCGTATCTCGTCTCCCCAACAAGATCTAATTTCGTTGCGGGCTTATTTGTGCCTTTGATGTGATCCTTTTTACGTTGAAATTTCCATTTTTAATGTACGCTCATTACAAGCCTTCTGGCTTTCGAAGTTGTTAATCATGTGACTTTGATCTGTGCTGTGATTGGCTGCTTCAGTAGAGAATATGGGTTAAGAAGAACATGTACGCTGATGAGATTTTGTGTGTGTGTTACACTCTGAAATTAACAGTTCTCTCACATTAAGCGCCTTCTGGCATTTCAAGGTGTTAATCTCGTGACTTGAATATATGCTGTGATTGGCCGATTCAGCTGCTTCAGTATGCAGAATGAAAATTTAATTTACATAGTTGACAAAGAGAGCACCTGCGTTTACGAAGCTTCTTCTTGAGCATGATTATTCAAGCAAGAGCAGGTCGTGTAGAGTGTGTTGAAAGCTATCAAGAATTTCAATGTATAAGACTCCTGAAAACATTGCAAAAATGTGAACTATTTTGTAAATAAATACAGCTTTTAATGAGTACTTAGCCATTAAGAAGCATATCAACTCCATTTCGAAGCTTAAACTGCAAAGAAGCTGTTTAGCGAAAGAGCTGGCAGACCGGATATCAAGAAATATGCACCGAATTTTCATATGGCCTATCATAAAGGAATGAATACGGGAGCGTTCAACCTAGCAACCTCCTCAATTAAAGCTGCCTAGAGTTTTTAAGATTGCCTACAGAATATTGATTAGAAAAGTCCTGCATATCACCACTCGTGGTCTCATTGTTGCTTATAAAAGCAGCAAAGCGCAGATGATCTGAGCAGAGAGTTTGGAAACTTCAAGAATTTGGTAAACATTTGACGCATCGAAATTTCGTGGTTGATTGTAATTCGTCGCGGGATTGTGGCAGTATTCACAGCTGTAAGTATACAAATGTATTATCATTGCTTCGTGAATATACTTCTTAAAGCTTATGTAAGTGAAATTAGAATCATTTTGTATCACTTGTTGGTGCTACAGAAGAACTTTGCAAACAAGGACATGAGAATATATGAACCTACAGACTGAATTTTTGAAAGGCACCCAACGATAAGAATCAAAAGCATACTAATTTCATTCCATGTTATTATAAGATGATGTACTTTTTAAGAACAATCAACCGCCTCAAAAGCTGTTCAATTTTGACTACAACGTATTGCAGTTTTCTCCAACCTTACCATTTTGATGCATCATACATCCCGTATGTTTATCAAATGCATATTGGACAGCATTGTACTCATCATAGTCAGAAGGGCCTTTGGCAAAAGAACCTCGCCCTGAAAGCAGAAAGAGCACCTTGTTCATAAGAACATAGTCAGTCTGATTTATAGAAAAGTATGTTCTTGTTTGCGAGGTTTTAGTGTGTACATAGTGGTGTGTATGATGTTTTCAACTTACAAAATGCAACTCCCTCTTGCATGGTTTCGTGCACCGTCAGAAACGTTTTGAAATCGTAAGGAAGTTTCCTGAACTAGCTTGAAAGTAAACGCTATAAGTTTCGCCCATTTTTTCCTTCAGTAAGAGTTTTCAAGTAAATTTAATCTCAATATAATTGGTATCACAGTTACTGCTGAATGATTACAGATTTTCTATTCAAATCAATGATTAAAATATGATTCAAAAGTTGCTGCAATTCAGCAGCTCTCCATCAAAGGAAACTAGCTCAAAAGGCTGTCTCAAATTAGATGACAAGTTAGATTTGCAATAACGCAAAATTAGTTAAGTAAAACACTTCAGTTGCTGTTGTTCGCGGGATTTTTTCAGGTCATGATATCAAATTTGAGACTCTCCATTAGATTATTTCCCTGCCCATCAAATGATATATGATCGTACTTCAAAGAATTTTTGCAAAGAAACTTTGAATGTCATAACACATATATTTGCTGGCACTGGCAACATGTATGCCGACAGTGTTTCCCAGAAACGTTGAGTCACGTATGTGTGTTTAAGACTTGTTCCACAAAATGTCGGCAACATGGTGAATGAGAATTTCGTACATTCTTGGCAACGTTGTCAGTGATGTTCAACGTAATCTAGCCAATCAAGAGCGGCCTTTCAGATCATGTGATCTCTTGAGATATCATGATGAAAACGTGATGAAAATTTTTGAATGATTTTATACTCTCTTGCGTATTAAACGTAATCAACAAATGTGGGAAAAATTCAGCTCTTTACTCGGTAACTGTATTGCCTGCTACTTAACCTATTCAACTATCTGGGAGGCGAATAGTTAGATTCACCTTTCTTCGTTCATTTCGATACAGGTACGCATGTCTTCGCTTAACCCCTTCCCCCTTTCGCGTATACAACGCGACAGTTAGCCACGCTGGCTTCGGGTAAATATTGGAAAGTCAAATATCAAAATTCAAGTTAGCTCGCAAATTACACATTTTTTCCTGTGAAATATATCTACTTTGAGAAGCAGAAAGTGGTTTTAGAAAATTGTTTTGGAAACATTGTTTATTGTGTCTGATTTCAACTACCCTGGGTACCAGCCTCTCTAACATAAAACTGGTACCCAGGGTAGATTTCAACCCAATAATATCTTATATCAGCCCTAATGATAACATTACTGTAAATACTGATAGGTTATCCTGTTAAAATATTCGTAGATTATTATTGTCAATATTATTATCATATTTTGTCAAACAGCAAGTGTTAAAGTCTGTCTCAGATTAGATGTCACCTGAAAAATGTCTGCAAATGAAAACATTGAAGTGTCTTTAATCCATAGTTTCACATTATCGCAAATTTCACGTGACATCTCATTTCAAACAGACTTCAGCCAAACACATCTCAGAATATCCTGGATACCAGACTCTCTAACATAAGAGTCTGGTAAAGAGAGTCTGGTACCCAAGGTAATCTCAAAGTGCTTGCCAAACAAAATTTATTTGTTTGCTTGATCGTACCGGGTGTTTGTAAAAAGTACTGCCGTTTGAAAAATCACCAAGATTCTATAACATGGCAGATCTTCAAATTTGCTTTTTTGGTAAGAAGATCGAAGACCAAATCATTTTCTTAGGCATAGCTAATCTTGTGATTCGTTTTGAAATTAGCAAATTTAGCTCTTTAGGGCAGTCTAGTTTGAAGCATACTGCAAAAAAGCACTGATAATGACCTGATTATTAAGCTTCTTGTTTGGTCACAAATTTCAGAAAGAAATACAAACTGTTATTGCAGACTGGAAGGATATTAAAAAATCTCAACAACAGTACTCTTAGGCTAGATTTATGATGCTGCTTAAAAAGAGTATAGCTCAGAATAAAGTTTTTCAACGTGTCATTTTATACCCTTTTGTTGACGAAAACAAACACTTTGTCATCTTGAAATGTATTTGGATCATTGATAAAGGAGATCAAACAGAAAATTTCATGACAGGTTCCATAATGGAATTTTGGTGATATTTGAAACGGGAGTACTCTTTCTTGGGATATCCGCTTGCTTTTTGCATCTTTGCGATCAGAAAACTTGACAATGATTTGTACAATAATAACCATTTTCTTACACCAGAATTTCAACATTTCCAAGTGGAAGCACCGTTATTTCTTATAACATCATCTTAGCAACATGCCAGTTTCTGCATTCAAGTAGGATGAACATTACCACTTTGCAGATGAATTTTGAAAGAAATAACCAATTGCTACTGACGATGTGAATAATTTGAAAATTCGAGAGAAAAAATCATGGCATTGGTTGTGTTGATCAAGAATGCAGTCAATCTTCGTGGAAGATATGATCGGATTGCAAGAATAAGCTTTCGAGGTTGGTTGATTTAAATTGTATACCAAGTGCCCCAACAGAAAAAAGTATACACATTTGTTTGGGTACAGTAGTGATGAGAATTTAGCTTTAATGGATGGCTAATTGATTTTAAAATTTCCCTCGACAGTTAATCTGAACATAGATCCCTCATTTATTGATATAGGTGCTGGAAAAAAGAGTGAAAAATTAATTTTGAAAGTTCAAATTTACCTCCAATGAAGTCCTAACCAGAGCTTTGTCCTTTTGGCCTAAGCAAATTCCTGCAGAATATCAAAATTTAAAACTAAATTTAAATTTAATGGTGACTTCTGGCAAACAGAATATAATAAGTTCTAAGTTTTACTAAAATTTTATCAAGGGTATTTTTTCTTTTGTTGCGTTTCAAGGTTCGATATTTCGATAGATATTTTACACAGCAAGATTTTGCATCTCTAGGAGTGAGTGTGTAGTCAATCATAAGAAAATCTATACAATCCAGCAGCAGTTATTATTTAATCATGAAACTGGCTGTGATAATCATGAATGCAGTGTTTATAGGACGGTTTTAGTACCAGGTGTCCCAAAAATGTATACAGATTTGGTTGACTCTAGCGCATTAAATTTAGCTTTAATAAATGGCTAATCACTCTCAAACTTGAACATAGATACCTTGTTTGTTGGTAGCGGTGCTTTGGGAGCAGAAATATCAATCTTGAAAGCTCAGATTTGCTTCTTCCTGCAAACCAGAGCTTTAGCCCTTTGGCCGAAGCAATTTCTTAAGGCACATCGCATTGATTAAACGCTAGTCTTGCTAAAATTTGAACAATATTAGATCTTGTGTTATTCTGTTTTCCAGAAGTCACCCCCCCCCCAGTCACCGATTGGGAAGTCTCTTAATTTTTCATTAAGCTCAGTTTTAAATGTCGATGTGTTTCAGGAATTTGCTTAGGCCAAAAGGCCAAAGCTCTGGTTTGGAAGTGGATGCACATTTGAGTTTTCAAGATTGATATTTCTGCTCTCAAAGTACATATTCGAAAAAACGAGGTATCTATGTTCAAGTTAACTATCGAGGAACATTTTGAGAGTGATCAGCCATTGATTGAAACTAAATTTACATCGCTCGAGTCAACTAAATCTGTATACATTTTTTTTGGGACACCCGGTAGAGTTCCACTGAAATTGCTTTGAAATACAAGTTTTATCAAATCGACAGCTTATAAGTTTATTTATCTTGGAAAGCAAATTCTTAAACCTTATCATAACTTTCCTGTTTTGAAAGAAACAATTTTACCGATTGCAGCCAACGACCAAAGTTGAATTATAAATGAATGAAACAGTATTCTTTGTTGACTAAGTCTATCTTTAAAAACACTAAGAACATCTGCTTTGGCCTTAAAAGAAAGCCGATCTTTCTATTTTCAGTTGAAAATTTTCAATAAATGATAAATCTGTTTGGATTAGAGAAAAAAAATAATTCAGAACTTGATGTTTTGACGGGGGCGTTACTTGCGTGACGTCAGTTGCAAGACATGCCCTCAAAATGATGAATTATGAATTACTCGAGACTGCAGAGAACTTTGGCTGTATAAAATCTGATTTCGCTCCAGCTTTTAAAAGGCTTAAAGGGAATCGACATATTTTAAAGCTGGCCCGAGCCAAGTTAAAAATATAATCTATTGTGTTAAACAACTTTGACGCCTGCCGTTTCATTGTGTGGCGAAGGAAACGATGGGTTTGTGGGCGTTTCTTCAGCCTATTTATAGCAGCTTGTCGATGTAGCTATGTCTATTCCCTTTTAAGATTAGGGAGAGATTTTATTTTAGGAAATCACAACGATACACTGATTCTAAAATCCCTCTTCGTATATTTTGCTTGGCTTCGATTTTATGCAGCGGGTGAATTAAACAGTTTGAAATGTTTCAAAGTCTGCAGTTTATTACCTATCCATGAGATTTCATAAAAGTGGCTACCATTGTGTAGGTAACACGCAAACGTAAATAATAAAACTTATTTGATTAAAGTCAATCGTATAGTTCCCAAGTTATGAGCGAATTTATAAAATTGTTCAATTTCAGAATCTCAAACAGGCCTAATAACAATGATTCTGTTTTGTTAAGTGCGAAGTCTTTGTAAATGTTCTTTATCACAAAGCTGTGCGCACAATAAGATAATGCTTTCTACTAATTTATAACTGTTGTTTCAAGTTTTTTAAAACGTCAAAAATTGGAGCTACTTGAGATTCATTCAAGAGTAAATTCATTTTTCAATTATGAGTCATGTGTCTAGCAACGAAAGGAACAAACGTTGTTTTCAAAATATACTGGTTTTGAATTGTACACGAGCTATGCATTTTAACATCAGATTCAAAAGTTGTTGTACTTTAATTGTCATTTCTATTCAAAAGCAGTGGAAATTTTACTCATTTTCAAATATTCGAGCGAGGTCGTTGTTAAATTGCATTTCTATTTTCTAGAATCACGTCAGAAGTTGAATGTGTGCTTGTTTTGTTGCTTTTGAAGAGCACATTTGACAAAAATTTTGCTGTAAAATGAAAAATGCTAGTTTATGTTTTAGTGAGGCAGTTTCTAGATTCTTTTATCACAACAAATTTTTGAAGCATGGCTCATGAGAAAACTTTGCATTGCATACAATAAACAAGACTTGAGAAACAGTTTGTGTTGTTGCAAGGGTTTTCAGCTTGAAACATGTCAGGCAAGATCTTGTGACAAGCATGAACGTTTCAGAGGAACGAGCAATATTTGCTCTGTAGAAATTCGGGAAATTACAGAACTTGTCAGAGCTTATCACAGTTCAGCTATGGTAGAAGCTTCTACAATGAATTTACTGAAAACGGTTCTCTCAGAGTTGTGCTTGATGATTTAAAATATTTGTGGTCTAGGAATCAACTCACTCACTCATGGCATCACTATAACGAGAAATCCTTTAAATGAAAACAGTTTGAGTGACTTTTCTGCTTCCTAATTCACCTATACAAAGGCATTCCCAAGAAAAAATTAGCATCTGCACAATATTTTGAGGCCGAAAATGTATTCTATCAGTACTTTCATCGCTTCTATTTTCTTTGAAACCAGTTTTAGGGGATTTTCTTCTTCCCGTTTGTCTAAACGAAACGAAGGCATTCCTAACAAAAAATGTACTAATATTGAATCTGCTCTGCACAAAGCGTATTAAATAGTCAACCCAGTCAGTGTGTAACAGTATTAAACAATATTTCATCTGAAGCAGTGGTGTAGAGCTGGGGGGGCTCAGGGGGGCTCAGCCCCCCTAGTTATTTTTTCCGTAATTTTGGGGAGGCTTTAGCCCCCCTAGTTATTCTGAAGAAATTTTGATTTTCTTAATTTGTATCTTATGACAAAAATGACAGAACAAGGTAATGACAGATTCTGAAGCATCGTTGACCTTTTCTAATTCTGTTAAATGGGAGCATTCCCTAAAAAGATATGTAGCATTTGCGCGATAATTTTAGAGCGAAACCTTATCTTATCAGAGCATTCATCAATGGTGTCACTGCAATAAAAAGTAAGCATTCCCTAGATTTTTGCGTAGTATCTTTAGGCCGAAAACTTATTTTGTCAGCACTTTCATTGATGTCGTTACTGCAATAAAACCTAAACATTCCCTAAAGATATTTTGCACAATATTTTTAGGCCTGGAACTTATTTATCAGAACTTTCATCAATGGCGTCTTTGCATAACAAACAGTTCCTCTAGAAGCTCTTTCAAATGTATTTCCCGCCTCCGATTCACCTGCATGAAAGAATTCCTCACAAAAATATTAGCAAAATTCGTATCTGTTTTATCAATTATCAAAAACGTGAAAAGAGAGCAGCTGCCTAAATGCTTAATCTTCTCAAATCAAGAGGGTCTTTTCGATCTTTTTGATCTGGTCTTTCTTCGTTAGCCTAAGAGATTTATCATACGTGTTATTTAGCTGCAAGAACAGCTGCAAGTTTCTCATGTCTTGTTGATAATGTCCTACAAAGAAAGTAATGTTTGCTCTCAGCAAATCATACTGCTATTGACAAAAAGATCTCGCTGATGTCATTTCGAAAGAAATTAGGCGAAATTTCGATTGAGGATTAATGGTGTAAGATTGCAGGCCGACCAGCAAAGGGAATTATAATCACTTGTTTTCATTCTAGTAATAAGTAGCTCTGTGGTAGACGAAGAGTCACGCAGAAACATCGACCAGACATTGTGTCGCTTCAGATATGGAGAAACTGTCTTTCTTCGTGAATGACAGTGTCGGGTGATTTGAACGGTGAAAATTTCCAAGAACCTGCTGTCTTTGGGTAGATTTAGCCGACGAGAAAGTAAATCAACGGAGATAAGAGCAGCTTAGACCTAGATCAGGCCTGGGATTGGCTGGGACTGGGACAATCTAGACATAGTTATTGAGATGACTACTTCAATAACTGTGTCGGGTCATTTTGAGGCAGCGAGAATGTCATAGAACTTGTTGTCTTTGAGTAGATTTAGCCAATGAGGTAAAGTAAATCAATGGAGTTAAGAGCAGCTTAGCTCGGGTTTAAGGGGTCTGGGACAATCTAAATATAGTTATTGAGATGACTGCTTTTCTATCTCAATAACCCGTGTCGGGTCACTTGAGCCAACGAGAATGTCTTGGAACTTGTTGTTTTTGGGAAGATTTAGCCGATGATGTAAAGTAAATGAATGTAGATATGATCAGCTTAGCCTGAAGGGACTGGGTGGCAATCTAAATAAATCCAATTGTATATTGTGTTCTTGACAGACGAGAAAGTAGGAAAGTAAGTGGCACTGGGCCTTCCTGTGCTCTATTCTTAGCTAGAATAAACCGCTAGGTATCCGTTAATCTCTTTAATCACTTGTTTTCACTTTAATTACAAGAAGCTCTGTGATATATGAAGGGTACTGCAGAAACATCTGTGATCTGTCAGACATTTAGCACTTGCGTTGTTGAGAGGATTGTTCGTGGCTCAATGACTGCGTCGGGTTACTTGAGCCACTGTGAATATATTGGAAGTTTCTGTCTTTGGGTATATCTAACAATTTAGCCGATTAAGTTACAGTAGATATAACAGAATTAAAAACAGCTCAGCTAGAGGGACTGGGCTGGGGAAATCTTAGCAAAGCCAATAGTATTTTATTATACATAATCGATAACACCTATTCATAATGAAGTAAAAATCTTAGAATCCTCAACGAAGCCTGGTAATAAATGGTTCTTTGGTAGGTTAAAGGTCAGGCAGAATTTTCTGTTGACCTTCGTCATTTTTTCCCCTTAATGGACAGTGCTGGGTCATTTGAGCCACTGAGAATGGCTGAGAACTTTGCTCAACAACTTCGCAGCAATATTTCTAATCATAGAAAGATGATAGAAAAATGAACTAAGAAGTTTGAACATTTGATAGGAAATGTTTCAAGTAAGCGAGGTCCTTTCGCACCATTTGTCCTTTGTCTCATACCATCAATTTTGATCTTTGTCTTTTGTACTATGTCCTTTTGTCCTTTGACTCGCCCTTATCAGAAAGCCTCGTAATCAAACAGTATCAAAAGGCGCGAAAAAAGATGGCCTAAAAATCGAAGCTGAGAACAAACAAACAACAGCTGTTGGTTGGTAACTAAGTCATCTCATCTTTTTTACAGGAATCACATATCAAACTCAAGTTTACGAAGACTGCTCTGACCCTGATTGGGACGAGGTATGTCCATTCCATTCGTTATTACAATGACTGAGCGCAATACAGGGACGTAGGAAGCATCTCAAACTTGGAGGGGCACGACACTTCGAGGGCACTTTTTCCATTAAGCTAAAGGGGCATTTCCTGAAAACAAAAAGGGCACTTCTTTGTTTATTTCAAAATCTTGGGGGGGCACGTGCCCCCAATGCCCCCCCGGTTCCTACGTCTCTGGCGCAATAACTCAGGTGCATATGTGCCACCCAATGTTTAGGCCAAAATTCTCTAAACACTGGTCAAGTTTGCACCCTCTTCATAAACATGGGTTAGTTAAGCTGAATTTTGCAAAAATAGTTAAAATTTCATCCAGGGTTAATCATGAAAGAGGGTGCAAAGGAAAATTTTGGAAATTAAAAGTGGATGACTTTCTGAAAACTGGGCAGCAGACCCCCCTGTCCATCTGCAAGTCATGTGTGGTTTGCCTGCTGGGTAAATCTCTACATTGCACTTCGCCAAATATTTTGAGTGTAATGATTTTGTGCGCCAGTGTGCACCAAAGAATAATTTATATCTATTGTTTAATACAATAAGACATTGAATTACCCATTGTTTTAGGCCTCTTTCTACGCCTAATAAAATGTGAGCCAAAAACCAGATGAGTTCTTTCTATGCGCTGAAGATCTTCTGAAAATAGGCACTCAGATTCACCCTCTGTGTTTAGTCCAGTCTCTATTCTAAAATGAATATGTTGGATCGGAAGATCCCAATAGCAACACAAGACTGCAAACACTTTTCAATGAGACTGTCTCTCTTTGAGCAGCTATTTTGAAAGAAACAGCTGGACAATTTTAAGTGCCCCAAAAACGGTTAAGCAGTTCTCAAGGATGCCCATGTGTTTTTGCTACGGTAAATAGAACAACCTGTAATAGGGCTATTTTGAAGACGCAAAGGAATCCATAATCAGCACAAGCGGTTGCCGATGTAGACTTGTGCAAATGAAATGACAAATGTATAGAGCATCAATTCTTCCATAAACATTGCATTCTCTTACTTTCTTTACACACCAAGGTTTAATCTAATCTGTGGACTCGCAAGCCACTGAATAAGTACGCATCAGTACATCCAAAATGCACCAAAATGACAATACTTCACATCAAAATAATTACAGACAACAAGATCTTTCACAAGCATCCTGTGTCTCCCTTCTCAACTGAACCTAGATCGTCCATGTCTGTTCTCGTCTCCTTCTCCTCGTCAACAATTAAGGATTACTCTATTTATCATAAAGTACACAAAAGAATAACACATGTAACTTCTCAAATCAACTAACGTAAACAATGGGAAAACATGGTTCTACTTCACAGGCGGTATAGAATAGTCATTTCGCTCAGGGGCAGTTAAAATAAATAAACCTAGTCTCGAAATAACAGTGACGCAAAACAGTTATAGAATCAATGCTTGCCTACAAATTACTTATTCCTATCGGGTAGTGTAATGTGTGAAATTTACGATTCCGACGGACATAAATGAACCAAATTCGAGTAAACAACCAAAATAACGTGGGAAAATGCTAGTAAGGAAAGTTTGTTGTCGTCATCTCCTTGACTATATCTTAGAAATAAACGGGAATCTCTATTCAAAACGAGGCAACGCAAATGTCTAAGTTGACCTTTATTACAAACCTATTATTACAAACCTATTATTGTCATTTGTTGCTTCTTATGTTTCATTTACTTGAAATGGAGGATTTAAGAATTATTTACGGAAAGAATTTCTTGCAGCTAACTTTGAAAAATATGCTATTGTCAACAGGAGTTTGAATGGCCACTGGCAAGTCAGTTGAACCCAAGTGAATATATCGAGATTCAAGTTCTCAACCACAATAAAATATTCAGCAACAGGTAAGTCCAATATAGCCCTGAAGAAGTCTTGCATGGCAGGATAAAATATTGGTAAAATATAAATTCACACACTTCTGCTGTTATTATGGAATCAATTATTATGCACTCGGAAGTCTGTTGTTTACTGGTTATTTGATTATTTCATTTGACCCTCAGTTGGGTAGTGAAATGATCATAGGACTGGTGCTGTGCTAATATCCAAGTTCAAATCCTGCGTATGCAAAAGTTTAAATTTTTCATAAATTATATAATATTTAATTTAGTCAAATGTCAGCCCATTCCTGAGCTATGATTCTATCAAGATTCTGTTACAGAACACAGAGAATTAAGGCCTTATTTCAGGATCTATTGCAGGCCAGCTAGTGGGATTCAAAGTTGCAACTTTTTGTGAATGTGTGTGCAGTTTCTGCTCAGTCTTTTCAATGGAGAGTATTTCTGATTGTTGATATTTCTGATTTCAGAGTTGTTGGACTATATCGTATGGTGTTGCAAAGGCTGATACAAGAACAGCATCTTGCGCTAACTGACAGTCTTTTGGATAATAATAATACTGTGCTCAAGGTAATGAAAGTTTACTGCATGATTTCTGCTTCCAATTTTATTGGGAAAGTCCAATCAAACGCTTTCTAGTGTTCTGTAGGATTGGTTGTTGAAAAGCTGATTTAAGAATCTATGTGTATTGGCACAAATCATAACATGGCACATGTATGTAGAAAGATATTGATAATTGCCACTTGCACATGATATGACACATTTTGCTTAACAAGGACAGATTTTTATGATATAATAGCATCTGTTGGTTTTGATTGACTCCTCAATTTAAAGCAATTAGCGACTGCAGACAAAGGAAATTCTCTCAACCAGATGCAACGAACAATGGCAGATTTATAATACAATAGTATGAAGTGCTTTTGATTGACTCCTCAATTCAAAGCGATTAGCGACTGCAGACAAAGGAAATTCTCTCAACGAGATGCAACGTGAACAGCACCTTTGCATTTGACTGTGGTATCTTCTGTTTCTTTCTCATACACCCAGCTCTCAAAGTCAATTTTCAACTTGTTTACAAGCGAAAATCTCATTATTGTTTTATTATTTTATTCATGTAATGACCTAAGGGTAGACATAATATTTTGCTCTCTAGATTACCGTCTTTGCAGTATGGTATCACACTGATGCTTCCTCTGCATACACTACTCTCAAAATCATTAAAAATATTTACAGGCGCAGATCTCATTGGAACTTACATACAACCCACCGAGCGGTACAGTCTCAGAATGGGTCAACGGCTTACAAGAAGAACCAGACGATTCCTATGCAGAAAATGGAGAGGAAATTTTCACTCCTGGGGCACGCCGACCATCAAAGATGAGCCTCCCTAGTTGGAAGAAAGGCGTTGAAAATGGTCAAGTTAAAGTTGGCTCTTCAATGAGTCTAAACTCTCTTGGGCATAATGCCAAGCACAGGAAAAGTTTTGGTAATCTTACGATGCAGATGACTCCTGATATGAATCGAAGTGGTGAGCTAGGACCGAGCCAGCTAGGAGTAGTTGCAGGCCCGTTTGGGCAGATGCTGCAGGCTAAAGATACCGGCCAGATGAGTCGGAGAGGGTCGTTGTTTAGTGTTGCAAGTGCTGGTTCTGGGACTGGAATGTTGTGAGTAATGATTTCTAACTTTCTTTGAAAGAGTTGTATTTTGTTTTTAGTTGCAAATGCCTGCCAAGGTTGAATAAGTATCCGATAAAGGCTCCTATTGATAATTACGCGGTAGGTTAGTAGGTAACTGGTCAGCGCCCGCCCGCTGCAGCGCCTTTTACCTTTTGCATTTTTATGGCTCAATCGACTGATGAAAGAACAGGAGACTTGGGCAAGTCCAGTAGGTAACTGAAGTCGTCACTCAGGTCTCAATAAGAAATGTGTGAAATTATTTTACCAAGATCTGTGATACAGAAACATGTAAAGTTTCATTTCATTTTTCTGTTATGGAGAAAATACTGTATTTTACTGCCTTTTATATCGTATTCAAATGCAGCTAAACTCGAAGGTCACTGTCAGCTAGGCGATAGAATTAACCCTTTAAGTCAATATCTGATTCAAATCAAACGGCATTGTTATCCCTTTTTGGGAAGATCGAAAAAAACTGTTCAGATAGATATTAAAGTCCGTCTCACATTAGATGTCACGTGAGATTTCCAAAAACGCAAAATTCCATTGCAAAATCCCATCTATTGTTGTTATTCGCGGGCATTTGCAGGTGACATCTAATTTTAGACAGAGTATAGTATCAGAGCGAAAAATGTAAACAATTTCATTTAAAAGTTATGTTGAACTCTCAGTGATGTGCAGCATTTGTAATTTCATAGATTAGTCCTTTTATCTACCGGGTGAGCCAGAAAACAGTTCCCACTTTTGAAAATTAGTAGCAGCACAAATCCTTCATGGATTTGAATTATTCAAATTCTTGTTAAAAGCCAAAAGATCGAAGTATTTTTGTGATTTTTCTCGTCTTCTTACGAGCACTGCAAATATAGACGAATTCAACTTTTACAAAAATGTCATGGTTGCGAAATGACTGAAAAAGGCCTAAAGCACTTGATCAAATCGTTAGGACTCTCCTCACACCGAAAAAACTCACGAGCGTTTCACCTCTCTAAAGAGTAATGAGACATAGATTCTCAAAAAGATACTACAGATTTTCAATCCCATGGCAATAAATGTGCAGACCAGCCATGAGAAATTGCATTTTCTCTGTTGTTCTGAGCGAGGAGTCCTTGGTGATTTGATCAAGTATTATAGGCCTTTTTCAGTCATTTTGCAACCACAAAGTTTTTGTAATCTTGAATTTACCAATTTTTCCAGTGTTCATAAGAAGGCTAGAAAAATCACAAAAATACTTCAATCTTTTGGCTGTCAAGCAAATATTGATTCATTCCAATCCATCCAGTACTATTGATGCTATGAATTCTTAGAAGTGGGAACTTTTTTCTGGTTCACCGGGTATTATAACTTTCAAAAGTGTAAGATTTTTGTTCTCACATGACAGAGGATGGAGGCATTTTTTTTCATTACCTTTGATTTCCTTGTCTCCTCAGTCATCAGCACCCGAAAGTTAGAATCGACCAAAAAGAAATTATCAAAGAAATTGATTATCAGATTCAAATAAGAGTCATCGAAGCGAGGCAGTTGTCAGGCATGCAGCTAGATCCTGTGACAACGGTAACTGTTGGCAACCAGAAGAAGCATACTGCCGTGAAGGAACAGACGAATACACCGTTTTGGGATGAGGTATGATGTTTCTTGCTTGCCTGCCGCATGAATGCAGATTTTAGGGCCACCATGTACCGGGCGAATCAAAAAATTTTAAATGTTTGATGGGATGTGGAATAAAAATTACTTGGACGATATTCAAAATTAAAATGCTAATCTTTCAGTCAAAAGCCAATTACATGTGAAAATTTTGGTTCCCTCTACGAGTGACGTGGATCAAATCCATCCAGACCCGCCGACAACCGACCGACAGACAATCATGAAAATATGCTACCTTTGTTCGCCAACAACGATGCATTAAACTGGTAGGGTATTAAAATTGAAATTGGTCCAAATGATTTTGTTCCACCTCTCGTGTTTGAGAAGAGCGATCAACGAAAAGAAAACGATTTGCGAGGGCTGACATAATCTGCTTCTCGATCGGGATGGCGATATGAATCTTTGCATGCATTTTATGTTCACGGAATGTGCCTTTAATTGGTGAGGTTTTCAATGCAGTTTATAAACGTAATGCCAGAAAGGCTATCACATTTGCTATTGCCAGAGTGTTTCGGAATACTTTTGGGGTTGCAATTTTAATATAGGCATTGCTGTTGATACCTTTTATCCTTCTTTTGCAGTTCTTTGTATTCGATTTCAAAATGCCAGCACTTATTCTATTTGACAAGATCATCAACTTTCAGGTGAGGTTTCCAGTCCATTTCAAGTTCAGATCATACATACTGCACACTTTTCTGGAAATGTTTCATTCATTCATCCATTACTTCGTTTTACGTAGGCTGGAACGATTTTGTAGCTATTTCTAGCTAACTTAGGCCTACTATGCATGCCGCACCCAGGCTCGGAACCCCTAGTTTAACGTCCCTTCCAAAGGACAGCATTTTACGTCAAGTGCAGCATATTGTAAGGCACGGGACCCCTTGAGAGCAGACAATGGTTCAAATGAATTCTCAGTACAAATATCATCAGTATGTTTATCGGATAGTCCAATTTAGTTTTGCATGGTCAGTGAAAAGGCATGAAGAGTAACAAACTTCCTTTTACAACAAAGGCAAATAAGTATGGTCTCCTGTTTGACTAAATTTAAATCCACGTACAATATTTAAATTCTCATGTCTTCCCTTCCAACACAAATATTTAGCAAATAGTTCTGTTTTCCAAGGTATAGGTATTTCAAAAGTTTTTTTTACACGAAAAATGTTGAACCAGTTTGATTTGATGCCATAGATATATCTACAATTTTTTGTTCAGGTGTTTACTGGCCGGAATCTCATCAGTCAGGGACTGCTTATTGGTGCATTTAAAGTAAGTTGCATGGCAATTATTTCTAAACTTACCAAGTGTTAAATGTTCTTCTCTTTTTCCGTATGCAGTATCTAGTAAACTCCTGAGCCGTTAAAAATTTAGGGGAAGTTGGAAATAGAGAAAAACAAAACAGCACTGTATGTATGTATGTATGTATATATGTATGTATGTATGTATATATGTATGTATGTATGTTTGTATGTAATATTTTGCCATTAAAATTTGAAATTAAGTGTAACATAAATTTATAAAAAGGATCCAATTACAAATTTACAATATAATGCGAATATGAAAAAGTAAAAAAATGTAATTTGAAAACATCCCCAGTTTAGGATGGTAGGGATAGCATTAAAAGGTCAGTACGACCTTGTTTCCACAATGGTCCTTCCAGAGGTGTTATTGAAAGGGAAATTTTCACATAAGAAAGGAAAAACAATATTTATGTCTCAATATTTTAGGGTAGTGCTGCATTTTAAAGATTGTTGATAGACAGTTCTGTTGCAGCTTTTATAATTTTAGGAAGAGAGAGAGAGAGAGAAGAAAAACCAGAGGTAGAAAAAAGTTGATCAGATAAGAAGAGAGGATACAGTTTTGCAGCTTAACTGTTGAAGGGATATGAACTAAATACCTTTTGATAACGAACTAATGTATTCCTTTACCTCTCCACTGCACACCATTGTTGTGTTATTATTACCTCTATGATCTATGCTTGGAAATCCGTCTGCTTTCAAACAGCTGTTTGCTTTGTCACTTTTAGATAGGTCTTTTGTCGTATATGATGAATCTTTGCTAGCCCCCATGCTTACTTGCAAACTGAAGATGATCTCTATCTTCCAGCTTGACATTGGCACAGTATATGCGCAGTCCGACCACAGATTTATTCGTCGATGGGCAGTTTTAACAGATCCAGATGAAACATTGGGAGCCTCGGGAGCAGGAGTCAAGGTTATTATTGTTATTATTATCATTTTAATTGCCGTTTTTACTTTTTGCTTTACGATGAAATTGTCAAAAGGATGATAGTAAGTCCTGCACTTGTTGAAGTTGATATTTTCATGACAATCGAAGAAGGATGTTGAACGCGAACCATCTTATAGATGGAAATATAACTGTATGTCCAATACAGTCAATACATAATTACTTTCGTTTCTATCGGTACATCTTCCACAAAGTTTTATCTTTCTCTCTAATTGTTCCTCCCCTATACTAATCCTGTCCCTTCCTTTCGTTCTTCCTACTTTATGTTTCTGACTTTTATTGCCTTGCTCTTGTTTAGGGTTACTTGAAAGTGGACATAACGGTTCTTGGCAAAGGAGATCCGATCAAGGTAAGGTCAAGAATTTTTAACATCCTATAATCTAATTCAGGATTTTTGCTAAGTAATTTGTCAAAAATTGCCAAACATAGACGGGTGGAAGACGGATTCCTTGGCTACTTCAATTTCATCGACAAGCCTTTTAAGTCATCGTTTTGCTCCTGACTGACAAATTCTTTCAAGTTGCTTTTAAAAATGTCAGGTTAAGTAATTGGTACGGTCCAGTGTACGATTTGTCGTGGCCTTTCAAAAGTGGATAGTCTTTGGCGCACCCGGTATAAACTTAGATCACAAGGTAGAGGCATTACGCTTGAAGGCCTTCAAGTAAACTCCTTTAGGCATTAAGTGACGCTGATTATCAAGGGTGTCTTCGAGTTGTTCTTGTTGAATACTTACCATTTGATACGATAGAAAGCATATGCTAAAAATGTGGTTGAACGTACTTTTTGATGTTTAAATAACTTTCTTTTGTAGGAACCACCAAGCGTGAAAGATAATGATGACGACATTGAATCGTAAGTGACTTTTATTAAACCTTCAGCTAAATACTGCTTTCAGGTTTTTGGGATTTTTTCTTGTCAGTTTTGAGCCATTCGTTTGCCACCTAGATGCTTTGTTTAAAGATTACGCTAGGTCACGCTCTTATCAGCGTAAGAAGTTAAATTGGTGTTTGTAATACAGTAAATCCCCGCATATAAGAACCTACTTTTTGAGAGCCAGGCTGAAATAGGTTCTTATTTTGAATGTACCAAAACCAACTTCAAGGTATCAAGGTTCTTATGTGAAGAGTGCCTTGCGTCGGCTGTTCTAGAATCTTCACCAAAGATGCCCAGCCCTGTTATTTGTTTTGGTAAAGCAATTATGTACCCAATTAAGCTTACAAACAGCAGGGGAGGAGATTCAGACTTTAACAGCCAACTGGAACTAAAATGAACTTGATAACGACAATGAAAAATAAACTTTGCTACGCCTACAACAAGAACATATTTTTCGTCAAACTGAAACAGGTTCTTAATTATGAGGTGCATGATTTAAGAAAAACAGCCTCTCGGTTCTTATTTTGTAGGTTCTTATATGCGGGGATTTACTGTACCATGGGCAATCCGCAGATGAAAATTTAAACCAAAAGCCCAGTAATCAACATTAAGGCCTTGAGCCCACAAATCAACATACCTTCAGTCCTTTGTAGGCTTTAAAGCATTCTTTATATCAATTCAATGATAAAGCCATGGTTGTCATTGCTGTGTCTGTTAACTTGCTTTGGTATCCAAACCTTTAGCTTCTCGTAGCTAGCAAGCTACCAACCGCCATGCTTGTTCAAAGTTCAATTAGGCCCAAATTGAGAATGCGCCTCCAGGGGGGAAGGAAAATGAGAACTTTGCATAAGTGATAACTCTAGGCCTTTATATTGATTAGAAGGCTTTTGGCCAAAAATTTTATTTTCGGATGGCCCATGGTAATACGAATATTGATTTGCGCTGCATCAAATCATGTTTGTTCACAAATCACAGCAAAGATATATGTACTGCTACGAGGTCTTTCAGGTTTTAGTAATTCACATATACCCATATTTCCTTGGATTTCTCTTTCTTAGAGGTAAAATGATATACATGTCTTGCCGGAAATAGATTTTCAAGCAATTCTACAAAGAGTTTGGATCGAACGATGTTTTAAACATTTTGAAGAATTTTCGAATTTGCACCATGGCGAAAGAAGCTCTAACGCCACTCATTGAACCTTTTGTATAAAAATGTTTGCAAATATCGCTCGATCCAAACTGTTTTGTCGAATAGCTAAAAGGTATATTCTTATTGAATGTGAAATGAAATGGAAGTCGCAAAATGTTTCAAATTGAAGTAGATAAACTATGTTGTCAGTTATCTATTCTAGGTCGATTTTGCGTTTATATGATATGAATTGTCGTCTATATTTGCAGATAAACTATGGCCTATCTTTTTTAAATTTGATTGTTGTCCAATTTTAGAAATCTGCTGCTACCAGATGGTGTCCCAGCTGAAAGGCCTAAAGCAAGGATAGTTGTCAAGATATACAAAGCTGAAGGGTTACCCAAAAGTAAGTTAACAACGTTTTTTTGATAAAAATGATGATGATGATGATGATGATGATGATGATGATGATGATGATGATGATGATGATGATGATGATGATGATGATGATGATGATGATGATGATGATGATGATGATGATGATGATGATGATGATGATGATGATGATGATGATGATGATGATGATGATGATGATGATGATGATGATGATGATGATGATGATGATGATGATGATGATGATGATGATGATGATGATGATGATGATGATGATGATGATGATGATGATGATGATGATGATGATGATGATGATGATGATGATGATGATGATGATGATGATGATGATGATGATGGTGATGATGATGATGATGAAAATGATGATGATGATGATGAGGATGATGATGATGATGACGATGACGATGATGATGATGATGATGATGATGATGATGATGATGATGATGATGATGATGATGATGATGATGATGATGATGATGATGATGATGATGATGATGATGATGATGATGATGATGATGATGATGATGATGATGATATAAGATCAAAAATATCTGTTGTGTGTAGTGCAATTGTACAAAGACAAACGAGTAATTAAAGTAAAAATGTAAGCACTTTTTTTATCACAAGTAAAAACAACTAAATCCAACGAAATATAAATATTCTGTGGCTGCCATAGCTGGAAAGGACATGATGTCATCGAGTTCCATTTGCGGCAGCCACTTACATCAATGGAAAAATCTACATCAAATTTAAGAAAAGAACAAGAACAACACAGGCGTCTCAGAAAGACGACCTCCCTCCACCTTACACCAGTTGCTTGACTCTCAAACGAGCACAGATAGATGAAACACCTAAAGATACCGTAAGCACTTTGATGCGAATTGAAATAAGCACGACGTTTCGAGCATAGCCCGTTATCAAGCAAAGGATGGGTGTATCCTTCGGTTGTTTTAGAATGTTTTCTTGCCTTATACCTTTACGTACTGTATACGTTGTATATACTGTACCTATTAGCTTTAATTTCTTTTGTGTAATAATTACGTATTTACCCTTTCTTTGATTAAGTATTCATTTTGGTATTATTGTATTTATAGACGGAGGGCCCCTTGAAAACCAGCCTTTGCTGAAGGATGACTCTCCCTAAATGATTGAAATGAAATGAAATGAAACATGTCGTCTGAGTGAATCGATGATATGTGATGTTTTCCACTTTTTCGTTTTAGTGAATTCAGGTCTCATGGCAAATGTCAAGAAGGCGTTCACTGGGGAGGTATGTCTTAAAGTTTAATTGGGATCTTGGAATATTTTCTCAATGCCTTAGATGCCCTTTACATGAGAAATCTCAACCCGTGTTGAGCTCAACGCGAGCTGAGTTTCAGCTCGGTTGACAGTGTTATTATTGCAAAGGTTTTAGCCGTTAACATTTAAAAGGCCGAGTAGAAATTGAAAGCGAGCTGAAGTCAACTCGGCCTCTGCTGAAATTTCAGCCCGTGCTATGTAAGTGTGTATGTATCATTTGCCACAATTAGAATATCGGATGGCTCTGGCATGATGTAAATAGCACCCATATATGATACGAAAATCGTGGTGTGATGATAGCTTTCCGGTATATTGTAAATGTCACCTCAATGGAAAGCAAGGCAAGCCATATTTTCCAAACTCAACCCATATTGAACTTAGAGCGGGTTGAGATTTCTCATGTTAAGGCATTCTTAATCAAATTAGTCCTAAGTAAGATTTTATTGAAAAATAAATCTTAAAAATGAAAATATTATGACAAGGTGGTCAGTCATCCCTTGAATTTTGGATAGAGATTATAGAAATTTAGAAGCCAGCTTGAGGGAATTCATAAAATATTCATAAAAGTATTGAATGAGATGAAAAATAGATTTAAGTAAAGTTAGATGAATGTCATAAAGTATTTAAAAGGTTATTAAACTTTGATAAGATCATGGACCCTTGATAATCTTGTCTAAAAATAATAAGAATAAAATATTAAGTATCTAAATATCTAATGATGAAGAAACGTTATCTTAAAGCATCATAAACTTATCCATTGCTTGAAAATGATACTGTAAATACCATCCAGCCACCTACCGTGTGAGCAAAAAAAGTTAACACGTTTGGCTGGCTGTGGAATGAAAAATACGTTGTGGATATTCAAAACTAAGATATTAATCTATCAGTCAAAGGCTAACTTAGATGTAACAATCTTATTTGGTAGAATCACTCATGATTTAATCCCAGGAATTAAGAAAAGGCTGGTAAGGGGTTTCGGGAAAGAGAATTCCATGTTCGATTTTGGTCCACGATTTACTTGCCATTGGCATTTAAATTCTAATTCTGAAACTGACAATTAAATTTACAGATTTGATGCCTGATTTTTAAAGTTCTATTTTCAAACAGTGGATAAATTCTTGACTCATCCGGAAAACTTTCCTTAGAACGCAGTTATAAGCAAACAAATGTAATAAAGATTGATAGATAAAGTTAGATCAACAATTATAATAAACTTAACAGATAAATAGTATTGTGTTTACCAAGAATAACATAATTCTTAAAATAATTTTAGGATAACAAGTAATCATCAAAATTGTGTCTTAATATATTTTGATGCATCAAATGCTAAACCACCATCTAAATTTTCTTTTTTCTCCGAAACATCATTTATCAGCACAGGGTGAGTTTCATATTTCAAACTTTATTTCTTTAAACTAAATCCTTTACCTCAGTGTGAATTCTAAATTAAAGTGAAATACATTGATCAATTTGAGATTAAATTTCTGTGAAAGATCATTTCTGTTTAAACCTGTCAAGATTGTTACCCTTTAAACTTTCTGAATGTGACATTGATAAAGCAATAATTTTGTGATGAATTTCTTCTTAAATTAAGTTTGCTATAAATTCAAAATATGAGAGTAAACATATTTAAACAAACGCATTAATACCTTTTAAAATAGAAAAGGTTGATTGATTGTATTTTGTTACACTTACTTTAAATTGTATATAATTTGTGCAAAACTTAAGTGGAATAAAGCATGGCGTTATAATTTCTATGTTGTCCGTTCATTAGAAGTTGATTAAGGTACATATAAAGAGTCTGATTGTTAAAACCGTAGATGAAAATGTAAAACACACCGGTTTTCTGCAGAGTTTACCAAACAATTTACTAAATATGATGAAGCTTCCAAGCCGAAAAGTTGAGGACAAATTCAAAATTGCGACAACATGGGCATGATGGGCGACACCACTGTAGTCATTTTATAATTTGTCTCTATGTTAAGTGTAGGTTTTAGAGTTGTTGTGTATTTCCATGCTCCCTTTGCCGTTGTTTTGTAATGTTGTAATTGTTTGTTATTGTAAATTTTATGAAAATATATAAAAAAAGCTGAAAAGTGAACATGACTACCGTGACTTAAACCGTAACGAAGAACAATCAACGAGCTTTGCATGAATGAATGAACGAATGAACGAATGAATAAACGAATGAATGAATGAATGAATGAACGAATGAACGAATGAATAAAGGAACAGATGAATAAATGAGCAATTTTACTTGATCGCAAATCTCACCTGACATCTAATATAAGACAGAATTTATTTCTAACTCCATGCAAAGTATACCTGCAGTAAAGAATTGAACTTTCTGCCTCTTTTTATCAAATTGTTTCTGAAATAAGATCACTTTACTCAACATTCTTCTTTCTCGGCCGTTTTAAAGAGGCTGCACAAGATTTTTGGAAACAAAGGTAACGATTAGCTAGCCAATATCATCAAATTCAATGAGAAATTCCTCTCTAATTGTTGTGTTGCGTACAATTTCTTTAGCTTGCCTGTTGCCTTTCGTGTGTTTAGGCTACACACATCTGAAACTCCTCGCTCAGAATCCAGCTGTATCTTTATTATTGTTGATGGCATAAAAAATCTGATCGCCCCGGTGAATCCTTCGGGGTTCAAATATGTAGAAAACATCTTCATTTGGAATGTATCTTGTTCTACTTGCCTGCATTAGAGGGAGAAAGATTAGGATTTTTGGAAGTTTAGCTTGCACAGCCCCTTTAAAAGTTTTCATGCAAATTTTTAGGTGAGAGATCTGGCTGATCCATACGTCGAAGTTTGCTTTGCTGGCCACAAGGTAAATATTCCTAAAGAGCATAGCTTCCAAATCTTTATCTCGGCGTAAAAAGGTGGGTGTAAAATTCAATGACCTATTTCTTCTGATTGAATGGCTTGAAAGAAACTTTAGATACTTATCTATAATTCTACCGTTGGATTTTTCAGAAATTTTGAATATTTTTGGAAATTACAGCGTATCTTACATTTCAACTCATTTGAAGATGTGACGTCATCAAATTTCTAAATCATAAACCAGATGAGTGACAGACTTTTGCTTGATACCATATTGTAGGCATTCATAAACTATGGTTTTCTTCGAAATTGTTTCATGTTACGTCAAACAGTTTAGAAACTACGATGGTTTTAAGTTTTTTTGAAAATTTTTCTTGAATTCTTAAAAAAGAAGAAAAACACTCTAATTCTGAAAATATCGAAGATTTTAGAAAATTCCAACGGTAGAATTATAGAGAATTAGCTGAAGTTTCTTTGAAGTCATTCAGTTCAAAGAAATAGGTCACTCAATTATACACCAGCCTTTTCAAAGATTTGGAACCTATGCTTTCCTGAAGCAGTTTCACTATCATTCTGCAGTAGTCACCTAAAAATTGGGGATTATTGTAACATTTAAGGCCTTCTAAGGAAACAGTTATTTTCCTTTTTTGGCGCATTTTAATTGGCATTTCAACCAAGATATTAAAGACCCTCTGTTAACCATGAGGCCTTGCGCGCTAATGCTGTCCCATAATGCACTGCAAGATGCCTTTCAGATTATCTGATATAATAATGATAATAATCTATATTCATACTGGTTACCAGATTCAGCTAAAAAAGGTGCTATCACTGTGGGACCTGTGTGCGAAGTGTGAAAGCTAAGCTAGGGCAGTGTTTTGTTTTTAGCTCATACCTTCCATAACTAGTGAAAAGTCAAATTACAATGGATACAGAGAACAAAATGGGTCGTCCAAAATGCAAGAAGGAAAGCAGAGTGTGTCCTCCTTTGCGCCTGATAAGAGAACTGTAAACATCTACAACCGCCGTTGCTTAACTCGTGTTCGTGTTGTTTTTCTTATGCGTGGCGCGCAAGGCCTATTGTTTAGCAGAGGGTCTTTCAAGGATAATCTAGCTAAGCTGCCATTTTCCTGCAAATTCCTTTTGTGGCTGGATTTCCTCTCAGGTGCAGATGAGTTTAAGAAAGGTCTTTGCGATTAAGACCAAACGCAGCTCCCCGCCTACTCACCACAAACGACCACAGATACTGGTTTTTTAGCTGTATTTTGATCAATTTTTATAGACATTGGCCGGACATTGGAATAATGAGCCTGATATCAGACTAAATGCATGGGTCATAACAGAGCACTGTTCCCGTCCATGCTAATACCTAACATTGTTTTTGTAAAATTAGCCGAGAAAAGGCCCATTGATTAACCGAATTTTGCTTTTCCATGTGGCTTTAACTGGAGACATTTGTTAGTTTTTGCTTGCTCCTATTATCGTCAAAGTCTCCCTTATGCATCTTACTGAATTTTAAGATCTGGTTCTGCTTTATTGTTATCATCAATTTATTTATTGGATTACAATATGATGGCTAAATGTAGTAAGCTAGTAGACTGCAACATTAACGAAATTTATAAAAACGGGTATTAAATTTGAGAATATTGGATGAAAGTATTTACAAGTCATATGAGTATGCAATATAAGACAGATATCTAAAGACTTTTATCATGAAAATCCTAAGTTTGGAATGAAAATGCTGCATAATTTGCATGGTTAATTCGAAATTATCTGTACATACTGATTTTGCGAAATCTTTTTTTTTGTAGGCCCGGACAACAGTCAAGAAACACACGTATGAACCTGATTGGAATGAGCAAATTACGTTTGCTGAACTAGTATGTTGTCTAATAATCTAAAGATTTTAAACTGAACTTGCAAGCTTTTGATAGTATCACATATTTTCTTACGTTAATCTACGAAACTTTCAGGAAGTGGATTTGATACCTTCTTACCCCTTGACAGTTGTAGGATCGTACAGTAAGAACCCGCAAAAAAGAAACCAATTTTTTCAAAACAGCCTGTTGGGTTTCTTATTAAAGGGCATTAATCTGTAAACAGGCTGAAATGTTTCTTATCACATGGTTAAGAAACCTTCAAATCTTTAAAGAAACCCCAGAGCAAACGCTATCAAACAGTATGTTCTTATTACGTAGCATTCTCTCCAAATTTGGTCAATCATAGCATGCATGCCAAGTATACTGTAGATGGAGATGCTTTTGCATGAAATCTCTAAAAAATATTCAGCACCTGATTTTAACAAAAGTTACTGAATATGAAATTTTGTTGGGATCCTCTTATAGGAAACCTTCCAAGAATCAGGCTGAGAAGTTTCTTATATGAGGGCACCTTTTCTCAAAAGAATCAGCCTGAGGTTTCTTATAGAGTGGTTTCTATTTTGCGGGTTCTTACTGTATTTCATTCTTGTATCACTTAAAAATTCACGTTTTTGATATAAAGAAGAACATTAGCACGTCGAAGCTCTGAGTTTGCGATCTTGCACTCGGAAATCTGTTTCCTCAATGATCCTGTAGAAACTAAATGCTTCATTTCTCTTTGCAGTTCCCTCCTTTGTGCCGAAGGATCAAGGTTCAGCTGAAAGACAGGTACTGCAGTAATTTTTTACAGCTGAATTTTGAGTTTCATAGAATCATTTTCACTTGCTATATATTTCAAGCCCTTCATATCGTCTTTAGCGGTTACCTCTCTTGATTTTTTTTAACTTGTTGAACATTATTCTGAGAAAGTCCCAAAAGAGTGATGGGCTGGAGAATATTTACTACTGCTTTTAAGTGGAAGAAGGGCTCCATGTGCTTGAAATATACGTTCCTTTCAAGCCTTTCCAAAAGTAGTAGTCAGCTTGACAAAATGAGTGATTGAATGTGGCCAAGGCTACGAATGGCCTTTAAGCTACTCTCGTCGTGAGTTGACTACGTAGTTAACTCATTCTGCTGTTAAGATAAAATGACAAAGTACACAAGTTCTTCTTTGTCGCTTCCTAATCTCGCAATTACTCCCTGAATCGCATTTTCCAAGCCAACACAATCAGCATCACAACTCATGAGTCCTTTCTAGCAGCCACTCTGCATCAACGGTTTCTGAATGAAACTTTGCTCCTCCGCAAGCAACCTTTCAAAAATAGGCTCGGAGGAGCGCAAATTCATTCAAGATGGTGGTTGGTTGTATAGGCTTGGAAAATAAAATTCAGACAGTAATTGGCAAGATTGGAAAATGGCAAAAAGAACTCTAGCAGCTTCTCATTTTTTATTAATTGCAAATTCAAATTATTATGTCCCCTAATGATCGAAAAATCTTCTTGTTGCGTGTAGTGCAATTGTACAATGATAAACAAGTAAATAAAGTAAAATATAAGCATTTTGATGCGAATTGAAACAAGCATGACGTTTCGAGCATAGCCCGTTGTCAAGCAAAATAACGATAACGGCTTGATAACGGGCTATGCTCGAAACGTCGTGGTTGTTTCAATTCGCATCAAAATGCTTATATTTTACTTTTTTTACTTAATTATTTAGGTTAAGAAATGTACGACCAAATGTATTGAAATATATCATCACATGAAGTAAATTTTTTTTATATAAAATGTTATGCTATAATCGAAAATAATAGATAATTCATGAATGTATATGTCTCAGTAAACACTCGGACGTTTCTTCAATCACCAAAAATATCCCATAGGGCATCACATCAAAGTTATTTTTGTGGTAAGAATATCTTCATTATGCGTCTTTATTATTTGCAGTGACTCTGTAACTGATGAAGTTGTTGGTACACATTTCATCGATTTGTCACAGATATCAAACGACGGTGCCAATGGTATGTGCTTGTAGCATTTCACTTTTTATTTCACTTATAGCATTTTACTTTCAATTTCACTTGCAGCATTTCACTTTTTAATTTCACTTGTAGCATTTCACTGCTTAATCTCACTTGTTGCATTTCACTTTGATGTCAATCTTACTCTTGACAGCTTTGAAGACCGAATGAGCTCGATGACGAGCCTATAAAGTCTCATTTTATTTAATTTCCCTGGATGAATCTAAATTTTAAGTCAAATCTAAACGGTGCTGTTTCGTTTATAACTCTGTGTTCGATTCCAAAAGCAATTACTATTCTCTCTGAGCCCTTATTTTGTATCATTTTGCATTGTACTTCTTCTCCTATTTCCTAACCTCTTTCCGTCTTTGCAAACTGGCATTTTGGACAACTGATGCTTTTTCGTCAAAAGAAACTCTTTTTCTCGATTTTACGTACTCATCTATAAGCCAGCTGCCCAGAGTTGCTTGATGTAAAACTCTAGTCCCTTGCCTGTCGCCGCTGTGCTTCATGTTGCCGGCAGGTAGATGATTACCCGCAAGAGCACTATGGAAAGGATAATTTACCTGCAGCAGTTGCTGGCACTGTGCAGTGTATAATGATATTGTGTACATGCCAGTGGTGTTTGTATGCTTGTGCAAATTAATGCGACCTGCATATATCACCTCTATCTTGAATGTAATTCATGTAGAGGATTGAATTGAACGCATTCCATGCTCTTTTAAGTCTTGAATGTATCCAATTTCGCACCACATTGCCTGCCATGTTTCCAAGTTATGAAAATGCTGTCAAAGGCTTCTTTGTTTGCCCCAGTGACTTCAGTTCCCATATCTCCCTTCAATCCACCTCGGCATGCGGCCAGTTATGAGAATACAGCAGCATTATTTGCTTCTTTGCCTGGACGATGAACCTCTGGCTGTATTACTTGCTGATTGCAAAGCCCCGTTACCTGAGGGCAATTATTTGATACCTTTTTTATCCCTATGTTCAAATTTCGTAGTTGTTATCCATGCAATCAGTCATGCAATATGATATCGTTGCAAAGTGCATTGTCATCATTCCTAAACTCACATAGGCTCTAACGAAATGTGAATTTTTCATTGAATAGGCTGTGCACATCCCGCATGTCTGCTAGCATTTGATAGTGTTACTCTTGAAAGGCAATCTCACAGTGGAGAAATGCTCGTGTGACTTTAAAAGGAATTGAAAGGAATTTCCTGAGCATTGAAAGGAATTTCCTCCAAAATCTTTAATCCTTGTGATGCCTCGTGGCATTTGAAATACTCCGAGAATCACATGATCATAATCCCTCAATCCTTACCATGCCTCAAGCCCCAGTTGTTCCTTTTTAACATTTGATACTCTTGCTTTTTGATAAACAAACTCAGGGTGGATTACACAGCTATGCAAGTTTGAGATCGGAAAGAAGAAAAAGAAACAAGAGATAGACAATCTCGTGGAGGGTTTGTACACGTTTCCTCTGGTTGCTTATCTCTCTACCATGCACCTTTCCACCGTGAATATCGCACGATTGCACGATTGCCTGCACCTTTGCACGAACGTTTGCACCCTTGCATATGCACCAGAGTGTTTTAACGTGTCCATAGATGAATTTAATGGCCTTTTGTGGGCATTTTGTTTCCTATCTTTGCATCTTCAAAAGTTTCTGATTAGTAGTTTAGAATATTGCTGGCCCAAAGGTCCAGCTTGATGCCCTTTTCAGGGCCTTCCTCTGCAACGTGGTTGTCTCACTGTTCGATTTTAGTAAGTCATTATGGCTACTCTCTGTCCACAGTTATGATCTCTGGACAGCAAGATCTTTGTACACCAAGGCTTTGGCCTACTTTTGAGATGCTAAATGAACTGCCAAGTTGAAAAAGTAATGTCGATTTTCAGATTCTATGTATCTCAAATCCCAACCCTCCGCCTAAACCCTGAATCGTGGAATACGACATATCACCGATGATCGGACTACGGGGGCAATGCACCATATTGTTACATTCAAACATATGTAGATGACATTGCATACATGTGTAGATGGTATTCCTTATAATGCCTTTGAGAATCTGAATAGCCCACTCGAGAGACTCTCGAGACGGCTGAAAACTTTAAAGTTGTTTTAGCACTAGATCGGTCTCTCCGTGTAGCATTACGGTGCTGACTTATGAAATAGTTCTTCTCTCTTGAGGCAGGCAGTGCTTGCGTGCATCACGGAGACAATTTTCCAAACTGCAGTTATCAGTTTGGAAGTATGATGAATTTCATCCTTATAAACGCCGATAATGTAATCTCCGTGAAATTTAGTGAAATAGGCCTTTTTGAGTGCGATTCCAATGTTTTATCCGCTTTTTGTACGAGCACATCAATCAACATTAAAGGTGTCCTATAACCTTGCATATTTCCTTTCCTTGCTCTATTCACCAAAGAAACTTTTTGCACAGTGCTATCTGATCATTTATGCATTAAATGTCTGTTGCAGCCTTGCATTTAGAATAATGCAAGTTCGATTTGTTTTACGGTACAAGTCACATATTTTGTTTAAGACTTATCGTCTTTCCGACAATCTGCTTTCTTTTAACCGCATTTACTTTCCATATTCTCAAACTTCTTTTCCTTGATTGTTTTTCTTGCCTTTCTCGAACTTTTTTATCTTGCATTGCACTAAATATTATCAACTAACGTAGCCATGCTTTTTTCCTGACACGTTCCGCACTTTAGTTTGAAAGCTATACTTCTTGTCTTTTTGAAGAGAAACTTTTTTTAAACAAGGACTTCAATAAGCAGGATAAATTACATCATATTCCAACTTATGTATGATGTGTCAGCTTGTCGTTGGATTTTTACATCTGGAATAAAATGTCCTTTCTACCTTGTAAAAGTAAACTTCTAAAGTCCGTCTCGAATTAGATGTCCCCTGAGATTTGCGATGACGCAAATTCCTTTGCAAAACACATCTAATGTTGTTTTTCGCGGGCATTCTGCAGGTGACATCTAATTTGAGACGGACAATCATTACAGCTATATTAAAGCTTTCATTCATAAACTTGAAGTAAAATTGAGCTCAACATAAAGTGGTTCTCCCTCTACTGATAATATTACCGGGTGACCAAATAAAAACTTTACGAGCTAAATCATAACTACAATGCCTGCCAAAAGTCTTGGAACACCTTTGCTTTTTTGCATTTTTTTTGCGATTTCCCCCTCTCCCCCTCAGAACAATGTTGTTCTGTGATGATAAAATGGGGATGGCAGGACGATTCGCGACTCTGATGGAATGCTACGACAATAACCTTGCAAATCAACATTGTTTTGGGGGTGAGGGGGTGTTTAAGCCTAATCGCTATGGTTAGAACTGCGGATTGTCAAGAAATGGCCTAAGTGTTCCAAGGACTTTTGACAGGCATTGTAGCTCCCTGAAATCAAAAGCTATTGTCAAATCTTTGTATCACAGTTTAGTTGAAAGGCTTGGCTATCTCGTGACATGCTGCATGATCATTTTAAGCAATTATTACCATCAAAGACCTAGATTTAAAGAAAATCTCGAATCCCGGATTCCTCATTTTGAGTGAAATAATCGCCATCACTGTACAGTCACGATTTTGTGAAAAATCAACGTTGCGATGGACTTGAAGTCGTCGGGGGGAATTTTTTTTATTTTAAAATGATTGACCTCTGTTCCTCATTCATGTATCGTGCTCCAAAACAAATTTGGAATTCAGCTTTTTTCACATCCTCCAAAACATGGACTGAAAAAGGAGGGAATAATCCGAGAAATGAATGAATGACCATAACAGTTGAAACTGTTTTTGCAGACGGTGAGCATAACTTCGACTAACCAAGCAATATCTCAAAAGATAGCTGAGCCTTTCAGCTACATGCTGATATCTTGCTTGTGTTCATAAAAGTTTCTGTCAGAGAACTATGTGAGATCTAGCTCGTGCAGATTTTTTTTCGGTCACCCGATCTATTCAATATTTTATTACCTGACTGACGCTTCAAAAACGAGGCAATACAAGAATCCCGCCAATCCCATTGGCTAATCGCACATTTCCCGCGGTTTTCCCGTAGCCTTGTATAATACGATACAAGGACGCGTTTTTGTCACGTCATTTTGCAGCAATGAAATTTTTGTAAACGACATAACAGTAACAAAATGAGTTTGACTAAATGGTATAAGTCAAAATTAGAAGCTATCAGGTAGAAAAAAAACTCATACTAACCGGTTTTGTAGTTGTACAGGAAAATATAAAGCCCTCGGTCTTATTGCACAGACCTCGCAAGCTCGGTCTGTACTTTTAAGACCTCGGGCTTTATATTTTCCTGTACAACACAAAACCGGTTAGTATGCGCATATTATTTTGTTATCTAAGCATATATAAAATTTAACCCATTAATGAAGAGATTGGCCGTAAATGAAATGGTATTTGTTAAAAGTCTTTGTTGAATTGTGAACAGGTCGGACCTTGTAACTTGTAAGAGAGTTTTTGAAGCTCTACTCCAAATCCATCCTTGTGGAGAATTATTAATGTAAAATTGCTGTTGCTCTCGAAGTCTCTGGTCTTGGAATATTGATTAAAATGAAAAATATTTAAAAGTAAACAACCAAGATTCTGAGAGATGAACAGTAGCAGATAAATTCGGTTATAGGTTACATAAGAACGTGATGATAATACCTTACAAAAGATAGATGACTATATAAATTGAGTTGATATAGAATAGAGACGAAATAAATAATATGAAAAAATAAAGAATGAAAAAATTTAACTATATCATTAACGGAACAAGCAAATAAACGAATAAACAGAAATATGGAGGGGTGAGAATGTAAAGAAATAATAATGATATTGATGATAACAATGATGATAATAATGAAAATGATCTATGAATAAATAATAATAATAATAATCTGTTAATAAGAATAGGTAACGATAAACAAGCATATGTTCACACATCTTTAAAAAGTGTGGAGAAAAATTCAATGACCTATTTCTTTAACCTGAATGACTTCAAAGAAACTTTAGCTATTTATCTATAATTCTACCGTTGGACTTTTCTGACATCTTCAATATTTTCAGAATTAGATTGCTTTAGTTCTTTTTCAAGAATTGAAGAAAAATTTTCAAAAAACTTGAAACCATCGTACTTTCTAAACCGTTTGACGCAACACGAAATCATTTCCAAGAAAACCATGGTTTATGGATGTCTACAATATGGTATCAAGCAAAAGTCCGTCACTCTTCTCGTTAATGATTTAGAAATATGATGGCGTCACATCCTCAAATGAGTTGAAATGTTAAGATACGCTTTAATTTCGAAAAATCTTCAAAATTTCTCAAAAATCTAACGGTAGAATTATAGATAAGTAGCTAAATTTTCTTTCAAGCCGTTGAATCAGAAGAAATAGGTCATGTAATTTTACACCCATTTTTTACGGTGATTTAAAGATTTGCAACCTATGCTCGATAAACAAGTTAAATGATTAAACAATAGTTTAATACATACCTCTCCATGCACACTTTAGACACACGCAACACATGCACATAACCGAGCTCTAAAATTGCATTACGCTTGAAACAGAATCATGTCTATCTTTGCATTGCCTTGAAGAGAAAGATCAATATAAAAACTACTTTTACTAGCGTTGAAAAATTCTTTTGATAGTATTAAAGGTAAAATGATAAGAATAAATGATAGAAATATTTATAAATGAATTTTTGAACTTGGAGGGGCTGTACAACCCGTCCTCTCTGCGTGGCTCTGCATGTCAAATCATCGAATGTGTTTAGGCTAAGAGAATAGTAATCCAAAGTATCTGCGACAATCTTGGTGATGGAAGCTGTGATGGAGGATTTGTTTTATTTTTCTACAGCTGAACATTTAAAGTTTTAATGGATATCAAAAATTCCATCACATTCCATAGACATAGACAGGAAAACACTGCAATGAAACTTACGTAGAAGCTGCGATGAAACTGGCCGCCATTAAAAATCCAAGGCTTTAGTCACGTGCGCGGGCTGTCCCGTGCTTTCCGATTGTTTACAAAAATCTTGTACAGCCCCTTCAAAACAGATCTTACTAGAACTCGAATAGATTCATTTACTTTAAATGCTTGAGAATTATTGCTAAAGTTACTTTTATCTTTACGCTAACACTAAATATAAACATTGAAATTCTATGAAAACACGTACCCTCGGAATCACTTTAAAGATCAAAAGCAACCGATTGCAATTTGATTTTGGCTTAAGTTAAATTACCTCAAGTTATTTTCAAACGTGCACTTTCTCAGATATTTGAAACTGTCTCAAATTTATTCAGATTCTGGCTCTCGTAGTGCAAATTTAGATCAAATTCACTCATACAGTTTTAGTTGTTGTTTTTGGTCTGAAAGTTGTAAAAGGCAGCTACTTTGCATACAGGATAGAATCAGGAAGCCTTTAAGTTCTATTTTGGCTGAAGAAATTAATTTTAATGACGACCGCAGTTTTAATTGATTGATTGTAACTGCTTGCTGCACAAACTAGATAACAGCTGCACAACATTTTGCTGTAATGTTTCTTAGCCCAATGCATTTTTATAGCTGCCTTTTACTTTAAGGTATCAAAGCTGATGAACTAGATTCCTGACGGACAGTTTGTTGTTATTTACTTGAGGAAAACTTGCTCTTGAATTTAAACAAAGCACATGTTCGGAATTAAGGTAAAAGCAAGTTAGCCTGAGTTTTGAGTGGGTCATTGAGAGCTTAGGCTCCAATGCTGACAACTAATCATGAGAAGAATTTCTGAAACACTTTGTAGTGTTACCTGAGGATTTTACCGTTAAAGTTTCAATAACGGAAAGTAACTGCTTGCTCAGTCATTTAACACTAGTTTCACGTTCCGAAACTGGAATATTTTACTTGCTTTTGTCTGAAGCAAGCGTAATTAACATAGAGCATATTTTGAGAAAAGGAGCCGTGTCTATTCTATTTAAACGACAAACAGCAACTTTACTGCGGGTTCTGCCGATCGTTTTAAGGAGTCTTTCGACGGACATTTCAGCCTTGATACCTTAATTTTTTCGCACATTCATTAAATGCATATACACCTCAGTGATCAACATACATCATACTATTCCATTGTAGAATCATTTCAACAAGGATCTGCTAATTGTACGTAATAATTATGACCACTTTTAGTAAACAAACTGAACAAACACACACCAGTCTCTTCAACAAGGACAGATTTTGTAAGACAATAGTATGAATTGCTTTTGCTGACACCTGAATTCAAAGCGATTAGCGATTGCCGACAAAGGAAGTTCTCTCAACCAGTAATTCAAAACAAACAAAGCCGCAAAAGTTGCTCTGAAACCCAGGTAGCTAGCGTGCTCGTTGTGCATTCCAGAAATTGTCTTTAAGAACAAAGAAGGATATATCTACACATCTACCTCGGGCATTTCATTTCTTTGGTTCAGAAGCTTAGCAGTAAGTGTTTTAATTACACCCCCAAAAATAAGAGAATCGAATCGCCTCCCAATCGGCTTTTGAACCAAAAGAATAAAATGCCCGAGGCAGATGTGTAGATATATCCTTCTTCTTTCGATCTATGCTCATGTTTGCTCTTACAAATAATTTCTGGAATGCACAACCAGTGAGCTAGCTACCTGGGTTTCAGAGAAACTTTTGCGGCTTTGTTTCTTTTGAATTACTGTTTGAGAGAACTTCCTTTGTCTGTGATCGTTAATCGCTTTGAACTGAGGTGTCAATCAAAAGCGACTCATGCTATTGTCTTACAAAGTCTGTCCTTGTTAGTCTCTTCTTGTACCAGTCACATGCACGAGGGATGGGACAGAATTATTAATACTTTCATACTTAACTTCTCAGCTTGCAAGCATATAAAAACAACTTGCAACTCTGGAAGAATAATTTACGACTCATTGTGTGAATGTGAATTCAAATAATAGGTCTGACTGAAGCATGTGTGGATGAGAAAGTTCTTGGTTTAAAGCTTCCCAGCCCCTTGTAGGTGAAATGAAAATTTTAAACGAAACGAAAACACGCATAGATATGGAAGAATTTTTCTGAATAGTGTTATGACAATAGATGGAGTGTTGGTAAACAAGCCATCAAGGCATGAATGACGTTTGTGAAAATGTTCTTGTCAGCAATCCTGCAACCATTAGTAAGATGTAGCTTTACTGTTTGGTATCTTGAATTGCCATTTCACCCCGTCAAACAAGGTTCGGGAGTCGCTGGCTGCTACTACTAATATGTCTCTCTCATTGGGATAAATTTTGCATGATCTTTGCACACAATTTGATAACATTTTCTTGTGACTGGTACATTTAGAGACTTGTGCAGATCAATTAGAATGATAACTTATGTCCGATGCCCTTCATGGATAACACTTGCTGATTCGCATGGAAGATGACTCACCTCCTAGGCTGTTTAGATTTAATCTATTTACAATACTTACCATGAAATAACTGATGATTTCAATCTAAAAATACTTCTAGCTCCATAGAAAATAACGACTAAACCTACTGACGAAGTGCACGGCCCGATGCGTTCAGTCGTTATTTTCTATGGCGTTAGAAGTATTTTTAGATTTATATCATCAATTGTTTGTTGCTATTAATACGTCACCACACGCTTCACAGTTATTTGAATCTTACCATGAAACGTTGGAGGGCTATAAATACTATCAGTTACTACCTTACCAAACGGAGTTTGATTTTACAAGCTTGTAAGAATTGCAAAAATCGTCTCATTAACGATAAGATAAGAAAGGCCTTATCACTTTGCTTGTGACATTTTCGTTGTCATATGCAACAGTGATATTTTATATAATAATATGAATTCAGAAATGTGCTATTTTAAGCCTTATGATGCTCTTACGCTTTTTTATTGTCCGAAACAAAATTCGCTATTGCGTCAGTAATAGGAGTATTTTCACGTTTTGACTGAAAATCTGTTCTGCTGCAATGCAACTGTAGACTTATTGCCGAGTTTCAACTGTCGCTGCCACCCTTATCTATACTGCTTTCCGTATGTTGGTCTATGCGGCTCAAAGAAGTCAGAGTCAGTCTTTCTGCTTGATTCATAGTATTTGTCTTTATGCTCATTTAGTTGAATTGCTGCAAACTCAAAACGACTCATAATCGCACATCTACATTCTCTATGGAAGCATATACGTGGAGGTAGCTGCCAGAAAGTGTACAGTTATTTATCTGCGATATGATGGGTCGTGGTTTAAGAGTCGATGGTTGATTGAATATTGTTAACTACGAACAACGAAAGTTGAGACTCGAGCAATGTGTCCACTGATGTTTGCATATTATCTCTTTATTTTGAATCTTTACTTTTACTTCCATTAATTTTTGAATTGCATCTTTTCTGATGATTTCCTTTTTGGATCAGTTCACAGATTCAATTCGGATTCTGGTATGTTTACTGTAACTACAAATGTTGTAAGCCAATTTATTTACATACTTGCCACCTACTTGTGTGGGCCGGTCATGGTACTCGTAGAACCGAGCTACAGAGACTATTAGCTTGGTTCATCAGCTGTACTGTGTTAGTAAGCGATGTAAGCATTGAAAGGAAACAGCAGTAATTTGTATTTAGGGATTCATTGAGGTTCGAAGCCGCCTCTACGGATTGTACTGAAAAGCTGGTTTGATTTGAAGCGAACGCATCTGAATATTTATTCTGTTATGGTATGATTCAAGTTTTGTCTCCATTACATTTTGCTTTCAAAACGTACATTTTAATATTTGTAAGCTGCTATGGATGTGATGTGCTTATTTTACAAAGAATTATGAAAAGGATTTTAAGCCTCGGATCGAAGCAAATCATATTTTGAAAAGCTCAACGATTTTAAGAGATTTCAGGTCAAAGCATATGAAAGCGTAGTTAGATAAGATATCAAGAAAAATAAACTTTGCGATGTCAAAAATAGAGGTAGGATTAAGTCAGCTGACACTTTTTGACAAAGTTTTGGTCCTCCCCTACAAAAGTATTAGGTATTTTTGTTTTGTTTCTTTTCTGAGCCCTACTTAGCATGGTACTTTGACGGTCATAGGACTTTGCTATTTGCCATCAATTAATTACAACTCAGTGGTGGGCACTAGGAGGTGAAGGCTGATGCGGTGGTCCTCCCTATGTCGAGAGGGAAATTATGTTTCGTTAGAAAACGGTGGGGGACAATTCTTCTCAGCTGAAACAAAATTGTTCGCCCCCAATATTTAACAGAAGTGTCCGCCACTGCACTGATACACTGTCCAGCAGGGACGTAGGAAGCATCTCAAACTTGCGCAGGCACGACACTTCAAGGCACTTTTGTCACTAAGATAAAGGGGCACTTCCTGAAAATAGAGAGAGCACTTCTTTGTTTATTGCAAAATCTGGGGGGCATGTCCCCTAGTGCCCCCCGGTTCCTACGCCTCTTCTGTCCTATAAATCTCTGTAAGTACTGGTAAGTTGCTGGCAGCATGAGGAGTAGACAACTCGTGCTACAAAGAAACCATGTTGGTACGGTATGGTAAGTAAAAAGGTTGATGGTAAGTGTTGATTTTCTGTTATGGTTGGAAGGATATGATTCATCCTAAATTCAGGATAGAAAACGAGGCAATTCTAGACAATTTTTAAAGCTTTATTTTGCAAATGAAAGATCAATGTAACCACTACATGCAATTTTAGCTATTCTAAAAAAGAATCCGAATCGAACAATATTTTATACATTCTGAAGAATTTTCGAATGTGCACAATAGTGATAGACGCCTTAACGCCACTTGATCTAAGACCCCGTTTACACGGTAGCGGATCACTTTCGATCCGATACAAAAAGTGTTGCGGATCAGCCTCCCGTTTACGCGAGCTCGAAGTGATCCGATACACTTCTGCTCCGCTATCCGCATCAATTTTGATCCTGCTACGAAAGCGAACTCGTTTTGTGTTGGATCACTTTTGTATCGGATCACTCTTGCTCTGCGCCGTGTAAACGCAAGTGATCCGCATCAATTTTGATTCGGATTCATTACGAGGGTATTTTCCATACAAACAAGGTTTAATCATAATTGCAGTTTGTTTTAAATTTTGACGTTAACAGGAAATCACTGAAAATCCGAGAAAATCTTCAATGTGACCTCGCCCTATTTCTATGGTGACCGCTGATCCGCTACCCTGTAAACGAGACCGTGATACGATACAATTTTGATCCGCTACCGTGTAGACGGAAGGGTGATCTGTCACACTTTGATCCGCAAAACTCTTGACTCGCTACCGTGTAAATGGGGTCTAACCTCATGCATTAAAGGCACACTGTCGTGGCACTGATTGGACGAATAAGACAATAGAAAATAATGGAATTAGGCAAGCTTCGGTAATTTCGCTGTATATCGAAATTCATGAAGACGATAACGATCTGACTCTCTTTATTCTCGAAGCGAAGTATGATCCAAGAACATAGAGGCTTGGTAATTATTCAGAGGCCAGGTCTTTGGTCTGTGGTTTCAACATTACGACTAGCCAATCACAGCCACGACAGTGCGCCTTTAGAATGTATAAAGATGTCGCTCGGTCCAGGCTCTTCTGTAGAATAGCGAAAAGGTCTCTTGAAAATATACTTTTTGAATGTCAACCGTTTTCTTTGTATTTTATGGATCGAAAAGCATTCCTAAGACTAACACATCCATACTAACATCCATGCAAGTGCCAGCTAATTAACTTCTCAGATTTCAAATCATGCACTACGAGCTGCCATGAATATCAGGCTAAAATGTATTCAGATATCAAGAAAAACTCCTTAGTATAAAGTATTTTATGGGATTTTTGCAGCGTAGAATTCATAAAGGTTGACATGCGACGGACAGCAGTTGCCTAGAAATGGCAGTAAATTGAGATGAGTGTATTGTGTTACAAATTTGCACGATTTAGTCGATCATGAACAGTATCTAGAGATTGCTCCGCACTTTTGCACATAAATTCAACGTGATTTTCATACATTAAAGTGAATAACCTGAATTAAAAGATGAGATCTCATAGATTTATAAATAGCTTATTGTATCTAATAATCCAGCTCGTGGCGAATGAAAGCAATGCTAAAGAAAACACGAGAGGGATTAGGAGTTCCTTTGTCCTATTTATAGACGAGGGCTATATATCTCAGGTCAATCACTTTAACTTGTTACTATCTTAGTCTTCGTTTAACATTGAATTTTTAAATAGATCTATATTTCTATTGATACAATCGACGTACAACACTCACAACAATTTTGTTTTCTACCAACTACAGTAAAAACCCGCGTATAAGAATCTAATGGATTGAGAACGGACAGGCTGAAATTGTCAAGTTTTCAATTGTTTTATAAGAACCAAACCATTGTATTCATTGTCAAATTTATATTGTTTTATAAGAACCAATCCATTGTATTCATTGTCAAATTTATATTGTTTTATAAGAGACAATCCATTGTATTCATTGTCAAATTTCAATTGTTTTATAAGAATCATTCCATTCTATTTATTGTTTAAGAACCCAGGCTGACTTGCAAATTTGTATCTTTTTATGCGCTGGTTTTTGCTGAAGTTACATTGCTATGTCAGCTGGAACTTGTTGTTTTACGTTAACTTGCATCACTCTTAGATTTCGATAATCTAATTTCGGTTTTTGCAGGATTTATGCCGACGTTTGGACCATGTTGGGTTAATTTGTATGGATCCACGAGAGATTTCTCGTTGTTTGATGAACACAATAGTCTCAATGAAGGATTGGTAAGATTGTTGTATCATCTTCATTTGGATTCTTACAGATACCATAATTCTAAATGAGATTACATTAAAGGTACAGTAATCCTTGCAAGTAATCCTTGCAATTACAATCATCTCACATTAGATTACTTCTAAATTCTGGAATCTAAATCATTTGATAAAATCTAAAATTGCGATCATTTGATCATTTAAATGATAAATCATTTAATAAGATCTGAAAAGGTTAAAAGTTGTGTTTATGAATAAGGAGATGGGCAATCTGAGTGAAAAATGTATTGAAATTGTTAATCTTTGTGTTAACAGTTTAAAGGGGCTCCGTCGTCAAACAGTAAACAAATCTGAAACACGCACGTGTCACAAATTATCCATTGCTCAACCATTGTTTTCTGCAGTTTGTTTGGTGCCACCAAAAAGTGACCGTTAAAAATACACTTATATCAGAGCAATCGTAGAAGATATGAATGTTTGGTTTATTCCTTAGTGAAGTCCAACGATTAATGTCCAAACAGCAACTTTCATTTTGAAAAAATTATGAAAATCCCGTGTGATATTTCCTTTCAAAAAACTGTAAAAATCATCGTTTTGTTTACATTTTGACAACGGAGCCCCTTTAAAGATCAAAATTAGTGTTAAATGATAAGGGTTAGAAATCAATGGATTTAATACTTTAAATCGTAATTAGCAGATATCTAACAGTTAAAGTTATTGTTTCCATCTGTAAAGTCAATAATTTAGACTGCGATTTATAAAAGAGTTAATGAATAATTCGATCAAGGATTGGGTCAATCTGGATTATAAAATCACTTGATCGTATGTTACTACCGGGTGACCCAGAAAAAAGTGACCCAACGCAATCTGTTATGGAAAGAAAAGTAAGTGGCCGATTAAAATATTTCAAATTTTGTTCTGTCGCTAAAAGACTAGCCTACATTCTGAATATTTTTCGCAATTTTTTGGGCTCGGTAAATCTCCCAAATTAAGGATTTTGAGGAAAAGGGCAGGCTTGAAATCCTCAAAAAGTCGTCAAAAACAGGGGATCGATTTAAAGCCATTTCAGATCTTCCAAACAACGAGGAGCGTGTTTCTTTTTGCCTGAGAATATCTTTAAGTACCAAGGGACTATAAACTTGCTCTGAAGACTTCCGACTAGGTTGCCTATTCCCAGGTTGAAATGAAACACGCTCCTCGTTGTTTTGAAGATTTGAAATTGCTGTAAATCGATCCCCTGTTTTTGACGACTTTTTGAGGATTTCAGGCATGCCCTTTTCCTCGAAATCCTTAATTTTCGACATTTACCATGCCGAAAAAAATTGGGAAAAATACTCATAGTATAGGCTAGTGTTTTAGCGACAGAACAATGTTTGAAATATTTCAATCGGCCACTTACTTAATTTTCTGTAACAGATTGCGTTGGGTCACTTTTTTCTGGGTCACCCGGTATAAACAAGAATTTTAATCTAATAATACTTCTTAAAATTTATACATGCTGCATTGTCTTTTATGAGACGTTTTTGGATGTAGTTACGTTATAAAATACACAAAAAACAAAGAATATTTGAAATAAGATTTAATTTTCTAAATGGTATAAGTTGTGAAGAGCAGATTAAAGAAATTTCAGTAAACATCAGATTTTCTAATAATAACGATTTTGGTTTTCAGTAACATACATTGACTCCAATAAAATTTTTTAAATCTTTGAAATAAGTAGGCATGTCAATAGTCTGTAAATTTGTGAAGAATTAATGAATAATTATGAATTATTAAAAATAAAATCAAACGTTTAGTGCTACTGAAGATGAAGTTTTAAATTTTTAAACAGTAGTCATTGATTTTAAAAGTATGATACATAAACATAATAATAATTCTTTCTCTTTTACATACATTGCTGAACAGCATAAGGTGAGTTGAAATTCCAAATAAATATGGATATTAATAATGAACTTTTAAATCTGGATACGTTTCGTATTGTTCAATATCTTAAACATGGAATTTAATCTTTAAACTACCTTAAAATCTTTCTACTGTAATGCTCAACTTCATTTATCAAATTGGCACAAGCTGACATTACAAATTTTGTATATGTCTAAATTTTTCATAGCAATTTCAAGAACTGGGAAGCCCTATTTATTAGACAGAGTAATGAGGTTAATAGGAACATAATAAGGGGCCAAGTTCCTACTACCAATCTGCCTATCTCTTTTTGCAAATAGTTCATCTAGAGTTTCACTGTTAAAGGGGCTCAGTCGTCAAACAGTAAACAAATCCGTAAACTCGCACGTGTCGGGGATTATCCATTGTTCATCCATTGTTCTCTGCAGTTTGTTTGGTGGCTTCACCCAATCCACAAAAAAGTGGCCGTTAAAAATCCACTTATATCCGAGCAATCGTAGAAGATATGAATGTTTGGTTTGTTCCTTAGTGAAGTACAAGGATTAATGCCCAAACAGCAACTTTCATTTTGAAAAAAAATACGAAAATCCTGTGTGATATCACCTTTCAAAAAACTGCAAAAATCATTGTTTTGTTTACATTTTGACGACGGAGCCCCTTTAAGCTAATAAGAGTTTGATGAGAATAAGAATAAGCAAAGGACAAAGATCAGATCCTTGTGGTGCCCCATAGATAGCATTGAGCCGATCAGAGTTTCAGCCAGCAACCGAGAAATGCTGTTTCCTACCAGCTATAAAAGCCTGGTGTAGAATTCCTCGAATGGCATAGTGCTCATGTATCATAAATTCGCGATTGAGGTTTAGCGAATTTGGTAGCTAATTTCTATCCGGTCATGGCAAACTTTCTAGAGCTGTTAAGGAAAAATCTCTTCATGCTAATATGTTTATCAGTCCATGATCATCCATATCTTTACAACTATAGTTGAATTTTGACATCCAATCAATCCAAGCATTGTCTTAGCTTTTCCAAAACAATATCTTTTGTTTGAAAACAATGGTGATAGACAATACTTTTACACTGAAATACTTGCTTCGCTCTCAATATTAGCTATCTATTCTTATTTAATTACTTCCAGGGGGAAGGCGTTGCATATCGTGGTCGCCTTTTGATGGCAGTTCAAGCTGAGATGGGAGAATCAGCCTCCGATGCTTCAATCAAACAAGTGGAAGTTGATGGGACAGCGCCGATATCTGATGTAAGAAACTAATTTAATCTTTCTAAGTTGTTCTAAATGATAAGTGCTACTCAAGGTTGTTATTACTTCCAAGGTGATTGATAGTGAAGACTCTTGATTGCATGTGATATTTAAAAGTTGCTTTAATTGCGAAAAGAAGGAAATAGATCATCTCGAATTTATGCTGTCTCTGTAAGACATAATATGGCCTTATTTTCTACAAAACATACGATTTGATGGAAGTATTCGAGAAAGAAGACCTCAAAACTCAATCAATTGTCGTGAGATTTAGGCGAACATTCAGCATTCTGTAAGACCAAACATTAATTTATCATAAATTAGACAAGCAGGTTGGGGATATGATGTGATCAACTCATAACGCCCCCCCCCCCTCCCAGTAATGAAGTATGTCGAAACAACTTTTCTGTGCTTATTTATTTTAGACTGCGGCTGGTAAAGAAGACAACATTCAGTTGTTCGCTTGTATTTATGAAGCAAGCATGATTGAAAGGAAAGCTGGAGAAAAGAATGTCTCCTTTGAAATGACTATTGGTATGTACAGTCTTTTTGGAATTTACCTTGTGCCTCTTTGCTTAAAGGATTTCTTCTCATTGAAGAATACAATACTAGTCGTACAAAAAAGTCAATAACTATTGTTGAAGGCCGGGTTAGGCCAAATTTAACGACTAAATTTTATGGTAAGAAACAACTGCGTGATGTCATATGGCTATCGAGTCATGATTTTGCTGCCAATCTTTAAAATGCCTTCATGCTGAGGTGACCACACCTCATGATTCCTGACTCTCCTCTCTCTACGTAGCTCGTTCGGCATGCTGGGGACTCGAACCACCAACCTTTAGATTGGTATTCAAGCGTCCTCCCACTGAGTCATCCCCGCTCTTGATTAATTTGTAGCTGTACCTAGAATATGCTAGAATACTTAGTATTGTCTGTTAGAAGATGTAACTCTTTTAGTCTTGAATGTTACTGAACAAACAGAAAATACAAACATTTGTAACTCTGTTAGGTCCTGTTGATTTGCAGTCTGCAAAACTTTTTTTAGCTCGCCAGAGAAAATCGTTGAAATAAAACCTAGAATCTGCACTGAATGACTGGGACTATCTTGCAAGATTATTCGAATGTTTTAAATTCTCATGAAAGATCTTGCATGATGTAGCTCTGCTTTTTTACAAGAGTTTGTAGTACCGTTTACAGCTGTTTGAAAAACGATACCCTACCTAATCTTACAGGGAATTATGGAAACACAATTGACGGTCAGTTTGTCAGAGATGATTTGAAGGAAGATGGTGAAGGGGAAGATGAGCGATTCATTCAGTCGATATCACCCCAGTTCAAAGCAACTTCGGCTGACCGACAGTACTACTATATTCCATTTGAAGACACGAAGCCGTGCTTGCATATCAAATTTCCTTATCAAGATCATAGACGGAGGCTGTATCTTTCAAATATGCTGTATAAAATTTATGAACGACTGGTAAGCTATCATTTTCCATGATAAGTGCAAATTTTTCATGAATATGAAATTGAATTGAAAAGGAAAATGTTTATATTCCTATTTTCTCTCTGTAATTATTTCATTGGTATATATAAAAACTTTCCAAGAACCCTCGATGCGAAAAGAATCGAAAAGAAATAGAAATCTCGATCATACTTCTTAAAGATAGCCCATGTAAGCTATGATGTTTTGAGTGAAAATGGTCTGTAGTCAAGAGGCACTATTGTGAAAATTCGAAAATTCTACAAAGTGCACTTTGTAGAATTTTCGAATATGCACAATATTTATAGAAGCTCTAACGCCACTCTATCGAGCCTCATGTATAAAAATAACGCTCGATCCAGGCTCTTTTGTAGAATAGCTAAAAATTGGCAAGAAAAATTAAAGAATACTTAACTAACTTTCTGAAGCTTTATAACTAGATTTGGAAACCTTACCGGGTGAGCCAGAAAAAAGTTCCCACTTTTGAAAAGTTAATCATTAACAACAGTGGGTTTTTGAGTAAAATGCCTTAAATGAGCAATATGTTCTAAAGTCCTTGAGTATTGTTGGAAAATCCAAATCATTATGTCTTTCATTAAATAGGAGGATGGGTTGGATGATGTTCATGAAAGAGTGAAGATGGATCTTGGAGATACTTATAAATGTCTCAAAATCGTTCTCAAAGATCTTGTGAAAGGATGCGGGTACGTAATTTGCAATTTTATTTCATAAGTTGTTTGTTTTATTTCCAAATTTAGTTGGTGACCAAATCTTGAAACTCAAGTTTTTTCTTCGATTGAGTTCATTGAAATGAGCTAATTGAATAAAATATCTCGCCCCCATCCCTCTAGTAAGCCACAAATTATTTAGGTAACTATCATATGTAAAGTCTGTCTCAAATTATATATGAGGTGAGATTTGCGATAGCGAAAAATTACCAATAACTACAGCAATCATCTTGTCTGTTGTTATTCGCGGACAATTTTTACCTGATATCTAATTTGAGATAGAATGTAGTGTCCTTTGCTTGGTTTTTTCATGTCTTGTTGTTTTCCCTTACTTATTCATATTCTGCCGTTCATAGCCAGAACCAGATGACGTCATGTCTATTTCTGCTATGGACGGCACAGAATATTGTATTTGTATCTTGTTGAGTTTTTAACTGTGATATAAAAAAAACTTATTCATATATATGTTATCTTAGTTTTTTGTGATGCCACGGAATAGTCATAGTATTTTATTTGATGGCATCGTCCTTGCATGGGCAATAATGCACCGTTGATGTGGCCTATATTATGATCAAAATTGTATTTTTACTCACTGTGTTGTTTCTATTCCACAAGATTGCAAGTACAGCGCTTAATAATGTTGCTACTCCTTAGTTCTTCTCTCGTCACAACGAGGAATCAAATCAAATGCCGCCAAGATTCAAATACAGTTGAAACGGTTGGAGCTCCTACGCAGCGATGCGTCTCATTTCAAACTTCCCTTTTTATTTAAAGGGAAGTTTGAAATGAGACGTAACGCTGTGTAGGAGCTCCCACCGTTCCAACTGTATTTGGATATTTGAAATTTGAATATTGGCGGCGTTTGATTCCTTGTTGTGACGAGAAGCTCTTTACCTGCAATCTTGTGGAAGAGAAACAACACAGTGAGTAAAAATACAATTTTGATCATAATATAGGCCACATCAACGGTGCATTATTGCCCATGGTCCTTGTAGTGCAGTTAAGTATTTTGTAAGTAGCGTAACTAGTAAATTTGTATTGTAAATTTTTATTGGAATATAAAAACAAAAGACAAAAAAAAAATTGAAATGAGCACGTATTGTGCAATCTCTATTTGCAGGTATTTCTGCGTTCAGCTGAATTCATTTTGATGAAACTTTTCTCGGAGATGCAATGAATGCAATGATCAACATTTGGCAAAGAACTGATTTTTGTTCACAAAAAGGGCGAAAATTGTGATTTTTCAAACTATTCAGGTTACCGATTCTTTCAGCAGGGTCAGAAGGGTGCTTCTGCTCTATTTCAAAGAACCTAAGATATTTAACCTTATTTAAAGGTAATGTGGCAATGTAAATACAGCGGCTTTGCGGGGCATGCCAATTTCACGTGAGGTAAAGGAGCTCACAGCATAGGTTCCAAATCATTAACTCAGCGTAAAAAGGTGGGTGTAAAATTCATTGATCTATTTCTTCTGATTGAATGGCTTGAAAGAAACTTTAGATACTTATCTATAATTCTACCGTTGGACTTTCCAGAAATTTTGAATATTTTTCAAAATTGTAGCGTATTTTACATTTCAGCACATTTTAGGATGTGACGTCATCAAATTTCTAAATCATAAACCAGATGAGTGACAGACTTTGCTTGATACCATATTGTAGGCATCCATAAACTATAGTTCTCTTCGAAATTACTTCATGTTGCGTCAAACAGTTTAGAAATTGCGATGGTTTTAAGTTTTTTTGAAAATTTCTTGAAAAGCAAGAAAAACACTCTAATTCTGAAGCTATTAAAGATTTCAGAAAAGTCCAACGGTAGAATTATAGAGAAATAGCTAAAGTTTCTTTGAAGTCATTCAGTTCAAAGAAATAGGTCACTCAATTTTACACCGGCCTTTTTAAAGATTTGGAACCTATGCTCGAGTTTACTAGGTGGCAGGAGTAATCTAAGCAGGCTGATGACTTACTTGCGGTTGCGCTTTCGGAGCTGAAATTTTAGTTTGGATGTGATCATTTAAATTCTGCAAATCACAGCGCACTATTCAAGGCTCTTCGTAAGCATCGCGTCAGCATATTTTAACAGAATATATACGCAGCTGTAATTGCATGAATGCATTGCCTTTAAGCAATTTTCCTCGGGAGCTGTTTTAAGTAGTTTCAATTTTTTCAACAGCAATTTCATTAACATATGTGAGAACAAGATCAGTGGTCCAACTGTTGGCAGGACAAAGTTAGACAGAGAAAGACAGAAGCTTTGCATTAATGAAGTGGTAAGTTAAAGTTTTTTAAAAATATAGGTTCTCCTAAAATTTACAATTTACTAACAAACGATAACATTACAAAACGATAGTACAAGGGGCATGAAAATACGTTGAAAATACAGACACTAACATAAATACAAAAAAGATTAAAGAGCCACTGCTGACATATGTGCTTTGCGCCTGTGCGAATCCCACAATGCATTGCTTCTTCGACTTTCTGGGTGTCTAAAAGTGTTTTTTGGCCTAGCATAGCATGTCAACATTATTGCGGATGTGGAAAGAAGCCTACCTCAATTCCACTGTTGCCTCCTCCATCATTATCTTCATCGCTTTCTTCTTGGACGGTCATGATGCGTGATCCGTAGATATGTGGATTATTTCCTGTCGTTCTTGTTTTTGTGCGGTTTAGTTTGCCATATCGAACGGTTCAAATACGAAGTTTAGATTACGAAAGAAAATGATGAGGCCATTTTGCCCTCCAGAGGACTGTATTTCAAATTAACATAATAAAACAGACGCTATAAGTAAAGAAAGGGCCTATAGAATTGTGGTTAATACGTGTGAAATGTTCAGCTCTTGTTTTCAGCAATGACGGAAATATAAAACAATAAACGATGATAAGCGCAAACAAAACATTGTTCTTCGTCGCCATTGGTGTTTACCTCCTTTCAATTTTCTAAGCGCGCAAAGCACTTATGTCAGCAGTGGCTCTTTAACAAGGAACTACACGATTAGAATAACCAATCTACAGTGGTCCCCCACGTAACGATCCTTCAAGAAACCATAAATGAGTCCAGATCTCATTAAAGGTTAAAGATCGATATTGCAATACGTACTGTTTATCCTCAAGACCTTCTTGTCAAGTATTGGTCGCCTTAAGAATACTACAGAGCAATCCAACTCCCCTTTTCACATTTTCTTTGAGAATATTTTAAAGCTTCCCTTTCTTTGCTTTCATCAGCCGTCCAGTTAGGTTTTGCTAGCAGAATTTGTAGGTTTTTCTGATAAGTTTATTATGCTTGATTTGTGGATAATTGCATCCAAGTAGCCGTAACTTTGATCCAGATGGTGTATTGTCATTTTTGTGAAGTACCGGGTGTCCCAAAACCCAAGTACTCCCGTTTGAAGAATCACCAACATTTGATTACATGACCGATCTTCAATTTTATTTTTTGCCAAGTAGATCAAGGACTAAATTATTTTCCCAGACATAGTTGATCTTGTAATTGGTTTAAAATTAACAAATTTAGCTCCTTTTAGGCTACCTGGTTCTGAATCATACTGCAAAAAAGCATTTATGCTTGCCAGATCAATTTCTTTGTGCATATAAAGCTTCTAGTTTGGTCATAAATGACAGGAAGAAATGCACACTATCATTGGAGACTTTGATGAAGATGAAAAATCTGAAATTTTGACTGTTAGGCAAGATTGAGTATTTTGCTTAGTGAGTGTTGCTCAAAATAAGGGTTTTTCAATGTGTAATTTTTCTACCTTGTTGTATCAAAAGCAAACATTCTAGCATCTATAGATATGTTTCGTTCTTTGGCAAGACAAGTCAAAAGGAAAATTTTATCAAAGGTTTTGCAAACGATTTTGATGATTGTTTAAACAGGAGTACTTTTTTTGGGAACACCCGGTACAGGCACTGGAAACCCTCGTACTTATGTATGTTTGCATTTTCAAAAAACTGAAATCTTCGCTAATGCTGGGTTACCTAACTGGCCAAACATTCTGCAAGAATTGTCACGAGCAGCCCGTTGGTTTCATCGGCTGCTCCTTTGCTACAAAGATTAGGATGGCTTTCAGTTGACAGGCTAGTCAACAGAGAAACATCTACCATGGTATATAAGTCTCTAAATGGACTTGCACCCGACAGCCTTTGTCAGATTTTCTCCCGATTATCTGATGTTCACAATCGGGTGTTACGCAACACTAAGTTGGATCTAGCCATACCTCGAATGAGAACAGCTTATGGCCAAAAGTCTTTTGCTTTCCGTGGAGCTGATACATGGAACAAACTCCATTCTGATATTAAATTAGCCCCTTCCATCCAGTCATTTAAAACCAAGCTCAAAAGCTCATAATTGATTAGATTCAAGAAAAGCTGGTCTTACATTTTTATTTTTATTTTCTATTTAAGTTTTTGATGAATATATATATTGTACATTTGTAGGTTTAGTTCAATATTGTAATTAGGTTAGTTTTCATTGTAATTAGGTTAGCTTTATTTTTAGTTGCAGGGTACATTGTAAAACAGTTACTTAAACTGAATTGTAACCCTGGGTAAACAATTTTAAAATAAAAAAATAAAAAAAGAGTTGTGACTGTGTGTTGTAATTTTCAGAATGTTTTGATTGAACTTTTGCAATTATGAATTTTGCTCTTCGCTGCCTTTTTCCTCTTGAAAAAACGTAATTCAAAGATTTAACTTTCTTCTCAGAGAAGCATAGCTGAGCAGAGCAAAGAGGTTTTAGAGAGTATCCATGACAACGTGCACGTGAAGGAGAATCTTCGGAGTGCTATGGAATTTCTCAAGAGGATACAAACAATCGTACAAGAGGTATTTTGATATATTGACATTGATTTTTGCAAATATTGTATGATCTGGCATCTGTTATTCAAAACGAAGCAATCGCTTTAGGCCTTGTCAAAACCTTCAAGAAAGAGAGATTTCCATAGCGTGTGAACTGATTGGAGTACTGAAAAAGCTCTATAAATCCCCGGGGGGGGGGGGCTTATTTAATTTTGGACATTTTTTATTTTTCGGTTTAAACATACAATTTTACGAGTTAATACATGAATTCGACACAGTTTTATCTCAAACCATATCAAAATTACTATGCAAACTTATTTAGCTCATGAAATGGAAAATCTTTGGTAACCTCTGGAATTTGATATAAGTGGGGGGGGGGCTTAATAGAGAGGGGGGCTTAATAGAGCTTTTACGGTATTGTTTGACAAGGGCCCTAGACTAGATATACTTTGCTTTTTCTAGGGAGCATGTGACAGTGTTATGCAATTCACCAGACTATCCTGCGTTCAATTGTATGGTTTAATATTATTATTAAAATTAAAATTAAGATTAAGATTAAAATTATCGAGAAGTGGTATGCTTGGCATTCACAGGACTGTGCCTTGGTACTAATTTTATAAAGCAGGCAACCTCACTTTAAGTCTATTGGAACTGAACACTATTTATCTCATAATAGACCTTTTAGCCATTCTACAAAAGAGCCTGGATCGAGCGTTATTTTTATAAATTTTCATACACGAGGCTCGATCGAATGGCGTTAGAGCTTCTATAACTATTGTGCACATTCGAAAATTGTACAAAATGTAGCAAAATATCGTTCGATTCTGGTACTTTTCAGAATAGCTAAAAGGTCTATTTATGCTAAGATGTAGATTTTGTTCAAGTATTCTCGTCTTTGCTTTACCTCCCATTCGTCCATATATATATATAAAGTTTCCATGGAAATATCATTGTTAAATTTATATTTACAGCCCCAGCATAGTATTCCAGATATCTTCATTTGGATGTTAAGTGGAAACAAGCGCGTAGCATACACCAGAGTACCGGCACAACACGTGGCATACTCTCCAGTTGATTGGGAGAAAGGAAGAAATGCTGGCAAAGTGCAATCGATATTCTTACGGGTAAGTCTCATTGAAGTGGATCGAGTATTTGTTCGGGATACTGTGAACTCCCCCTTTTGTAAATCACAATGGAAAAGACGTTAACTCTGATTGGCTCGCTGATCAATGGAATGGGCGAAGATCTTTGGGGCATGCGCGAATTTACAAAGGACGAATGAATGACCCTGAAATCGGTACTATGCAGAATCCAAAGATCTTAAACGGGGATCTAGCTGTTCTGGAGAAATCATAAAGATTTTTACTGATAGTGTCCCGAACAAGTATAACGTTTATGAGATATTTAAGAATTCGTTTGCCTTGACTGCACGGTGTAAGGATTTTTATGAGGCTGTAGTTTGCAAAGAAACCTTGGACATTCTGCTTTTCGGCTGTAGCAATCCAGGGTTTCTCAACCATTAAAGATCAAAACGTTTATCCAGAATCATTTTGGTAATTTGGAGCTCTCAGAGAACAGATTTTGCCCAATCTTTGGTTGTATTTCACCGATTAGAACTATTATTGAAATAATCTACTTCATAGAAAATTAGTCTGCTAAGATATCCCTTTATGATCTCAAGACATGAAAGTCCTTATATTTCCTGACTGTATGTATGGCTATCAGAAATTTAGTGCACAGTTTAGCTTACATTGGGGAAGACAATTCCTACAGTGCATATGCACATTATTGCTTCTCGGCAATATCTACCAAGTTTTTGTGTTTTATCACAAGTTTACTGTACCTGGTCTCTTACAGCTTCCAGGAAAGAGGGGTGATGGCCCCAAAGGCTGGGCTATTCAAGCAAAATTGGACATACTTATTTGGCTTGGTTTACATAAACACAAGAAGGACTATCTCAAAGATGCTCCAAAAGGTTTCCAAATGGTATGTCATTTTTCTTCATTTTCTGTCGTTTATTTATTCTTATTAGTAATAATGGTTGCATTGATGTACGGAGGAGAACAAGATTGATGCAACTTTTTTACTTTGATCTGTAACAAATATATTGTAATTTAATTTATCGTATTTCAATTTCAATTTCAATTTTCTATTTCTCGGGGTCGTGCTTTCAATTTCCCTGATTTGGACGCTCGATACAAACCTCTTTTCTAGCAAGTAAAAAGGTATATTAGCTTCTAAGCTAAATATTTTTACACACACACGCAAATTTTGATGGGTTGATTGCTTGATTGATTGATTGATTAATTGATTAATTGATTAATTGATTTATTGAATAATCTTTATGCAAATAACATCTTTATCGCTTAAGAGGCTGGTTTGTGATCTGGTAGCTTTTTTCGGGGAGAGAGAGAGCTGGACATACTTGTCCTTTATTTTGGTTAGGATATGCAGGAGTAAAATGGATAAGCTTGGGGCAGGTAAACTGTGTAAAGTATAGAATGTTGATAATTTTCGCAAAGATCTTAATTTACAGATCTTACAACCGCTGTTTTGTAGAAAATACAACCGCTTGGACTACCCTCTTGGACTTCCGAATGTTGATTGACCATTTCACAGTCTGCCGTTTTTTCTTGCTATCAACACTACCGATGTTAAGCCAGCCTATTCATTTCACCGTTACAGACCCTGTACTTATCAATGCCTTCATACTTCATGCACATTGTGATTCTTCTATCATCATTTTATTTCGAGCTGTTTGTGCTTTCTCTTATTTGTCGATCGTACTTTCTACCGTTTCTGTGAATGACTAAAGCATTTTTGTTGTCATTTGCAGCCAAAAGGAGCAAACAAAATGATGTCACCGCCTCCAAACCAACTAGTTTACACTGAGAAACAGAAATTCATGCTACGTGCACATATTTATCAAGCGAGAAGTTTGATAGGTAGTGATGCATCTGGTTTATCAGGTAATGAGAACAATTTCCTTAGGGACTCTCTTTGTAACTTTTGAGGTCTGAGATGCATCATTGCACATGCAGGCTGCATCCTTGATATTAGAGACAAAGATAAAGAAAAATATGCAGCTTGTGCATGAGTTTTTCTTATATTACTGACAATTGCAGTAGGGATCGTAAAATTGTTACAGCTAAGTCCTGGGGCTGGGGCCTATTTAATTTTGGAGACTCTAGAGGGAGCTGAAAAGAAGGGAGGCTTATGTCAAATAGATATCAATGTTTGAATACCAGCTTTTTTAGGTCCTTTCCACATATTTTTCGAAATCAAAGTACAGTTTTGCGAGTCATATATTCAACGCTGTTTGAAATTCAAAACCATTAGAAAATTGATATTTAGATTGTTTTATCCGAATTAGTGAAAAATCTTTGGTAACCTCTTGTATTCGATACTAGAAGGGAGCTTAGTAAAGATGGGGTCTCATTTAAAATTTAGCTGAGAAGAGGGCGACTTATTTGAGCACGGGCAACGTGAAGATAAAATGTTGGCCTACCTTATTAGTATGCGTCCGTTATGGCCAAATGCCGAAAAATCTACAACCTTCGCAACATACCTCCCGTCCTTTGTTGACTAATGCATGCTTAGCATCAATCAAATGTTGAAAGCACCATGTTTGTTGTTCTTCTGGGTTCATCTGCTCTCGTATTATCAAAACTGTCAAGTCACATTGCAAGCGATCCAGCAGCCCGCCATAGAACAAACGTGGTGTTTTCAACATTTAATTGATTCGAAGCATGCTCTAGTCAATAAAGGCTTGGAGGTATGTTTCGAACGTTGTTGATTTATGGGCATTAGGCCATAACTGACAAAAACTAATAGGGTAGGCCAACATTTGATCTTCACGTTGCCCGTGGTCTGGCATAACAACTCGTAGAATACTTCTCCTTTCGGTTAACAAAGTATTCTCTTTCAGATGCCTTTGGACGCGTGATTTTTGGTCAAATGGCAGCTGATACTCGTGTCATCTGGGAAACAAGAAGTCCAACTTGGGATCAAACAATCATTTTTAAAGAGTGTGTCATTTGGGGGGATGTACACGAATCAGCAAATAATCCACCGACAATTGTTATTGAAATCTTTGACAAGGATATCGGGGTGAGTACGTAATTTTTAAAGAGTGTGTCATTTGGGGAAATGTACATGAATCAGCAAATAATCCACCGACAATTGTTGTTGAAATCTTTGACAAGGTTATCGGGGTGAGTACGTAATTTTTAAAGAGTGTGTCATTTGGGGAAATGTACATGAATCAGCAAATAATCCACCGACAATTGTTGTTGAAATCTTTGACAAGGATATCGGGGTGAGTACGTAATTTTTAAAGAATGTGTCATTTGGGGAAATGTACATGAATCAGCAAATAATCCACCGACAATTGTTGTTGAAATCTTTGACAAGGATATCGGGGTGAGTACGTAATTTTTAAAGAATGTGTCATTTGGGGAAATGTACATGAATCAGCAAATAATCCACCGACAATTGTTATTGAAATCTTTGACAAGGATATCGGGGTGAGTACGTAATTTTTAAAGAGTGTGTCCTTTGGGGAAATGTACACGAATCAGCAAATAATCCACCAACAATTGTTGTTGAAATCTTTGACAAGGATATCGGGGTGAGTACGTAATTTTTAAAGAGTGTGTCATTTGGGGAAATGTACACGAATCAGCTAATAATCCACCGACAATTGTTATTGAAATCTTTGACAAGGATATCGGGGTGAGTACGTAATTTTTAAAGAGTGTGTCATTTGGGGAAATGTACACGAATCAGCAAATAATCCACCAACAATTGTTATTGAAATCTTTGACAAGGATATCGGGGTGAGTACGTAATTTTTAAAGAATGTGTCATTTGGGGAAATGTACATGAATCAGCAAATAATCCACCGACAATTGTTGTTGAAATCTTTGACAAGGATATCGGGGTGAGTACGTAATTTTTAAAGAGTGTGTCATTTGGGGAAATGTACACGAATCAGCAAATAATCCACCGACAATTGTTGTTGAAATCTTTGACAAGGATATCGGGGTGAGTACGTAATTTTTAAAGAATGTGTCATTTGGGGAAATGTACATGAATCAGCAAATAATCCACCGACAATTGTGTTGAAATCTTTGACAAGGTTATCGGGGTGAGTACGTAATTTTTAAAGAGTGTGTCATTTGGGGAAATGTACACGAATCAGCAAATAATCCACCGACAATTGTTGTTGAAATCTTTGACAAGGATATCGGGGTGAGTACGTAATTTTTAAAGAGTGTGTCATTTGGGGAAATGTACACGAATCAGCAAATAATCCACCGACAATTGTTATTGAAATCTTTGACAAGGATATCGGGGTGAGTACGTAATTTTTAAAGAGTGTGTCATTTGGGGAAATGTACATGAATCAGCAAATAATCCACCGACAATTGTTGTTGAAATCTTTGACAAGGTTATCGGGGTGAGTACGTAATTTTTAAAGAGTGTGTCATTTGGGGAAATGTACATGAATCAGCAAATAATCCACCGACAATTGTTGTTGAAATCTTTGACAAGGTTATCGGGGTGAGTACGTAATTTTTAAAGAGTGTGTCATTTGGGGAAATGTACATGAATCAGCAAATAATCCACCGACAATTGTTGTTGAAATCTTTGACAAGGTTATCGGGGTGAGTACGTAATTTTTAAAGAGTGTGTCATTTGGGGAAATGTACACGAATCAGCAAATAATCCACCAACAATTGTTATTGAAATCTTTGACAAGGATATCGGGGTGAGTACGTAATTTTTAAAGAATGTGTCATTTGGGGAAATGTACATGAATCAGCAAATAATCCACCGACAATTGTTGTTGAAATCTTTGACAAGGATATCGGGGTGAGTACGTAATTTTTAAAGAGTGTGTCATTTGGGGAAATGTACACGAATCAGCAAATAATCCACCGACAATTGTTGTTGAAATCTTTGACAAGGATATCGGGGTGAGTACGTAATTTTTAAAGAATGTGTCATTTGGGGAAATGTACATGAATCAGCAAATAATCCACCGACAATTGTTGTTGAAATCTTTGACAAGGTTATCGGGGTGAGTACGTAATTTTTAAAGAATGTGTCATTTGGGGAAATGTACACGAATCAGCAAATAATCCACCGACAATTGTTGTTGAAATCTTTGACAAGGATATCGGGGTGAGTACGTAATTTTTAAAGAATGTGTCATTTGGGGAAATGTACATGAATCAGCAAATAATCCACCGACAATTGTTGTTGAAATCTTTGACAAGGATATCGGGGTGAGTACGTAATTTTTAAAGAGTGTGTCATTTGGGGAAATGTACACGAATCAGCAAATAATCCACCAACAATTGTTGTTGAAATCTTTGACAAGGATATCGGGGTGAGTACGTAATTTTTAAAGAGTGTGTCATTTGGGGAAATGTACACGAATCAGCAAATAATCCACCAACAATTGTTGTTGAAATCTTTGACAAGGTTATCGGGGTGAGTACGTAATTTTTAAAGAGTGTGTCATTTGGGGGGATGTGCACGAATCAGCAAATAATCCACCGACAATTGTTATTGAAATCTTTGACAAGGTTATCGGGGTGAGTACGTAATTTTTAAAGAGTGTGTCATTTGGGGAAATGTACATGAATCAGCAAATAATCCACCGACAATTGTTATTGAAATCTTTGACAAGGATATCGGGGTGAGTACGTAATTTTTAAAGAATGTGTCATTTGGGGAAATGTACATGAATCAGCAAATAATCCACCGACAATTGTTGTTGAAATCTTTGACAAGGATATCGGGGTGAGTACGTAATTTTTAAAGAGTGTGTCATTTGGGGAAATGTACACGAATCAGCAAATAATCCACCGACAATTGTTATTGAAATCTTTGACAAGGTTATCGGGGTGAGTACGTAATTTTTAAAGAGTGTGTCATTTGGGGAAATGTACACGAATCAGCAAATAATCCACCGACAATTGTTATTGAAATCTTTGACAAGGATATCGGGGTGAGTACGTAATTTTTAAAGAGTGTGTCATTTGGGGAAATGTACATGAATCAGCAAATAATCCACCGACAATTGTTGTTGAAATCTTTGACAAGGTTATCGGGGTGAGTACGTAATTTTTAAAGAGTGTGTCATTTGGGGAAATGTACACGAATCAGCAAATAATCCACCGACAATTGTTATTGAAATCTTTGACAAGGTTATCGGGGTGAGTACGTAATTTTTAAAGAGTGTGTCATTTGGGGAAATGTACATGAATCAGCAAATAATCCACCGACAATTGTGTTGAAATCTTTGACAAGGTTATCGGGGTGAGTACGTAATTTTTAAAGAGTGTGTCATTTGGGGAAATGTACATGAATCAGCAAATAATCCACCGACAATTGTTATTGAAATCTTTGACAAGGTTATCGGGGTGAGTACGTAATTTTTAAAGAATGTGTCATTTGGGGAAATGTACATGAATCAGCAAATAATCCACCGACAATTGTGTTGAAATCTTTGACAAGGTTATCGGGGTGAGTACGTAATTTTTAAAGAGTGTGTCATTTGGGGAAATGTACATGAATCAGCAAATAATCCACCGACAATTGTTGTTGAAATCTTTGACAAGGTTATCGGGGTGAGTACGTAATTTTTAAAGAGTGTGTCATTTGGGGAAATGTACATGAATCAGCAAATAATCCACCGACAATTGTTGTTGAAATCTTTGACAAGGTTATCGGGGTGAGTACGTAATTTTTAAAGAGTGTGTCATTTGGGGAAATGTACACGAATCAGCTAATAATCCACCGACAATTGTTGTTGAAATCTTTGACAAGGTTATCGGGGTGAGTACGTAATTTTTAAAGAGTGTGTCATTTGGGGAAATGTACATGAATCAGCAAATAATCCACCGACAATTGTTATTGAAATCTTTGACAAGGTTATCGGGGTGAGTACGTAATTTTTAAAGAGTGTGTCATTTGGGGAAATGTACATGAATCAGCAAATAATCCACCGACAATTGTTATTGAAATCTTTGACAAGGTTATCGGGGTGAGTACGTAATTTTTAAAGAGTGTGTCATTTGGGGAAATGTACATGAATCAGCAAATAATCCACCGACAATTGTGTTGAAATCTTTGACAAGGTTATCGGGGTGAGTACGTAATTTTTAAAGAGTGTGTCATTTGGGGAAATGTACATGAATCAGCAAATAATCCACCGACAATTGTTATTGAAATCTTTGACAAGGTTATCGGGGTGAGTACGTAATTTTTAAAGAATGTGTCATTTGGGGAAATGTACATGAATCAGCAAATAATCCACCGACAATTGTGTTGAAATCTTTGACAAGGTTATCGGGGTGAGTACGTAATTTTTAAAGAGTGTGTCATTTGGGGAAATGTACACGAATCAGCAAATAATCCACCGACAATTGTTATTGAAATCTTTGACAAGGATATCGGGGTGAGTACGTAATTTTTAAAGAGTGTGTCATTTGGGGAAATGTACATGAATCAGCAAATAATCCACCGACAATTGTTGTTGAAATCTTTGACAAGGTTATCGGGGTGAGTACGTAATTTTTAAAGAGTGTGTCATTTGGGGAAATGTACACGAATCAGCAAATAATCCACCAACAATTGTTGTTGAAATCTTTGACAAGGATATCGGGGTGAGTACGTAATTTTTAAAGAGTGTGTCATTTGGGGAAATGTACACGAATCAGCTAATAATCCACCGACAATTGTTGTTGAAATCTTTGACAAGGATATCGGGGTGAGTACGTAATTTTTAAAGAGTGTGTCATTTGGGGAAATGTACACGAATCAGCAAATAATCCACCGACAATTGTTATTGAAATCTTTGACAAGGTTATCGGGGTGAGTACGTAATTTTTATAGAATGTGTCATTTGGGGAAATGTACACGAATCAGCTAATAATCCACCGACAATTGTTGTTGAAATCTTTGACAAGGATATCGGGGTGAGTACATCACTTTAACTTAGTCTTGTGCTCTTCGCTTTATGGTTTACTACGGTTGTTTTTATTTTTATGAACATTCTAGAAAGATATTCCGTAAAAGCTCTATTAAGTCCCCCAGGGGGGGGGGCTTATTTAATTGCGGACACTTTTTAGTTCTTTTGCACCACATTTTGTGGTTTAAACATACAATTTTACGAGTTAATTACATGAATTCGACATCGTTTTATCTCAAACCATATCAAAATTAACATGCAAACTTATTTAGCTCAATAAATGGAAAATCTTTGGTAACCTCTGGACTTTGATATGAGTGGGTGGGCTTAGTAGAGAGGGGGGCTAATAGAGAGGGGGCTTAATGTAGCTTTTACGGTAAGTCATTTGTTTTCATAAATGTCTTTTCAATTGGATTGGTTGTGATATGTAGACTAATTTTTACGAAATTGGTACCCTTGGCCAGACCAATTTGACCATTCTCTGAACCAATTTTTACGAAAATGGTACCCTTGCCTAGACCAATTTTCAACATTCGCTGGACCAATATTGTCAAAAATGATACCCTTGGCTAGACCGTTGCTAGGCCAAAATTGCAGAAAAGTGTACCCTTGGCTGGACTAGAAGTCCGAGAAAGTACACCCTTCGTCGTGGCACATCCCCAGGTACCCTTGCCATGGAAGAACCCCCCCCTCCGTGCTGATCTCTAGTATTTGATTGGTTATCTCTACAGGGTGACTCAGAATTCATTGGTAGAGCACTAGCCCGTCCTGTCGTTAAACTTGCATCTGAGAAATATGATAAACCAAACTTTCCTCCTGCGCTGGAATGGTTCGAGATACAGAGAGGCGATGAAAAAGCTGGTGAGCTGCTCGCTGCATTCGAGTTACTACATGTAAGTATGGTTGTGATGGTATTTGAGCTTCATTTCTCCAGCTTGTTGACATTAGGTCCAAATTCATAGCCTATGCCCCATTCACACTTGTTCTTCAATCGTACACTATAAATTCATATGTTGTTATTTTATATGTTATGTGTATGTTATATACATTCTCTGTATATGTTATTATTTGCGTGTGCAAAATGCAGCTGCTCGTGTTGTGCTACTAATACCGAAATTTGACCATATAAGTAAAGCTTTATTTGATCTGCACTGGCTACCAGTCAAGCAACGTATATGGTTCAAAATCATGCTGCTCACCTTCAAGTGCTTGATAGGAAAGGCACCTGTGTATCTTAGAGACATGGTGAGAAGATATATGCCCGAAAGAACTCTCAGATCGAGTAATGCGTTGCTGCTAAAAGTGCCTCGGTTTAAAAACAAAACATTAGGTACTCGAACTTTTGCCTATGCTGCAGCTATTCTCTGGAACAGTCTTCCGTTGGAAATTCGTGTTATTGACAATATTGAAAGTTTTAAATCTTCATTGAAGACTCATTTATTTAAATTAGCGTATGATATTTTGTAATAGGTTTTTATTTGTAAGGTGTGTAGTTAATAATGTATATATAGTTATGCACAGTAAATATTGTATTATAGTTATGCACTTTAATCATATAATGATAATGATAATGATAATGATATTTCATTTGATTTTCATAGGTTGTGGATGAGGGCAAGTGCTTTTTGCCAAAAGAAGAGGAACCGGTGAATACTCAAGACGGACCGATCATCCCGGTTCCAGATGGAATTAGACCGGTAATGAAGAAACATCGAATTGAGGTAAGACAGCAAGGCACGAAACCCCATCCGACAATGTGACCGGGCAGTCGCAGGGAATTTTTCAATTCATAATTTTATGCTGGAAATTTCTCAGATTCTATCTATTGTATGTATCATGCTCTGTTTTGTCATTGTTTTATGATAGAAATAACTTATAAAATCAAGCAAGCTACCTGACATAGATTCGATCTCATGTACAATTTTTATGAATATTGTATACAACAAATATGAGATAAGTGCAGAACTTGATTTTCCCTAGACTTTCCTAGTTATTTCCATAGATGATTTCTTTCATGGGTTCTCAACTTCCACGGCCCAAATTTCCTCCAAATCAATTGTCCACGATTAAAAACCGGTTACACGTATACAGTAAGTTCCCACATATGAGAATCGGACATATAGGAAACTGCAGCCTGCCAACAACATAGAGAATATTTCTCTTTTATAAGAAACCAGGCAGCCTGATTTTGTCCAGTTTCTTATAAATGATGCAAAGTTGAAAAAATACCCAACCACACTGCTGTTTTTCTGTGTAGCTTCAGTACTAAAATTTGTAAAATCTGTTCAACGTCAAAATATACAGTATTTCATATTTGCTTCATCCATTTGTTTACTATGCTGCAGCAGCCTTGAATTTAGATATGGTTTTTTGACAAGAAAGCATTACGCGAAAGAAAGTTTCTTAATTAATGGACATGTAAGAAATCTTCCAGCCTCATTTTTGAACATATTTTCTTGCATATAAGAAAACAGACGGCCTGATTTGAAAATTTGAGTTTCTTATATGCGGGGACTTACTGTATTGCCTATCATTGGAATCTGACGTCTGTTTAAGAAAGCTGGATGTTTTAAATGATCTAGCCTGATGGAAATTTAGGAATGATTTTTGTCTTGTCGTCAGAAGGGAAAGATTTGTTCATGCCCTGTAAGACAGCTTGGCACTTGTTAAGTGGCACATTTCCTGAAAATGAATCTTTTTGTGAAGCTAAAGTTTGGTCATTTTTATTGAAATTCATTACAAATTAAACAGTAGATTTGGTCTTAGCAGTGTTACGCGTGGATGCTTTCAGTGTTAAACGGGCTGTTGCATCGTTTCCTGGAAATTCTTGCAAAATGATGTGTATTAAGATTGTGTGCCTGAAGCTACTCTAAAGGTTTCGTGGAAAATAGGAACAGATTATAGTAGATTAACGGTCGCAGATTTTGTTTTTGCTTTTGAAAATTCAATCATTTCAAGGAATGCTGGGATGCAGACCGATTTCGAGGAGGGGCTCGTGAAGGTCTTTTACCCAAAGACCAAAACTGTTTTGGGAAATGACAGCGTCCTTTGTCTTCAATTAATCAAACATGAATTTTTGCATTCAGATGTCGATATTGGCTTGCCTGATCCTATATTTGTTTACGTTGGGGAGGCACAGCCCCTTTAAATTCTCTGCCATGTTGTGATGCCATATTTTGTTTCCCACTTCAGGTTCTTTTCTGGGGTGTGCGTGAAATGAAACGTGTAAATCTGACGACAGTTGATCGACCTCAAGTTGATATTGATTGTGCTGGACAAGTTGTTACTTCTACAGTCATTGCTAATGCCAAGAAAAATCCGAATTTCTCAACACCAATTACATTCTTCGATGTGGTAAGTAACTCGATGTGGTTAGTCATTGTTGAATCATCATCGTCATCATCATCATCATCATCATCATCATCATCATCATCATCATCATCATCATCATCATCATCATCATCATCATCATCATCATCATCATCATCATCATCATCGTCATCATCATCATCATCATCATCATCATCATCGTCATCATCATCATCATCATCATCATCATCATCATCATCATCATCATCATCATCATCATCATCATCATCATCATCATCACCACCACCACCACCACCACCACCACCACCACCACCACCACTTTTAAAGTTTAAGCTGCGCTCAGGGTTGTGCTGTGAAGAATTCTTTTATCAATAACTGCCATCATTTTTAGTGCTCTCCTCTATCATAGACTGTAGCTTATAACTTTCAAAGAAAATGATGCGCCATGGCATATATTTACAAAGCTGCGTGTAGTATTTTTAGCAGCATACTGCTGCAATAGACTCAACATTGGACTACGTTTTACATCATGTTCCTACTTCTTCTCGTAGGAGTTGCCAGAAAATGAGCGATACTGTCCGCCTCTGACAGTCAGAGTGCGGGATTGCAGGACGTTCGGTCGCTTCACTCTGGTCGGTACCCACGTTGTAAATTCATTGCATCGGTATTTACAAGATCCGCAACTTCAACAGGAGGAGACGAAAACACGTGCACCAGGTATGAGAGTAATCTTATTCGTTTCCAAGCCCCTGATATATTCATCAGTAATCTGCGGAGAATTTCCGAAACTGCATCCTCCTATAAATGTTAAAAATGTAACATTGGAAGCATAATCAAGACCATTCTAAACGTCCAGAAATTATTAAAATATGTCTCAAATTAGATCTCAAGTGAGATCTGCGAAAACTCAAAATTCCTCATGCAAGCACCTCAGTTGTTGCTATTCGCGAGTATTTTCGCGTGATATCTTATTTGAGACAGCCTATAGTATCTTAAAAGATGTTGTCAAGATAAATCAAAATAAGGTGCTGGAGTTTTTAGATCAATAATTCCTTTTTATAAGAATATTCGCAATCTAACATTAATTTTAAAGGCTTTGCAAATGTTGGTGTCCTTGCTGCTAAATAAGATTTAATTTAAACTTAAGATTAGATACTGTTGATTTCTCTATTTGATACTTAATTTTTTTTAAACCTGAAAAGCAATTAAAATCTCTCAATTTAGTTTAACGTCTTAAAGCTTCAATTTTAATTTGTCAAAAATTAAAATCATTCCAAAGATGGATTTTTAAAATAGAAATAATTTGAATTAAACTGTTTGAAGTGATTAAATTCCAAACTGCAAACAGACTTTTCTTTCTAGCAGCTAAACTCATTATCCCATAATGTCATAATATATGTCACAAGGAAAATTTAATTCAAGTCATATAATGATAAATTCAACGTATGATAAAGTAAGATTAAATGTCAAAAAATTTAATCGAAACATCTAAACTTCATAAATCTTTATTTCTTAAAGATGGAGAGGAAGGTGAGGGAAACGTTACAGATCCCAACGCCCCTCCTCAGCCTCCAGCTGAGGGAGAGGCTGCAGAAGGCACGGATCCTAAGCCTGAAGGGGAACCTGCTGCAGAGGGTGAGGCTACGCAAGAAGGTGATGCTGCGCAAGAAGGCGAAACTGGGGAAGAGGTCGGCCTCATTAAAGAAGGAGATTTTATCCTAGAAGAGGGGGAGATCGGAGAGGACATTGACGAATTTGGGGATCAAACTTTTGAATTAGTTGAAGGAGAAAATGGCGAGTTTCAACCAAAATCGGATGACGAATTAGAGAAAGACCCCGACAGACTTTCTAGCGTTGTTGTTGTTAATTCAGCGACTGGCAGTAAACATGGCACCCCGTCAAGCCGTAAAATGACCCCTTTGAAGAAGATGCTTAGCGGTGTAGGCTCGATACGAAGTGGGGTAGGGTCGATACGTAGTGGGGGCAGCAAATCAGGGAGCAAACATGGCAGCAAAGCAGCTAGTAAATTTGCGAGCCCTGCTATTTCTAACAAGAGTAGAATGAAACAGAGTCGTGCAGGTTCATTGCATCCTGTTTCAGAGGAGCATCGAGTAGAATTTTCGCCAGTTTTAACAAGTTCCAGACGGCCTTCACGTCTTCATGTCCCCGGTGCTAGCACAATGCCAACGCCATCACACGGAGTGCTGAAGACCCCACGAGGCAGCATAGGCGGCACACCCAGGTCGAATTCGTTGGCAGTACCGAATAGCTTTAATATCAATATTGATAAGGATCTCGTGGATTTAGGAGTAGTAAATAATGCTTTTGACTCACTTGGTGAGAATATAAATAACATCGCTGGCACACCTTTGGGTGTAGTCGAGAAAGGGCTGCAGAGAAATGCAAATGCGTTGCATGGGGTAGTCGGGACTCCTTTACAACGACTTAGAAGCCGAGCAGATAGTCTTACTAAAGAGATCTTAGGCAGCAACATCCCTAGTAGATTAGCAAGCCGTGCTGTAACACCAATAGGGAGTAATGCAGGATCGCCCGTAATGGGCCGTAAAGCCAGTGATTTGCAAGACGTGGATAAAACATTGGAATTAGCTGCTGATGCATTGGTAGAACAACAAGGTGCCAAAGAGGGCGAGAAACCGGCCGAGGCAGCTACAACTGATCCTGTCGCACCTCAAGGTGAAGGAGCAGGTAATGATAATCATAATAAATCTAAATAGTGTCTGTGAAATCAACCGTCAACACTGCGCCTGGCGTTTTCACAAAAAAGGAAACCAAATTTGGTTGTCGTTCGATATATTTTGATGATTAGATGATTTCGTTTCCTAGGAATTAAAACATGAGAATCAAATACGCAAGGTGCTCAGTATGCGTTTTGATTTCACAGGCACACTGAATTTCAACTTCTAAATCTTAAAAGACTTGACATTAAAATATTATTATTAAACGATAAAATGGTCCAGTTAAAATGTTCCTCTTGTCCTGTTCTTTCATTTCCATTTGTATCTTTGCAAGACCCTGTTCTCCAATAGATTTGAGGTAGGTAACACAACAGCCACTGATGTTAACTCCACTCTTGGTGTTGCGTTTGAAATTTTATAAACATGATTTGCAACTGATGCTGCATTCATATTGGCACGGTTAAACTAGTTTTATTTAACCAGGTTAAATTCTAACCAATCAAATGCATTTGATTTGGGTAAGTGACCAATTAGACAGCCCCATTCGAAAACCTGGGTTAGATTCAACTTGTTTAGCTTGCTAGTGTAAATTGGGTATGAAACAAGCTTGTCATAAACTTTTATGAAATACAATGAACTCACAGTAATTGGTCAGCCGTAAGAAACTCTTAACTGCAAAGACTTCAGGAATTTTCAGCATGGATACAGTCCACGTTTATGGTTTTTGTCGGGCTGACTGGACCCCTTCCTTTTGACTATCATGCACCATATAAACTCATTTTTGGCTTTCAAATATTCTTATGCCCCCCTCTTACATTTCTTTTGCCCCTTCTTAACTACTCTTCAAACAACTAAATACCGTTTAACATACTGAAGTATTACTAACATTAAACTAGACTTTTAAATGTGTGTCTGTTAAACTCGTAAACATTAAACATATGCTTCTAAATGTGCGTTTCTTGTATCGAAGCTGAAGTTTGCCAAATGAGCAAAAGCTGTTTGCCTAACATTTGAGATTTCCTTGCCAAGCTACGTTTTCCTGTTTCACCACATCGAAAGCATTCATTGACAAGCAAAATTGTATTTAATTTGTTGGCAATAGTTTTGAAAAAGTTGAAAGACATTTTCTGTTTTTCATAAGCAACAACGTTTGTCGAGCGATGTTTTGACCAAACGGACAAACAGTTTCTTGGCAAGCAAATCTCAAATGTTTCGTAAACAATGCTTTTTCGTTTGGCCAGGGCTTGAATAATAAAATATTCCCATGAATTACATGCATAAACGATTAAATCCCACGTTTGACAGCATAGGTTCCAAATCTTTAAAAAGGCTGGTGTAAAATTGAATGATCTATTACTTTGAGCTGAATGACTTCAAAGAAACTTTAGCTATTTCTCTATAATTCTACCGTTGGACTTTTCTGAAATCTTAAATATTTTCAGAATTAGAGTGTTTTTCTTCTTTTTCAAGAATTCAAGAAAAATTTTCAAAAAAACTTAAAACCATCGTAATCTTTAAACCGTTTGACGCAACATGAAATAATTTCGAAGAAAACCATACTTTGTGAATGCCTACAATATGGTATAAAGCAAAAGTCTGTCACTCATCTGGTTTATGATTTATAAATTTCATGACGTCACATCCTCAAATGAGCTGATATGCAAAATACGCTGTAATTTTGAAAAATATTCAAAATTTCTAGAAAGTCCGACGGTAGAATTATAGATAAGTATCTAAAGTTTCTTTCAAGCCATTCAATCAGAAGAAATAGGTCATTGAATTTTACACCCACCTTTTTACGCCGAGTTAAAGAATTGGAACCTATGCTATGATTACACACATAAATGAGTTAATTCACTGAAGAAATCCTAACTTTAAATCTTTGAGATAAAGCTCTGAACTAAACGTAAACTGGGGCCTCCTTATTGTCCTTTACTAAACAATAAAGTTCTTTCAAATTTCTATACTTAAATGGTTAAAAATTCCTTCATACAAGGGCTACTTAAAGGTCTTGAAGTAAATTCTGATTATCAATGATTGTCTCTAAATTGTAAATTTTTAAACAATACTAAATGAAATAGGTTCATCAGATGAATTTAAGCATTCTGGCCTAAAACTTAACAAATCCGTGGATGTTAATGTTAATGTAAAAACAATTTTTTTTAATGTATGATCTCAATTTTTTCTTTGAAAGCTCCACGAAATTTGTTCTGAAATTATTGCATATTTATTCCTTCCATGAAAGAATGTTATATTTAGAAGGATTCTTGGATCATAAATATTAGGCTTTTTTAGAGTTTTATAGGAAAATTTAGGTGGAGATAAATCGATTTCGACTGCAGAGAACTTGCATTTAATCAGGATACCAACTTTTCGAAGATTTAGCATCTGTTTTGAAATAAAATACCATTCAAATTATTAGGCTAGTATAAGAGCTTTTAAAGGACAAGTCCGGAGTCTCTACAATTAATTTCAAAAAGCAACCTTGCCAACTGCCGAACAGCAATCATGAGTTCTTTCCAAGTTTTGAGAGCTCTTTCCGTTGTAAATTCGTACAACATTTTTCGGAAGTTAGGCCCAATGTCGTCGCCATTTTGTAAAGCGTGATAAAATGGCTAGCCTCGATTAGAGGTTCGATTTTGACGTCAGAAATTACTTGAGAGTGTTGTAAGAAAACGGCCTCGTTCAAGGTCAAAGGCGAAGTGAGCGAAATTACGTCATAAATAATGACGTTATTTCGCTCATTTCGCAGATTGAAATACGCAATTTCGCAGAGAAAAGAGAGAGAAGGTTGGAAAAAATTACTGCACACAATTCACAACATTGTAATCTTTCATTTTATCAACAATTATTCCAACTCCGGACTTGTACTTTAAGATTTTTAGTTTTTACTCACCACATTTATGAATCTTTTCTCGGTCATGGGAAATATTTGCTGTGTGGAAGTAAAAATCAAGCATTGCAATAACTTGGTCATAATGTTTGCTTATGATATTTAATAATCATCTTGTATTTATTCATAAATTCGATCATATCTCTTGCCCATAGAATTCGGAGGGAAAAAAGGTCGAAAAAGTAAGTAGCCGGTAATCCTGAGCTTTATCTCAAAGATGTTAGATCTTCTTCTGTGAATACCTCCTTTTATGTATGAGCAGATAAATGGAGAGTTGAAATGCGCTACATTGAAAAGAGTGAAAGCATTTGTTTTCCTCTGGATATAATATCTAGCGCTTGATATCTCAATGACTTTGGAATTTTAAAATCCATTTTGTTTATAAGTTAAAGAGTTCAGGCTCAGTGAAAACAAAGGGAAAAATCCTCACATATAACAACCTATTTTTTAAGCGCCAAGCTGAAATAGGCTCTTATTTCAAAGGTACTAAAAGATGTTCAGCCCTGTTATTGGTTTTTGCGATGTTATCATGTATCCAATAATTGATTCAAAGCTTTCAGACAGCAGGGAAGGAGATTCAAACTTTAACAGCTAACTTAGACAATAATGTACTTAATAATGACAATCCCAAATCAACTTTGCTACCCCTGCAATAAGAAAATATTTCCATCAAACTGAAACTGGCTCTTAACCACAGAAGGTGCATAATTTAGGGAAAAAATCCTCCAGGTTCTTATTTTGTAGGTTTTCATGTGCGGGGATTTACTATAGTTTGCGCCGAAATCTACAGTTTATAGTTTCATGTAAGTTCTTAATTAAGAGCGAAAGTTTGCTTAAATAGATGTGAATAAGAATAAGAATTTAATGAAAATGGCTGCATCAAAATTGAACTAATTTTATATTTTAAAGAGATTCGTGGGAAATATGAGTTGGAGAATTGTTGCTTTTTTCAACTGACAAAATAAGATAGGAATATAAGTCATCAGATTAATGTTCCATTTGTCAAAATAAATTGCACAACTCAGTACTTTTGAACGCGTTCTTGGCAAGCGCAAATGTCCAACCAACAGCTCTTGATTTCTTGGCCTACGGAGCCAATTCTAAGGATTGATGATAGCAAAAGGAGATCTCCAAATTAAGACCATTAGTTATTCTCTGCACCCTTCGTATCATCCCTTTCTCTTCATATTCTATGCCTGCTCTCAGTAATATTATTTCAATAAAACTAATATTTAATGAATAATCCATCTTTATTTCAACCTGATTAGGTGTTGATGCGTCCAAGAAAGCCAAACGTGAGTTTTAATTGAAACTAGCCCTGTGTGAGCATAGGGCTCCAATCTTTCGAATCTTTAAAAAGGTGGGTGTAAAATGCTATGACATTTTTCATTGAATTGAATAGCTAGAAAGGAACTTATGGTGCTTTACTGTAAATCTGCCGTGGAAATATTTTGACATCTTGAATTTTTTTCAAAATGGTGGCAATTTGATAATTTTTGAAAAAGTTCATGGAAAATTCAAAAAAATATTAATCATGGTAAATTCTAAACCAATAGAAGATAAATGATATAACCTTGGAGAAAAGCATAGTTTATGAAGGTCTACAATATGGTGGCAGGGAAAAATCTGTAGCTTTTCTGATTTAGGATTTAGAAATTTGATGACGTCATAGCCTCAAATTTGATGAATGCCGCCACTTTGAAATAAATCAAGATATCAATAAATTTCCACAGCAGATTTACAGCAGAAAACCTAAGTTCCTTCCAAGCCATTTAATTCAAAGAAAACTGTAATACAATTTTACACCGACCTTCTTAAAGATTTGAGCCCTATGTTTTTCCCTGTGTGTATCCTCCACATCTATTGCTACGTTTTTGTCTTGTCTGGAGATGGTTCGTGGCGTCTTGTTATGTGATTGGCCGCAACAAAGTCACAGCTCAACACAACGGATGTCTTTGTGAATCTGTGCATTTGGAATAAAGGAAGGCTGATCGGTTATCACTTTCTACCGTCGAAGAAAGTCATTCAATCTTCGTATTTGTATTGTCCTTATCACCCAATCAGATGCATGACACACTGCCTTTAAGACGATAACACATTCTAACACATATACATGTCATTACCGCGAGACAGAACAACCGGCCAAGTCTCATCATTATTTTCAGCCGTTTTGAATGTCTTTTGAACGGGCATTTCTCAGAAAGTCACTTATAATTCCAGAACAGATTGGCTAATTTAAGCCAGTGGAATTTTTTATAATCGCCACGGTATGTCCCAAATGCTACCTCTCCTTTCGGGAAGATGAAATTTGCAATAATTTTGGGTCGCTAAATTCTTTCCCTGTCTTAATTTAAGGGTAAGGGTTTCCCTCTCTTTTAGATCCGTTTAGTTGTACCGGGTGAGTAAAGGAAAGGCCCGGCATTTGAAAGGCTACTGCTCCCTGAATATATGAGCAATGATATGCTGCAATATCTAGTTGAATAGCTAACATGCTCAATAACTTTTAGAATTTTTTCTGGCTGAAATCGGTCGGTCCATTAAGATTTTACAAGGGATTTTCTACAAAATGTACCTTCGAGGAACCTTGAAAAACGTGCAAAAATCATGAGCAAGTTTCCCTGATGTGTTTATCTTACAGCAATGACTTGAGAACGCTTTAGCACGTGCTATCCTCTTGAGGGAATGATTGGGCTTTCCCCCTTGTATGAATAGCTTATTCGGGGGAATTCCATCCCCCCAAGAGGACAAAATGCATGAATGTATGTGAGTGTCATTATTGCTAGGAAGGAAAACGAAGAGAAATTTTGTTTGTCGTTTTCCTTCGTTTTTGCAGGTTTTCGAAAGGGGCTTTCTGTAGAATATCTCTCATAGCGACGGGAAGTAAATGGCCGATTAAAGCCAGGTGAATTACTGAACCTAATTGGAGATATCAGAAATAAAATGAGACAGTTTTCAACATTATTGCTTTGATGTTGAGGGAGCAGCATTTTTTCAAACGCCGGGCCTTTTTTTTATTGACTCACTCGGTAGACGTTAAGATTTGATAATAATTCTTACCAGATTATTGTGGCATTTTAGCAAACGACGAAGGAACCTCAAGACCTCAATCGCCTACTGTTGAGCAAACGATAGTGGAGATTGGCGATCCTGGTGAAGATGAAGATGAAGACAAAGGAGACGAAGTCAAAAAGGTGTGATAAATATTTCAGTTTTGTTGATACCGGGTGTCCCAAAAAATGTATACAGATTTGGTTGACTCTAGCGAATTTCATGAATTTCATTGTTCATTGATAAGTTCATTGTGAAGGGTTTTATCACCATACAGTAAAATCTGTATTAAAGTGTTGTTGGGAAGATTGGTATATCCAAATAGTCGTAATAAAGCACAAATTCCAGCGAGCGAAGAAATCTCTACGTGGTACTGCAAGGGAAGGGCAGAGCAACAAGAAAGTCTTCAGTATCCTCGATACCTTCGTTCATAGGACACATATGGTATACCTAAAATTGTGCTTGAATTTGTGGAAGTTCAATATGCTGAGATTACCACCTATTGAATCGTGAATGCCAAATATGGATTTTAAGGGGGGTCTGATTATTGATAGAATAGAGGTTTTACTTCAATTCATGCTTAAGAAATGGAATGGAGAGAATTGACATTGCAAAACATGTAAATAGGGTATTTTACGTTACTATTCATGAACTGTAATTTCGTTTGTCTTTGTAAATAGTTGGTCTTTATTAGTTCTTGTATTAGAGCTATTTTTACAGCCAACTTTAAAGAATTTTATGATGATAATACTTCCCTCCCATCAGGCAATTTTGTCCTCCCTCGTTATTGCTTTTTCGTTCCTATCAGAGATTACTGTTCGCCCCCTATTTTTACAGCCAACTTTAAAGAATTTTATGATGATATCACTTCCCTCCCATCCCAATTTTGTCCTCCCTCGTTATTGCTATTTCGTTCCTATCAGAGATTACTGTTCGCCCCTTATTTTTACAGCCAACTTTAAAGAATTGTATGATGATAATACTTCACTCCCATCAGGCAATTTTTTCCTCCCTTGTTATTGCTTTTTCGTTCCTATCAGAGATTACTGTTCGCCCCCTATTTTTACAGCCAACTTTAAAGAATTTTATGATGATAATACTTCCCTCCCATCGGGCAATTTTGTCCTCCCTCGTTATTGCTTTTTCGTTCCTATCAGAGATTACTGTTCACCCCCTTTCATGGGCAAACTCTCCGTTTATCGTCCCTCTCCTAGAAGAAAGGACCTGGCGAAAAAGGGAAAGATGAGGAAGATGATGACGAGGATTCCCTTGATTGGTGGTCACGATATTACGAAACTGTGAAGGATGCAGAGAGGGAAGACGAGGAACAAGCTCAAAAGGATGCCCACAAAGACGTTGCCGTTAACACAAAGAATAAGAAAGGAGCAGAGCCAGAACCACCGAAAAGGGTGAAAAGACCTAATCCAAAGATTACCAGAATCAAGGTAAGTTTAAAGAAATTTAATTTGAAAAAGGAAAGGCCACGATACCAGCGTCGATTGTCGGATCCGAAGATGCTTGCGGTGACGAATAAATGAATACGTTTGAAGGCAGAAACACGGCAATGCGACAAAAAACAACAGCAGCTTTGATTGAATTTATTTTATACCAATATTTCGTCCTGCCTTGCAGTTTAGAAAACTTTGTCCATATGAATATCAGTGACATGCATTGAACAGCTGATGAAATGCTGATATGTACGGAGCTTTTGAACCGTTTGGTTGGCTTAGACAGGGCCTATTTTAAACTGATCACTTGAAAATATTAGACTTTAGATTGCGTAGGATGTCATCCATAACTCAACCACGTATTCACACAGAAGCTGATCACATGCGTCACGTGAAAACACAACACAGCATTACATCTTTATGAAATATCCCCCTCGAAGCATGCTACTTCCATGAACACATTGGCTTTAAAACAAAGATTACGTTTGAGCTTGATCGTCAGGTCTCATGTAAAGGGCCTCTAGGAGACTGCACGTGCAAGGCATGCTGGATGCAACAGATCCTTTAAGTTCTTCAACTTTTCAGTAATGAAATTTATTTTTGTTTATTTTCAACAGATTTACAAGCAGGAGCTGGAAAATTTGGCAGAATTCAATGGATTCAATGATTGGCTGTTCTCGTTTCCTCTTTTTCGTGGCAAGAAAACTTCTGAAGAGGAAGATGATGATCATCGGATTGTTGGCAAATTTAAGGTAATTTATCAATTTAAGGTAATTAGCAAATGTTTGTTTACGCATTGTTGTATTCGTATCGCTAGAAAATTTTAGGCAACGTTTGAAAGTGGTATTCCCGCATTTTTGGCAAATTTAAGGTAAGGTAATTTAAGGTAATTGGCGATAGCTGTTTTACATTTGCTGTTTTTGAATTGTGTGGCAATTTAGGTAATCTAATGTTATTAGCAGGGGTTTCTTTACAAATCGTTGTATTTGTATCGCTAGAAAATTTTTGGCAACGTTTGAAAGTGGTATTCCCGCATTTTTGGCAGATTTAAGGTAATTAGCGATAGCTGTTTGAAATTTGCTGTTTTTGCATTGTGTGGTAATTTTGGTAATTTAAGGTTATTAACGACAGTTGTTTGAAAATTGGTGTTTATTTCAAGTCTGGCAAATATACTATTTAGCTTTTCTGAAAAGAATCAGAATCGAACAATATTTTGCTACATTTTGTTGGATTTTTTCAAATGTGCACAATAGTGATAGAAGCTCTAACGCCACTCGATCGAACCTCGCGTATAAAAATGTATAAAAATAATGTACGATCCAGGCTCTCTTGTAGAATAGTTATCAAAGCTCTGTTAAGTAGTTAAATACGGCTCTTCAAAAATTGCTGTTTTGACATTTTAATAAATTTAAGATGAGGTATTTTGAAGGGAATAGACAGCTATATCACGTGGCCAGACAGAATTTGACAAGAAACCTAATTCGCGAAAGTTTATTCTCGCGAAATTTCCCATTTTGGGCGATTCGCGAAAGTTAATTCCAAAATTTTCGCGGTGTTTTCGAACTCGCGAAAGTTTCTTCCCGCGAAAGTTTCTTCCCTTAAAGTACTATTTGCCTTCCGATCTGTCACAAATGGCAAGTGCCTCATACTTTATACCATTGCCTGCAGGAAAATTTTCTTTTTGTTCTCTCTCTTTTCTTTTAACTTCTTATGAATTTCCATTTTTTTGTCATTTCAGGGAGCACTAAAAGTTTGGAAATTCCCACTTCCGAAGATATTTGAGAACGAGCCGCCGAATGGTTCCTTTGCGAAACTACCTAGTAATGAGCCAGTGAATGTACTCGTTAGGGTTTACGTTGTCAGGGTAAGGTATTGAATTGCAATTATAGAATTCTCACGTTTTTTATCTCCCTTACCTGTGTTATACTCCATATATTAACTCCTCTCGAGTACTAAATAATCGTCCCCCCTCCCGCTTACAAATTTTTGGAAAATTCTCCTACATCCCCCCCCGCTTTTATTCCAACCCCCTTTTATTGATTCTTGAAAAAGTGGAATGATAGTGAACATAATTTTTGAATAATTTTTACATAATTATGAAAAAAATGTGTGTTGAACTAAGAAAACGACTATTTCAATGTTTCCGTTAAAAATTTCATTATCATCGACTATTTCATAGTTAAACACACATCTTTTTCATTTGAACCATTTTAATTTCAATCCTACACGACAAAGAGACGATGTTTAAATCAGTTTTTATGCATGGCAGATGCTGCCGTTTTTAATACAGTTCGATTCGACAAGGCAAAAAATTATGTTTAAACTAGTCCTTTGTATCATTGCAAAATTTCCTTGAAGGTATACATTTCTGTCTAAATAAAGCCATTTTCTTTTATGCTACAGGCAAGTGAGCTTCACCCAACTGACGTAAATGGCAAGGTTAGTATCGTTCTATGCTTTTATTTTTCATTTACATTTGTCATTATCTATTAACTGGTTCAATTATGCAACAGAGCTCGAAGTATTACCAGTCAGTTTGTAGCAGGAATGCTATCTTCGTAAGTCTAGAGAGACTTTAATAGTTTCTTCTAGAAAAGAGATTGGATCGATCATCCAAATCTGGTAGATTTTAGTAAACAAAACAAATAGAAATATCTCCAATTTTCACTTATCTTTATGCTCGCAATGCAAGTAGATGCGGCTTAATGCCTAAAACAGATAACATGATACAGATATTGGCTGCGGTCATACCACTGCATTTTCCTGATGTAATGTGAATTGCTTCACTTTCTTGCAATTAGTTTTGTCGCCAGAAAATACGGCAATATAACGGTACAATGACACCCGGTCACACAGTGATATGATTTATCATGTGACAACTATACGCAAAGCTGCGATTGGTTTATTCTCCAAAACAACGCTAAAGCATAGCTTGGGACCTTGTTTTGCTCGTTGTTTTGGATGTGATACTTTTTTATGGAATCAGCTCTCAGGATCAAAGCACTGTAACAGGGTTGTATGTGAAAACGAAATGCGGTCACTTATTACAGCGTAGTTAACCCGTTGTTTTGAAGGTATACAGCGAGGTAAAAACCTCTAGTGTGACCGCAGCCATTGTGAATGATTTCATTTTTAAATCTATCTTCTATTTAGGCTGATCCGTACTTGGTTGTAACATGTGGAAAACAGAAGAACAAAGACAGAGATAATTATATTCCAAAGCAACTGAATCCTATTTTTGGAAGGTGAGAAGTTTTATTCCCTCTACTGGTCAACTGCAGTTTCTTACACATTGTTTTCATAAGGACGTTGCAGTGCCTACAGGGAATTAGTGTAAAATTTCCGGGTGACCAAAAAAAACTTCACGAGTGAGATCGCACATATTTTCCTGAAAGCAAATGTTATGAACACAAACAAGCTATCAACATTTAGATGAAAAGCTCAGCTATCTTTTGACATGTTGCTTAGTCAGTTTAAGGTATGCCTACTGTCTGAAAGAACTTCGTGTTCCAGTCGATGTTTTGGAAGATGTGAAAAAAGCTGAATTCACAATTTGCTTTGGAGCACGAAATTTGAATCAAGAACAGAGGTCAATCATTTTGCAAACAAACAATTTCCCCACACTAAAAGATCATGCTTAAATTCCCTGCAATGAAGAGAAAAGTAACAATTTCCAGCTTTCTTAAAAAGAGGTCAGGATCCAAAGTTAGCTGTGCAATACTGTGTAAAATTTGAATAAAGTTTGGATCGATGGAGCTGAGACCCCACAAAGCAAACCATTTATGATTCCTAAGACTCACGAGGGAACTTCCACTTCTTGCTGATCTTGTATTTTTTGTATACAATATGAATATAAATTGCACTTGAGATTTATGTTATGTAACTTTTGCTTGACTTCGTAAGTGCTTTTCTTTATTTTGAAAAATGAGACATGGAGCAATATACGAAAAAGGATATATTTTGAAAACTTCCTGCAGGATATCATGAATTGAAAATTTCCTGCGACTGCCGGTCGTATGGTCAGGTGTGTGTTCATGCCCTATTTTTTATTTTTATCATTATTATTATTATTTTCAATTTCTTTATCGTTGGCTTACAAAAAATGGTAGCTAGAATTAGATAGCTGATTAATTCCAGCGTTCTAACTCTAGGCCAAGAATAAGGGGATAAAGTGCTTTCTTTACGTATAAACCATGATTGATGCTGTTTTTTATTCAATTTCAGGGTATTCGATTTTGAGGGAATAATTCCAATGGACAATATGGTGACAATTGGTGTATACGATTATGATTTGGTTGGAAGTGATGATCTAATCGGTGAAACGAAAATTGATATTGAAAATAGATTCTATTCTAAACATCGACCAATGTGTGGATTATCAGAAGCATACGCAACGTAAGATTTTCCTGAAAGTTCTACGAAACCCCCTCTCTGCTAAGCCCTCCTTCTCTAATAAGGCCGTCCCTTCTGAGCCAAAATTTAGATATACCCCCCTCTCTATTAAGTCCTCCCTCTCTGCTAAGCCCCTCCCTCTCTAATAAGACCCTCCCCTCTGAGCCAAAATGTTAAATATACCCCCCTCTCTACAAAATGTACCCCCTCTTTATTAAGTCCTCCCCTCTCTGCTAAGCTCCTCCCTCTCTATTAAGCCCCCCCCCACTTAAATCAAATTCCAGAGGTTGCCAAATATTTTACATTTACTGAGCTAAGTGAGTTTACATGTTAATTTTGATATGGTTCGAGATCAAACTGTGTCGAATTTATGTATTTGACTTGCAAAATTGTATGTTGAATTTGCAAAATGTGATGTAAAAAAAACTGAAAAGATATCATATGTATCCTTATTATTTGAATTTGTGAATAAACCCCATCTCTAATAAGTCCCCTCTCTTTTAAGCCCCCTCTGGAGTGTGGGGAATTAGATAAGCCCTCCGTGGGCTTGATAGAGCTTTTACGGTATCTTTCCTCACATCTATATATTTCTTTGGACTACCACTTTCAGATCTCTGTGGTGAACCGAATACACTGTCACTTTTAGGAGGTCTGCCTACTTTCCCAGGAAAACATCATTTGGTCAGGAAAACATCATTCTTTGTACTAAAAGTTTGCTTTTCAATGTTTAAGCTCTTTAAACCTGGTCTGCGTGCAGCCTCAACAATCCTCCTCCTTGAGGCTGCACGCAGACCAGGTTAAACCAGACTTTGAAGCGATTTTGTTGAGTGCACGAGAACTCCCGCTAGTTTAGGCCATTTTGAAAAAGGAAGGCCCACTTTATGAGAGTAATGCTATGAGTCCCTATTGACCAAGTGATATCAGCAAATCAAAGAACGCAGGGAAACAAGGGACGAAAAATCATAAGTCTATCAACAGAGTGCACACAATTTATTTGAATTTAATGTACAGAATGCACATCTACGTTTAGTTTTCATGTCTTAGGTTTGGATTTAACAAATGGCGTGATCCAATGAAACCAAATCAAATTCTGGCAAGGCTATGCAAAGATGAAGGGTTAGATGGGCCTACTTATACAGCACCTGGAAAATGCAAGATCGAAAATCATATTTTCTCAGCTCCTGCCGCAATTTCAGATGAAGCTGGTAAGTCAGTGATTGTTCAAAATTTTGAAGTTCCTAGCAAGTAACGTCCATGCTTACTGAGTAAGAAAACACCCGGATTTTCAAATCTATGTCTTTTCACGCTGCAACAGTTTTTCTCGTGTAATAGTGTATTTGAAATATAGAGATCTTGTAAAGTTGGACATGAACAGACAGAACTTCTGCACCATTTTCTGTTAAATTTTTATAAATTGTGGCCGAGAAATTCTTTTTTACTTCTTTGAAATGCAAGCTTCAAGGAAAATTCCTTTCGGTGAAATTTGCTGTAAATAAATTCGTTTGGATTCAAATCAACCATTTTGTTGCAAAGATATTGCTTTAAGGAATGAGTAGCCGAGCTGCTTATGCACTTTCCGTTAGGTGATCGAAGTTATAGCTCGGTCGATTGAGGTCAGAATCCAGATGTATGACCTTCCGGGTGCCTGATCAACTAACTCCACCGTCCTTCGGAAGAGACATTAAGCTAGCAGTGCAATGCCCAGATGTGCCCCGGTAAATAGGCCTAAATTAGCGCAGCTACAAATCTGTCCAGCCTACTCAAAGTAAAGTAACGAAAAGAGATCACTTTCATGAGCGATAAAATGGATTTGCAAATCGAAAAAATTATTTCCTGTGGGCTAACAACTTTTAGAAAAATTTTCTGGGAGCGGTGCTTTATTTCTTCTGCACTTTTCGACCTTTGTTGATGAAGATAGAAATACTTTTTTGTCCCCTGTCCCCGTAAGCAAAATTTGGCCATATTTATCAATTTCCCTCTTTTGTAGACTATACCACCCTTGAATATCAATATTTAAAGAATTAAATTTGCTTACAAACGTTTATTGCTTTGTGACCGGATTGTTTTTACCACTAGGAAACTCGAAACGTTGCTCTTTTATTGCAGCTATTAACTTATCTCTTTCCTTTCTGGGTTTCAGATGAATTCGTTGTTTCTCTTGCAGGATTTCACGGCTGTCTTTCTAATTACATGTTAATTTGGTTGTTATTCTTTTACAGGAGTTAAAGGGGCTGGATAAGAAACTGTCGGGGAAATTTTTGTTTTGGCTGTTTTCTGATGAGCTAATTTATCGTGACTATTCAATGAAAATTCAAAATAAATGTATCATCTTGGAGATTCGCCTTTGCACTTTCTTCTGATACAAATTAGATCTCCATACGTTTTGGGATTGCTGTGATATAAATAGATTTCCAACAAGTATTTTTTGTTGATCTTTCACCCAAAGATCAGCCTGTATCTAATAAGGATCTTTCCTTTTGAATTTAGCTAATTACAAAGGAATTTCTCCTTTCAAAATGCGATATTTGATGCACAAACCGTGGATTTGTTTACGTATTTCTTATCCAGCCCCTTTAACAGTTTTCTTTCCACAGACTGCAGTATCTAATGTTGCATTTGTGGGTTTGTTATGACGAGACCGTTATTTAAACCATCCATTATTTAAGGCTATTTTCAAGTTCTGTACCGTATATCATTCGTTTAGGAAACTCGAAACCCTCTGATGAGCCAGCAGCACTGATTGCCCTGCATAATTTCCACACAATTGGAAAACGAGGCTACCATCTCACACCTGAACATGTGGAAACGAGGTCACTGTACAATCCAGAAAAGCCTGGTATTGAGCAGGTAAGCCTTTAAAGGCTCTTTATGATTCATAGTACATTATCTCAAAAACTGCCTTTCGTGGGCCTTGCCCAAACCTGTAAATGACTAGTCAATTTGCTCCATGTTTCAATGTTAAATATGGTAAAACGATATGTTTCATAGCTCAGGCATTGCTTTCTAATGATACAGAAACTGTTAGAATGTTATTATGCTTCCAACCAATGCTGGGCATCAAAAAGTCGAGATCTTCATGACAGTGAACATGCCATTTTCGTTTTTTTTTTTGCCATATCGAGGGGTAGAACTATTAGCTAATTCCTAATTTCAGAATTAAAGAATGTGCCTAAGGTTATGAGAAATATCTTGGAAATTATCTTGGAAATATCTTGGATGTATCTTGGAAATATCTTGAAGGTGTTGTGGCGCAGTGGTGTAATCCTCTGACTTTGCAGTCAGGCGGACAGGGCTCGATCGATACCCGGTAGAGCCTAACCACTTGAGCGTCATGACAAGGAGTCGCAGACTCAATTAGCGCTTAGCTACTTCTGTGATCGTAGCGCTTGGCGCTAAAAACCGCAACTTCACCTTCACCTTCACCAATTACGTTGAAGCAGCAATGAAGATGATGGATTCTAGAGTCTTACAAATTGGTTGCATTTCTTTTCATGCACGATTTCTTAAACCATTGATACATTTTTGTGAGTCACCCGGTAGTTTCTGACAAATGGAACAATTTTCAGACTCCTTTCTTTGTATGTTGTCAATACTTCCAATTGTCAACATTTTTAAATGTCGGTAAAAATTATTGACACCGTCATTTAAATCTCCTTTTTTACCAACAGGGTAAGGTGGAAATTTGGATTGATATGTTTGCTATGGATATGCCTTCACCTGGTGCCCCTGTGGATATAACCCCAAGGAAACCAGCAGCGTACGTATTGCTCGTTTAGACTCCATTTACGCGAGAGAAAACTAGATTGATCCAGAACGGGATCGATCCCAAAATTTTGCATGTGTTTACACGGGAATTATTCTACAGTACTAGGAATAAATACAGTTCCTACAAGGTAGGCGCCCTTGACTCACGCAGTTATAAATTTTTCCGTCTCGTTTTAAAAGTCTTAGAGACATTTTCAGCGTACGCAAAACACTGATATTATTTCTTTTTCGTTGCAGATATGAACTAAGAGTTGTCATATGGAATACAGAGGACGTTTTGATGGATGAAGTCAATCTAGTGACTGGAGAGGCGTGCAGTGATATCTACGTTAAAGGGTAATTAGAATTTTAATCGACTTTATTTATTATAGGAAATTAACAATATACCTTTTCAACAAAGCGGCCTCGTTTTGGAACTTTTCAGAATTACTCCGAATTGCCTCATGAAATTTGTGACTTCAGATTCTGCACCCAAATTTTAGTCTGGTTGATAATTTTCAGAATCCTAGTGCTCGCAATTTTTATTTTGTGACGATAATAATTTTGAAAATTTGTAAGGAATATGACCGTAAATAATGATTGAGGGTGTAAAGTTACACACTGAATTATTTTCACGGTCAAATCCCTCATAAATTTCAAAATTCATTATCGTCATAACAGGATCAAAATCGCAAACACCAGGATTATGAAAATTTGCATCTAGACTAAACTTTGGCTGCTGAATCCTAATTCGTAGTCAAAAGTTTCGAAGGAAGAAATTTTCAAAATTTTCCAAAACGAGGCCGTTAATTGGAAAGGTGTATTCATGGGATCAAATGCCCACTGCTAACCATGATCCTTTGTGGCCCTGAAGTCGACTTTTGTAATACCTGAAAGTCGACAGGTTGTCAGAAACCAGTGCTCGGGAACTTCGGAACACTGAAACCGATCTCTGTGTCCTGTTTCTACGAACAACACGTGGCCAAAAATGCTTTTCTTTTAGAGAGGCAAAATTGTGGAATGACCTGGACACAAAATCAAAATTATCGAAAACAGTCAAATAATTTAAATCCTGTCCCGAAAACTCCAGAACATGAAGGAACCCTTTTAAATTTTTTACACTTTCTGATCATTTTACCTTTAGTTTGTTTTTTTTTCATTAATCTTAGTTAACGTATTTGAATTGTAATTTAGTATTTTACTTTTTTTTACAGGGCAGTATGTAAAGCAATGTATAATACTTTACCCTGTTATAAATAAACGAAAATGAAAAAAAAAATGAAAATGTTTCTCGTTGCCTTCCTTTCATTCGGCGCACAAAGAATCATAGTTGACGATGGGTCTTTAATACGAATTCTATAAATTCACATTTATTCAAGTAGGTAGCTTATATTTTGTTCAGCGTTGATGTCTCGTACCTTAATTAAGTGGTTTGACTTTTTATTGTTGTAGATGGATTGAGGGAATGAAAGATGAAAAACAGCAGACAGATGTCCATTACAGGTATTTTGGTTATTGGTCGCTTTGTTTTGTCATTCTTCCAAGAGGATAACACGAATAGAAACGTGTTTCAGTCATCGTTGAAAGAGCAAGGACAGATTTTGTAAGACAATAGCATGAGTTGCTTTTGATTGACACCGACAAGGACAGGTTTCGTAAGACCATAGCATGAGTTGCTTTTGTTGACACCTGAATTCAAAGCGATTTGCGATCGCAGACAAAGGAAATTCCCTCAACCAGTAATTCAAAACAAACAAAGCCGCAAAAGTTCGTCTGAAACCCAGGTAGCTAGCGCGAACGTTGTGCATTCCAGAAATTGTTTTTAAGAGCAAATATGAGCATATATCGAAAGAAGAAGAATATGTCTACACATATACCACGGGCATTTTATTTATTTGGTTCACAAGCTGAGCAGTAAGTATTTTGATAACACCCAAGAAAATAAGAGAATTCAATTGCCTCCCAATCGGCTCACAAGTTCGGTCTGTACTTTTAAGACCTCGGGCTTTATATTTTCCTGTACAATACAAAACCGGTTAGTATGCTTGTAAATTTATATTGTAATCTTTTAGTGGATATAAAAAAAAGTCCAATGTTGTAATCACTCAATGTCCACGCCAGACTTTCTTATTCATTTCTGCTTCAGATCGTTGACTGGAGAGGGTAACTTCAATTGGCGATTCATATTCCCATTTCAATATCAAAAAGCAGAGGAGAAGATTGTCATCAAGAAAAAGGTATATCCAACTCAATTCATTTATATTCATATTTTATTTTAATTTATAGTATTAGGAAAATGAAAGGCTATATTTCTGCATTGCATGTATCGTCAGGAAATGAGTTGTTTACTTCTTCATATTTCAGGCAACATTCTTTTCTTGGGATGAATCAGAGGAAAAGGTTCCACCGAGATTAACGCTACAGGTTTGGGATGCTGACGCCTTTTCTGCTGATGATTTTATCGGTATGCTCTTTCAGATTTATTCTGTTATTTGTGAATTTTCATCACTAGTAAAGGAAGGGGCAAGTGTGATATGAAATGTGCTTCGGAACTGTTCATTTAAAGGGGCTCCGTCGTCAAACAGTAAACAAATCCGTAAACTCGCACGTGTCGCCAATTATCCATGGTTCATCCATTGTTCTCTGCAGTTTGTTTGGTGGCTTCACCCAAGCCACCAAAAAGCGACCGTTAAAAATCCACCTATATTCGAGCAATCGTAGAAAATATGAATGTTTGGTTTTGTTCCTTAGTGAAGTACAATGATTAATCCCCAAACAACAACTTTCATTTTGGAAGAAATACGAAAATCCTGTGTGATATCACCTTTCAAAAAACTGCAAAATTTATCGTTTTATTTACATTTTGACGACGGAGCCCCTTTAATATCATCTTTGATTTAAGACCTCCCGAGAGAAATTCAAAATGTTTGGAAGAAGGTTTACTGCTTATTGAGTTGCATGCCCCCCTCTCGCATAGTAAGATTGTATAAGAGTTTAGTAGAGCCTTACTTTAGATATTGCTGTCCTGTCTGGGGAAATGCTGTGGTGACTGCCATTGAAAAATTGCAGAAACTTCAAAATCGGGCTGCAAAACTCGTCACCAACAGTCCATTTGATGCTACTGCTTTACCAGTTATTCGGGCGCTTAAATGGCCCACAGTCAGGGAGCTTATTGATTTTGAAGCTCAGAAAATAGTCTTTAAATCCCTTAATGGGGACGTGCCTTCTTATATGAAAGACATGTTCACGAGAGTCAACAACTCTACCAGTCGTTCTCTTAGAAACGCTGAAGTCAATCTCAGGTTGCCATTATTAAAATCGGCAGGGGGGCAGAAATGTTTCGCGTACCGAGGCGCCAAGCTTTGGAACAGTCTTGGCCCTGAGATCAGAAATGCTTCAACCCTGAGAGCGTTTAAAAAGAAGGTGCAACCATGGATTTCTCACCAATTCTTTTCTGTTTTCTTTCATTTATTTATGACAAATTGTAATTAGTTTAGGTTTAGGTTTAGGTTTAGGTTTAGGTTTAGGTTTAGGTTTAGGTTTAGGTTTAGGTTTAGGTTTAGGTTTAGGTTTAGGTTTAGGTATTATAGCAAATTTCGTTTTTATTGTAAATTAGTAGTTATTTGTAAGTTTTTAGCATGGCCCCCTGTAAATCAAGTATTATTATTGAGGGGCTACCATGGGTAAAAAAGATAAAATGAAATGAAATGAAAATGTTGATAATACTCTTGAATCGTGTAGGTGACTGCTGCCTCGATATGGTCCGCATGCCACGTGGTGCAAAGAGTGCTAAGACGTGCAAGCTCGACACAATGAAAACTGACAAGCCAACGTCTCTCTTCAAACTGAAACATATCAAGGCCTGGTGGCCATTTGTTGTGAACACTGATCTTGAGGAACCGGAATTGGCAGGGAAAGTCGAGGCTGAACTTGAGCTGTTGAGTCAAGAAGAGGCTGAAAAAGCTCCTGCTGGATTAGCGCGTGAAGAGCCGCAGCCCCTGGAGAAGCCAAAGTATGTCTTTAACGCTTTTTAGTTTATTCAGTATTGTTTACTGTTTGGGGACCGGTCATTAATCCTTGCTGGGGAGGGGGTGGAAGATATTTACAAATGTTTGATGGACTCTTCGTGACCCCTTCTCTCATTTTCCTAAACATTTTGGTGCCCCTCAAATATTTTTTGAGCCTCCCTCCAAGTACATTTATGTGTGGTAATAGTACTGTACTGTCTTGATTTCAATTGCATGAAGATTTCAATTGCATCGTCATAGCTGCTGGTATGCGAGAGAGAAATGTTATTTCAAATGTGATGCGAAAAGAGCAAGCAGTTGCATTTAAGAATTAAGGATCAACTAGTGTTAGATAGAAATGAATTTACTTCCTGAAGAGCTATCCTTTTAGAAGTCTACTTGATAGGATTTACAGTATCTCAAACTATTTTCATATCCCCTCCCTAAAATGTGCATTATCTTTCGTCCCCCCTCTCTTTAAGTAGATAAAAGTTTGGCACCCTCTTCCAGATGTCTTCCACCCCCTCCCCTGCAAGAAATAATGACCGGTCCCTTGGTGAATGGTATTCCAAGGCTGTTTGTTCATTTTAGGCCTAGTCTAACATCAATATAATAATTTATCGGAGTTGTATCTTCTTTATACCTGGAATGTCGCATGATAATTTGTCAGCTCACTGGAATGTCTTTTTGTATATGAATATTTTAATCAATATCGCAAGTCTTGTCGTTCGTTATTTGACGAAGCCGCCTTGCCCTGTCAATGCTCCGATTTTTGTATATCGGTGTTTGTTTGTACACTAGTTGACCAAAACAAATTCCCAGAAAAGAAGATTCACCCTCATTTTATCCCTAGAAAACTAGTGATGCAGAGCATAGGTTCCAAATCTTTAAAAAGGCTGGTGTAAAATTGAGTGACCTATTTCTTTGAACTGAATGACTTCAAAGAAACTTTAGCTAATTCTCTATAATTCTACCGTTGGAATTTCCGAAATCTTCAATATTTTCAGAATTAGAGTGTTTTTCTTCTTTTTCAAGAATTCAAGAAAAATTTTCAAAAAAACTTAAAACCATCGTAATTTCTAAACTGTTTGACGTAACATAGAATAGTTTTGAAGAAAGCCATAGTTTATGAATGCCTACAATATGGTATCAAGCAAAAGTCTGTCACTCATCTGGTTTATGATTTAGAAATTTGATGACGTCACATCCTCAAATGAGTTGAAATGTAAGATACGCTGTCTGAAAAGTTCAACGGTAGAATTATAGATAAGTATCTAAAGTTTCTTTCAAGACATTCAATCAGAAGAAATAGGTCATTGAATGTTACACCCACCTTTTTACGCCGAGATAAAGATTTGGAGGCTATGCTGTGATGCAGAGCTTCCGGCAGGTCTAACAAAAGGGATAACTATGATGTTGAACAAGGACAGTAATACAATAGCATCAGTTGCTTTTGATCGACACTTCAGTTCAAAGCTATTAGCGATTGCAGGAGCTGTGTGGTAATTGTTTCATTTAAGCCCTAAATACGCGAGAATTACAATGCATTCTGTTCGTCTTCTGAATCAAATAAACAAAATCCGCCCGGCATATCTTTAGATTTGCTCTTCTTCTTTCGTTATAAGCACATAACTTCTCTTAAAAACCACCTTTCGCATGCACAAGGCGAGAGTTTGCCCTACTGGTTTCGGGGTAATTTTTGCGGTCTTGTTTGTTTTGAATTGCTTGTTGAGAGAATTTCCTTTGTCTGCAACCGCCAATCGCTGTGAATTGAGATGTCAATTAAAGCAACTGATGCTATTGTCGTTACAAAATCTGTCATTTTGTTACGACCTTGTAATTAATCTACAGCGAAAGGATCGCAAAAATTCTGGCGAAAAATATAGCTTTGGGTAAATCCATCCTTGTTTTGATAATTCATTCGGCTTCTCGGTGGACTTCAAAATCAACCCATTTTGATTTCAAACGAGTGGTACAGTTCTTATTAAACTGTTACACGCTTTAATCAGTTGTACATTCTTGTTTCTACAGTCGCCCTGACACGTCATTTACTTGGTTCATGAACCCCTTCAAATCACTGCGATATATGATCTGGGAACAATACAAATTTTGTCTACTGAAATTCTTGGTCATTGGCCTGCTCATTGCTCTCATGGGATTATTCTTTTATTCAATGCCCGTAAGTAGATTCATTCCTTTCATGAGAATTATTTGTTGGTTGGTTGGTTGATTGATCGATCGATTGATTGATTGATTAAATGATTGATTGATTGATTGATTGATTGATTGATTGAACCATTAATTGAACCATATTGAACCATTGATTGAACCATTGAGCGATTAACTGTTCGAACCGTTAATTGATTGATCTGATAATGATAATGATAATAATCTTATTTAAAGTTGGTCTATTTACAATAGTAATATAATCACTAATTTATACCAACTATTTACAAAAACAACTTTAATAGAAAATATACAAATTTACAATTCTGGCTATTTACAAATCCGGCAATTACACTTATCGCCAAGCCAGTGCTTGATCGCTCTTTTGAAAGCTGCAACTTTTGGAAGTGCTTTTATCTGGTCACTAAGGGTGTTCCAAAGGAGGCTTCCTCTAAAGGATAATGACTCTATTCCAAATTTTGTTGTTCGTGTTTTTGGCAATCGACATAAATTTTTTGTTCGTAGGTCGTATTTCACAACCTTTTCTTCATGAAATTCCCAAATATATGAGGGGTTCAAGCTGTTCATTGTTTTGTACATTTCGATCATCAGTTTCTGGAGATTTTGAACATGTATTTTCACGCTTTCGCTTTTCTCCAGTAACTCATCAAAGGAAGAGTCATAGTCCTTGAAGAGGATCCTTAGTGCACGTTTGTGTGTGCGGTTTATCTGAAATCTGAAAATGATTGACATAAAATCCTAATCATTTTACTGCCGACAAACTTCGATAAAAGGCCTGTAAATGTAATAGTTACACTACTGTAGAGAGACACAAAGTGTCAAGATGGAACATCATCTTGTTGTATATTTGCGATATACCTTAAAAATACCGGGTGAGTAAATAAAAACAATTCTCGTTTGAGAGGCTACTGCTCCCGAAATTTATTAGCAATGATATTTTGCAATATCTGATTGAATAGCCAACAAGTTCAACTATTTTTGGAATCTTTCTTGGCTGAAATCGGTCACTCCGTTCAGATTTTACAAGGGATTTCTCGAGAAAGGCCCTTGGAGAAACCTCAAAAATCGTGCTAAAATCGCGAGCAAGTTTCTCTCATTACAGCAATGGTTTTAAAACGCTTTAGCACGTGCTATTCTCTTGGGAGGATGAAATAGTCTTCCCCCTAGTATGAATAACTCATTTAGAGGTATTCCATCCTCCCAAGAGGACAAAATAAATGAACATATGCAAGGGTCATTGTTGCTAGGAAGGAAAACAAAGGAAATTTTGTTCACCGTTTTTACTCACTTTTGCAGTTTATTGAAAGGGGTTTTCTGCAAGAAATCTCCCATATCCACGGGAAGGAATGACCGATTGAAGCCGGGTAAATTACTGAATGTAACTGAACATATTGGCAATGAAACAAGACAGTTTTCAATGTTATTGCTTTGATATTCAGGGAGCAGGATTTCTTCAAATGGGGATCGCTTTTATTGACTTACCCGGTATATAAAGCATGGCCGTAAACATTAAAAGTAACATTTTCTGAATTAAAACCGAGTTTTTTATGAATCACTAGTGCTATAAATGAACGCAGCATGTCAGACATGGATATTACTTGATTAGATTGATAATATGAACTAATTTTATACACAGTTAAGCCCGAAATTATTCATACCTATGCCAAATTTGGAGTATAATAGTTATATTTGCTAACCAATTCACAAGATATTCCATTCCTTCATATGTCTCTTGTAGCACTTGTTTCAGCCTTTTATCACATTCTTACGAAACTTCAGCCACAGTAAAATTGGTCCTCAAATAGAACGATGCAAAATACTCAGAATTTGGCATAGGTATGAATAATTTCGGGCTTAACTGTACATTTAAATCTCGTTTGAGTAACTTCTGCTTTCTCAACAGGGATACACGATAAAGAAAATATTCGGTGCCTAAACAATCAATACTTCAAAGATCACATTAAATCTGCTGTAACGAATTCTTGTCTTGTTAAAAATGTTAAACCATTAAATATCAAATATGAAATATAAAAATATTAAACAATAAAATCTCTAAAATGTACCAAATGTATCATGCGTTTTGACAAAAATTCATTTTTATATAAATGTTAATGAAAGTTGAAAATGACAGAGGAGAAATGATAAATCCATAAGTTAACTCTTATGCCACTGTTAGATTCAAGGAGTTTGTTCTTTAGCTTAATGATCATTCAAACACACACGGAGTCCTAAATATTGTCCTATCAAGTCTGATATAATGCAATCTTTGGAAGATTATATGCATCTTTTTTTGTCAAAAGAGAGCTCTCAATATCGTTTTCTATGATCGCAGATTACTGATTTTATGCTTGAAATTTTAATGGACAGAAACACGATGATCTCGCTCGTCACTTAACCCCGGAATTATATCATTTCACCTCTGTCGGCTAAAGCTAATCATATTGGATATTAAATAGTACATTAAAATTTTTGATATTCAAGATTAATTTTTAAAATTTGAAGGGCCTACTTTGGCTCAGACAGAGTTTAATAAATTATTCAAAAATCATACTCTTCTGGTAAATCTAATGTATTTCACCAATAAATCCTCTTCATCTCCAAAAGGGTACAAAGCCAAACGTCCTTAATTTCATTCACCAATCCTTTAAAATTCAAACCGATCTTGATTTCTATCAGATCTACAATGCCTGTCAAAAAGTCCTTGGAACACTTAGGCCAGTTCTTGATAAAGATAAACAATCACCATGTGCTAAAATTTCATTTGCCAATATCAAAGCGACCTTGATTTCTAACAGATCTACGATGCCTGTCAAAAAGTTCTTAGGCCATTTCTTGATAAAGACAAACATTTCTGTATTTGTATTCTTTGTGACTAATTGAGCACCCCCCCCCCCCAAACAACGTTGATTTACAAGGTTATTGTCCTAGCATTCCACCAGAGTTGCGAATTGTCCCATAGTGCTCATTTAATCGTTACATAACAGCATTGGGCGGCCTGAGAATTACAAGGTTCTAACTAGACTTGCCCCAAGTCTATTTCCGGTAGACTTATTACAGTTGACAAAACAGACTTGGGGCAAGTCTAGGTCCTAACTGGCGTTGACCTCAGATTCAAGGTAATTGCGTCACATGGCTCTATCTGCAGTAAGCCCCCGTTTGACCATTATATACTAGCCTCGGTTTCGATTTGATGCTACAAAGATGAGAACAACAAGGTGCTATCTGCGTTGGTGAAGGTGAAGTTGCGTTTTTCAGCGCCAAGCGCTGGGATCGCAGAAATAGAGCAGACCTAATCGAGTCCGCGACCCCTTGTCATGACGCTCAAGTGGTGGGGTCCTACCGGGTATCGAACCCACTCCGCCTGACTGTTCTGGCTGCAAAGTCAGAGGATTACACCACTGCGCCACAACACGTTCAACAGTTCCATTTTAGTGTTACAAGGTTCTACCTGTAAGCTGGTTCTATTTTTGCAAAATGTGAGTTAGAACCGATTAGAACCTTGGGGAAGATTGCAAAACAACGGAAAACTTTCTGAGGTGTTCCAAGACTCTTTGCAGGCATCGTACCTTCTACTTAAAGACTCCCTCAAAAAATGGCTGGAATGTACTCTCGATAAATTTCACTTGAAATTCATAAACGTTGTATTATTATGGTAATTTAAATTGTAAATTAATCATAACCTGTAATAGCAATTTGAGAAATTTAAAGAAATGGATAAATTTGTTACTGTAATGTAAATATAAATTTGATAGCATGCGTGTGTGAACATTGAAATATAAAAAGAGAATATTAAAACTTAAAAGTGCATATTTTTGTTATCGTATCAATTCTGCCTGTATGGATGCTCCTTGTACGCAGAATACGACTGAATAGTAAAAGTTCTTAGATTTTTAAAATATTAAAAATGCTACGCTAGAGGTTTTAAGTCTGTCTCACATCAGAAGTCATGTCCTATTAGATTGTGATAACGGAAAATTTAGTAAACAAATGATTTGTGGTACGAAATTTGAAAATAGCCTTAAATAACGGACTCATCCTGCTAAACCCATAAACGCAGCAAAAACACTGTAATCTGTAGAAAGAAGACTGTTAGCTCCTGTAAAAGAACAGCAACCAAAATAAACCTGTAACTAGAGAGATAACCGTTGAATCCTGCAAGAGAAAAACGAGTTAATCTTAAAACCTGAAAGGAAAGAAATAAGTTAGTAACTTACCAGTAACTGCAATAAAGAACAACGTTCAATAACCAAAATTTGGTCATGAAAAAATCTTCCGTTGCTTTTATTCGTAGAAGTTTTCACTTGAAACCTAATGTGAGATATACTTCCATAGACTTATGAAAAATATCTGAGGTTAAATGTAATACCACCCATCTACACTATCTTTTAAAGACTAAACGTATTATTAAGCCGAGAAAGTCTGAAGTAATTTAATGAGATGGATACAAATAGTTGCGTTTTTCTGTAGTTATTAGGCAACGTTGGAATTCGTTTCTTAACAATAAATTAAACCTATATTATAAAAAACCATAAAGCTAAAAACCTATTTACAATAAGTATACGATATCTACAACAAAAGAAAAGTTCAACCCTTAATAGAATTTTAACAACCATCAGTTTATAGGAATCTATCAGGTATTTTCAGTTAATAGGAATTTCATAAATGGCTTGAGAGCTGCAGGCGCTGTAACGTCTGTACATTCTTCAGATTCACTCGGTCTAGCATGGCAAAAGCCACTTTCAGCTTCATCGCTGCTTTTTTATGTAATTGATACTCTAACCGTTAACTTTGCCACAGGCAGCTTTAAGTTAACTAAATTAACATGTAGTATACAGTAGTCTAATTTGAGCGTTATTTCTTTTTTCAACAGGGATATACAGTAAAGAAAATATTCAACGCCTAAAAACAATGCATATTCGTAATCTATGTACCATTCACCTCTTAACTTATCTGTGAAATGTATATAGACCTTTTAGCTGTTCTACAAAAGAGCCTGGATCGAGCGTTATTTTTAAATATATTTTTATACGCGAGGTTCGATCGAGTGGCGTTAGAGCTTCTGTGTGCACATTCGAAAATTCTACAAATATAGCAAAATATCGTTCTATTCTGATTCTTTTCAGGATATCTAAAAGGTCTATTCCGTTAAAGAACGATTTAGAGTAACAAGGGCAGATTTTGTAATACAATAGCATGAGTTGCTTTTGTTGACACCTCAATTCAAAGCGATTAGCGATCACAGACAAAGGAAATTCTCTCAACCAGTAATTCAAAACAAACAAAGCCGCAAAAGTTTCTCGGAAACCCAGGTAGCTAGCACGCTCGTTGTGCATTCCAGAAATTATTTTTAAGGGCAAACATGAGCATAGATCGAAAGAAGAAGGATATATCTACACATCTGCCGCGGGCATTTTATTTCTTTGGTCCAGAAGCTGAGCAGTAAATGTTTTGATAACACCCAAAAAAATAAGAGAATTGAATCGCCTCCTAAACGGCTTGTGAACTAAACAAATAAAATGCCCGCGGCAGATGTGTAGATGCATCCTTCTTCTTTTGATCTATGCTCATGTTTGCCCTTAAAACCAATTTCTGGAATGCACAACGAGCGAGCTAGCTACCTGGGTTTCCGAGAAACTTTTGCGGCTTTGTTTGTTTTTAATTACTGGTTGAGAGAATTTCCTTTGTCTGTGATCGCTAATCGCTTTGAATTGAGGTGTAAACAAAAGCAACTCATGCTATTGTATTACAAAATCTGCCCTTGTTATTTAGAGTAGTGTATAAAGTTTTTTTATTTCGTTGTTTGGAGTTAAGTTTCGTTTAAAATGCATGGCAATCATGGAGTTAAGCAGTGGTCCCTATAGCACATAGCATTATTTTGATCATCCACATAAATGAGAAGGGCAAACTGAAATTTGAAGCAAATGCTAGATTTGCTGAATTTTCAAGTGACTAAAGGATTTTCGAGTCGTTTGCAATAATTCATTGTATTATTTATTTGATAATGTAAAATTCCGTTAATTATTAATGTAAAGTACTGTAATTAGTTCTTTGTTAATTAATTAATTAATTAATTAATTTTTACTAATAATTAGTGAAATAATCTGCAGGTCGGAAAGTATGAGAAGTTATTATTCCTACTGATTGAAACATGCAATTAATTCGAAAATTATAATAAAAAGTAACAAAAATCACCAAAGTCCCATGCAACTGATTTTACCTCATAAAATCTTGTTTTTTGTTGTCATTAAATAACATTATTATTCAGCCTCATTGGTTAATGTTTTTAATAAATTCTTTGAATTTTCTCTTCAAATAAAGCCCCATTTTACTACAAGGATTAGGCTCAAAACTCAGAGAACCGTACTGCAAAATTCAGAGCCAAGTTTGATTATGATAAATTTTGAAATTCAGTTTTATAAACAATTAAGAAACTGTCCAAAAGACTTTTAAAAACTGGGCCTAAAGTTAAGGAACACTACAACAAGCTCCGAACTAAATCTCTTATAAATGAATGAATATATGAACTTGCACCTCTCAGTGTCGACCCCTCCTACTCCTAATGACCTTTTGAGTCGTTAAAAACAAGGTTTGCATGGCTTGTAACCTGATAAATTATCTTTAAGACTTCGGAGCCTTGTCAGAAATTCGACAAGACATCATAAATTAGCTCAAGAACAAGTACATTTCTGCAATATTAAGTAACATTATTCGAGATCCAAATCCAGATCCCCAAAGAATTTTTGTGAATATCTGGAAAAGCTCAACAAGGGCAGATTTTGTAATACAATAGCACGAGTTGCTTTTGTTGACACCTCAATTCAAAGCGATTAGCGATCACAGACAAAGGAAATTCTTTCAACCAGTAATTCAAAACAAACAAAGCCGCAAATTTTTCTCTGAAACCCAGGTAGCTAGCTCGCTCGCTGTGCATTCCAGAAATTATTTTTAAGGGCAAATATGAGCATAGATCAAAAGAAGAAGGATATATCTACACATGTGCCGCGGGCATTTTATTTATTTTGTCCAGAAGCTGAGCAGTAAATGTTTTGATAACACCCAAAAAATAAGAGAATTGAATCGCCTCCTAAACGGCTTTTGAACCAAACAAATAAAATGCCCGCGGTAGATGTGTAGATGCATCCTTCTTCTTTCGATCTATGCTCACGTTTGCCCTTAAAAACAGTTTCTGGAATGCACAACGAGTGAGCTAGCTACCTGGTTTTCAAAGAAACTTTTGCGGCTTTGTTTGTTTTGAATTGCTGGTTGAGAGAATTTCCTTTGTCTGCAATCGCTAATTGTTTTGAATTGAGGTGTCAACAAAAGCAACTCATGCTATTGTATTACAAAATCTGCCCTTGTTGAATAGCTCTAGGTTTATTACAATCTTAGCCTGTTAAGAGACCTTTCTGAAAATTTGAGAAAATTGAATTTTTGAGTTACAGTCTATTGTAGGGTGTCATCTACATGTTAAAATTGTCATTAATATAGATTGTGTATTTTTAGATGAATGTTGTAAAAGTCTGAAACCAAATCAATCCGGTTTTCGCATGAATCCAATACTTTTTTTGTAAATTTTGGAAACTTTACAGCTAACCTACCGTACAAACTAAGGTCGAGTCTGGTCGAGTGCAGAAATATACGTCAGCTACTGAGCAGGCACTAGCAATTTTTAATGAATTTCATTTTCTATAATTATGTGATAAACAGATTTTTTAGTTAATGGTAAGTTGATATTTTAGTTTAAATGATGTAGAACATTAATTTATTTGAATAGACTTCGGGAGAGAAACTAACGAAGAAGTGTATGGAACATTTGAACCAGCCGTTGTACGTAGCAAAGTTTAAATGGTAATGCATAAATTGTTAACAAACTTAAGATGTTGTTGATTTTAATCCTTCTCTGCAATAAAATGTACATTTCATTATAAGTGCGATCCTACAAACAAAGCATACTGATTCTTATTTTATAAGAAACAGCTTACAAGAAAACTTTACCGGGTGAGTCAATAAAAATGATCCCGTTTGAAAAAATGCTACTCCCTTGAAAATTGTCTTGTTTCAAAGCTAATTCGTTCAATTTGATTCAGTATTTTATCCGGCTTGAATCGGCCACTCCTTCCCGTTTCTATGGGAGATTTTCCAGAGAAAGCCCCTTTCAAAAACCTGCAAAACAAGTGAAAACGACAAGCGAAATCTCCTTTGTTTTCCTTCCTAACTATAATGACACTTTCATGTATTTTTGTATTTTGTCCTCTTGGGAGAATGGAATCCTCCTGAGTTTTCCTGAATAAGTTATTGCTACTAGAGAGAAGACTTGTTCAACCTCCCTAGAGGATAGCATGTGCTAAAGCTTGTTCAAGTCATTGCTGTGTAGCCTCTTTCAGCAACCTCGCCCCCTAGGCCTTTTGTCATATTGCTACTGTTTCAATATGACAACAGGCCCTGGGGACGACGTTGCTCTATCAGAATTTTGAGAAAGTCAGTTGAATTCGAAGAAGTGATCAGAGGTGAATTTGAAGTTAAGAAACTTGTTTGATTTTGGTTATTAGTTTTAAAGCATTTTGAGCAAAGATTGCATTGCCCGAGGGGCGTATCACTCTGTAAAATTTGTCGTACACCTTAGGCAAAATCCTTTTGTTTCAATGAAAAATCCGTAGAAAATCCTTAAAAATCCTATTGTTTCGAAAAAATCTCGTACGCCTTTTCGGAAGAGTGATGCACCCCTCGGCATTGCCAACCGAAAGACAGCAAAAACCTGCCGCATATAAGAAACTCATGTTTTCGGATCAGGCTGTACAGTTTCTTGTAAAACTAATAAATTTTGAAAAACAGGCTGATGAGTCTCTTGTAGGAAAAAGAAGCTCTGACGACAGAAATAGTAGGACCAACCGCGTAAAGGCAAAAACTCCATGATTGGTAAGAGATGCTGTACCCTATTGTATTTTACTTTTTTACTAAAGACTCTGTATGGTATATTTCATGAACAAGACACTCCAAACTCTATGAAAAAGGGCACAGTGACAGTAATTTCGGTCAGCATTGTAGGGTACTGGAAACTTGTTTCTGGAAAACTGCTTGTTACGTTTATTTTGTTTCACAAGTTTTCGTTCTAAAATAAGAACTTATAAGAAACTGAAAAAATTCAGGCTCACCGGTACATAAATTTAGAAAAGTCAGTTCTTATAATTTTAAAAAATTCAGTTCTTATATGCGAGCCCCGGCCCATTTGGGTTTTACTGTAAACACTAAAACTAAATAGGAAACTTTGTTGTTGATGATTTGGTTCTTTCTTATCATTCTCGGGGCTCAAAAAAGCAAAAAGTCAGTTCTTATATGCTGGCCCGGACCCATGCGGGTTTTTATTGTAAACGCTAAAACTAAATTGGAAAATTTGTTGTTGAAGTTCTTTCTTGTCATTCTCGGGGCTCAAAAAAGCAAAAAGTCAGTTCTTATATGCTGGCCCGAACCCATGCGGGTTTTTATTGTAAACGCTAAAACTAAATAGGAAAATTTGTTGTTGACGATTTGGTTCTTTCTTGTCATTCGCGGGGCTAAAAAAAGCAAAAAGTCAGTTCTTATATGCTGGCCCGGACCCATGCGGGTTTTTATTGTAAACGCTAAAACTAAATAGGAAAATTTGTTGTTGACGATTTGGTTCTTTCTTGTGTCAGTTCTTATATGCCGGCCCGGGCCCATGCGGGTTTTTATTGTAAACACTAGAACTAAATAGATAGGAAACTTTGTTGTTGATGATTTAGTTCTTTCTTGTCATTCTCGGGCTCAAAAGTAATATCAATGGTCCTCAATGACAGTGGATTATGATAAATTGTAAACTTCAATTTGGTGAGAAATCAAGAAACTCTAGAGTACTGTAGAAGAAAATTTCACTGCTCCTATCTTCAGAAGAATTTGGCTCTGCGTTTTGTATTAGTGTTTTTTTTTTACTTTGACTTGACCTCAGATCGCTATGTCCTCCACTTTCTTCCAAGGGGTTTCTTATAAAAGACTTAGTACGCGGTCTGTCTGCATTAGGGCATACCCGACGTTGCTCTCTGCAGGAGTTAAAACACAAGTTCCTTTCAGCTACCATACGTTTTATGTAATTTTCGTTTGATTTCTTCTTGGTTTTATTTGCTCAAGTTCATTCTTATTCATGAGATTTGGTTGCATAGGAACTAAAAGAAAGTTGACTGATCTAAAATAAACATTTGAAGTGTGGTGAAATAAACTTTATCAGCCGATGGCAGGGGCACTAGATTCACGTTTTTCACATGTTAGTAAATTGCTGAGGTTTAACTGACAAGTACTTTTTTGTAAGAATATGAGAAATTGGCTAACTCTGGAGGTTTCTTGAAATCATCAGATTTAGAGTTATCAAAGTTTCTTTTAACAGCTTCTTGGAAGGTTCCTAAAATTAACATTTATTTAGCTTTTGGGGATCTCCTGTGCTTTCAAGAATATTTCATGGCCATTTTTATCAAACCACACCTCCTTTTGTACAATTCTCAAGTAATACCCCCCCCCCCCCCCCCCCCTGAGTAGTACAGTAATAACAAGCGCGAAATGTATATTTCTTGCAAATTCAGGAACTTCAGTTCAGACAAAATAAAAAAGTTTTTTAATTTTTTAGTGATGATATGAGAGTTCAGTTTTTCAACAGAGTTTCTCAAAAAATAAGAGTTTCTCAAAAATACGTGTATTACTGTTTCAACAGCTTCAACAGAATCATTTGCTGATGAAAATGAAGATTGCCTCTTCTCAATGTTTGTCCACAAACGAAATAGACCAGCACTGCCAGAAATTGCCTAAGCTATAAAATTACCCTACCCTCTAACCTTTTATAACTCTGGATCTTCATGTCCTTCAAAATCCTCATTATCGATATTTCATCTGGAACACCCGTGATAACGTTTGTGACATTGACATTTTGCCCGCAAGTTGTTTTCCTTGAAGTCTCAAAAACAAAGAGCCGAACGATAATAAAGATGAGAGGGCAAATCCTTCTTTTGTCTGGGAGGGTGACTGCACGTGTGTCTTTCTTGCAGACTGCAGAGCGAGTGGTTGGCGCGCTTCTTCTGGCCTCTCCCTCCTCTTTCCAGAAACATCGCCAAGAATTCAAGCTTTTTGTAGATGAAGGACCGCACTTGCTGCATTCGAAAAGAACATTGATTGTCCAAGTGTCTCGTTTGTTTTACTGGTTGGATTTTCAAAGCCAAGACTCTTTTGCATTCAACGTTGCTCTTTCTAAGCCAATTTGTGCCTCAAACAAGGTAAGATCTCATTATTTATGCATTGATCCTTGGGAATGTTTAATCGAGTTTATTAATCATATTATAGAATTTGCTATATGTGATTTCGTGAATTTGATGCGGTGATTTAGGCAGATGAGAATAGTGGATCATTTTTCATTTTTTTTCATTTTCAATTTTTTAGGCATGGTAGCCCCTCAGTTAGAGAAAAACTGATTTACAGGGGGCCATGCAATAAAAATACTAAAAACTAAACTAAGATTACAATTTCTGATTAAAATAATATCAATAAAAGTAAGATGAAAGAGTTCATTGCATAAAGCATCTCAACTTATGCTTTGTGGGATTTCATCAACCCTTCCCGGAATTTCTTTAGAGTAGGTGCTCCTTTTAATTCATCATTCAACCCATTCCAGAGACTGGCCCCTCTGAATGAAAAACATCTTTGACCAGCTGATGTTCTTAACATTGGAGTCCTAAGGTTTATATTAGAATTCCTCAGTACGCGAGAGGTTGTTACGTTCACTCTATTGAACATGTCGCTCATATAGGACGGCGCATCACCGTTTAGGGACTTGAAAACCATTTTTAGTGTTTCAAGATCAATCAATTCCCTAACCGTGGGCCATCCTAGGGCACGAAAGAGTGGCAAGGCTGACTGGTCATATCGGCTGCCGGTAACTATTCTGGCAGCACGATTTTGTAGCTTTTGGAGTTTATTAAGAGAGGTCTCACCAACATTCCCCCAAACAGGCCAGCAATATCTAAAGTAAGGTTCCACGAGGCTTTTGTACATCTGATCAAGATCAATCGACTGAAAAACTGAAAAATGGATACCAAAATGGACAGCCATGAAATGTTCCCTTGAAAAACCAAAGACGTGTCCTTACTGCAAATATCATGAAATTTCACTATGATTTCACTATGGTTTTTCTTTGATAAAACTTTGGGGAAAACAGACACCTCCCCTTGATGTTCTAAGAGGGACATGGAAATGTTCTGTTCCTTTAGATTTCCAACCAGAAACTATAGAGAAACTGTTTTAGTCTTTGCTAGTTCGCCCCAGGAATAAAAGCACATTTGAAAGCGACTTTAGTTTGTATTCAAACTTCCAAGAAAAATTAAAAAGTCGGTCCTGCCTCCCTTGCTGCGAGACCAATCCAGAAGACTGGGTCTGGTGCCCAAGGTAATATATTCCATGAGAAAGTTCTTCGTGACAATTTTTCTTGTATCTTGATTTCACCATCTCTAAAAATTTGATTCTTTTAGTAGAAGACTTTTCTGATAATGAGCGATCAGAAATTCGACAGCACAAATGAATCACACATGAACTGACAAATAAATGAAACGAAATGTGAGGTTGACATCAGGACCTCTTGACATCATGATATAATGACATGAATGACATGTGCAACTCAAATGAATTGCTTTAACATCAGTCATCTGACATAACTTGACACAAAATGGCATGATAAGTGACATGACAGTAGCATGACTAAAAACATGACAGAAAAAATCCAATTTATGACCAAGAAAGAGCGCACATTTGCAGCTCATGCATAATCCTAGGAGGGCATACATATTAGAGATTTATCCTTCTGAGCTCCCAAAAGTCTCCCTTTACCCGTGACTTTCGCCTCCTTATACGAAATAATCCGTATACACTTCTTTAAAAACGAGATTACACGCTAGATTAAGAGCTAAATGAATTTCTCATAACTCTGACTGATACCCCTTTGAAGATTACAAAGTATTTGGAAGTCGCACCTGGCCTCCCATGCCTCCACTTGAATACACAACTTAACAGGGGCAAGCCCTTCAGGCTTAGTGAGGGAAAATTGGGCGTACCAGGAAGTCTGCCCTCTGAATCTTCATCTAATACCCCATAGAGTCAACGGATGAAAAGACAGCCCCCATAATCTCCAATATGAGGAAATCCTGCAGCGAAGCCCCTGAAACCCCCGTTTCCTAACTTTCATTAATTTGGCATTGACATGTTTCAGGGATGACCAATCACAGGGGTTCCATGTTTACAGAAGCTTGTGCTGTGTGTTGTACAGTCAACACATGGAAAGACGGCCCATAATCTCTAGTATGACGTATGACGAGATACTTCAACGAAAAAGCCCCTTTCCCAAACTGCCAATAATCTGACATTTTTGTTTTTGAAATGACCATTCACAGAGGTTCAATGTAGAAATCTGTACAGATTGGTATCATGTGCGTTACTGAGTCAACAGTTGAAAAGACCGACCCCACCGACCCCATAATCTCCAGTACCAATAAACTCCATAAACTCATCATAAACAGTTTATCATAAACTCCAATAGAGTTTAGTTTTCTTTAAAAATTAGTTTAAATAAATATATATATAGATAGCTGCCATACATAATTTTATGTAGTGCATAATAGCAATTATGATGATGAGTACCCGGGGGGTCTACCTTGGAGAAAAACAACGGGGATGTGCCTGCCAAACATACTCTAACATCTCCATTCCTGAAACTTGTATTCTTTGGAACAACCTACCTGGTACTCCCCCCCCCCCCCCAATTTAACTTACTTGATCTTACCTCTCTTTGCTGACCCTTTTTTGCTTCCAGTCCCTAAGGAGCTTGTATAATAGGTGTTTCAACCTTTTAATGAGGCGAAACCAAGAAGTCTTTTGGATAGAGTGAATCAGAATTATAGTTACTGAATGTTAAATGATTATGCAAAAGGGCCTGTTTTGGAAAATAAGTGTTCCACAAGCCAATCGCATTACACGTTTTTTTTTTATAAGAAACTTGGATCAGCACATAGTACTAAAAGTTTCTTAATTTCGCATGAAAATTTCGGTGTTTTAGTAGTAAAAGTTTCTTAATCAGTTTCTTATTTTTTGGGCCTAAAATTGCAGTATTGTTCGAAGTTGAGCCTTCTTCTCGAGAAAGGGCTTCCATTTTGCATTGACATTGTCATCAAGAAGAAGCCATGTACATCAAGGCAAAAATTTACCAATTTTGCAGTTAAAAATCAAGAAAAGACGAATGTACCTTCGTTAGAAAGACATAGAATAAGAGAGACACAAAGAAATAAAGTTTTAGAGTTTCTTAACTGTTCTTGAGCGTAGTACTAGAGTTTCTTAATTTTTTGGTCATCGTAGTACTAGTTTCTTATAAACCAGTTTCTTATAAAAAAAACGTGTATGCTACTGAAAATTGCAGCAGGCGGTTAAAAATCGCAGAAGGCGGTATGAGGCGGTGCTTTTTAATGAGCTCAGTGAAAACTTTAAACCTCCCCGATAACTTTACTCGTGGCTATGCTTTACTTCAGACCATGAGCGATAGGACACCACACCAAGTGTGTATCAGTGAGCCACCGTATCGCTGGTCCGTGATTTTTTCAGTAGTAAGCCACCTTATGTGCAGATCCTTAACCATAAACCACAAGGTAAATCTGCACCTAAGGAGGCTCATTATTGAAAAACAATAGGTAAAGGTGACTCGGTGCTAATGAAAATTTCACTCCGATACACATTTGGTGTCCTATCGCTCATGGTCAGACCGGATCTAATTCTAAATGCCCTATGGAGGCGCATGCTTTCACCACAGGGAGTCAATGTATAAAGAGGGATATCGCCGTCAACAAACAAGTAGTGCATGAAAAGAGCAGTTGTGTATGCGAGTTGATTGTCATAGACAGACATCGACCACCTGCCCGCACATCGGCACAAAAGCACTTTCTAAAGGGTATTAATCGAAAGCTGAACCTATCATAATACGGTCAACCGCAAAGGCCTTTCGGTAATCAAGCTCCTCGCTGCTCTTTTTCAGCTCTTTTCTCCTGTTTTCTTAGAAGGTGGACAGGTGGGCCTAAACACAAAGATAAAACAGATCTTTGGTTTGCTTTTGAAATAGGGGGCTTGACCACTGATCTGCGTGCCCCCTTTATTCTGTACAAGAGTTCAAGCACATTCACTGCTCTTTTTCAGCTCTTTTCTCCTGTTTTCTTGCAAGGCGGACAGGTGGGCCTAAACATAAAGATAAGACAGAGAACTTTGGTTAGCTTTTGAAATAAGAGGCTTGACCACTGGCCTGGGTGCCCCTTTATGCAGTACAAGAGTTCAAAATGCTCTTTTTCAGCTTTTTTCTCCTGTTTTCTTGTAAGGTGGACAGGTAGGCCTAAACACAAAGATAACACAGAGATTTTGGTTAGCTTTTGAAATACACGTTTTTTTTATAAGAAACTTGGATCAGCACATAGTACTAAAAGTTTCTTAATTTCGCATGAAAATTTCGGTGTTTTAGTAGTAAAAGTTTCTTAATTAGTTTCTTATTTTTTTGGGCCTAAAATTGCGGTATTGTTCGAAGTTGAGCCTTCTTCTCGACAAAGGGCTTCCATTTTGCATTGACATTGTCATCAAGAAGAATCCATGCACATCGAGGCAAAAATTTACCAATTTTGCAGTTAAAAGTCAAAAAAGACTAAGGCACCTTTGTTAGAGAGACATATAATAAGAGAGACATACAGAAATAAAATTTTAGAGTTTCTTAACTGTTCTTGAGCGTAGTACTAGAGTTTCTTCAATTTTTGGTCATCGTAGTACTAGTTTCTTATAAACCAGTTTCTTATAAAAAAAGAAACATGTAGGGGACTTGACCACTGATCTGCGTGTCCCTTTTATTTAGAACAAGAGGTCAAGCACATTCACTGCTCTTTTTCAGCTCTTTTCTCTGGTTTTCTTGGACATTGGACCTAAACACAAAGATAACAAAGAGCTTGATGGTCAGCTTTTGAAATAGGGGGCTTGACCACTGATCTGCGGGCACCTCTTCAGGGCAACAGTTCAAGCTCCTCTTTTCAGTTCTTTTCTCTTTTTTACAAGGTGGACAGGTGGGCCTAAACACAAAGATAACAAAGAGATCAATGGCTAGCTTTTTAAATAGGGGGCTTGACCACTGATTCTCGTGGCCCGTTATTCATTGAGGAGTTCAAGCACTCCATTGCTCTTTTTCTGCTGCTTTTTACAAGAAGGGTTCAAAGGCTTGATTTCCCAAGATAGTTGTGAATATACAAAGACAGCAACAACGGGTCTATCTGCCAAGATAACAAAGAGTTTATTGGTTAGCTTTGAAATAGGGGGCTTGCTTGACCACTGATCTTCGTGCCCCTTTATTCAGAATGGGGGCTCAAACACTCCATTACTCTTTTTCATGAGTTAAAAGAAATATTTATTCCCCCGGACAGGTGTTTCTGTACACAAAGTTAACAAAGAGTTTATTGTTAGCTTTCAAAAGGGGTAGTCGAACACTGACGTTGGGTGTCCCTTGCCTTGATATGAAAGGCAGTGGTGTAGAGCTAGATTAATGACTAGGGGGGCTCCGGTAGAGAGGTGGCACCAGGAAATTTGTTGGAGCCACACCTTTTACTTTGGTGTAGAATGCATCTTCCAATATCATGCTTGCCATTAGCAGTGAGGAAGCCTTGATAATTTTGTGACAACTGACAGTTATCCTACAAATCAGAGCACGAAGAAAATTTTTGAAGAAACATCCTTTACTTTGGCGTAGAATGCATCTCCCAATATCATGCTTGCCATTAGCAACAACCTTGATAGTTTTTTTGTGACAACTGACAGTTATCCTACAAATCAGAGCACGAAGAAAATTTTTGAAAAAACATCCTTTTCTTTGGCTCAGAAGGCATCCCCTGACTCCATATTTACCAGTGCTAAAATGGAAGCTTTGGTAACACAGTTCAATTATGTATAATCCCCTTCTAGCAATTGGCATTTCACGGTAAAATTCTCACCGAACCTATACCCAGCCATTTCTCTTCCGTGTTAAAGGAATATCGAGGACCATTTTTCGAAACAAGTGGGGGGCACCCTATACCCTCATCGCATTGCCACTTATGATGTCTGTTTGCACTTCCTTGTTCTATTGTCATTTGCACTTGTTTGTTTCTGAAGTCATTTTGTAACATTAATGGCATCCCATAGATGTACATGAGGCCCATTTATGCTTATAAACATCAAGGAAGATAAGAGCTTGACAGTCATTGAAGATCTCATCTTGGTGCAAACCAAACACCAGGATCTCATCTTTAAAAGAATATAACATTACCTTGTTCTGTCATTTTGGTCATAATAAACAAATTAAGACAATCAAAATTTATTCAGAATAACTAGGGGGGCTAAAGCCCCCCCAAAATTACGGGAAAAATAACTAGGGGGGCTGAGCCCCCCCAGCTCTACACCACTGATGAAAGGATCCGTACGGTGGGAGTGACTTAGGCTGCACAAGACAAGAGTTTAAAACATTTTATTTGGAAAAACAGGTGGGCAAAGGAGCCAGGAGAACAAACGAATTCCATGGTCTGATTAGACCAATACACGTTTTTTTTTATAAGAAACTGGTTTATAAGAAACTAGTACTACGATGACCAAAAATTTAAGAAACTCTAGTACTACGCTCCAGAACAGTTAAGAAACTCTAAAAATTTTATTTCTGTATGTCTCTCTCATTCTATGTCTCTCTAACAAAGGTACATTCGTCTTTTCTTGACTTTTAACTGCAAAATTGGTAAATTTTTGCCTTGATGTGCATGGCTTTTTCTTGATGACAATGTCAATGCCAAATGGAAGCCCTTTCTCGAGAAGAAAGCTCCACTTCGAACAATACCGCAAATTTAGGACTAAAAAATAAGAAACTAATTAAGAAACTTTTACTACTAAAACACCGAAATTTTCATGCGAAATTAAGAAACTTTTAGCACTAAGTGCTGATCCAAGTTTCCCATAAAAAAACGCGTACTGTGCGTAGAGGCACATTTTCACTAAAAATGTCTCCAGCGAAAAGCTTGAAAATTTCGAGCGAATCGATGCAGCAGCAAGCTCACATCAGATGGACGCCGGATGGACGGACCTATTCTTTGTGAATAAGCGAAGAAGACAAAGAAACCCATGAAGATTTTTCAAAATTTACCCCCACCTTCATAAATCGCAACCAGGACAAAAGACTGCTTGAAATTTCCGGAAATTTCCTTATTTTGTTGAAGAAATCTACATACTCTCCAAATGTTTGGGTATACAATTTTGGATGCCGGTTAAAATATATTTGTATACCCAAACATCTGGAGAGTAGATTTCTTTAAAAAGATTCGGGAAATTCGAGCAGTTTTTTATCAGGTAGGTAAAATTTAGAAAAATCTTCACGTGGTTCTTTTATCCTCTTTGCTAATTCGTCGTCTGATTGGTCCTTGAAAGCGAGGATGTTTTTAAAAATCATGCATTCCATATGAATGAAAAGGTTTCCCGTTGGGCCAATCCGCCCCAGTTTTGTGGCTGTGAAAAGCGCAAGTTTCAAAAGGACTGAATTGAAAGACAGGTGTTCAAATTAGCTTTGTTTGACATTTTGTTTTGGCAGGACCTGACCATTTCCTTATCAGTCTCCAGTTTTACATTCCCCAGAGTCTTTCAACTTTATTACTTTAATGTGTACAGGCCAGGTGTCCTTTTTCCTTCAACTATTGTTCAATTCTTCAAGCGTTACTGTGGCAGCAGGAGGTATTATGAAAAGACAATGAATAGAAGAATAGATTCTTTTACGTTTTGTCTAACTAGCCAGTAGGAGCTCAGCGAGAAGTCGACAAACAATAGAATAACAGTAGACTTAAAATGGTCCCAAGATAATGCTCAGTGTGAAAAAGAGCGGGAAAATAGTGCGAAAACCAACAGATGAGAACAATAGACTTTCAATTGGTCTCATTGGATTTCAGTGCACAAACAAATGATCATCGTTGTATTGTTTGCAATTACAACAAACGATTCCTTTGACAATAGAGCGCTTGCAGGAAAACAATCAATCATAGCGTCCAATGAAACAAACAAACATTCAATTACGGTTTCCCGCCAAATGTGTTTTCCATTGATGAGGTTTTCCATTCACGTAAAAAGATATTGCGCCATGTTGACAGAGTAAAAGTCACGTTGTTTGCTCTCTGATCGAGGCGGCTGATAAACGATCTTTATATGAAGCTCCGTTTTATTGACTGTTTTGATAATGAGGCTGTAGTCTTCTTGGATCAACGAGTATATTTTGGATAATTTAGTCATTTGATTTTACAAACAGCGCAACGACTTTACAACTTCATTTCACACAAGAGCAAAAAGCAGACACTACTGGGAACAACCAAGATCCCAAAGAGCAGCAATCGCATCGCAAGTCTCCTTTGCAGATTCAGTAAGCTAAATAGTTCTACTTTTGATTTATGAATTACTTTGAAACTTATTGCAGTCTTTTTTGCTGAAAACGAACAATTTACGAGTTTAATAAAGTAAAGATTTGCTAACTGAAGACTCCCAATCCTCAAGGGAGACACAGACAGAAAAAACGGAGGGTCCTGAAGTGCATTCGTCTTTTTCACTTTTGAGCTTATTCATCTTACCTCTGTTTTTTGTCGTTTGTTTGTAAGCAAAAACAGTTTGATACAATGAAATGAAAAATTGTTAAAATGACGCTGCTCAATCCTCAAGGGAGATAGAAAGGCGTTAGATTTTGCAGGATCCGAGTTCACAGTTTAAACTATGTAACAGAGTTACAATCAGTGTCAAGCAAAACATTTCTCTTGTTAGAAATCATTATGGTTTTTAGATATCACAGTATTCAATGTTATAGATCACTTTGACGACTTTTCCAGTTTCCAGATATATTCCCCAAGGATCCAATAATAGTAAACAAACTTTAGAATGATTTGATAGGTGCACCTTTTGGATCCGTAGCAAAAAGTGTAACGGATCATATCAGCTTCCAATTTACAGTGTTCCTCTTAATCAGTAGCTACAGTAACACTTTTGCCCCTTGAGTCAATAGAAAAATCTTGTTCTGGAGAAATGTAAACACTCTTCATCTCGACCTATCATCTGAATAAGACGTGCCATCCGTGAATTTTACGGCCATAACTCCGCAAATCCATTGAAAATCTGAGCCATAATTCATGAAATTGCGAAAAATTTTCCATAATTCCTTTGCAACATTTTCCCCAGAACAGGACCGTAAAATGTCTGCAATGCAAAGGATACCCATAATTCCCTAACGTTTTGAAAAAGTACCTCTAGAAATGGCACGTCCCCGTACTGCAAAAACTACTCTTGCAGAAATGTAGTCTTACACTGTTGGATTCGCCTGGTAATTTATCAGAATCTTTCAACTGCAGAACATAGCCATTTACTGATTTTATAGACTATTGTGCCGTGCAACATGAAAAAAAATGTTTGAAGTTGTCTCCTAAGAAGCGTTACTATTTGTTTCTGAGGACCTCATTTTAAAAGAGTAGCTCTCCTCTTTTCTACAATCGTTCCTTTATGCATGTGGAATTTTGACCAGCAAGATGTCTCTGGTATAGGGAAGACAGTAAAGGGTTTCAATCCATTTCTACTTCAAAGGGATTTGTTCGCGCGCAAAAGCTCTCTGAATTGAAAACGCGCGCCAAATATCGCGTGCCGTTTGCGGCTTTGCATTAATGATCAACTCAAAAATAGTTTTGAAAGGATCGCTCGTGCCATGTCATTCAATCACGAAAACTAATATCTCCGATTTCTAATTTCTTTCAAAATTCAAAGCCAGTCCGGAATTCTGCAACAATTAGGCGATCATTTCTCACAGTGGAGAGCGGATCAAAATATCGAAAGAATTTTTTTGTGTTTGACCTTGTGGAGGAGCCTGTTTGTTCACTTGACTGGAGAATTTTGAGGTAGATTAGTGGTTGCCAAATGGTTGTCAAGCTCTGCCTTGAAGGCACGGTGGACAATTGCTATCAGAACCAAAACAGTGATAAAGATAGTCTCTCTGTGTGCGAACAGGCCGTTGGGGGGGGGGGGGTGAAAGTAGACTTATGCCTTTTCTTCCCTTGTTTCCCTGCGTTCTTTGATTAGCTCAGCTCCAAGGCTCGTTCATGGGGAGGGACTTCAAAGGGGAGATGCAAAATGGCATTAATTATATTCATGCAAATTCATTTTGAAATCTTCAAATTCTGCTGGATCAAATTCATTTTGCATTCGTCTTTTTAGCTACACCTTGGAACAACCTCATCCCTCCGTCCCAACATGACAAAAGGCCCTGGGGACGAGGTTGACCTTGGACGTCAATGTGAACCAAACGTTTCCTTGATTGGTCCGAATTGGTCAACAAACGGACCCCTGAGATATTAATCTTTGAAGTTTGGCTTAATTATGTTTCATGTTCATCTCGCTGCTATTTGTGACAAATCTAAGCCTGGACGATATTTTTCAATGTTAGTTTGCAAATCAGAATGGTCGCACAAATTTCGTCTTGAATCCCTCACATCCATCTTATGCGCTTTTTTCATTCTTCTATTTAGGCCCAAGGTAGTATCACTTACTCAAAAGTGTGCAAAATTTTTATGAGGACAAAAGGATTTCTACGGGTTTTCAGGGATTTCTCGAAGGACTCCTATTGAAGTGTACGAAATTTCTTGAATGTGATATGCCCCTCCTAGAGGGCCTTTTTCCAGAGCACTTCATTACAACTGGTGTTTTTTTCCGAATCTGAAAACCTATTCACAACTTTATGAAATTCATCATTCATGTAGCTTACTGGTAGCTGCGCCATCCCACAATTCAGCCCACAGTGAATATCCCACCTCTACTTCGCACTATGATATATATATACCCCCATACTGTCTCGTCCTTGGGTGTCCGTGAGAATTTCACTATGTTAACTTCTCAAGGTTATGTAATCCTGGCCTTACGTCAGTTTCTCTCATTAATTTATTCATTTGTATTCATTTCATTACCTTTTTACTCACTCCTTTACTCGATTTCATCTTCATATCTTGTAAAGGAAGAAAGGAAATAAATATTTACACAGACGGACAAATAAGAGAGTAAATAAAGCCACGCTGATATCTTTTACAGATACGCCTCTCTCCTTAATCGAAAAGCCATCCTAGTGTGCTGCCTATGTTTGATTTTTAGGATCCTGTGTCCGTTGTAACTTTTGTTCCTACACAACAATTTCCCGTCGCATGTCAATAGTGTTGGCAAACAGCCTCCACCCTCAACCTCGCTCGAAGTTGCTTGGACGAGTCTGCCGGCAAAACCGGTACTCAGAGACGTAGGAACCGGGGGGGGCACTGGGGGCACGTGCCCCCCCCAAGATTTTGCAATAAACAAAGAAGTGCCCTTTCTATTTTCAGGAAGTGCCCCTTCAGCTTAAAGAAAAAAGTGCCCTTGGAGTGTTGTGCCCCCCCCCCAAGTTTGAGATGCTTCCTACGTCCCTGCCGGTACTTACCAGACAAGATTTACGCTACTGATGCTGAAGAGGTAAATAAATAGGAGTGGCCTATATAAGCAAGGCAGAAAACGCCTTGGCTACACAATGAAACTGTAACAATGTATCTTTCCTTTTTATGTCAGGCTATATTGGATAGGGGAAAAAGGGAATCTTTGGGCAAAAAACAACTCTCTCCCTTCCTCTGTCTGTCTATTCTCTTGCTCTCTCAAATAGCACATTTTTCTCGGCCCTGCATCCTCGTCTATACCATCTTTTCCTTTGGGTATCAATTGTTCTTGCAGGCATTCATATTTAATTTCATATTTCCGACCACTTGGCTGTGGATGTCAGCCAGATGTCTCTTTCTACAATTTACATTCTTTAAATTAAACTTTTCTTTCAAATAATTGTAACTATTCATAACATCCCTGTGTCTATATTGTCATTTTATAACATCAATGTCGCAAAATTTCTGCCCCCGCTTTATTCTACAGTGCATATCTGATTTGCCAATCACAATATTTTGACTGTGTGGTCCTTGAAACTTTGCAGAGAATGAAAATCTCTTATCATCTTCTTTATTTTCAAAAGACAAATCTTTCTAACTTAAAATGTTTGAAAATGTGATAGTATTTCCTAGCTCAATGTTTTGACTCCTTCTTTGACCACAAATAGAAATCTAAGAAACTTCGTTTCCATGCAAGGGTTTCGTCGTCTGTCATGACCTTCTTGACCCATATTGGCCCATGGCGTTAGAAATATATCTTATAATTGCAGTCTTTTCAGCCTTAACAGCCATTGTCACCCAGGGTCCTTTGCGGGCACGCTGTGACTTCAGACTATCTGAAAATCAACTTAAGGCTCAAATCTTTAAAAAGGTCGGTGTAAAATTTTATTACAGTTTTCTTTTAATAAAATATTGTGAAAGGCACTTAGGGTATTTTGCTGTAAATCTGCCGTAGAAATTTATTGATATCTTGATTAGTTCAAAATGGCGGCATTTATTAAATTTGAGGCAATGTCGTCATCAAATTTCTAAATCCTAAACCAGAAAGGCTACAGATTTCTTCTGGCCACCATGTTGCAGACCTTCATAAACTGTTGTTTTCTTGAAAGTTATATCATTTTTCCTCCATTGGTTTAGGATTCACGATGATTTTAATTTTTCCAAAATTTTCTATGAATTTTTTCAAAAATAATTAAATCGCCGCCATTTTGAAAAAATCAAGATATCAAAAAATTTCCACGGCAGATTTAAAGCAAAGTACCATAAGTTCCTTCCAAGCCATTCAATTCAACGAAAAATGTCATGGAATCTTACACCCACCTTTTTAGAGATTCGAAAAATTTGAGCCCTATGCTCTGAAAATCAAATTTGGCCCAAGTGGAAACTATATATTTTGGACCTCACAACTTGCAAAGACGAATGATTTTATTCTAAAGTTTTCTTGCAAACAAAAACTCCTTATTTTGTTGTGGCAGCCAAGAAGCCAACAAGGCGATGAGCGACACAACATATTCTCCTCCACGTTAACTAAGAACTCCTCAGGAATATGATAACAGATTAAGCCTCGTTTAGGCCCTGAGAAATTGTGTTGCTATTGATTGGGAGAAAAGAAGGTAATTTGCTTTCTCTAGCGGATGGGCCTAAGTCCTTTTTATCTTCGCGCCGATACTAAAATGAGCTTAGGGAAGTCTGTTAATACCATCATAAGCTTAAAATTTGAGAGGATTTCATAATTTTAATCAATTCTAACGTTCTCAAAGAAATCTACGCTCAGATAAATAAAGAGCTGTCTTTTCGTTCGCAAGGAAGTGTTTTGCAAGGACGTAAGTTTTTGTGTTGTTATGGTATCAGAAGTTTTTTACATGTTTTTTTACATTTTTGTGTGATCAGTTTGTCTCGGACATGTGTGGTGTTCAGTTGAAGATTATAAATATTCAACAAAATAAATCCCTTTCACTTGTCTGATATAGACGAAGATTTTAGTGAAACTATTTACCGATTTTGAGACCTTTTTGCAGGCAAGAACAATGCCAACTTTATTTGTCTTACTATCATAAATCCCAAGCAGGTCTAAATTCTGCAAGTCTGCAATGGCTGGTAAAACATTACCAAGAACCTACATTCTTTCTTGAGACTTTTTATTGTCTCAGTTTAGAATCTAATCGGTGCTTCCTTAAAGTGGAACCATAACTTGGCCCAGTGGAACTTTTTTCAGGCCTCTTTTAAAAATTATGTGCCTGGAGCAAACTGTTGCGGATAATTTGCCTGCAATCAAATCATTCTAACTGCAATACAAGATACCAGCAACTATTGCCAGCGGCGCTCGTGCGCTCACGCAATAAAATGGGGCCTGCTATTTTTGCCAGGCAACTTCTCTAAAATTCTAGGTCAGTTATTTAACGAATTTCTCGCATTTTCAGCTCTTTTAATTTCATGTTATCCATCGCTTCCTCCTCGAGGAACCCATTAAATTTCTGCCTGTAGACCATATTATATTTTGGTTTTCCCTAATGAGTATATAATGTATCGACTATACATTGATTTTTTTCTGTCATATTTTCTTTTAGCCACTATATCCGGAACAGACCAGCATTTGGCTTCATAGTTCATTGAAAATTCGACCAAGGCCTGCATAAGATTATCGATAGGTGAGTGCTAAACCAGCTCTTTAATCGTTACTCACGATGGAAGAAGATCGTAAACAAATGATGAACTTGACGGGTTCAGGGAAATATTGCTTGGTTGCTGGAAGAAATCTTAATGGTCAACATCGATGCTTTGCGCGCATAACTCGCCCTCGATACCCTGTGTTCTTGAGTTTCTGATGTTCAGAAACTAATATGGCTGCTCGCAGTGGAAGGGATGGGGAAGGGATACAGTAATTCAGAGCATCCAGTAAGAATTTTTTAATAATAGAGAGAATCAAACGAACAAATTGCAACGGTTTATGAACTCTGAAACCACCAGGGTATCGTATTATTTGTAGTTTTTTATTTTTCAATTGACCTGTGCAGTTTCTTTCAAATATCAACAATCTCAATTCCTCCACATATGTTGTTGATACTAGATTGCACTAGCAGAACCAGCAGGAATTTGAAGAAGAAAAATTATAAAAAAGGAATTGACCACCAATAGGTTGCGAACTCGGGTTGAATGGGTGAACGGAGCAGAAGACTACCGCTTCGCCAACCAACCGTTGGTTGTTGATACTAGATTGCACTAGCAGAACCAGCAGGAATTTGAAGAAGAAAAATTATAAAAAAGGAATTGACCACCAATAGGTTGCGAACTCGGGTTGAATGGGTGAACGGAGCAGAAGACTACCGCTTCGCCAACCAACCGTTGGCTAGCCATAGCGCTGCAATCGTAGATCATCTTGATAATAGCTGAGGGCCGCAAAGCATCGGTGTTGACCAGGGCCCTTTTAAAGAACCATTGCAACCCAGAATCCTTTTTGGGCATGCGGCAATTTCAGACTGTCTGAAAATTCAATTTGGCCTAGGTGAAATATATGGACCCGTACTGTAGTGGTTGAGAAATTTTGTCTTTAATTGGCTTTTCTATCAGTTCAGCTAGTTTATATTTCGCTTAGGCCAAATTTGATTCCCAGACAATCTGTAATTGCAGCATGCTTGCAAAGGGCCCTGTGGACTGATTATATGGCCGTATTTATCGCTATTGAATGGCTGCCTAACGCTCCTAACTACCGAACGCTCCCGTATGAGCAGTATCGGTTTGGTGCAGCAGTCTCGTTTTGAATAGCTATTACTGGGACTCATCAGGCGAGCCAGCCCGCCTGACCGGGCTGGCTCGCCTAGGCGGGATGATTTTAGTTTGTGTTTATATGAGTGAAAGCTATCCCGGCCAGACGGGCTGGCCTCGTAATGCTGCATGTTATGACGTGTAAAGGGATTTTGAAAGACAATGGCCAGACAAAAACTTTCAAATTAAACAATGCAATCTCGCCTACGCAAATCAGTTACGCAAATCAATCAATCAATTATACCGGGCCAGCCCGCCTGACGCTGTTTATATGAGCTCGCTTCACCGGGATCCCGCCTACCCAACTCACAGATCTCGGCTGACCGGGCTGCTGCTCATATAAACACAACTTTATTTAACAAAGGATGTCTTTGTTCACTCAGATCTCACCTAAGCGAGCCAGCCCGGTTAGGCGGGCTGGCCCGCCTCATATAAACAGGCCCTAAGGGCCCTGTGTGACTATGGCTCTTCACCAAAAATGGTCATAACCATTCATGAGTTATGTAGCCTGTGTTCCAGACCACTTGGAAAGGAAAGTGGTCTGTGTAACCAAGCACTAATCCGTGTTCAGACGATGAATTGAATTGCGAAATAATTAAGGGCATTCTTTCACGGATCTGATTGGCTGCAATGAAGTCAGTGATCAACACAACGGATGTCTTTGTGAACGTGTGTTTGAAACAAACCAGGGCTGATCGTTATCACTTTGCACGGGCGTAAAAACTCAGTAGGATTAGCAGGCATTCAAATCTCCTATTCTTTCATCGTTAAAAGTCAATAGGATAAGCAGACATTGAAATTTTCTATTCTTTGTATTGTAATGTGAGTTCTTCACTTGAGACAGGCTTTTCCTTTTGATAACAAAACAAATAGTGATTATACGAATTATTAGTTGCATATATCAATTTTTCTTCAGATTCCGAAGAAAATTTGTGAACACGGATTAGTGCTTGGTTACACAGACCACTTTCCTTCTCAAGTGGTCTGGAACACAGGCTAGAGTTATGGAACTTAGGGCAGATTTTGTAATACAATAGCAGCAGTTGCGTTTGATTGACACCTCAGTTCAAAGCGATTAGCGGCTGCAGACAAAGGAAATTCTCTCAACCATAAATTCAAACGAAACAAATCCGCAAAAGTTTCCCAGAAACTAGCAAGGCCAACTCCCGCCTTGTGCAAGCGAAAGGTGGTTTTTAAGAGAAGTTATGTGCTTACAACGAAAGAAGAACGGTAAATCTAAAGTTCTGTCTGGCGGATTTCGTTTATTTGATTCAGGAGCTGTCTTGTAATAGTTTCATTTAAGCCCTAAATACGCGCTCGTATTGCATCATGGGAAAGATGGTTTGGTGTGGTCTTTGCGTGATCTTTTTCTCGATCTAATCAGATTTGAGCCTGCAAGCCCATTTTCCACTAAGATGATAAATCGTAACTGTTGCACAAAACTAACATGTTTACTGAGAAGAACTATTTGAAAGGAAAGCTCTTTAAGGTATGGAAATTGTATCAGAAATTGAGTTGATCAAAACTTTAAGGAATTAGGCTGCATCTGTAACAATCAACTGTTACTTTTGATACTGTGCATTGGCTGTGACTGCATAGACTTTGGTGGGATATAAGAAATGTAGCTTTAAAACGGAAATTGAGGTTTATTTTGTGCAGAGGATTTTAAAGATTTAACGGTTGATATTTTCAGTCGTTGCTTTTTGATGCAGCTGAGGGCATTGTCGCTTGTTTTAATGTTGGATGAGATTTTAATTTTGTCAGTTAAATCTTCAGTGAGTCTTTAGTTGTGTGGTGAAGCTATTTACGAAGGCACATGGCAGCATTTGTCAAGAACGATGGCTATCATGGCGGCTCATCTCATGACCTCCGCTAGGCCTAAAATTTACCGAATCTCATTGTTGACGTACTCGTGCTGAAGGCTCGTGATAACTACAACTACAACAGCTCAAAAATACGCCTAACAACGAACGTGATAATGTCAATCAAGGTTCAAAAATGTCAATCAACATAACGGGCAGTACTCAACAAAACATGAACAACGAAATTAGTTAATAGTCACGATAATGGCATTGAGGATACGGAACACTTCTTAACATTTTCGTAGTAACATCTTCTGAATTAGTTTCTTATTTTTGGGGCCTGAAATTGCGTTATGGTTCGAAGTTGAGCCTTGTTATTGACGAAGGGCTTGCATTTTGCATTGATATTGTCACCACGAATAAGCCATGCACATTAAGGCATAAAGTTACCAATTTTGTGCGGTCAAAAAGTGATAGACAGATTCTCTTATTTGAATACATCAGACAGGCCTATGCTTTACGTCAATGAACTCAAGAAAAATAATACAAAAACAGGGTGTGACCGACAAAGGGTGTCCTTCTCACTTGATATTTACAAACGCGATGCAGTGCCACGCGAACCATAATCCATCGACTTATTCTGGAAATAAAATTTTAGAGTTCTTAGCACTAGAATTTCTTGAATTCTTGGTCATCGTAGTACCAGTTTCTTATGAACCAGTTTCTTACAGAAAATATGTACAAGCAGTTCCTTATGAAAAGGCACTCGTAGCTGATGGCAGACGAAAATGTTCAGCAATGTACTCGACGCTAGGTAATTCAGGACCCTGTTTTCAGGGCAAACCGTTATCCCGTTATCCTAAACAAAGTCGATTGGGCCGGTGTAGAAAAGTAGCCTGGACAATGGTTCTGCGCGCAGACTTATATGTATCGGTTGGCTGATGAAGATTAGGCCTAAGCTCGTTATTACATCAAACACTTAACAGTGTGAATGATGCTAATCAGCTTTCCTTTGATTTAATTTCCGTTGGGGTATATTTCTTTGTTACCCTGAGACATCATTAACAGCACAAAGGCATGCTCCTAATGTAAACAAAGCCGAGTTAATGACTATTTGTTACAAATTTAAATTAATTATCCTCGGTAGATTGGTGCGTTTGTCCGGAACGCGCGTGCCTGGGCATGTCCCAATTTGATATTGTTCATGAAGATTATCAATATGCCATATTTCTCAATGATTAACCCTAGGGTAATTTTATTCAGAGGTTCGGTGGTAACCCTTGCCAAGCAGAAATGACATTTTGCTAATGAATATGGCAGTGAAAATGAAAATTGAAAGTCATGAATCTGATTGGTTGGTTAATATCACATTAGCGTATCTGATTGGTTCTCATTTGTTTTTTAAAATGAGCAATCATAATTCGTTAACTCAGTACTGATGCTTATGTTGAGTGTTGCTCTTTTTGCTGCCAAGATGGCTGCCTGCACGTGATGCAAATCTGGTATTGCAAGCAGAAGGATACTGCATACATCGAGGCATACATAACAGATAACAGATATGTCATGAGGTTTTGAGGTTGGTTGTAGCAATTTGTTTCACATATTATCGAAGCTGCAGTAAACAGTCTCTAAAACTGCCTCGAAGTTCACTTGCTGGGACCATCGTTTGGTATCCTGATATCCATATTTGATAACTCAAAGATAAGTTGTAGTGGAGTGGGTTGTAGTAGATAGCAATGTTTTCCATGTTATATTGACTCTCTAAGGTGGTGGCCCCTGATGTCACTTGATCGGACCAAGTATTGGTAGCCCTTGCCATACACGTTTTTTTCATGAGAAACTTGTATCAGCACTTAGTACTAAAAGTTTCTTAATTTCGCATGAAAATGTCGGTGTTTTAGTAGTAAAAGTTTCTTAATTAGTTTCTTATTTGTTGGGCCTAAGTTGCAGCATTGTTCGAAGTTGAGCCTTCTTCTCGACAAAGGGCTTCCATTTTGTATTGGCATTGTCATCAAGAAGAAGCCATGCACATAAAGGCAATGATGTGTATATTCCTGCTTGGTGAACTGAAAGGTTTTACAATAATGGTAATAATTTACCAATTTTGCAGTTAAAAGTCAAGAAAATACGAAGGTACCTTTGTTAGAGAGACATAGAATCCTAGAATACATACAGAAATAGAGACATACAGAAATAAAGTTTTAGAGTTTCTTAACTGTTCTTGAGCGTAGTACTAGAGTTTCTTTTTGGTCATCGTAGTTCCGCCTAGCTATTTGCTCAATTTCTGTCTAGTGAATCCCCAACTTTCTTAATTTTGTACAGAAACCGCTAAAATTGTTTGAAAATAAAATCAGGGAAAGAGATCTGTTTTCGATGCAAAATTCACTCAAAAATTCGTGGAGAATTGCTTCTATAGATGATTTAGTTCATTACGTTTTTCTACCCATAAAATATATATTTCAGCTAATAATTCCGATAATTTGGAAAATTCGGAAAATTAAATTCATCCATAGAACGGCTGCTAAAGTAGCAGCTTTTCTTCCAATATAGATGCTTTATTGCTTGACAGCGATAAAAACAGTTGCTGGTAGTTTCAGGGTGCTCTTATTGCTCTATGTCCTCACCAGACCTCACCAGACCTGCAGGATTCGCACTGTCGTTTCTCTGGTCTCGGAAATTTGCAACATTCAATCGCTGTTAAAAACAACGAATTCATATCTCGTCCAAAAGAATTTAATGTGCTATTTTCTCTTTCCGTGTCCGTGTCATTTGACATTTCAATGGTCAGCCTTTCTGATCACCAAAAATTGCAACATTTAGTCGCTGTTAAAAACAATGATTCTTATATCACCTGAAATTCTTTAAATCTGCAAAATTTTTATTTCTCATTGCCTTATCTTCATCATAGTCATTGTGACTATGTCTTCATTTACTATTTCAATGGTTACCCATGGTGGCTGGCAGATAACGGTTTCTAGAGCTTCGCAAGTAGTTTCGTTATCTGTTCGTCTTTCTTGCGGGTATCCATAGATTTCTCTCCAGCAGTAAGGTTTTTGTCAAGAGGTTGCCTAGACTTGCTCGAAGTCTACCCCGTCGTCTATCAGCGCTAAAGTAATATAATTGCCTCTTCAAGTACCCCCCCCCCCCCCCCGGGGGCGTACGTAAGCACTTCTCAAAGAAGGTTTCTTGTAATTAAAAATACGTGTATGTCATTACTTTTATCATTTGTCCGTGTCCCCCAGTCCCTCAGAGTCAGACACTCAGTTTTTATCATTGCTTTCCTTCATTCTTACTGTTCTCCTTTTACCAGGCACTAAATAGCATCCTTGGTAGTTTGCCAGGGCCTACATAACATGAGTAACACTTTGCAATCTCCAATTTATTCTACAAGTGAGTCATATTAACAGATTGACGCAAATAGATTCAATTGATATCTTTGAGGAGAAACACAGATCTGAAGTTCTGAAGAAAACCGTCGCCTTTCTCACGGTATTTGACCTCGCAATGCGATAAGCAACCTCAAGATAAGACAAAAAGGTCAACATCTTAGCCAAACAGAATAGAAATTATCCAACCAACAATGTAATCCTACTGCATATAGTTTCCTATGAGCTTTTCAGTTTTCCAAGCACGTTTAGGCACATGTCAAGCAACCAACATTGCTTTCAAAACAAAGGGGAAGCATTGTAAGCACACGGTTTTCGATCCAGTGTAACATGTCTGTGCAGAGTCGAGACTTTTTAGGAGCAATGAGAATTTATAATAAGCTAGCACTTTGGGGGGGGCATAGAAATAGACCTGGTACTGATAGTTTTTTACATGCAAGATGAAAACCTGGCATATTAAACGATACACGTTTTTTTTTATAAGAAACTGGTTTATAAGAAACTAGTACTACGATGACCAAAAATTTAAGAAACTCTAGTACTACGCTCAAGAACAGTTAAGAAACTCTAAGAATTTATTTCTGTATGTCTCTCTTGTTCTATGTCTCTCTAACAAAGGTACATTCGTCTTTTCTTGACTTTTAACTGCAAAATTTTGCTTTGATGTGCATGGCTTCTTCTTGATGACAATTTCAATGCAAAATGGAAGCTCTTTCTCGAGAAGAAGACTCAACTTCGAACAATACTGCAATTTTAGGCCCAAAAAAATAAGAAACTAATTAAGAAACTTTTAGTACTAAAACACCGAAGTTATCATGCGAAATTAAGAAACTTTTAGTACTAAGTGCTAATCCAAGTTTCTTAGAAAAAAAATGTGTGCTTCATATGGTGTCATCGGTGCTATTCATCTAAAAATGGTACTTAACAATATATATTGTCACACTAGCAATCGAGAAGACGAAGAAAAAACACACAAACAAAGATATTGAAGAAACAAATGACGAAACAAACAAGCAATAAGGAGTACGAAAGTTTCTTAAAGTGTGAACGTTTCTTGGAATCATCAGATTTTGAGTACTGAAGTTTCTCAACAGTTCCTCAGAAGGTTACTCAAAGTCATGTTGTATTCATCAGTTTGTGATCTTCTGTGCCCTTGCGGATATTTCATTGCCAGTTACTTTTATGAAACCCAACCCCTTCTCTGTTCGTCCATTACCAATGTAGTGTTGATGATACATACAGCAAACAAATGGAAGTATGCTTCTGGCAAAATAAATAGTTTCTTAACTTCTTGGTGATCTGAGAGGTCGAATTTCTCTTGGGCGTTTCTTCCCAAAGAGTACACTCTTTTCTTCTTATAAGAATAATGTTTATAAGAATATTCAGGCTCAGAATCATCCAATTTTTAAGAATATTATAAGAATATTGCCAGCCTCAGCTGGCATTTTTGTGTCTCATTTTTGAGCAGTTGCCTGTTTTGTGATGTTCATAACAGAGAGTCGCATGACTGACATAAACACTTTAAGAATATGTTCAGGCTCAAAACAAAACTTTCTTAAGAATATCGAGGCTGGACAAAATTTAAAATATTCTTATAAAAAAAGAGTGTGCGTTTATGCTCGTTTCAGCTCAACTTAATTGATTTGTCTTCCAAGACGAAGATGAATTTTTCATAATTTTTCACCCGGCCCAAACGTGCCCTACTTTATATCTTGCAAAGGTCAACATTCAACCAAATTTGAGTCGATTTCTCTACGATGACATCATAATTTCACAGGGAACTCCCCTTTCAGCCACAACATGTCAAGGGCATGCCCAAACGGAAATAGAACAGCGGTTCTTTGTACGATGCAGCTGTAAGGATAATTCACACAGTTACAAAGTGCTATTAAAACAACATAAAACAGTCAATAATTTACGTTTGCGTCGTTCAAATCTGAAATCAATGGAGATTTGTTGAGGAGTAAAGATGAAGTTAGCTACATGCAAATTTGGATGCATTTACGTTGGATATGACACGGATTTACTGTGATATTACACGGACCAGTTGCGAATTGTGGTTGTAATATTCGTGCGAAAATCTCGTGTAATCTCATGGTAAGGCTTAATAACCAGTCAAATGGTTTAATATTGATAACACACGGTTAGGATTGTGGGAGAACTGTGAAGTGAGCAGGAAATACGATTACTTGTGTAAATACTGGCTATTGAGAAGAAATAACAGTCGAATTTATTTCATCGAGGGAGATCAGTTATAAAAATTTTGTTGTGAAGCTGAGCAAGAGTAGAGAGTTGTTTGCTGGTGTTAAGGTATACGAACAGTTGTAATTTTGCCGTCTTTGCTAGTGTTTTTTTAGAATGATGCAATTGTTGTTACTTTTAAGAATAACTAGCTGTTGAATTTATTTCATCGATCGAGGGAGATCAGTTACAGTTCTTGTTGGAAGGTAAGTTAATGAGGAGAGTTGTTTGCCGGTGTTAGGGTATATCAACTGTTTTTATTCACAGTAACTTGCTTGTGTAACTACGGTATTGCCAAAGTGATGAATATGATTTTATTTCAAAATCATTTCATCGAAAGATTGTAGTTATTGTTAAACTAAACATGTATTACTGCCTGTGCCAACGTATACACACAAATCGTTTTCATTTTGCCTTAGCTTAGGAATGAATACACGTATTTTTTCTTATAAGAAACTGCTTATAAGAAACTCAACTCTCAGATCGCCAAAAAATTAAGAAACTCCAGTACTGGGAAAATAAAAGCTAAGAAACTATCTATTTTGATAAAGGAAATCCTCGACATGTTTTTACTTTACTTTCACTTGTTTCCTGTACCATACTACTCGTAAGGTGCTTGAGTAATGTCTAAACATTGGAAAGGCTTAAAAAACCTTGTTTTTAAATGTTCACGAGGGCACAGGTAGTGAGCATGAAGATTGTTATGGAACCTCAAAGAAACTTGTGAGAAACTCTGAGTACTCAAAATCTGATAATTTTAAGAAACTTCCAGTACTGGCCCAAATTCTTAGTTTCTTATAAAAAAAATACGTCTAACCGTCTAGATCAGATCTTCGACATATTTTAATTAACGTTGGTTATCGTTGTGAATCTGAAGAGAGTTTTATGCTGGCCTGTATTGGAAAAATATAGATTGAAATTCATTTCGTGAAGTAATGTTTTGACTTTTCGCTAAGGTTTCGATATCACTTAGAAATTGAACATAAATGCTATTCTTTAGATCATTTATTTTTGTTAAATTTTTTGAGACTTTTTCAAGCTGACTACTCAAGATCATAATACCGTATGAAATATTTTGAGTCGGTCTTGCGGGTCTTTAATGCCGGTAGATTGTATGTGAAACGCTCTGTATTTCTTCAGGTAACTTGCTATCTCTCTTTAAAACTGTTGTTTTGAGAGCAACTAGTAGGCGAGATTCTATCACCGAAACGATTTTAGTTTTTCTGGAAAGGGCACTCTGCGGTGCGGCCAAGCTGCTAAGCTGTATTGCTGTTGCTGGTTTTATATGGTGCAACATGGTTCACGTTACCTTTTTGTATGTGCATTTAAAAAAAAAGCTGCTTGCAAGAAAGAAGAGCAAAGAAGCTTCTGTAATTTGCAGCTTTGGTTTTTCAGATCACGCAAAAATGCCGCCGTTGCAGACTCTCAGCAAGTTTTTCGAGGTTGACGCTTTATTTGATGGAACTGGTTTCCTATTTGAGAGTGCAACAATAATCCCAATACATTTTTGCCGGAAAATGCTTACTGATCAACGCGTCTTACGTCTCTTCCATTTCCTTTCAGCTCATCATATTCAGCTTTATATGCTCAAGTCAAATGCTGCTAGAATCCAGCTGATCTAAGCATCTCTGTATCAGAGAATTGACAACATTGCAATATCATGTCGAATCAATCGACGAAGTGTTCATCCCTTTCATCGAGGATAGTACAGACAGGCCACTCCTCTCTTGGCCTACATCACAGGTCACTGTTGATTGATGGAGTTGGACCACAGAAGGTGTTATCGGACAAAGCTTCTGCAGCTACCAACGAAAACAGTGACACGGGAAGCCAAATGATGGACAACGATCATCTCGAAAGGTGTGTGGATGCAGATATGCCAGACACAACTGCCCAAAACTCCCTTACAACGACAAATAGCGTTGGTGCTTCATTAAACAATTCAGATGCGATTAAATACAGTAATGATCCAACTGCATCTAATCTCACAATTGCTGCAAATGTTGCCAGCAGTTCGAATAGATGTAGCTGCAACAACGATGCAACGTCATGCAATGCTGACGCAACAGTATGCAATGCTGCAAATGTTGCCAGTAATTTGGGAAGGAGTAGCTGCAACAAAGATGCGACATCATGCAATTCTGACGTAACACTGTACAATGCTGATGCAACACTTTGCAATATTGACGCAACTGTATCCAACACAGAAGACATTAAACTAAATGAAGATAGAATTATTGGTATCCAATCGGACGACTCGGAAGAAAGCTGTCATAACGGTGCTGCTTCTCTTGTTGTTATTGACAATAACGTGAAGAGTAATCAACAAGAATCAGAGGGTTGTAAATACTGTATAGAAAATATCGTTACTCGAGAAGAAGAGGAAAATATTGAATATCTTGCGAAAACAAGAGAAACAAATGACGGCAAGAAAAAAGAAGTGAACATTGTTGAGAACTACGAGGCCCATATTGAAGAACCTTTCATAGTTGCAATAAATAGATGTAGTTCGAAATCAAAGTCAAGCGTTCGACTAAGCCTGATATCGAATTCGAGCATAGAAGGTCATTGCCGAATTTGTCATTGCGGAGGAGAAGATGAGACCCTGATTTCGCCTTGTAATTGTTCCGGATCTTTGCAATACGTCCATGAAAGTTGTTTGGTTCACTGGATGCAATGTAAAATGGTGGATTCGTGTGAACTGTGTCAGAGGAAGATTGAAGTTGTGCGACAAGTAAAGCCGTTTTGTTCGGTAAGAAATTGATTTTATATGACTTTTTCCTCGATTTTCTTCAGGATGCTAGATACAGCGAAGACTCACTTATAAGAACCATTTATTTCAAGAACCTAAACTCTGAATACTTGTGAATGCTCAGGATATTCGAATTTAATTCCTGTGAATGTTTATCAACAAACAAATTTTCGTTGCAGTTCCTCCACAGCGTTCATTGAATTTTAATTCATTAATTTTTAATTATTTTACCACGGTAGTCCTGTCCGCCTATCGAGACTTCTTTACAGGGGGGCATATGATCACAGGGGACCGTGTGAAAAGCATATGACGTAGTGCTGAAATGGAACGTATATCCAGGCCCCGCCAGATACGTAGATTTTAGCCTGTACTCCAGTCGCCTTGAACCATTTCAATTTAATTTCAATTTCACGAATATTCTCAGCTAAGCTTACATGATTAGTCTAATATGAAAAGATGATGCAATTTCTACGAAAGAACGTTTTGGCTCTGCTGCCTGCAAAGTCAGTGGATTACACCGCTGCGCCACAACACCTTCTTGCATGTGGATGTTTCCTATTTCTGTAATTGGAGTTTTTTCTTCTTTTTGCTCCTAAATCATATTTCGAGGGTGGAGCCTAAACACCACCTAATGGGACCTCAATGGGACATTCATGGTTTAATCAATCATGTTTATTTAGACCATAAGACACAGGGCGGTAGGGCAAGCAGCGTAAGATCACCTCTTCAATCACCTCTGACTAAAAACAATGCTAAGCAAAGAAGCTTTGTAAACGACAAATCAAGAGATCACTGAGTGAAGGAAAATGGCACCAAAAGAGGATAGCAAATTTTGCCTTCTCTTTGAGAAACATGGAAAAACCATTACATGGTTCAAAAAATTGAGTTTTACATATAAAGGATACATAAATTTTAGCTCACTCGTATATTCTTAATCATCATGAACATAAACTAAAAAATTGGCACAGAACTGAAAGTTTCGTAAAATTAGTAGATTCTCGGTATTGAATTTCTTAACAGCTTCTAAGTTTATTTACAGTTTCTTTGAAAGTTCTACAAATTTTCATATTTTTAAAGTTACGAATCTCCAGTGCCTTCGTTAACATTTCATTCAATGAGCTTTTCTAGGCATCAATCAACTCGAAATAAAATGTAATTACGTAAAAAGTTTCTTAAAAATATTTTCGAGTACTCGAGTTTCTTAGTTTTTTGATGATTTGAGAGCCGAGTTTCTCGTAGGGGGTTTCTTATAGAAGACATCCGTGTATTTTGAAAAATATGTTGAAAATTTTTTAAAGGGAAGAATCTTTAGCGGGAAGAAACTTTTGCGAGCTGGAAAAAACGTGAAATTTTCGTCATTAACTGTCATGAATCAGCCAAAAATTGGAAATTTCGTGGGAATAAACTGTTGCGTTTTGCAAAATGACATTTTTTTTATATAATCCAATAAAAAGCTCAAGGACATATTACTAGTTACACTACTTATAAAATACTCTAAAACGATACCAGGGGGAGCAAAAGGCTTTGTCTACCCTGCGGCCATAAGATGAAGTTAAACACTACACGGAGCAACAACAAAAAGAAACCCAGACAATACACGAAAATGACATGATTTGCGGAATGACAATTCGCAAATTTCACATTTTCCACTACTAATTTCACGTTGCAGGAACAATTTCCAGAATAGTACCTATATTTTAGGAAATTTCACTGGAATAAACTTTCGCGTATTTCGAAAAACGAGAAAAACGCGACGGTTTCTTCTCACGAAAGTTCCTTCCCTGAAAGTAACAAGGATGGTTGAGAAACTCAAATTTTGGCACTTGCGCGGCGCGAGCAATTTCAGTTGTTTCAAGCCATGATGTTTATCATCCTTCAGTTTTTATATTTAACTCCTTGATGGTTGTTGCACGAAGATGAGCTGTCTTAACGCCTTATCAAATCGACGCCACCTTTAATTTGTGGTACGAGTCCCATATGTGATCCTGATAAATCAATGTGTTGAGTTGAAACCACGAAAGGTGCCGCTTTTGACTTTTTTTAGCTCGTTCGAGACGAGTCACGGATATCCGTTTAGGCCTAGCCCAACTAGCATAGATTCCAAATCGTTAAAAAAGTTGGTGTAAAATTCAGTGACCTATTTCTTTGAACTGAATGACTTCAAAGAAACTTTAGCTATTTCTCTATAATTCTACCGTTGGATTTTCTGAAATTTTCACTATTTTTCCTGATTCCTATTCACATGGCAATGAAACGAAACGGCTACTCGGTGCCACCAACCCGGTATAACAGAACAGAAATAGCCTTTCGAAAGGATGGAGTATTTTTGGGATTTTGACTTCTTCTTGCTTTCAATATTATTGGACGACATTCATTCATTAAGCCAAGAGACAAATCTCTTTCAAAATCCTCGTACTCCTCCTTGTGATCATTGAAATGCTGTCAGGTGAGAGATGTGTGAAAATAGTACAAGGAGAGAAGCTTAATTCCATTTCGAGGAATGGACTTTCCTCAAGTTTTCTTTCGCATTAAAAATTCATAAGCCACATTCATCTCTTGAGCTTAGAAAAGTGTAAGACATTTGGACAAGGCTTTAGACGTGATTAGGAATTGCCTTGGACTATGGACCAGACGTAGAAGAACGAGAAATGCTACAAATGTTTGAACCCAGAGCCAAGAGACTGATGATATGAGGCAGGTCGGCTCTGTACAGCCGGCTAAAGCCTTTTATTTATTCGCCCAAAGTAAGACTGCTTAACTGGGCTGTCAGGCCTTTTACCTTTGCAGACCGGGACCGACTTTGCTCCGGAATCATTTTTACTGACGCCAAAGAAATACTTGCGTCAAGGAACACTTCTAGATTAAGCCTATCGTAAAAGCTCTATTTAGCCCCCAAGCCCCCTCCAATTAATTGGGTCTAGTTATCAGGCTACCCTCCAGTAAGCCCCTCCCTTCTGAGCCAAAATTTTAGATAAGCCCTCCTCTCTATATACCCCATCCTATCCACTGTTAGAGGTTACCAAAGTTTTCCACTTATCTAGCTAAAACGCCAACGATTTGGATATTAATTTTATGTGGTTTTGGAAAAATTATATGATGATTCTGAAAAATATGAAATAAAATGCCAAGGAGCTACCGGGTGAGCCAGAGAAAAGTTGCCACTTTCGAAAATTCGTAGCACCACAAGTACTTCATGGATTTGAATGATTCCAAAAGATCAAAGTATTTTTGTGATTTTTGTCGTCTTCTTACGAGCATTGCAGATGTAGATAAATTTAACTTTACAAGTGGGAACTTTTTTCTGGTTCACCCGGTATAGTTTGCAGGCTTGACGTTTGATTCTATGAATAAGCTTCTCCAAGATTAAACAAGCCCCGATTAAACAGGGCACACCCCCGTACGATTGAAAGTCTATTGTCTAGAAAGAGCTAAAGTCTAGAAAGAGCTATCGTTTGCAGGCTTGATGTTTGACTCTACGAATAAGCGCCCCTCTCTTTTAAGCCACGGTCTGGCTTCTCCAAGATTAAACAAGCCCACCAGCGGCACAACAGAGCCTTTACTTACAGTATTTGGTTTAGGCCTTTTGAGGCAAAGATTTATTGATATACACGTGCCGGTCGCGCTTGAACTCGTTTCTGTTGGGAATGCGCAATTATCCTGTAATAATAGCTGCAAAGAAGTAACACATTTCATTTCAGCCGGTGTTAATTGTCGGGAAGCAAGAAAATTAAATATTTAGAAGAGACCAATTTTATTGTCGGGAAGTAATGAAGCCAGACATTAAAATTAGCTGCAGCTGCTGTTTATGAAGCAACGATGATTAAAGTATGACTAAGCAGTCAAATAAAATACACAATTATATAACAAATCTTATATTTCTTTAATCAATTATTGATATGATATGGTAAAAGTTTGCTTAGTTTCTTGCGAAGTTTCGAATGTTTGATTTATGATAAAGAAACTTTGGTTTATAGCTTTGCGCTCAAGGGTATGATAACGGTTTCTAATTCGCTAATAGCTACTCATGGTCTTACTAATGAATTCAAAACCCCGTCTTGTTTTTAATATATGCTCATAAAATAATTGCAATAACAAAAATTCTACCCGAAGATACCACATGCAGCATGGAATTCGATCATTCGTCGAATGTTCAGTTCAGTTATGTTTTAGAGGGCGATTTCCGGGCTGGTTCGAATGTTATAAACAAACAATATTGCATCTTACTGCAGCAAGATGCCAGCTTCTCTTTGCATTTTCACGCTTTTGACAGGCGTCATTCTTCGATAAATTTTGAAGAAGTTAGGCGTCATTTGCCTAATTCCGTATGAATAACTGTGTGGTCGGTGTTAATGTCCATATCATTGCATTTTGCTGCGTTGCACGACAAGGAGGCCAACCACGATTTAGAGGCAAGATTGTGACGTCAGGATGTGCCCTAAACGATAGATCAGCGTAGTTTGGGTTGAATTTTGACGTCACAGCGCACCTAATATGATGTTGACGAGAAATGCTGGAAACAAGTACCGTATTTTCACGTGGGTAGGAGGGACAGTCGCCACTGTGCCCCCTCTCCAGCGTTCCTGGTTTCTCTGCCCCAGAACCCCTATTAGCGCGTTCAAAAGCAAACCAAATTACTCTTCTCTTTCTTCATTTTAGTGGAAGAGACCAACTCAACGTCCATCTCCACTGCTGTGGCTAGCAACATTCTTCGTTGCCTTTGCATTGAACGTTGCCTCTGTCGTAAAAGACGCCTCTAACAGCTGCACCTCGACAAATTGCGTTGTGTTTTACATCGTTGGATGCATAGGAGCAATTTTGACGTCCTCGTTTGGTGTTTATTTTGCAATTAAAGCCAGAGATTTCTTCAAGCATTGGAAAACGATGAATGAACATTGGGTTATTATTGACAAGAATTGCATACATAAACAACAACAAACTGGGTATGACAACAGAACTTTTAGTTTATTTTCTAAATTTTTTTCAAGACAAAGGATAACCACTGTTGTTTGATACTAAATTAGGTAGCATGGGTGTCAAGTGTCAAACAGGGTGATTGATTAAAAAGTGCTTCCAAACAAGACTAGAATCTCTTTATGCCATAGTTGCACCATCGTACATTTTGGGGTAAAGTGCCTCCCCTTGGAATAAGGCTACAATTTTCGGGGGAAATTTTGTCAAGGACAGAACCCAAAATACGTCCGATCAAACCAAAGAGGCCTTTTACAGTTCAGATTTCTCATACGTAAAGCCGATCTCCACCAGACGATTTTCTGGACGATGGTCATAAAAATTGCGACGATTTCACAGTAGAACATTTCTGGTAGCCGCATCGAAAAATTCACGGGAAACAAAAAGAAGTGGTTTCGTCTTTTCTTCTGACAGTTTTGCTCGCTGAGTTTTTCTGCCAATGGAATCGCAGGATTCTTCAGCCTCGTTCGAATTCCTATTCACGTATTCGTGACGACAGCAACACAAGTGGAGATCAAAACAGCCTTATCGCTGCAAATTTTAGGACGATCGCCGAAAAGATCGTTTGGTGGAGATCAGTCTACACAGCAAACAAGGGCCGCGTCATAACTAGAAGACCTCGCTCTCTTTCGCAAAAAGCCTTTATTTTCAAGAAAGAGCCCCAAGAAATCCCTGTAACTCATTTTGGTTTCTATATTCTCGTGCGGTTTTTCGAAAGAGTGATAGGCTACTTGTCAATCGACGCAATTTTACTATTTTTGAATCACCGAATTTTTAAATTCCCACATCTTACATACCGAAAAAGCTCTATTCTGCCCCGCCTCTAGTAAAGCCCTCTCTAAGCACCTCCCTTTTAAGCAAAAATGTTAAATAAGCGCCTTCCCTATTCAGCTCCCCCATTTATATCAAATCCAAAGATTTTTTATTTATAGAGCTAAACAAGTTAATTTCTGCCAACTTTGCCAATTATGTTAACTTGCCATGGTTTGAAATAAAACTTTGTCAAGTTCCTGTATTTGACTCGTAAAATTGCATGTTAATTCCGCTAAAAAATGTGGGCTAAAAGAACTGAAATGCTGCCATTTATATCCTTGTCAACTGACTTTGTGCAAAGCCCCCGCTCTTTTGAGCCCCCATCTGGAGTCTCCGAAATTAAATAAGACCCCGGGCTTTATAGAGAATTTATGATAACTAATTTTCTATTTCAAGATGCTTTGCCTTGTTTTGTTCTTGTGTAACTTTCACTTCGAAATTCGGTTCTTTGTTTACAATAGGAACCTCTGTTCTTCATTTACATACTATAGATCGTTTCATTTTGTGAAATTATTTTTTATTTCGTTAGAAGAAATTGATGTTGGTGTGTCTAGCAGGTGTTCGAGCCTTGCACCTTTTAACTCTGAAAATAAAGAGACTTAATTGTAATATACAGAAATCTGAAAGAGTGGGCAATAGAACAAATTCTTTGATTGCCTCCAAACACTATAATATTTACATTAAAGGTGCATAGCAACACAAACATACGATGCAAGAACAAAATTGCTAGAAATTAACAATAGCTCAAAAAGAAATTTGGAATTTTTGGAAAACAGCAAAGGGTAAAGCCTTATTTTTAGGCCAAAAATCGGTATTTTCGAAAAGGGCCTATTTTTGGGAAAAAGCAAGGGGTATAGCCTTACTTTTAGGCCAAAAATCGTTATTTTCGAAAAGGGCCTATTTTTTGGAAAAACGCAAAGGGTATAGCCTGTGTTCCAGACCACTTGAGAAGGAAAGTGGTCTGTGTAACCAAGCACTAATCCGTGTTCATGAATTTTCTTCGGAATCTGAAGAAAAATTAATATATACAACTAATAATTCGCATGATCACTATTTGTTTTGTTATCAAAAGGAAAAGCCTGTCTCATGTGAAGAACTCACATTACAATACAAAGAATAGAAAATTTCAATGTCTGCTAATCCTATTGACTTTTTACCATGAAAGAATAGGAGATTTGAATGCCTGCTAATCCTACTGAGTTTTTACGCCCGTGCAAAGTGATAACGATCAGCCCTGGTTTGTTTCAGACACACATGTTCACAAAGACATCCGTTGTGTTGATCACTGATTTCATTGCAGCCAATCAGATCCGTGAAAGAATGCCCTTAATTATTTTGCAATTCAATTCATCGTCTGAACACGGATTTGTGCTTGGTTACACAGACCACTTTCCTTTCCAAGTGGTCTGGAACACAGGTTAAAAGGGAGCAGCCTTACTTTTAGGCCAAAAATCGGTATTTTCAAAAAGGGCCTATTTTTGGAAAAAAGCAAAGGGTATAGCCTTACTTTTAGGCCAAAAATCGGTATTTTCGAAAAGGGCCTATTTTTGGAAAAAAGCAAAGGGTATAGCCTTACTTTTTGGCCAAAAATCGGTATTTTCAAAATGGGCCTATTTTTGGAAAAAAGCAAAGGGTATAGCCTTACTTTTAGGCCAAAAATCGGTATTTTCAAAATGGGCCTATTTTTGGAAAAAGCAAAGGGTATAGCCTTACTTTTAGGCCAAAAATCGGTATTTCCAAAAAGGGCCTATTTTTGGAAAAAAGCAAAGGGTATAGCCTTACTTTTAGGCAAAAAATCGGTATTTCCAAAGAGGGCCTATTTTTGGGAAAAAGCAAAGGGTACAGCCTTACTTTTAGGCCAAAAATCGGTATTTCCAAAGAGGGCCTATTTTTGGAAAAAAGCAAAGGGTATAGCCTTACTTTTAGGCCAAAAATCGGTATTTCCAAAATGGGCCTATTTTTTAAAAAAGCAAAGGGTATAGCCTTACTTTTAGGCCAAAAATCGGTATTTCCAAAATGGGCCTATTTTTGGAAAAAAGCAAAGGGTATAGCCTTACTTTTAGGCCAAAAATCGGTATTTCCAAAAAGGGCCTATTTTTGGGAAAAAGCAAAGGGTATAGCCTTACATTTAGGCCAAAATCGGTATTTTCAAAAAGGGCCTATTTGTGGAAAAAAGCAAAGGGTATAGCCTTACATTTTGGCCAAAAATCGGTATTTCCAAAAATGGCCTATTTTTGGGAAAATCAAAGGGTATAGCCTTACTTTTAGGCCAGAAATCGGTATTTCCAAAAAGGGCCTATTTTTGGGAAACAGCAAAGGGTATAGCCTTACTTTTAGGCTAAAAATCGGTATTTTCAAAAAGGGCCTATTTTTAGAAAAAAGCAACGGGTATAGCCTTACTTTTAGGTCAAAAATCGGTATTTTCAAAATGGGCCTATTTTTGAAGAAAATCAGAGGGTATAGCCTTACTTTTAGGCCAAAAATTGGTATTTCCAAAAAGGGCCTATTTTTGGAAAAAAGCAAAGGGTATAGCCTTAATTTTTGACAAAAATCGATATTTCCAAAAAGGGTCTATTTTTGGAAAAAATCAAAGCGTATAGCCTTACTTTTTGACCAAAAATCGAAAAATTCCAAAAAGGGCCTATTTTTGGAAAAAGCAAAGGGTATAGCCTTACTTTTTGGCAAAAAATCGGTATTTCCAAAAAGGGCCTATTTTTGGAACAAAGCAAAGGGTATAGCCTTACTTTTAGGTGAAAAATCGGTATTTCCAAAAAGGGCCTATTTTTGGGAAAAAGCAAAGGGTATAGCCTTACTTTTTGACCAAAAGTCTGTATTTCCAAGAAGGGCCTATTTTTGGAAAAAAGCAAAGGGTATAGCCTTACTTTTAGGCCAAAAATCCGTATTTCCAAAAAGGGCGTATTTTTGGGAAAAAGCAAAGGGTATAGCCTTACTTTTAGGCCATAAATTGGTATTTTCAAAATGGGCCTATTTTTGGAAAAAAGCAAAGGGTATAGCCTTACTTTTAGGCCAAAAATCGGTATTTTCAAAAAGGGCCTATTTTTGGGAAAAAGCAAAGGGTATAGCCTTACTTTTTGGCCAAAAATCGGTATTTTCAAAAAGGACCTATTTTTTGGAAAAAGTAAAGTGTATAGCCCTACTTTTTAGCCAAAAAACGGTATTTTCAAAAAGGGCCTATTTTTTGGAAAAAGCAAAGGGTATAGCCTTACTTTTTAGCCAAAAAACGGTATTTTCAAAAAGGGCCTATTTTTTGGAAAAAGCAAAGGGTATAGCCTTACTTTTAGGCCAAAAATCGGTATTTCCAAAAAGGGCCTATTTTTGGAAAAAAGGAAAGGGTATAGCCTTACTTTTTGATCAAAAGTCTGTATTTCCAAGAAGGGCCTATTTTTGGAAAAAAGCAAAGGGTATAGCCTTACTTTTAGGCCAAAAATCGGTATTTTCAAAATGGGCCTATTTTTAGGGCAATACCAAAGGGTATAGCCTTACTTTTAGGCCATAAATCAGTATTTTCAAAATGGGCCTATTTTTGGAAAAAAGCAAAGGGTATAGCCTTACTTTTAGGCCAAGATCGGTATTTTCAAAAAGGGCCTTTTTTGGGAAAAAGCAAAGGGTATAGCCTTACTTTTAGGCGAAAAATCGGTATTTCCAAAAAGGGTCTATTTTGGGAAAAAGCAAAGGGTATAGCCTTACTTTTTAGCCAAAATCGGTATTTTCAAAAACGGCCTATTTTTGGAAAAAAGCAAAGGGTATAGCCCTACTTTTAGGCCAAAAATCGGTATTTTCAAAATGGGCCTATTTTTGGAAAAAAGCAAAGGGTATAGCCTTACTTTTAGGACAAAAATCGGTATTTTCAAAAAGGGCCTATTTTTTGGAAAAAGCAAAGGGTATAGCCTTACTTTTTAGCCAAAAATCGGTATTTCCAAAAAGGGCCTATTTTTGGTAAAAAGCAAAGGGTATAGCCTTACTTTTAGGCCATAAATCGGTATTTTTAAAATGGGCCTAATTTTGGAAAAAAGCAAAGGGTATAGCCTTACTTTTTGGCCAAAAATTGGCATTTCCAAAAAGGGCCTATTTTTGGGAGAAAGCAAAGGGTATAGCCTTACCTTTTAGCCAAAATCGGTATTTTCAAAAACGGCCTATTTTTGGAAAAAAGCAAAGGGTATAGCCCTACTTTTAGGCCAAAAATCGGTATTTTCAAAATGGGCCTATTTTTGGAAAAAAGCAAAGGGTATAGCCTTACTTTTAGGCCAAAAATCGGTATTTTCAAAATGGGCCTATTTTTAGAAAAATACCAAAGGGTATAGCCTTACTTTTAGGCCATCAATCGGTATTTTCACAATGGGCCTATTTTTGGAAAAAAGCAAAGGGTATAGCCTTACTTTAGGCCAAAATCGGTATGTTCAAAAAGGGCCTATTTTTTGGAAAAAGCAAAGGGTATAGCCTTACTTTTTAGCCAAAAATCTGTATTTCCAAAATGGGCCTATTTTTGGAAAAAAGCAAAGGGTATAGCCTTACTTTTAGGCCAATAATCGGTATTTCCAAAATAGGCCTATTTTTGGAAAAAAGCAAAGGGTATAGCCTTACTTTTAGGCGAAAAATCGGTATTTGCAAAAAGGGCCTATTTTGAGAAAAAGCAAAGGGTATAGCCTTACATTTAGGCCAAAATCGGTATTTTCAAAAAGGGCCTATTTGTGGAAAAAAGCAAAGGGTATAGCCTTACATTTTGGCCAAAAATCGGTATTTCCAAAAATGGCCTATTTTTGGGAAAATCAAAGGGTATAGCCTTACTTTTAGGCCAAAAATCGGTATTTCCAAAATGGGCCTATTTTTGGGAAAAAGCAAAGGGTATAGCCCTACTTTTAGGCTAAAAATCCGTATTTTCAAAAAGGGCCTATTTTTGGAAAAAAGCAACGGGTATAGCCTTACTTTTAGGCCAAAAATCGGTGTTTTCAAAATGGGACTATTTTTGAAAAAAAGCAGAGGGTATAGCCTTACTTTTAGGCCAAAAATTAGTATTTCCAAAAAGGGCCTATTTTTGGTAAAAAGCAACGGGTATAGCCTTACTTTTAGGCCAAAAATCGGTATTTTCAAAATGGGCCTATTTTTGAAAAAAAGCAGAGGGTATAGCCTTACTTTTAGGCCAAAAATTAGTATTTCCAAAAAGGGCCTATTTTTGGTAAAAAGCAAAGGGTATAGCCTTACTTTTAGGCCATAAATCGGTATTTTTAAAATGGGCCTATTTGTGGAAAAAAGCAAAGGGTATAGCCTTACTTTTTGGCCAAAAATCGGTATTTCCAAAAATGGCCTATTTTTGGGAAAATCAAAGGGTATAGCCTTACTTTTAGGCCAAAAATCGGTATTTCCAAAATGGGCCTATTTTTAGGAAAAAGCAAAGGGTATAGCCCTACTTTTAGGCTAAAAATCCGTATTTTCAAAAAGGGCCTATTTTTGGAAAAAAGCAACGGGTATAGCCTTACTTTTAGGCCAAAAATCGGTATTTTCAAAATGGGCCTATTTTTGAAAAAAAGCAGAGGGTATAGCCTTACTTTTAGGCCAAAAATTAGTATTTCCAAAAAGGGCCTATTTTTGGTAAAAAGCAAAGGGTATAGCCTTACTTTTAGGCCATAAATCGGTATTTTTAAAATGGGCCTAATTTTGGAAAAAAGCAAAGGGTATAGCCTTACTTTTTGGCCAAAAATTGGCATTTCCAAAAAGGGCCTATTTTTGGGAGAAAGCAAAGGGTATAGCCTTACCTTTTAGCCAAAATCGGTATTTTCAAAAACGGCCTATTTTTGGAAAAAAGCAAAGGGTATAGCCCTACTTTTAGGCCAAAAATCGGTATTTTCAAAATGGGCCTATTTTTGGAAAAAAGCAAAGGGTATAGCCTTACTTTTAGGCCAAAAATCGGTATTTTCAAAATGGGCCTATTTTTGGAAAAATAGCAAAGGGTATAGCCTTACTTTTAGGCCATCAATCGGTATTTTCACAATGGGCCTATTTTTGGAAAAAAGAAAGGGTATAGCCTTACTTTAGGCCAAAATCGGTATGTTCAAAAAGGGCCTATTTTTTGGAAAAAGCAAAGGGTATAGCCTTACTTTTTGGCCAATAATCGGTATTTCCAAAATAGGCCTATTTTTGGAAAAGAAAGCAAAGGGTATAGCCTTACTTTTATGCCAAAAATCGGTAATTGCAAAAAGGGCCTATTTTTGGAAAAAAGCAAAGGGTATAGCCTTACTTTTAGGCCGAAAATCGGTATTTTCAAAAAGGGCCTATTTTTGGAAAAAAGCAAAGGGTATAGCCTTACCTTTTGGCCAAAAATCGGTATTTCCAAAATAGGCCTATTTTTGGGAAAAAATCAAAGGGTATAGCCTTACTTTTAGGCCAAAAATCGGTATTTCCAAAATGGGCCTATTTTTGGGAAAAAGCAAAGGGTATAGCCTTTTTTTAGGCCAAAAATCGGTGTTTTCAAAATGGGCCTATTTTTGGAAAAAAGCAAAGGGTATAGCCTTACTTTTAGGCCAAAAATCGGTATTTTCAAAATGGGCCTATTTTTGAAAAAAAGCAAAGGGTATAGCCTTACTTTTAGGCCAAAAATCAGTATTTCCAAAAAGGGCCTATTTTTGGAAAAAAGCAAAGGGTATAGCCTTACTTTTTGACAAAAATCGATATTTCCAAAAAGGGTCTATTTTTGGAAAAAAGCAAAGCGTATAGCCTTACTTCTTGACCAAAAATCGAAAATTTCTAAAAAGGGCCTATTTTTGGAAAAACCAAAAGGGTATAGCCTTACTTTTTGGCAAAAAATCGGTATTTCCAAAAAGGGCCTATTTTTGGGAAAAAGCAAAGTGTATAGCCCTACTTTTTGGCCAAAAATCGGTGTTTCCAAAAAGGGCCTATTTTTGGAAAAAAACAAAGGGTATAGCCTTACTTTTTGGCCAAAAATCGGTATTTCCAAAAGGGCCTATTTTTGGAAAAAAGCAAAGGGTATAGCCTTACTTTTAGGCCAAAAATCGGTATTTCCAAAAAGGGCCTATTTTTGGGAAAAAGCAAAGGGTATAGCCTTACTTTTAGGCCAAAAATCGGTATTTTCAAAATGGGCCTATTTTTGGAAAAAAGCAAAGGGTACAGCCTTACTTTTAGGCCAAAAATCTGTATTTCCAAAAAGGGCCTATTTTTGGAAAAAAGCAAAGGGTATAGCCTTACTTTTAGGCCAAAATCGGTATTTTCAAAAAGGGCCTATTTTTGGAAAAAAGCAAAGGGTATAGCCTTACTTTTAGGCGAAAAATCGGTATTTCCAAAAGGGGCCTATTTTTGGGAAAAAGCAAAGGGTATAACCTTACATTTAGGCCAAAATCGGCATTTTCAAAAAGGGCCTATTTGTGGAAAAAAGCAAAGGGTATAGCCTTACTTTTAGGCCAAAAATCGGTATTTCCAAAAAGGGCCTATTTTTGGGAAAAGGCAAAGGGTATAGCCTTACTTTTAGGCCAAAAATCGGTAATTGCAAAAAGGGCCTATTTTTGGAAAAAAGCAAAGGGTATAGCCTTACTTTTAGGCCAAAAATCAGTATTTCCAAAAAGGGCCTATTTTTGGAAAAAAGCAAAGGGTATAGCCTTACTTTTAGGCCAAAAATCGGTATTTCCAAAAAGGCCTATTTTTGGAAAAAAGCAAAGGGTATAGCCTTACTTTTTGGCCAAAAATCGGTATTTTCAAAAAGGGCCTATTTTTGGAAAAAATTAAAGGGTATAGCCTTACTTTTTGGCAAAAAATCGGTATTTCCAAAAAGGGCCTATTTTTGGAAAAAAGCAAAGGGTATAGCCCTACTTTTTGGCCAAAAATCGGTGTTTCCAAAAAGGGCCTATTTTTGGAAAAAAGCAAAGGGTATAGCCTTACTTTTAGGCCAAAAATCGGTATTTCCAAAGAAGGGCCTATTTTTGGAAAAAAGCAAAGGGTATAGCCTTACTTTTAGGCCAAAAATCGGTATTTCCAAAAAGGGCCTATTTTTGGGAAAAAGCAAAGGGTATAGCCTTACTTTTAGGCCAAAAATCGGTATTTTCAAAATGGGCCTATTTTTGGAAAAAAGCAAAGGGTACAGCCTTACTTTTAGGCCAAAAATCGGTATTTCCAAAAAGGGCTTATTTTTGGGAAAAAGCAAAGGGTATAGCCTTACTTTTAGGCCAAAATCGGTATTTTCAAAATGGGCCTATTTGTGGAAAAAAGCAAAGGGTATAGCCTTACTTTTAGGCGAAAAATCGGTATTTCCAAAAGGGGCCTATTTTTGGGAAAAGGCAAAGGGTATAGCCTTACTTTTAGGCCAAAATCGGTATTTTCAAAAAGGGCCTATTTGTGGAAAAAAGCAAAGGGTATAGCCTTACTTTTTGACCAAAAATCGAAAATTTCAAAAAGGGCCTATTTTTGGAAAAACCAAAAGGGTATAGCCTTACTTTTTGGCAAAAAATCGGTATTTCCAAAAAGGGCCTATTTTTGGAAAAAAGCAAAGGGTATAGCCTTACTTTTTGACCAAAAATCGGTGTTTCCAAAAAGGGCCTATTTTTGGAAAAAAGCAAAGAATATAGCCTTACTTTTGGACCAAAAGTCTGTATTTCCAAGAAGGGCCTATTTTTGGAAAAAATCAAAGGGTATAGCCTTACTTTTAGGCCAAAAATCGGTATTTTCAAAATGGGCCTATTTTTGGAAAAATAGCAAAGGGTATAGCCTTACTTTTAGGCCAAAAATCGGTGTTTTCAAAATGGGCCTATTTTTGGAGAAAAGCAAAGGGCATAGCCTTACTTTTAGGCCAAAAATCTGTATTTTCAAAAAGGGCCTTTTTTGGGAAAAAGCAAAGGGTATAGCCTTACTTTTAGGCCAAAAATCGGTATTTTCAAAATGGGCCTATTTTTGGAAAAAAGCAAAGGGTATAGCCTTACTTTTAGGCCAAAATCGGTATTTGCAAAAAGGGCCTATTTTTGGAAAAAAGCAAAGGGTATAGCCTTACTTTTAGGCCAAAAATCGGTATTTCCAAAAAGGGCCTATTTTTGGAAAAAAGCAAAGGGTATAGCCTTACTTTTAGGCCAAAAATCGGTATTTTCAAAAAGGCCTATTTTTGGAAAAAAGCAAAGGGTATAGCCTTACTTTTAGGCCAAAAATCGGTATTTTCAAAAAGGGCCTATTTTTTGGAAAAAGCAAAGGGTATAGCCTTACTTTTTAGGCCAAAAATCGGTATTTTCAAAAATGGCCTATTTTTGGAAAAAAGCAAAGGGTATAGCCTTACTTTTAGGCCAAAAATCGGTATATTCAAAATGGGCCTATTTTTGGAAAAAATTAAAGGGTATAGCCTTACTTTTTGGCCAAAAATCGGTATTTTCAAAATGGACCTATTTTTTGGAAAAATGCAAAGGGTATAGCCTTACTTTTAGGCCAAAAATCGGTATTTGCAAAAAGGGCCTATTTTTGGAAAAAAGCAAAGGGTATAGCCTTACTTTTAGGCCAAAAATCGGTATTTCCAAAAAGGGCCTATTTTTGGAAAAAAGCAAAGGGTATAGCCTTACTTTTTGATCAAAAGTCTGTATTTCCAAAAGGGCCTATTTTTGGAAAAAAGCAAAGGGTATAGCCTTACTTTTAGGCCAAAAATCGGTATTTTCAAAATGGACCTATTTTTTGGAAAAATGCAAAGGGTATAGCCTTACTTTTAGGCCAAAAATCGGTGTTTTCAAAATGGGCCTATTTTTGGAGAAAAGCAAAGGGCATAGCCTTACTTTTAGGCCAAAAATCGGTATTTCCAAAAAGGGCCTTTTTTGGAAAAAAGCAAAGGGTATAGCCTTACTTTTAGGCGAAAAATCGGTATTTCCAAAAAGGGCCTATTTTTGGGAAAAAGCAAAGGGTATAGCCTTACTTTTAGGCCAAAAATCGGTATTTCCAAAAAGGGCCTATTTTTGGAAAAAAGCAAAGGGTATAGCCATACTTTTAGGCCAAAAATCGGTATTTTCAAAATGGGCCTATTTTTGGAAAAAAGCAAAGGGTATAGCCTTACTTTTAGGCCAAAAATCGGTATTTTCAAAAAGGGCCTATTTTTGGAAAAAAGCAAAGGGTATAGCCTTACCTTTTGGCCAAAAATCGGTATTTCCAAAAATGGCCTATTTTTGGGAAAATCAAAGGGTATAGCCTTACTTTTAGGCCAAAAATCGGTATTTTCAAAAAGGGCCTATTTTTGGAAAAAAGCAAAGGGTATAGCCTTACTTTTTGGCCAAAAATCGGTATTTCCAAAAATGGCCTATTTTTGGGAAAAAGCAAAGGGTACAGCCTTACTTTTAGGCCAAAAATCGGTATTTCCAAAGAGGGCCTATTTTTGGGAAAAAGCAAAGGGTATAGCCCTACTTTTTGGCCAAAAATCGGTGTTTTCAAAAAGGGCCTATTTTTGGAAAAAAGCAAAGGGTATAGCCTTACTTTTAGGCCAAAAATCGGTATTTTCAAAATGGGCCTATTTTTGAAAAAAAGCAAAGGGTATAGCCTTACTTTTAGGCCAAAAATCGGTATTTCCAAAAAGGGCCTATTTTTGGAAAAAAGCAAAGGGTATAGCCTTACTTTTTGACAAAAATCGATATTTCCAAAAAGGGTCTATTTTTGGAAAAAAGCAAAGCGTATAGCCTTACTTTTTGACCAAAAATCGAAAATTTCTAAAAAGGGCCTATTTTTGGAAAAAGCAAAAGGGTATAGCCTTACTTTTAGGCCAAAAATCGGTATTTCCAAAGAGGGCCTATTTTTGGGAAAAAGCAAAGGGTATAGCCCTACTTTTTGGCCAAAAATCGGTGTTTCCAAAAAGGGCCTATTTTTGGAAAAAAGTAAAGGGTATAGCCTTACTTTTTGGCCAAAAATCGGTATTTCCAAAAAGGGCCTATTTTTGGAAAAAAGCAAAGGGTATAGCCTTACTTTTAGGCCAAAAATCGGTATTTCAAAAAGGGCCTATTTTTGGGAAAAAGCAAAGGGTATAGCCTTACTTTTAGGCCAAAAATCGGTATTTTCAAAATGGACCTATTTTTGGAAAAAAGCAAAGGGTACAGCCTTACTTTTAGGCCAAAAATCGGTATTTCCAAAGAGGGCCTATTTTTGGAAAAAAGCAAAGGGTATAACCTTACATTTAGGCCAAAATCGGCATTTTCAAAAAGGGCCTATTTGTGGAAAAAAGCAAAGGGTATAGCCTTACTTTTAGGCGAAAAATCGGTATTTCCAAAAGGGGCCTATTTTTGGGAAAAGGCAAAGGGTATAGCCTTACTTTTAGGCCAAAATCGGTATTTTCAAAAAGGGCCTATTTTTGGAAAAAAGCAAAGGGTATAGCCTTACTTTTAGGCCAAAAATCTGTATTTTCAAAAAGGGCCTATTTTTGGGAAAAGGCAAAGGGTATAGCCTTACTTTTAGGCCAAAATCGGCATTTTCAAAAAGGGCCTATTTTTGGAAAAAAGCAAAGGGTATAGCTTTACTTTTAGGCGAAAAATCGGTATTTCCAAAAGGGGCCTATTTTTGGAAAAAGGCAAAGGGTATAGCCTTACTTTTAGGCCAAAAATCGGTATTTTCAAAATGGGCCTATTTTTGGAAAAAAGCAAAGGGTATAGCCTTACTTTTAGGCCAAAAATCGGTATTTCCAAAAAGGGCCTATTTTTGGGAAAAAGCAAAGGGTATAGCCTTACTTTTAGGCCAAAAATCGGTATTTCCAAAAAGGGCCTATTTTTGGAAAAAAGCAAAGGGTATAGCCTTACTTTTAGGCCAAAAATCGGTATTTTCAAAAAGGGCCTATTTTTTGTAAAAAGCAAAGGGTATAGCCTTACTTTTAGGCCAAAAATCGGTATTTTCAAAAAGGGCCTATTTTTGGAAAAAAGCAAAGGGTATAGCCTTACTTTTAGGCCAAAAATCGGTATTTTCAAAATGGGCCTATTTTTGGAAAAAGCAAAGGGTATAGCCTTACTTTTAGGCCAAAAATCGGTATTTCCAAAAAAGGCCTATTTTTGGAAAAAAGCAAAGGGTATAGCCTTACTTTTAGACCAAAAATCGGTATTTCCAAAAAGGGCCTATTTTTGGAAAAAATCAAAGGGTATAGCCTTACTTTTAGGCCAAAAATCGGTATTTTCAAAATGGGCCTATTTTTGGAAAAATACCAAAGGGTGTAGCCTTACTTTTAGGCCAAAAATCGGTGTTTTCAAAATGGGCCTATTTTTGGAAAAAAGCAAAGGGTATAGCCTTACTTTTGGACCAAAAATCGGTGTTTCCAAAAAGGGCCTATTTTTGGAAAAAAGCAAAGGGTATAGCCCTACTTTTTGGCCAAAAATCGGTATTTCAAAAGGGCCTATTTTTGGAAAAAAGCAAAGGGTATAGCCTTACTTTTAGGCCAAAAATCGGTATTTTCAAAAAAGGCCTATTTTTGGAAAAAAGCAAAGGGTATAGCCTTACTTTTAGGCCAAAAATCGGTATTTTCAAAATGGGCCTATTTTTGGAAAAAAGCAAAGGGTATAGCCTTACTTTTAGGCCAAAATTCGGTATTTTCAAAAAGGGCCTATTTTTTGGAAAAAGCAAAGGGTATAGCCTTACTTTTAGGCCAAAAATCGGTATTTCCAAAAAGGGCCTATTTTTGGAAAAAAGCAAAGGGTATAGCCTTACTTTTAGGCCAAAAATCGGTATTTTCAAAATGGGCCTATTTTTGGAAAAAAGCAAAGGGTATAGCCTTACTTTTAGGCCAAAAATCGGTATTTTCAAAAAGGGCCTATTTTTGGAAAAAGCAAAGGGTATAGCCTTACTTTTTAGCCAAAAATCGGTATTTTCAAAAAGGGCCTATTTTCGGTAAAAAGCAAAGGGTATAGCCTTACTTTTAGGCCAAAAATCGGTATTTTCAAAAGGGCCTATTTTTGGAAAAAGTAAAGGGTATAGCCTTACTTTTTAGCCAAAAATCGGTATTTCCAAAAAGGGCCTATTTTTGGAAAAAAGCAAAGGGTATAGCCTTACTTTTTGACCAAAAATCGGTATTTCCAAGAAGGGCCTATTTTTGGAAAAAATCAAAGGGTATAGCCTTACTTTTAGGCCAAAAATCGGTATTTTCAAAATGGGCCTATTTTTAGAAAATTAGCAAAGGGTATAGCCTTACTTTTAGGCCAAAAATCGGTATTTTCAAAATGGGCCTATTTTTGGAAAAAAGCAAAGGGTATAGCCTTACTTTTGGCCAAAAATCGGTGTTTCCAAAAAGGGCCTATTTTTGGAAAAAAGCAAAGGGTATAGCCTTACTTTTAGGCCAAAAATCTGTATTTCAAAAAGGGCCTATTTTTGGAAAAAAGCAAAGGGTATAGCCTTACTTTTAGGCCAAAAATCGGTATTTCCAAAAAAGGCCTATTTTTGGAAAAAAGCAAAGGGTATAGCCTTACTTTTAGGCCAAAAATCGGTATTTTCAAAATGGGCCTATTTTTGGAAAAAAGCAAAGGGTATAGCCTTACTTTTAGGCCAAAAATCGGTATTTTCAAAAAGGGCCTATTTTTTGGAAAAAGCAAAGGGTATAGCCTTACTTTTAGGCCAAAAATCGGTATTTCCAAAAAGGGCCTATTTTTGGAAAAAGCAAAGGGTATAGCCTTACTTTTAGGCCAAAAATCGGTATTTTCAAAATGGGCCTATTTTTGGAAAAAAGCAAAGGGTATAGCCTTACTTTTAGGCCAAAAATCTGTATTTCCAAAAAGGGCCTATTTTTGGGAAAAAGCAAAGGGTATAACCTTACATTTAGGCCAAAATCGGCATTTTCAAAAAGGGCCTATTTGTGGAAAAAAGCAAAGGGTATAGCCTTACTTTTAGGCGAAAAATCGGTATTTCCAAAAAGGGCCTATTTTTGGGAAAAAGCAAAGGGTATAGCCTTACTTTTAGGCCCAAAAAACGGTAGTTTCAAAAGGGCCTATTTTTGGTAAAAAGCAAAGGGTATAGCCTTACTTTTAGGCCAAAAATCGGTATTTTCAAAAAGGGCCTATTTTTTGGAAAAAGCGAAAGGGTATAGCCTTACTTTTTAGCCAAAAATCGGTATTTCCAAAGAAGGCCTATTTTTGGAAAAAAGTAAAGGGTATAGCCTTACTTTTTGGCCAAAAATCGGTATTTCCAAAATGGGCCTATTTTTGGAAAAAAAGCAAAGGGTATAGCCTTACTTTTAGGCCAAAAATCGGTATTTCCAAAAAGGGCCTATTTTTGGAAAAAGCAAAGGGTATAGCCTTACTTTTAGGCCAAAAATCGGTATTTTCAAAATGGGCCTATTTTTGGAAAAAAGCAAAGGGTATAGCCTTACTTTTAGGCCAAAATCGGTATTTCCAAAAAGGGCCTATTTTTGGAAAAAAAGCAAAGGGTATAGCCTTACTTTTAGGCCAAAAATCGGTATTTCCAAAAAGGGCCTATTTTTGGAAAAAAGCAAAGGGTATAGCCTTACTTTTAGGCCAAAAATCGGTATTTCCAAAAAGGGCCTATTTTTTGGAAAAAGCAAAGGGTATAGCCTTACTTTTTGGCCAAAAATCGGTATTTCCAAAAAGGGCATATTTTTGGAAAAAAGCAAAGGGTATAGCCTTACTTTTAGGCCAAAAATCGGTATTTTCAAAATGGGCCTATTTTTGGAAAAAAGCAAAGGGTATAGCCTTACTTTTAGGCCAAAAATCGGTATTTTCAAAATGGGCCTATTTTTGGAAAAAAGCAAAGGGTATAGCCTTACTTTTAGGCCAAAAATCGGTATTTTCAAAATGGGCCTATTTTTGGAAAAAGCAAAGGGTATAGCCTTACTTTTAGGCCAAAAATCGGTATTTCCAAAAAGGGCCTATTTTTGGAAAAAAGCAAAGGGTATAGCCTTACTTTTAGGCCAAAAATCGGTATTTTCAAAATGGGCCTATTTTTGGAAAAAAACAAAGGGTATAGCCTTACTTTTTGGCCAAAAATTGGCATTTCCAAAAAGGGCCTATTTTTGGAAAAAAGCAAAGGGTATAGCCTTACTTTTAGGCCAAAAATCGGTATTTTCAAAAACGGCCTATTTTTGGGAAAAAGCAAAGGGTATAGCCTTACTTTTAGGCAAAAAATCGGTATTTCTCAAAATGGGCCTATTTTTAAAAAAGCAAAGGGTATAGCCTTACTTTTTGGCCAAAAATCGGTATTTTCAAAATGGGCCTATTTTTGAAAAAAGCAAAGGGTATAGCCTTACTTTTAGGCCAAAAATCGGTATTTTCAAAAAGGGCCTATTTTTTGGAAAAAGCAAAGGGTACAGCCTTACTTTTAGGCCAAAAATCGGTATTTCCAAAAAGGGCCTATTTTTGGAAAAAAGCAAAGGGTATAGCCTTACTTTTAGGCCAAAAATCGGTATTTCCAAAATGGGCCTATTTTTGGAAAAAAGCAAAGGGTATAGCCTTACTTTTAGGCCAAAAATCGGTATTTCCAAAAAGGGCCTATTTTTGGAAAAAAGCAAAGGGTATAGCCTTACTTTTAGGCCAAAATCGGTATTTTCAAAATGGGCCTATTTTTAGAAAAATAGCAAAGGGTATAGCCTTACTTTTAGGCCATAAATCGGTATTTTCAAAACTGGCCTATTTTTGGAAAAAAGCAAAGGGTATAGCCTTTATAGGTATAGGGTATAGGCCAAAATCGGTATGTTCAAAAAGGGCCTATTTTTTGGAAAATGCAAAGGGTATAGCCTTACTTTTTAGCCAAAAATCGGTATTTCCAAAATGGGCCTATTTTTGGAAAAAAGCAAAGGGTATTGCCTTACTTTTAGGCCAAAAATCGGTATTTTCAAAAGGGGCCTATTTTTGGGAAAAAGCAAAGGGTATAGCCTTACTTTTAGGCGAAAAATCGGTATTTCCAAAAAGGGCCTATTTTTGGAAAAAAGCAAAGGGTATAGCCTTACTTTTAGGCCAGAAATCGGTATTTTCAAAAGGGGCCTATTTTTGGGAAAAAGCAAAGGGTATAGCCTTACTTTTAGGCCATAAATCGGTATTTTTAAAATGGGCCTATTTTTGGAAAAAAGCAAAGGGTATAGCCTTACTTTTTGACCAAAAATTGGCATTTCCAAAAAGGGCCTATTTTTGGAAAAAAGGAAAGGGTATAGCCTTACTTTTAGGCCAAAATCGGTATTTTCAAAAAGGGCCTATTTTTTGGGAAAAAGCAAAGGGTATAGCCTTACTTTTAGGCCAAAAATCGGTATTTTCAAAAAGGGCCTATTTTTGGAAAAAAGCAAAGGGTGTAGCCTTACTTTTTGGCCAAAAATCGGTATTTTCAAAATGGGTCTATTTTTGGAAAAAAGCAAAGGATATAGCCCTCCGTTTAGGCCAAAAATATGAACTTTGAAAATTGGCTGATTTCTACAAAAAAAGCGAAGCTTATGGCGATACTTTTCGCTCAAAGTAGGAAGAATTTTGCATTTTAAAGGAGGAATTTTGAAAATCGGCCATTGTTGGCTTGCAAAACGATAGCCGAATGTTGTAATCCTATCTCAATGATGAAGATCATCATTAAATGTGAATAGCTGAATAGCAGAGAGAGACAAATCATTGTTGTTTCTAAAAATCAAAATATTCAGCGTAAAATCAAATCTTGCACGACAAAATTAATATCAATGCAATTAAGATTTTCTTTCAAGTATCCCCGATTATAAATACTACAAACAGTATTATCTCCATTTATCTCAAGGACATACTCGTCCTGTTACAAGAAATACAGCCATATCGCGGATCTTTTTAAACTTAAATAGGCCCGAGCTTTAGAACCTTCAACGAGGTCTTAGAAAGCATGTTTCAGCCAAATATTTAGTTTAAGCAAGGGCATCAGGATACCGATGTTTTGATAATATATTTATTTACCTTGCTCTGATTTTTGTTTTCTACTTTCTTTCGTCCCAACTCGTGTCTTCGATTGAAGATAGCCCAATCGCTCTTTGTCAGTTGGATATGTTGAGTCGAATCTAATCCTCTTGTATTCCTGTGTTTTATGCACCTTCGCAGAAGAACAGGGTTTACACCCTTACACCCCAAACCACGAAGGAAAGAATTCCTTATGGTTAGCCGTGGGAAACCTTTCTTCTACGAAGGCGCACTCTAGACTTGCATATTTTCTCTAGGACATTTGGCAATGTTCAAATACTGCACTCTGTCAGTGGAATTTTTGGGAAACAGCTTTCTGTCCTATACACAGAAAGGGCTCCTTGGATATATCATTTAGTTGGCGTTTTTCGTATCTTTAAGTTCGTGAAGTCAGTCCCATTTGCCTCTTATCGTATGTACGAAATATTGAGTTCAGATCTCTCCTTCTGCTTTTCCGATCAAATTGAACAATCTGCTTGACCAATCTTGATAAAACTCCCTTCCTATTTGGTTGGGTGGCTGTTTTAAAGGGAATGTAAGCATATAAAAGTGGCTGAAGCCACTTGCGGTCAAACTCTAGCCAATTAGATCTTGGTATTTCCTGTTGACTTCGATAAGCTACCTAAATATGGTGCGGCACGTGTCATGGCCTATTATCTTTGCACGGCTATTTTTATCAAAGGCTTATACATGCTTTGATTCCCTTTAAGGGATGCACAACCTAGCATACCTCCTGTTTACACCTAGCGTTTAAACGACGAACTTCATGTTTTCCTATCAGATACATAAAAACAATACTGTCATAAATACTACAAAAATGTTATTGTTCACAAGAGAAAACGTCACTCTGAAGTTTGATAAAAATTTACGACAGACTGACTTTAACTTGTGTAAACTATGACCCGGTTGGAAAGATTCCACTACTTAGTCTGAAAGAGCCCTGGTCAACAGTCATGCCATGTGGGCATATAATATGCTTTGTCTGCCTTGATTCCCTGTGATCTCGAATACTTTAACATCATAAAATATGGCGACAAGCATTTGAGAGGAAGGACTTGGCAGGGCGAAATTTGATCCCCGGTGAGTTATTCATTCAAACCAGTCCCCATTTGACACCCGGAATACAACGCAAGATTACTTAAAAAACAAAGGTTGGAAAATTGTTCGAATAACGATTTTGCGAGATTCCTTTTGGAACGAATTCTGATATCAATGGTTCCTCATTTCTTAATTAAATCTCATTAAATTTCATTAAAATCGCACCAGGTTCCAAAATCAGGCTGTGGTGTAAAAGAATCGGAGCAGAGGCCTATAACTTTTCCAACCAGCCGTTGCGCAGTGGGTGCGCAGTACTCTGTTCTGCCGTATTCCGAGGTGATAGCAGCCTAAGGCCGCAATGGATGATGGTTGACCGAGACTCTTAAAGACTTTCCCAAACTCTAAAATCAATGTGCATCAGATAAAAGCATAACATTGGAGTGTCTAAGAATGTATGTCTAAGAATGTATGGCTAAGAGTTGTCAAGACGTCCAATGTAAAATACTACAAATTTAAAGAAATGCTTCCCTCTATACCAGTGATCTCTTCTGCAGACAACATTGCCATGAGATGAAGATCCTTTCGGCCTTTGGTTACCTTCTGCAAATAATTAAAAAGGACAAATAAGTCTTCAAATGATCCTTATAAACAAACCTTCCAAAAAAAGATACTTAGCAAAGGGCTCAAATCTTTAAAAATGTCGGTGTTAGTTCTATTGCAGTTTCCTTTGAATTAAATGGCTTGGAGGGAACTTAGCCTTTTTTTGCTATAAATCTGCCGTGGAAATTTATTAATATCTTGATTAGTTTCAAGATGGCGGCATTTATTAAATTTGAGGCTATGACGTCATCAAATTTTCTTAATACTAAATCAGAAAAGATACTGATTTCTGCTTTTGACCATATTGTAGGCCTTCATTGGAAGTTATATGACTTTTCGTCCTTTGGTTTAGGATTTACGATGATTTAAATGTTAACAAAACTTTCCATCAATTTTTTCAAAAATCATTAAATTGCCACCATTTTGAAAAAAATCAAGATATCAAAAAATTTCCACGGCAGATTTACAGCAAAGTACTATAAGTTCCTTTCAAGCCATTCAATTCAAAGAAAAATGGAATAGAATTTTACACCCACCTTTTTAAAGATTTGAAAGATTTGAGACCGATGCTATACTTAGCAGCAGATACATTGCAAATAAAGGTATTTTCTACATGCTTTCACTCCGTTGAATTAGCCAATGCAATCAGATTTTTCATTCCATAGACGATTTCAGAGGAGATACAGCTTGATTCTGAGCAACAAGTTCCAGATGTGTTTAGCCTGGACACATGAAGAGAATCTCTCATCTACACTGGCCAGCTGATTTTTACCTTTGTTTATCAAAATCTGACACGGCCTCTTTTAGAAATGTGTTTAGCCTGGACACATGAAGAGAATCTCTCATCTACACTGGCCAGCTGATTTTTACCTTTGTTTATCAAAATCTTGCATGGACTCTTTTAGAGCAAGTTCCACGATATTTGCACGTTCTCGGCAATGTCTAAGCAACAAATGTAACAAGTTCCCTTACCCATTTTGAATTATAAAATCAAATAAGATAAAATAAATCTTGGCATAAATACGAATAACTTTGATGACAAACCTTGACAGTGATAGTTTTCTCCACCGATAGTTTCTTCTCTTTTGTGTCCCTAAAAATTTGAAACAAAAATATTCAAATGAATGCTTTCATGATAACATTTTTCCGACGTTTTTTCTCAATTATTAAGTAACAAAATCTCTTTCCTCGATTTCCCACAAATAGAAAAAAACGTATTTTGATTTTATCTTGAAACAAACTGCACTTCTTGTGACTTTGAAAAAAAATGTAAAAATGGAATATCAACGTCCCCTTGGATGTTTTAACTTGAAGGCAATGTTTGTTGGGGAGACGAGATACGATTTGTCCGAGGAAACGAATGTGTTCCACCGTGCAGTAGGTTAATACTCATGCGCAGTAGTATTTTGGGTTGGAACTCTGATAGGCGCATGAGCATTAACCTACTGCACGGAGGGGGGGGGGGGACATAAGTTTCCTCGGAGTGACCATATCTCATCTCCTCAACAAATGAGTCCATGTAAGTAAAGCCGCGTATACACTCTGTCAAAATATGCTGACGCGATGCTGAGGAAGAGCCCCAAGAGCGCACCGTGATTGGTAGAATTTAACTGATCACATGCAAAACTAGAATTTAAATTTCATAACGACGCTGCCTGCTGTGAGAATTCAGCTCTGGCATCACAACCGCAAGTACGTCATCAGTCTGCTTATATTAGAGCTGGCTACCACTTGAGCTGAGTGATAAAGTGATCACATGAAATATCACTTGAAAATAATAAAGTCGCTGTACTTGCATGGACACAACACATTACCTTTGAAATAAAAATACTGAAAACAGCTTTAAGAGTTACTCACGGAATGTCAAATTCCACAGGAGCATCAAGTGCTGATCCATCAAATGACAAAGTAATTTTGGTCAACTTCTTGACATCAGAAGGGAGATCAAGCTCAACTTTGACTTTTACTGATTCTCCATTTTTCACCTTTGCTTTTGGCTTTCCAGGAAGTTTCACAATGAGCTCAGGCCTGTAAAATAAGATAGCTAGGGAGGCAGCGCCCTAAATGGTCGGCTTTCGAAACAAAATCGTTTAAAAATAAAGAAATGCCCTAGGACTGGGTACATCAAGGTAAAAATGTTCCTGAACTCTTTTTCAAAACTGAACCTAAATGTAACGACTGTCTTCTTGTTTATCTTGGTAAATTTTCAGCTCAAATGCAAGTGTGTTTGAACGGCCTAATCTTTGGCATGGCGTCTAATTTGGACATGCTCTAAATTCATAATGACGCTCTTGAAGTTACCTTGTTGACCTTATCTCGTCGCAGCAAACCTCAGCAGGATTATGAAACTGTGAGTGCCGGGGGGGGGGGGGGGAGGGAATAAGGAGGTCTACGGGATATTTGGAAAATCTAGCAAGTGGAGGAGGGGTTTGCAAGGAGTCTGATATGCTTTTGGCTTCGCAGGAAGTTTTACAATGAATTCAGGCCTGTAAAATAAGATAGCCATCCATGAAATTGGCAATACCAAGACAGATAAATGTTGCTGAAGATTTTTCACGCTTGTAAGTCAAAATTCACGGGTTAACGATCATACAATTTATGTCAATAAACCTTTAGAGGGGATCCTTGCATATTGAAGTCTTATTAAACATCTTGTGAGGATAAGAACACTATCTAATAATACTCGAAATATTTAGCTAAAAAGTTCCTAAAGTTAAGCATTTCCAACGAATGATTGAAAAACAGGTTTTCACCTACGAACCAAAATTTAGCTGCGGAATCAAAGACTCCTTTTCATAAACTAATTGGACAGGAATTAATTCATAAATAAGTTGTGGTTATTCTCTTTTTGCTTCGGTCTCGGTGATAAAAAGCGGTCCAGGTTTGCAGCTTTAGGTTAGGTTTTTTGTCGGTAATTTATTCCAAGTGGGCTGGAAAATTCTTAGCTATCTATGCTAATTTAAGCCCACTATGCATGGGACCCCTAGTTTAACATCCCTTCCGAAGCACGACGAGGTGAGTTGCGAGGTCAGGCCTCCCAGGTCACCCATCCAGAGTTTGACCTCACTCGACCGAGCTTAACTTCAGTCCCCTGACGGAAACTGCATACGCCGTTCGGCCACTCACCATTTATTCAGGTCAACGAAAGTAGCAATTAATTGCAAATGCAAATCGTCTTTAGAATAATACTGGAAATGATTTTGAAATATGACTAATAGTAAGTTGTAATGATCTTGTTTTGTTTCATTATGATGCAAAAAAAAATTGTTCTTCCCTTTTATATTCAAAGCTGACTGTGATTGTAGCTTTTTTTTTTTCTATTCATAATAAATTAAAACTAAACTAAATACATTACTACTGTACCGATCTTGGTGTAAGAAGACACAAGGTCATCTGGCCTACACCAAGAACGGTACTTACAATTTGCAAATGACTTCAAGATATAAATATATGACAAAAAGAAAAAAAATAATACAGCAATACGAGGGACAAAACAAAACAAGAAAACAACACACAAATAAGGAGACTGGCAGTTCCACACCAAACCATGCTATGGGTCTAACCTTTTATATTGTAGACTTCCATCATCCCTGTACCATCACATAGCTACTGGACGGTACAATGACGAGGGGAGTCAAGCACTATGGGAAAATTAAGGTGGTTTGGTGCTGAACTGTCTGGAAGATAGGAGGGAGAGCTGCTAGATCATTGCGTTATTTCAAATTGATTTCATATTGATCCACGGATCCAACGTGCCCCCCAAGGGAAAGGACGAAAAGAAAAACCTCACCCCCTCGCCCAGGCAGCACTCCAGCACCCACGGTCAATTCAACCTGTTTGTTTTTTCAATGTATTGTAGCTTAGTTGTTAATTAGAATTATATCTGTTTCGTACAATTGTAATGTATTCCATAACTTTATATTATAACTATCTTATAACTTTATCAACATATAATAGTTAAAAGCTTTGTTATGCTCTTGTTCTTGTAAGCGCCCTAGACTAGATAAGCATTGCTTTTTCTAGGGCCTACAAGTCAGTAAGAATTTAGTTTTAGCTGATTTGTGAATAAATATCATAATCATCATTCCTCCAAAGCAACTAAAAAGGCTCTTACTTCTCTATCTGGACGACAACTTGCTTGGCGAACGTCTGGCCGGATTTGACAATTGCCATTACTGTGAAACGCAGCATTGGATTCTCATCCATGAAAGCAGAATAATCAGCCGGTGTGAAGGAGAAGCTTGCCAAGTGGCCTGAAGATTACGATAAAACGAGGCTGTTAACTAAGGGAGCAGTCATAAAAAATTGCAGGGACCGGGGTGGAAGCAAATGAGAAGGGGTCTGAAAATTTTTAAGGTAAATTTATTGGGGTCTGAAACTTTTAGAGGAATTTATGCAGGGGTCTTAAAAATAAGTGCCAAATTTTTGAATATTTTCGAAAAAAATTCAATTTTGTAGATTTTAGCTTAACTATTTATCAGTTTTCTCAAAAAAGTTAGACATCAATGTTTTTTGTCTGTTAAGTTCTTTCTTCTTTTCTTAAATTAAATTCTTCTTTGTTTGGTTTGATGCTTTTGTGACCGTCTGGTTCTTTTGAAGTCGTATTGTGCTGTCAGGGGTCTGAATTTTTTTGGTGAAAATTATACGGGGTCTGAAATCTTTCATGGCTAGAATGCAGGGGTCTAAACTTTTTTTGGGAAAATTTTTAAAATGCTTCAACCCCTTCCTTGTTATTAATAATGACAGCTCCCTGAATCCTTTCAAAGAAAATGCCTGGAATTGGTATCACTGTCTAAGTTGACATTGCATTCTGGCCTTTTGGAAGTGGGAACTTTTTTCTGGCTCATCCGGTGTCATTTATTAAAATGTTGACAGGAAAACACTTACATTTCTTTGGCTCAAGTTTCTGCTTGTCATTCCTGATTTTCAATTTCTTCAAAGCTACACCAGTGTATCGAACGATTTGTGACGTCAATGACACATCAACTTGCAACTCTTTAGCGCTGTTATTCTCCATCATCAATTTGACATCAATATTCTCTCCCCTTGTGATCGTTTCTGGTGCTTCAATCTTAAATACGACATCTGTGGGCGCGTTTTCAATCACGTGACTTTTCGCGATCTTCATAGCTCTTCTAACTGCGATTCTTTCAAGGTTGGAGCCTTCTGGGTACTTGTAGTCTAGAGTTACATCATGGCGACGGCTGAAACGGCCGGCCCAACCGAACGCAGAGGTGCTGAGATTGTGACCTAAAATGGATGCAAATACATCAAAAGGTAGACACATGAGTCCCAGTTATCGCAACAGCAACAGCAACAACAACAACAACAACAACAACAACAAAAAACATATTTTGCTCAAACTGGGACTTATGGACTTTCACATTAAAAAATTGGAACGAAAAGAAACGAAGAAGGCACCGACTTTTCTATTCATACTAAAAACGAGGTTAACAGTAGTAATGGCAACCTTCGGCAGCTGGAAATTCTCATTGCTGTGGTGAGCTCACGGAAGCTAAGTGGCCTTCAAAATGAGGAAATCTTGGTTGAAAGTGAAAGTTTTGTTGATTCTTGGATTGAGGGAGCATTCATCTGACCCTCACTTCGTTTCACAAAAAAATTTAAATTAAAGCAGCATAATATGACAATAAAATTAACAAAGCCTACCAACAGCATCAGTATCCACTTTGAATGGTTCATAATCTTTCTTCTCTTTGTTGAAACGCCAATAAACTTTATCTGAATTCACCTCAGCGAAAATGAATTTAGTATCATATTTGAGGTTGACCTTGCCTTCCTTGATAGCTCGAATCGATGCTGGTCCTGCTCTGTATTTACCTGCAAATTAAAAATAATGCAATAAGATATCCCGGCAAGAAATTCATGAATCGACCGATTACTAGCCTGCGTGCAGACTCTGTCAGAAAAATTGAAAAGAAGGAAATAAGTAGAGTCTGCGCAACTGAGCCACTTTTCTTGTTCACGGGTTTCCACGAATCAAGGAACCAAATTTCATTGGTTTTAGGGAAATTCAATCGTCTTTGTTAGTTTCTGAAGTGACATTTTCAAAGCAAACAATTCTACAGACGAGATTAAAAGCAGTCTGTCCCCAATTGTTCTGATCTTAGTTGCAGGGCATACAAAATATTTCCCTTCCTGCGACCAGACAAGAATGCCTAAATTTCCTGCAAAAACACAAAAGTGAAAATTTGAGCTTTCTTAAAGAGAGGTCATGTTCCAACGATGGGCAATAAACGGCTCACTGGGTTTTTGACAAAGCATTGAAGTTATGAGTGCAATAATTCTACAGACGAGATTAAAAGCAGTCTGTCCCCTATTGTTCTGATCTTAGTTGTCTTAGCTTTATTTGCCTTTTTACACTGGGAGCTAAATTCATGCATCACTAAGTCTCTATGACTCTGATTTCTTTGGATAAAGCAAATTAGCACAAACTTCTGGAATATACAATAAAGATCTTTATCGATTTTGTTTTCATTCATTGAAGGGGACAGTAGTTGAAAAAATGCTGATGTCATTGAACAAGAAAAGTGGCTCAGTTGCGCAGACTCTACTTCTTTCCTTCTTTTCAATTTTTCTGACAGAGTCTGCACGCAGGCTACCGATTACCTAATTTACAAGAAAATAATAAAAAACAAGAGCCAAAAGTTTAGGATACTTTTTGGGGTTTCCAATGCAATTTGCGACATTTTCATGGAAATTAGGGCATTTTCTAGAGCAGCACAGAATAAGTAAAACTTGAATGTCTGTGTTCCTCCTACCGGGTGCCAAACAGAAGGTGACCCAACGCAATCTGTTAAAGAAAATTAAGTAAGCGCACGATGTTCAAAACGTTGTTCTGTCACTAAAATGGAATGGAATCAGGCTGAAATGAAACACGCTCCTCATTGTTTTGAAGATCTGAAATGGTTGTTAATCGACCCCCTGTTTTTGCCGACTTTTTGAAGATTTCAATCATGCCCTTTTCCTTGATATTTTCCTTAAATCGGGAAATTTAGAGTGCCGAAGAAAATTACGAAAAATACTCATAACGTAACCTAGTCTTTAGCGACAGAGCAACGTTTGAAACATTTCAATATGCCACTCATATTATTTCAGCTCATTTGAGGATGTAACGTCATAAAATTTCTAAATCATAAACCAGAAAGAGTGTCAGACTTTTGCTTGATACCATTCTGTAGACATCCATAAACTATCGTTTTCTTGGAAATGATTTCATGTTGCGTCAAACAGTTTAGAAATTACGATGGTTTTAAGTTTTTTGAAAATTTTTCTTGATTTCTCGAGAAAAAAGAAAAACACTCTTATTCTGAAATATTGAAGGTTTTAGGAAAGCCCAACCGCTGAATCATAGCAAAATAGCTGAAATTTCTTTGAAGCCATTCAGTTCAAAGAAATAGGTCATTGAATTTTACACCAGCCTTTTAAAAGACTTTGAGCCTATGTTCACCCGGCATAAATTAGAAATGTGTAACAAAAATTAAAACTATAGTTATCACCTGAGCTAAGCTCTTGAGGTGTGGCATCAAATGCTTGCCAGCCACCGTAGCCTGGTGGCAAATCAGGACGTGACATGTAGGCCTCATTCCAAACATGGAAGTTCCTGAAAATACCACACAAAAAATTTGAATATAACAGTCAAGAGCAATAAATAGTAAAGTTGGTTATTCCCTTTTTTGATGTCAAATTAAAGAGTAGCCGTAACAGCTATCGTAAATTTTTAAAGGTATACCGGATGAGCCAGAAAAAAGTTTCCACTTTCGAAAATTCGTAGCACCACAAGTGCTTCATGGATTTGAATGATTCAAATTCTAGTGAAAAGCCAAAAGATCAAAGTATTTTCATGATTTCTCGTTTTCTCACAAGCACTGCAAATAGACGTAAATTCAACTTTGCGAAAAATTCATGTTTTCAAAATCACTGAAAAGGGCCTAAAACACTTGATCAAATCGTTAGGACTCTCCTCGCACAGAACAATACACACGGGCGTTTCACCTCTCTCAAGAGGGTAAGATATAGATTCTCAAACAGATACTAAAGCTTTTCAATCCCATGGCAATAAATGTGCAGACGATATCTCTCACCCATGAGAAATTGCTTTTTCTCTGAAGTTCTGAGCGAAGAGTCCGTTATGATTTGATAAAGTATTTTAGGTCTTTTTCAGTCACTTTGCAACCACGAAGTTTTTCTAAATTTGAATTTACCAATTTTTCCAATGCTTGTAACAAGGCGAGAGAAATCACAAAAATACTTTAATCTTTTGGCTGTCAAGCAAATATTGGTTCATTCCAATCCATCCAATACTCTTGATGCTATGAATTTTCAAAAGTGGGAACTTTTTTCTGGTAAAAATAGTAAAAATGAAAACAAGTCAACCTTACCAACAAGAATCATCAGATTCTTCATCCAAATATTCTCCATCTTCACTGAAATATTTGTCAAATGTCAGATTATTATCTGTATCATGAGCAGAGTCGTAGTTCGTCACAGAGCGAGTCGGGATACCCAAAGATCGCATCACTATGGTAAAGATAAGAGTAACATAATTATCACGTGAACACGATTTCAACTTTAAAGAGATGTCACCTTTTTCAGCAACTTATTTCAAGCTTACTGTACCCCTGCAGAAAATCTTCCATATTCATGGGAAGGAATGACCGATTAAAGACAAGTAAATTACTGAATCTAATCGAAAATATCAGCAATGAAACAAGACAGTTTTCAATATCACTGCTTTAATATCCAGGAAGCATTGTTTTCAAATGCTGCACGTTTTTTTACTCAACCAGTAGAATGCTTTGTCACAGACATTTAGTAAAACATGTTTTCAAAAACATGAAGAGTAACATTTTACTCACGTGATGTTGTGATTCCGGAGAAAACCCAGCATTGACCGTAATGAACTGGACTGCCTGATTCTAAATATTTCTTGAAGATTTTGACACTTCCAGACCATTGCCATGGTTTAACACCAGTGTCATAATCACCACTCCAATTTCCAGTCAGTACGCCGTCATCGTCAGAATCATTGGCCTGGTGCAAAGAAAAGAATTGCATAAGAAAGGAAACTTTTTGATGTGAACAATTTTTGGCAAAACTTCTTGCAGTAAATTTGTGAGTTTGAGAGGGCAGAGGGCGGTAAAGAAAAGTTGTACATTAACTCAACTTTGTTACATAATTGACAAAATGCTAAGTTTTACTAAAAAAGAAGAAAGAGTCCTGACAAATTCAAAGTTTCAGTGCAGTGAGCCCGAACAAGGTTTTGCATGTTAATGTCACATTTGAGGCAGGTTACTTCAAGGAAAGAAACTTTCGCAGGAAGAAACTTTCACGAGTTCACAAAAACATGAAACTTTTGGAATGAACTTTCGCGAATGGACCAAAACAGGAAATTTCTGGAGAATAAACTCTTACGAATTAGATTTATCATATCTTTATTATGTCTCAGATGTTCCTCAACTCTTCAATGACTCTTCCGAATCGTTAGACTTGCCCCAAGTCTATCTCTTCCGTCCGTCTACCTACCGTTCCCTTTATACGGTAGTTCCTGGATCTGCCATTTCATGGATCTACTATTCCAACATTCCGTCAAGAGAGCTCTGGACGGAATGTTGGAATGGCGGATCCAGGAAATGGCGGATCCAGGAACTACTAAAGGGAACGAACGGTAGACGGATGGAAGAGATAGACTTGGGGCAAGTCTACCAAATCGTGCACAAGTAGGTATGCTTTCAGTAGCATAGTTCGAAAGGTCATTGTTAAAGCAGCGGAATATCAAGATCTGAATACATAAATATTTGTTTCTATATGTATGGAAATTTGGAGGAAAAACCTTTTTGCGAACTTCAGCCAAAATGTGAAAAACCTAAAGGTAGTAATATTCATCAGAAACCTATGACAAGGTTGAGTTATCTTGGCAACAGCAACAGGTTGATAATTTTAACTGGATAAAATAAGAAAGATTTATGTAACGAAACTTGCATCCAGACAAAATTTTTACCTTTTATGGACTCTCAAGGCAGAGCTATCTACCATAATAGCTTCCAGGAAGAAAAGACTGTTCCTTGTCTAAGTTACATGTAGCTAGTAGCTTATTGCTCCAAAGGCAAGAAAGTTGGTCAAATTAATTACAGTTAAGAAGTTGTTCAGAATTGTGAAATTATGGTCAAAATTGCTGAACATTTACATCAAAATGTTTTCTTAAAAACTTCACAACATTAGTCAAAGATTCATTCATTAACCCTTTGAGCCCTGCAGTCGCAAATCTGCGACGAGAAAGCGCCCACGCGTAGGCCTGCAGTCGCAGATTTGCGACGAGCGTAGTTCCTCGCGTTCTCGCGCGTTTTCATCGCAGAAAAGTCGCCATTTTCATTCATACGGGACTTCTTTCGATAGGTTATGTAATAAGCTTCAGAATGATGTGAAATACCGATGTGGGTTCCAGTGAAAATTTCGGAGCTACGGCGATTTGAAAATTTTGAGAGTTCGATATTATTATTGCGTGCGAATCAGCTGATTTGAATCATGGAGCTTCGTTTTGAATGAACAGCAGTACGGAGAGATGTTTGGTGATTGAAGCAGCAATAACGAAGGTTTTATTTTATGGCCAAAGAAGAAGGCCTCTTTAGTTTAGTTAGGCCTGGTCTAGGCCCAGAAAACATCGAGCCAGAAGACGATGTGCGTGATGTCAAATACATAGATGCAGCTGCTGGCTTGGCTGGAGCATATCGTTACAACGGCTGGCTGAAAGAATACTGAAGGGACTGGCCTCATAGTAGACACTTCCGAGCTGGAGATAATCCGAGAAAGCCGATGTATAATTTGAACAACATTTGCAAGACAACTGAGAGATTATTTTTTACTGCCATTACTTATTAGTTAGCAATCGCAACTGTATGGTAATACTGATGAGGCCAATGGACGACTGAGACTTTATTTTTATTGCTATTACTTATTAGCTAGCAGCAACTGTAAGGTAAAATGAGGAAGGAATCTTGAAAAACGAACATCAATCACACAGTCACAACAGTTGAGTTTTTATCTTGAAATTTATCTTACAAAAAGTGATCTGCTGCTTGAGAGTGGTAGCTTAAAATGGGCTTAAAGCTACTAAAATGTATGTTCTTTCGAATTAGTTGATATATCTGTTGAACTGTGCTGTTTCGCATGAGATTTTAGTGATTTTACGCGAGAAATGAGTAGAGAAACAACGGAACACTTTGAGGTCAAAGGTCAGGTTCGTTCAAATGTTAGTCTATGTGCCATACATCTGAAGCAGGTTTGATGAAGAGAGAAGAGACCTGAGAGGCAAAAACATGTTTATTTCATTCACCCAAGCAGGGCTTATGACATTTAACACTATAAATTGCATGCAGGAAGGAACACGATGGCCTACTCCAACTTCTCACTGTAGTTTGAGATCTTCGTCTTCGCCAAATCATGTCATTTTTGGTGATCTTGAGAAGCTGGAAGCTAAAATACTAAGAAAATCACCTGCAACTTGAAGGAAGATACCTAAAGTGAGGTTTGGTGGTAATAAACAACAATTTCAAACAATTTTGAACAAATTTGCAATACTTCATTTTGTGATTTGATAATTTTTTCGCGCCGAATTTTACATTTCAAAATAACAGGTCGATTTTGACGATGCGTTGCAAAACAATCCAGGTGGGCAGAGAGTGTGTGCGAAAACAATGCAGGGCTCAAAGGGTTAAAGTTTGTCTGCTGAATATTTTTCCAAAGTTTAACAATGCAAAAATGCGTTCAAGAGTCATGTGCAATAATCACTAACAAACAAACAATTAAAGTAAAATGGTACAATTTTAAATAGCACAGAAGATAGGAGGAGTTATGCTTACGCTCACTCACAAAGGCACTGATACAAACAGGAAAAGATAAAAAATTGACATACCAGTGCAGAGATGGCTCTTGTAACTTCACGAGCAGTGTCTCTTAAGTTAGTCCTGACCTTGTCTAGTAGCTTCATGACACAGCTGAAAGTTGCATCAGTGAACTGAAATGGGAAAACAGGAATTATATGGTCATTGGCAAAACAAATCATAAACAACAGTTACATTTACAGCATAGGTATCAAATTTTTAAAGAACACTGCACGATTCACTGCTTTTTCGTTTGATTTAATAGCTTAAAAAGGAACTTCAAGTATTGCTTATTAGTGTTTATTGGCAATCATTGATATCTTGATTCTTCTCAGAATTACAGGGTCTTCTTGGTTTGAAATACCGGGTGTCCCAAAAAAATGTATACGGATTTAGTTGATTCCAGCGATGTGAATTTAGCTTCCATCCATGTCTAATTGATCTAAAAATGTTCTTCAAAAGTTAACTTGAACATAGGTACCTAGTTTGTTGGTATTGGTGCTTTGAGAGCAGACATATTAATGTTGACAGCTCAAATTGGCCTCTTCCTGCAAACCAGAGCTTTAGCCTTTTGGCCTAAGAAAATTCTAAAGGCACAGCGTATAAATCAACGATAGTCTAGATAAAATTTGAAAAATATTAGATCTTGTCTTATTCTGTTTTCCAAAAGTCATCCATTGGGCAGTTTCTTAAGTTTTCATTAATTTCAGTTCTTAATTTTGATATGCTTCAGGAACTTGCTTTGGCCAAAAGGCCAAAACTCTGGTTTGCAGGTCAATCCAGACTTACCTGTCCAAAATACCATGGCTTTGCTCTGCGTCCTCCCCAATAAACAGCTCCATTATCATTCAAGACATACTCCTGACGTCTTTTCTCATCGGTCATGTACACTTCATCTTCTACAAATGAAAAATTGCAAAAATTTAAGGCCTTGCAAAGCTATTATCATTCAACTGATCCAAACAAAATAATTTGTTGTCATTTTAAAGAACTTCCCAAGCAAAATTCATCCAGAAAATTTACAGTAACGTACAGGCTTTAGGTACATGGACACTGTTTCTTCCCCAAAAGAAATTCCTGGCAAAGCTGCTATCATTGATTTCAAGTGGCTCAAAAACAATTTTCTTTCATCTCTATTTCAACTCAACCTATAATCAAAGCAGAAAGAGAAAGAATCATCAACCTCGTACCCAGTGACAATGAAGGATTTCCGTGAACTTCAACGCCTACATTGACCCTGGAGCCTGTTAGGCTATCCTGCTATTTGATTGGCTCTTTTCGAAACAAAAGAAGTTTCTCACCTTTGAAGCCTTGGCGTTCAGTCGAAATAAAGAACATTCGAATGGCTCTGGATACAATGAGTGCTGTTCGAACCATGGAATCTACATTTTGAAATTGTCGAATATGGGATTCGAAAGGACCTGCTGTCTGCCAAACTATGCTAATTATTCCGATCAAAATTGACAAAATTTGTAAACCGGTCCCAATGGTATCTGTTGAGGTCTAGCCTCCTATTGAAAACAACAGATACCCTTGGGAACAAGGTTGAAAGAGTCATAACATTACCTGGGCACCATGCATTGAACAGAATGAAAACAGGGTCCTCAAAATAGTAAACCACTGTTCTTCTCTTCGCTTTTAACTTGTAAGTTGTCTCAACTGCCATCTTATACTTTGCAACAAAGCAATCTGCAGGTATGTTCACTTCTAGTTCCAGTGTTGTACCACAGCATTTTAAAACCCTGTATCCCCATTCAGCCTATTGGTAAAGGATAATTTTGTGATTATTTTAAAACTTAAATTGATGGCTGTCTACATTCTAAGTTGAGGGGCATTTCACTCATTTGAAAAACGTACAAGATTTTTTTAGAACAGAAAGATTTTTACAGATTTCCTTGAAACAAAAGCTATTTTGCTAAAGGTGTACAAGATTTTTTGGGAGTGAAATGCATCTCATTCTACTTATGGAACACATTCACCAAAAGCTGTGGCATTTTCTAAAATATTAAAACATGTTTTGCAGGAGTTTTATATTAGTTCCTCTGAAAAATATCCATACAAAGTTCATTAGGGATAAATTCATAGCAGATTGCAAGTTTTGAAGAAATTTGATATCTAACTTGTCTACTGATAACTTTCCCTGATTTTACATTATACCATTTTACAAAGATTCTCTCAGAACTTTCATCACTGTTCAGGGAAGATTTCTACAAGATTATTTAAACATTTCTGAAATGTTTTGCCAATCTTTGGGATTTTCAAGATTTCTTAGAATTTGAAGGTTCTTTGGAATCTTTTTATAAGAGTGCAAGAGATTTTTTGCATAACTTGCCCCTTTTTAATGGACAACCCACCTTCTCAAATTCATCAACTTTCTCAGCAACTACCATTGTTCCATTTCTCCTCTTCGGGTATTTTCCAGTTTCCAACTTTATATGAAATTGCTCTTCATCATCTTTGACCGCTCTCTTCAAGTCAATTTCAATCTTGAATGTTTGCCCTCTTCTCAGAAATAACCCTGGTGTTTCATACTTTTCAGTGTGATGGGCAACTTCATTTACTGCTTGGAGGCCTTTGATCTTCAGAACTGGGAGACCTAATGACAAGCAAATAAAATAATCGGTGACTTTTGACAAATCTGCTTTCAAAATTGGTAAGGCTTAGAAACAAATTTTTGAAAAACTTGTATATGGAATGTGTATGGTTTTTCTACAACACCCTGTTTGAGAATACAAGGCTATGTATAGCCATGTACAAGCCTTTTAGTTATGGCCTTGCAAGCTTGTTCTAGCCTAGAAAAGACCTTCTGTAACCTTGTAAATGGCTTGAAAAATGCTAATTAGCCTTGTGGAAACCTTGTATTAGACTGGTTGTAACTTGGAATCTTATTGATAGACTTGCAATTTCTTCAAAGGTTAGTACAAGGTCATAACAAGGTCATAATCCCTGCTCAAGGCTGAAACCTGTAAAAGGTCAAGTTTAGCCTTGTATTCACAGGACTGGTCTTTAGTGCCACCTTGGGCAAACAATAGAATAATTGTTTTTAAACACTAGCTAGGCCTGCATCTTCCATATGCAATTTGCAAACTTATCAGCCTGGCAACCTGATATATCTATGGGTCTAGTGCCCCATATGGGGAAGGTCATTGCTTGTTTATTTTTGGGGAAATGAGCAAAGATACTGGATATCCACAAATACCCTTCCACTCTCAACAACCAAAAAATATACCTTACCCCCTGTATTGCATCTAAAAGGAACAAACATTCATAATCTAAACAAAGCAAGTACACAAGCCAACAATAGGTACTAATCCCTATAGGATTAGACACCTGGCATTGATTGAACCCTGTTGGATGGGTCCAGGTTGCCTGCAGACTTTACAGAAATAAATAAAGGAACAATGCTTTTGAGGATGGGAACAATCAATTATGCAGAGACCCTATTGAGAACAATGTGTTCTGCAGAACAATGCTTTTGCCAAATGTGAAACATATTTTCATTGGCTTTGGGACAATATCCAGACTAGCCTCCAGGCAGAAACTGCTGAAAATAGAATAAAAAGCCTGGCTTCATGTTGTCAATAAGGCAAGGCAGGGGGTAAATCTCTTCAGCTCTAGTGGGGATCAACATAGTTAAAGTTAGTTGACCAGAGCTAAGTAGAGGCAATCTAAAAATAGGACAAAGAAATGCCTACACCCATAATTGCTCCCATAGTGAGAAGATATGCAGGCATGTGTCGAAATCATCAAATACAATAAACTAATTTTAGACCTGCATGTGCAGCTCCTGTGGCGGACGCCTGGGGGGGGGGGCAAGGGGGTGAGATCACCCCCCCAATGTTGGGTAGAAAAAAGATCTTTTGTTAAAAAACAATAGGAACAAACAATGCTTTTTAACTGAAACAATAGCTTGCCCCCCCCAATATTTGGCAAAGTGTCCACCACTGTGCAGCTCTTGAGTTACTTTGATTGCGTTACCTATTTATCTCAGTTAACTAATAACTTTAAAAGCTGGCCCTGGCCAAGTTAAAAATATAGTCTATTGTATCTGATAACTTTGAAACCTGCAGTTTCCTTGTGTAGCTAAAGAAAAAATGGGAGAGTAGGCATTTGTTTAGCCTATTTATAGTGGCTACTTGATACACTACAGGTGTGTTGATTTCCTATAAAACTTTGCCAAATACTAGGGGGGGGGGGCGGAGCTATTGTTTCAGTTTAAAAAGCATTGTCTGTTTCTATTGTTTTCAAACAAAACATCTTTGATTAGATCACCTCCTTTCCTCCTGTTCTGTTTAGTTTTTCTTGTATCTTTGTTTGTTATTTAATTTTGAGTGAAATATAATTTGACTTATGAATTTGTATGTGGTGGAATTTTGAAATCAAGGGAACTGAACTTTTCTAGCCAACATTGGGGGGGGGGGGGGGGAGGGGCGATCACACCAAAGTGTCTACCAAAACCCTTATTACAACACAACATTAATTATACCAACAAAAAGCCTTTGTTTTGGGTGTTATTTTTCCCAGTTTTCAAGGAAATCAATGGAATGAGTCTGGTGGGTATTCTATTTCTAGCCTAGTATTTGATGATTTCACCACGTGCGTGGAAATTGTTCAGTTAGAAGAGGAACAATAACGTGCCTACATAGGAGTTTCTTTGTCCTATTTATAGATAAAACTAGTTAACATATACTTAGCTCTGTTCATTCACTTTAAATCCCCCGAAGATGCTAAATCAACGACCAGACCAACTGTTAAATAGGTCATTCCTTGATCCACTAAAACTAGTTAACATATACTGTCTCGTCTCACGTTTCCATCCCATATTACACACGCTTGTGTTGTGCTTCGTCTGTTTGTTTTGTAAAGCGAGCCATCTGGGCCTAACTAAACGTCTAACAATCTTCTCTACTTTCCTGACAGTTGCCTTCTCAGATTTCAGAAACCATTGCTCAGAAGAATATGAAACGAATAACGATCATCTTACCACCAGGTCCTTCTTCTTTATCAGTCATCTTGAGCTCCTAGATCTGAAGAAAACAACTTCCCGTTAAGACCCTTCCCACTTTGATGTGGTTCCTTCGCCGAATTTTGGCGCCTCTTTCCATCCGCCTTTGTTTTTGGGACGCTTTGTTTTTATTTCTCCGCAGAAGCTTTTCAAAAGGCTTGCCTGCGCAGTGCGTTTTGTAAAAGTTCCTTGACGTTTGTGAAAATATACTATTTTTAGTGCTTGAAGTTTCTTTATTTTTGGATGCAAGAATCAAGACATGGTTTCTTGGATCCAAGGATTATTAATTAGTTTCTTAGATTCGTTTCTGGACATTTAAGACCAAATTTAGCAAGAAAAACAGCTCGAAACACCATTAGACCAAAAATCTGCAAAGAACATCAGTACTTTCAAACATAAGATCAAAGATGAATTCTTTAAAGGGGCTCCGTCGTCAAAATGTAAACAAAACGATGATTTTTGCAGTTTTTTGAAAGGTGATATCACATAGGATTTTCGTATTTTTTTCAAAATGAAAGTTGCTGTTTGGACATTAATCATTGTACTTCACTAAGGAACAAACCAAACATTCATATCTTCTATGATTGCTTGGATATAAGTGGATTTTTAACGGTCACTTTTTGGTGGCTTGGGTGAAGCCACCAAACAAACTTCAGAAGACAATGGATGAACAATGGATAATGGTGACACGTGCAAGTTTACGGATTTGTTTACTGTTTGACGACGGAGCCCCTTTACCAAACCATGCACGAATAAGAAAAAAATCTGAAGTAATTGCAATTATTTTTGAATCACAAATTATATTACAGTATCAATAATCCATTTAATTTCTAATCATTCTATTCCAACTCTCTTTTTTGCGTTCATTCGTTCATCTACTCGTTAATACACTAGGTGAGAATCTATCTACGTGAATGCTAATTAAAAGCTATCTATATTGAATAATTGATAATCTTTTGATGGTGCAAGACTTGAAGGTAACATTGAAGATTGGAACTATTAAAGACCCTCTGCTTCCCATAAGGCTTTGCACGCCGCGCAGTAGAAAACAACACGAACACAAGCGGAACAATGACGGTGATACATGTTTATGGTTCTCCTGTCAGGCTCGCAGAAGACAGGGGGGGGGGGGGGTTCTTGGCCAAATTTTGGGTAGGGGTCTGCCGCGAGCATCTTCAAAAGGGTACCGTTGGCTAGACTAATTTTTACGAAAATGGTACCCTTGGCTAGACCAATTTTGACCATTTCCTCGTCCAATATTGTCAAATTTGTGCCAAATATGATACCATGACCGTTCGCAAGACCAATATTGTCAAAAATGATACCCTTGGCTAGGCCGTTGCTGGCCAAAATTGCAAAAAGTATACCCTTGGCTAGACTAGAAGTCCGAAAAAGTATACCCTTGCTCGTGGCACATCCCCAGGTACCTTTACTATGGAAGAACCCAGTGATCTAAAAACAAAACACTGGCCTAGCTTAGCTTCGCAGAATCTCAGATAATCTGAAGGTCTTCTGGAAGTGCATTATGGGCTCCAATCTCCAGGGTTATCGTTGAGTTATAACGAATATTTAATTCTACTCTCTTTATAGGTCTATTCAGTGGGTGTTTAACGTCAATATTATATACTCTAAGCTGACAACGGACTTCAACGTTTTAAATTTCGTGGAATTCTGATAACTGGTATCCAAATCCTTCAACTATTTTCGTTCTATTTCTCTCTGCCTTTCGCGGAGTTCTGTTTTCACATTTCAGATTTCTTTCAGGACACGTTTTTGGCGTGTTTTGAAGTTATTAATGGGAATTTTGGGTGAAGCTCTTCAAGACAAATTTCTTATGGACAGTCCCATTTTCGAAGAAAGCAGGCAATCTATCATAAACCTCAGAACGATTAAAGTTTGGGATAAGAACAAATTTGGGAAAGTAAAGTTTTAGAACGACTAACGTATCCCAAAATCGTACTGTTCATTGTTCAATAAATTTGGCTGTAATGTATAATTGTTACATGAAGCAAATAATTAGCATATCTAACGAACCTATTGCGTGCATTTACTATATTCTAGTCATAATTAGCATAATATCTGGTGTGGGTCGGTATGCTGTGCCATGCTTTAAATAAAAACATCACCTTAAGAATAGAAGCCTTTAATTGGGACTAACACTATCTTGATCAACTTTGAGCTGATAGATAGTTGTTGCTTTGTTGAATTGATCGAATAGATTTGAAAACCGGCCGACCGCATGAAAATTTTAGCCAAAAGGCGCGCTACACACCCTTCCTTGTAAACAATAACATTCAACTAACAATCGTGACGCTTTAGCTAGTGCCTCGTGCTAGCTCGTACCAAGAAGGTGCACATGTAAATATTTGATAGTTTTAAAAGCAAAACTACCAAACTTGATCTTGTATTCCTTCCCCGTCTGTCCATCTTGTGTCAGCGGTATTTTCGGGCTACAGGCATGTTTCCGTCACTTTAGCATCAAATACTAAATAGAGGCAACATTGCTTGATAAGCATTTGAGATATTGCATGTCGCCTTGGTCTTCCCACCCTCAATGGAGAGTCCCGTTCTTTGCAGAGTAGAATATGTCATAGAACGTTTTTGAAAAACCTCAAAAATGTTTTGGCATGTTGCAACAAAAACAACATTAGAAACCATTTTGATTTGAAGGGCTAACGGAGAAATAGATTTTGGGAATGTAAGATTGCGTTTATCTAATGGATTTCTTGCTCTTTCGGCAAGAACCTACCGGTGACAAGTGCGGCTTTTAAGTGGGTTTTACCGAAAAATTGTCATTTCATTGGCCATTCATTGCAGATTAGGAAGATGCTTCATGTGTGGAAACTGTTTCTCTTCGAGCAAGAAAACCCAGAAACAAGTGTGGTTTAGATATAGGTTTTATGGAATTTTCTTTTCTTCTTCTATAAAACAGCCTTTCAATTGAGTCTATAGGAAGGTGTTCCATGTGTGGAAAATGTTTGCCCTTTCGGCAAGAAAACGGCAAACGAGTGCGGCTTATATATGGGTTTTCATGTAAATTTGTTTTCGTTCAGGAAGACGTTTCATGAGCGTTGCACAGTTCTAAGGCTTCTATTCTGTAGGCTTTTAAAAAACATGAAAACTTATAGTTTCACGAATAAAAACACTTAATAATGATACTGCACATAAACAAATATGACATTATTTTCAGAATATTAACAAACAAAATGCGTAATGATTTCAAACGAAATGCAGTGAAAATCCATTCTGGATACTTAATTGATTATAAACACTTAATCATATTATTTACACATCAATCGTGGCACAAGTTAAAGACCAGCCTTCCGTCCGTGACATATTGGAATACCTGTTGGCATAAGAATAGCCTCGAACAACGGACGCCTCGCAATTAACCCAAAAACGCAACATTACACAGTAACCTGTGGGAAGAAAACTGTTAACTCCTGTCAAAGAACAACAACAAAAAACTTGTACCTGAGGAGACAGCTGTTAAATTCTGCAAGAGAAATAAACGAACTAATCTGAAGCCCTGAAAGGAAAGGAAATGGGTTAATATAATGGCTGCAATAAAGAGCAACATTGGATATTGAACGTTGAACGTTAACGTGGCTCTTTATTGCAGCTATTACCTTATGTTCTTTCCTTTCAGGGCTTCAGATTAACTCGTTGTTTCTCTTGCAGAATTTACCAGCTGTCTCCTCAGGTACAGATTTTTTTGGTTGTTCTTCTTTTACAGAAGTTAACAGTTTTCTTTCCACAGATTACAGTGTCTAACGCATGTCTGTGGGTTTGTTATGATGAGACCCTTATTTGAGGCTATTTTAAAATTTTGTACCGCAAATCTTTTATTCAAGTATTGGAATAACAAAATTCTAGGTGACTATTATCTGAAATGTTGGAATAAGGAATTGCGGCTCTGGGAACTGTGAATGAGGCATTACTCAGACGGACTTCAGAAATAGACTTCGGTGAAGTCTACCGGATGATCTATTATTATCCATTTGAATTGTTGATAAATTAACTTTTGAACATGCTGGTTATTGCAGAAACTTTCTCCTCACTCACCTGGTATGCCACAACAACAACAACAACAACAGAAAATAATAAATGTTACACTGTGTCCTGTTTCTTTCTCGATTCTGCAGAACGTTTTGATCTCGCGCTATTTCTTGCTTTGGTCCTCGAACCAGTTGATCGAATCCTTTCTCTTGAAGAGGACGTTGTTCTTTTGTGCTTTTCATCTACCTCACCATTACTGATGTGTTCTCGATCATCCATTGAGCTTGATCGACTCGTTGATTTCTCACTGCTGTCACTCAAGCTTGATTTTTCATTTTGCTTTTCCGCATTTCTTTCTCTTTCCCTTTCTGCTTGTGATTCTCGATCTTCTTTTACTTTGTTCACCATATCTTTCCATTTTGAAAGATTTTTTCTGGAAGATAAAGAAGGCAATATCACAACAGAATTGCGGACTTCGCTAGCCTTACCAAATATCTATATAAAACGACAAAATTTTCGGGCGGATAAATTTCGGACAAAAAATCTTCGGACACAAATTTTCGCACGTTTATTTAGGGAATTTCGGACGTTTTTACAGAATTTTTATTCGGATGACTAAAAAACACGGGGGTGGGATGACTAAAAAACACGAGCATGTCCATTATTTCCACGAGCCTGACCATTTTTCGGATGACTAAAAAACACGGGCCTGTCCATTATGTTATGTAGCTTGTAAATATTATTTCTTAGACATCTTTGTAAATTATATTGTAAATAGTTGGTATTAATTAGTTTCCTACAACTATTGTCACACCAACTGTAAATAATGATAATGATTTGATTTGATTTGATTTGGGAGGGGGGGGGGGGTTCCTGGCTAAATTTTGGGTAGGGGTCTGCCGCGAGCACATTCAAAATGGTACCGTTGGCTAGACTAATTTTTACGAAAATGGTACCCTTGGCTAGACCAATTCTGACTATTCCCTGGACCAATAGTGTCAAATATGATACATTTGGTACCAAAAATATGATGACATGACCGTTCCCAAGACCAGTATTACCAAATAGGATACCCTTGGCTAGACTGTGGCTGGACAATAATTGCAAAGGGGTATACCCTTGGCTAGACTAGAAGTCCGAAAAAGTATACCCTTGCTCGCGGCACAGGCACATCCCTGGGTACCTATTCTATGGAAGAACCCCCCCCCCCCTCCGTGCTAAAAACTATGTAAATATTTGCTTATTCCATATAAAAAACGTCATACAATGATAAGGGTTCTTGGTCAGAAATTTCCACAATGATTATTGCTGAGGATGATGAGAATGGTTGCTCAAATGGATTTAGTTTAGGAAAATATAATATGTTTCACTAATCAACGCTCTCACCACACTCCTTTTCAATGCAAAACGTTTCCTGAGCAAAGCAAGGCACTACGTGTTCAAACTGTGGAAACATTTTGCAGTGACTTTTCTATGCTGAAAAAACTTTTCTGATTTGTTAATAATTGTAACCATCTTTTTTCCTTGAAAATTAGTATTCAAAAATGAGTGAGATTTGCTTCGGAGGCCTAAATCTGAGGAACAGCACGTCATAAATGGGATTTCCAAGTTGTGCAATTGAAAAGGAAAACTTCATGGTCTCTCAAGGGAAGCAAATTCAAGAGAAAAATGACTAATCTATTGATGCTGAAGTTTGGAAACAACGGCAACATTGCGTTGCAGTTGCAGTCGCCGTCCTGGTTGTTTAAAGTCCCTTAACAGTAATAACAGCAATGCAAAAATTTATTGATGGGTCATTGCATATCGAAGTAAACAGAACGTATCTCTTATCAAGACAACACAATCTCGGTAAAAATACAACGCACAATAAGTTCAGTAACAAAAGGCAAAAGAAAACATACTTAGCTCCATCTACAAGTGGTTTGCAGCCAGGCATTATACGAAACAAGAGATCATAACACGGGATGCAAATGCCAACGAGAAAACCAATCTACAGAGAAAGAAGATAAATGAAATAACAACTGCACGGTACCACGAAATTAAGAACGAACATTCTGAAAGGCCGTAATCTAATGGTATGTAAGAGAAACAAGGATGCAAAAGTCAACAAATATAACAGACTGAGTGCTCTCAGAGTTATAGCATCTTCATTGTGTTGCCAACTATGCATAGATCTTAGGAAGGACGTTAAACTAGGGGCCGCAAGCATGCATGAATGTGGCATTCATTATGATAGTGGGCCTAAATTAGCTAGAAATAGCTAGAAGTTTTTTCTATACAATATAAAAGTTTACAAAAATGAAATGTACTTACAAACTACTTAAAGGGTCTGTTTCATCCAGCATGCAGTTTGGTTATCCCAGACTTGCACGTGCCATCTCTTGGTTGGCCTTTGTTGCTGCCATTTTCATGGCCCATGAAAATGGCGGACAATAAAGGAAAACCAAGAGACAGCACGTGCAAGGAATGCTGGATGAAACAGACCCTTTAACTGCATAACAAGGATGATAACCCGGGAAGCAAGAACCCATGGCTATCCCAGGGTCATTACATAGAGAACATACACCTAAATACATACACCTACATACACCTAAATACAAATAAACAAAAATGGAAACAGAAAGAAAAGGACTTTACGGCTGCGTAGCGTGAAACAAAAGTTTGATCTATCTTAAACAAACCGACTTGTTTTATGAATGAACTCTAATGTCAGTCGGAGTATACTTTTTTAACGTCATTAGAAAGGTCTTTATCACCATATAACAAAAGTTTCACATGAACGTTGTTAGAAAGCTGTTGATTTCGACAAATGGTGGTAATACTACCCAAACTCCAGCGAGAAGATCTCTTCGTTGAATATGAAATGAAGGGCAAAGCAACAGAAAGTGCTCCGTGCCCTCAATAACGTCATTCGTTGGGCACATTGGGTTTACGGTGTCCTTGAAATTGTGCTTGAAGTCTTTCCAGTCTACTTAAAATAAAGTCATGAAAAAAGATCCTATTAGATGAAATTAGCTACTTTTAGGCAAATTTTCGTAGAGAATTTTCAGAAGAAAAACCCTGACTAACGCCTACCTGATGTTGTGGCAATTTATCGGCCGTGTTTCTATCCATCATTGGCAGGGGTGTTCTACCGAGTGCTTTCTCTTCATCTCCCTGGTGTGAGAACAAATATATCAGTGAGTGCAATTTTGCTAACATTTCATGCAAATAGGACACACAAGAAAGGTAAAGAGCACAACAAAATCCAAAATCGTTGACACAAATTTGCTATGATAAGTTCCAGACGATAATGCCAAGTAACTGATTCGCTGCTCAACGCAGTTATTTAGCCTTCGTGGGATGTAGTCGAATAACAAATATATTGAGATATATATAGCTACGATTATTACGCTATGGTCAGGGCCGTAAACTTGGTAATAAATCTGATTATTAAGAGCGTTCGAAACTGACGTAGGAAGAGGGCATTACTTCTCATTATTCCTCGCTAGCTCGGTTTTACACTGATGGCTTCGGGTTGATATTCTCTGGTATCACCCTCAGAAACAGTTATTGTGAAGTTAATATAGACCAATATAAAGTCTAAAGTTGCACATCGACAACTGATCAGAATTTCAATCAAAGAATTCGATTAAAAGAGCGACGCATCAAATCCTCTAACTATCTTTTGATGGGCCCTGTACTGTCGAAACTAAAATATCTGTCATGCACTGATCGTAACTGGGTAGACTGATTAGAGGCCAACTGTAATATCTGGATTTGCGTCAAAGCGGAGACTTATGACCTGGAGTCCACCGAAGGGATACAAGGGACTCATCGTAATCAGTCTAGTCAAAGGTAAGGTAGCAACACCTACTTGTGCATAGAATTCCTGGAAGATAACTTTAACAGTCTCGTATTGGATTTGCCATGGTTTAGCACAAGCCGACAAGTCACCTCCCGTCATTGCAACAGCTCGCAATAATTTTCTGATAAAAAGAAAGAATTCACGAATCAAGAAGGATTGAAGCTTTCCTGATCATACGTAAGTAATGATATGAAATAAAGAAAATGTAAATGGACCATAAAGTAATATGTTTCAAACATTATGCATGTAGCTTTTCCCTCCATTTTCTGTCTTCACACCAGCTCAGCAGTGATTTTTTCGATGTTGGTTCATAGCCCGTGGTTCATATTACCTTGAAGGGGCGGTAAAATATTTTGCAAACAAAGATAAAAATCAGCTGGCCGATATCATCAAATTCAATGAGAAATTCCACTCTAATTTGCGCGTGGCGTACAATTTCTTTAGCCTGCCTGTTGCCTCTCGTGTGTTTAGGCTAAACTCATCTGAAACTCGTAGCTCTGAATCCAGATCTATCTCTATAATCGTTGATGGCATAAACAATCTGATTGCATTGGCGAATTCTACGGGGCTCAAACATGTAGAAAACATCTTCATTTGCAATATATCTGCTGCTACTTGGCTGCATTAGGAGGAGACAATGAAACAATGAAATGACGTATGATGACATACCTATGCATTTGATTGTCGACTTGAAATCCTTCGTTGCTTACGATCTCACCTAATCGTGCCTTGTTGCCAAAGAAAGTCGCTAAATCAGTCGCTAAGATACAGTCCTTGATGAAACCGAGTACTTGCTTGTATTCCGTTGAGTTCAGATGACCGAAAATGTTATGGCCTTCGTGCTAGAAAAAAGAGTGAATAAAATATGATATTACGCTGTAAGCTTCATTTGTAAGATCAAGCCTCCGCATGAAAAGCTTCCAATTTTGTAAGAAAGCAGTCCAGGATGAAAAGTATTGAAGCTTTTGGTTCCGTAGCTATATTTGCGGGCAAACGTCAACATTTTGTAAAAACTCAATGTAGCGATGGATTTGAAGTCGTATTGGGAAATTTTTTTGTTTGCAAAATGATTGACCTCTGATCCTCATTCAAATTTCGTGCTCCAAAGCAAATTTGGAATTCAGCGTTTTTCACATCTTTCAAAACATGGACTGGAAAACGAAGGAATAGTCCGAGAAATGAATGAATTTCACTATTTTTGAAACTGTTTTTCTTCGGACAGTAGGCATAACTTAAACTGACCAAGCAACATCTCAAAAGATAGCTAAGCCGTTTAGCTACATGCTGATACCTTGTTTGTGTTCATAACATTTGCTTTCAGGAACCTGTGTGCAATCTACCGGGTGTCCCAAAAAAATGTATACGGATTTGGTTGACTCCAGCGCTGTGAATGTAGCTTTAATCAATGGCTAATCACTTTCAAAATGTTCGTCGATAGTTAACTTGAACATAGATACCTCATTCGTTGGTATTGGAGCTTTGAGAGCAGAAATATCAATCTTGAAAGCTCAAATTTGTCTCTTCCTGCAAACCAGAGCTTTAGCCTTTTGGCCTAAGCAATTTCTTGAGGCACAGCGTATAAATCAACGATAGCCTTGATAAAATTTGAACAATATTAGATCTTGTGTTATTCTGTTTTCCAGAAGTCGCCCCCAGTCACCCGTTGGGAAGTTTCTTAATTATTCAATAATTTTAGTTCTAAATTTCGATGTGCTTCAGGAATTTGCTTAGGCCAAAAGGCCAAAGCTCTGGTTTGCAAGAGGACGCAAATTTAAGCTTTTAAGATTGATATTTCTACTCTCAAAGCACCAATGCCAACAAACAAGGTATCTATGTTCAAGTTAACTATCGAAGAACATTTTGAGAGTGTTTAGCCATTGATAAAACCTAAATTCACTTCGCTGTAGTCAACCAAACTTGTATACATTTTTTTGGGACACCCGGTAGCTCGTGAATTTTTTTGGTCCACCCGGTATTGCTAAGTAACTGAGCCTTTGTTATCATACGTTTCGCTACTGACTATTCATTCACATTGTACCGGGTGATTTAGAAAAAAGTTAACAAGTTAGGCGGGCTGTGGAATAAACAACATGCCGCTGATATTCAAAACTGAAATGTAAATCTATCAGTCAAAGACAAACCTTGATTTGAAAATTTTGTTTGGTAGAATCACTCATCATTTAGGCCCAGAAATTAGGAAAATGCTGGTAAGGGGTTGTATGGGGATGAGAATTCCACGGTAGATTTTGGTCCATGATTTACATGCCATTGAAATATCAATTCAATGCAGTTGTCTGTTTCAGAAATATAACTTAAATTCCAATGGCAAGTAAATCAGGGACCAGAATCGAGCATGGAATTTTCATTCCTATACAAACCCCTTACCAGCAATTTCGCTATTTTTGGCTCTAAAAGATGAGTGATTCTACCATAAAATAATTCACATCAAGTTAGCCTTTGACTGATAGATTCACATTTCAGTTTTGAATATCGGCCACGTTCTTTTTATTCCAAAGCCTGTTATAGTGCAGCAGATTTTTGAAAAAGTGTTCAAATTTATATAAAAGCACAAAATTTGGCAAATCTGTACAGTTTTTTTAGCTGAACAATATAGGCTATGGGCCCATCCGAAAATTTCAATATTTTTCATAATGGCGGCATTTTCAAAATGGCAACCATTATTTCAGACAAATTATCATAACTGACTATTACATAGCCAGAAATGTATGAAACTTTGCAACTTTATGCGATTTGTGTTGTTGACTATGTTCAACAATAAAAACAGTTAAATTAGAGCAATTTTTCCATAATGGCGGCATTTTCAAAATGGCAGCCATTGTTTTAAACAATTTATCATAACTAACTATTACATCGCCAGAAATGCGTGGAACTTTGCAACTGTATGCGATTTATGTTGTTAACTATGCTAAGTTAAAATTAGGCCCAAATTTTTCATAATGGCAGCATTTTCAAAATGGTGGCTGGCCTTTCAATCAAATGATCAAAACTGATTTTTGGGGTAAAAGAAAGTTAGAAAATCTACAAAAATGCATATGCTAATAAAGTTGAAGTGATATTTCTAAGATATATTTAACTCGTTAATCATTTTCTGCAATTTCTATGTCTATCAAAATGACGGCTACACATTTCCAACATCGTTTTAAAACTTTTTCTTGACAGTACTTTGTCCTGGAAAAAACCGTGGACGCCAAAATGCAGTTTTAAATTGTTATCCTTAATCGCATTCACCCCCACACTTGCATAATGCTGTGCAAACTAAGCCAGATTTGAAGCATTTACACCTTTCTCTGCAACCAAATTCGGGACTACAGAAATGGAAAAATGGAAATTTCAAATTCTTCTGGTTGTGTGTGGTGCAATGGTGCAAAGAAAAACAGCCACATACAGCAAAAGTTTCAAGATTTACACTTCAAGCTACAGTAAATAGACCCAATTTCAAAGGAACTTTCATTGCATTTGGGTCTGGCTAACGGGCTAGCAAAATATTGAAATGGAATTGATATGGTCAAAGCTGGCCTGGGCCAAGTTAAAAATATACCCTTATTGGAGAAATGGAAAATGGAAAATGATCGAGGGAAGTCTTTTGGCATAATACTGATTGAATTCCGTAAGGTTTTTGATACGGTGGATCATTACATCATACAGCTAAAGCTTCAGGGAGTAGGACAAGCAAATGACGTCGCTGAGTGGATAAAAGATTATTTATCTGACCGACAACTATTTGCTGTGATGAATGAGGAATAATCAGAACTGCAATGTATCACTCATGGTGTTCCACAAGGATCGCTGCTAGGCCCACAATTTTTTTCTATATATGTCGAAGATTTTCCTTCTTGCACATCTCAGAGTAAAATAGAGATGCTTGCAGATGATACTATAGCCTACTGCACAGGCAATTCCATTGATGAGGTGAATGAATCATTGGAGAAAATGTTAAATGATGTTCAAAGTTGGTGCACCAGACATAAACTAACAATACATGCTGGCAAGAAAAAAGTGTTACTAATCAACAGACAAAAGTTCAGTGGTCATTTGAACGAACTAAACCCGAAGAAACACCAATAGAAAATGTAGCTGAAGCCAAATGCATATTATTGCATATTATAGCCAAATGCATGGTGTAAAATTAGATTAAAAGAAAGCTCTCTTGGCAACCACAAATCAACCATATAACCAGTCATTTAATCCAAAGGTAAAAAATATCAAAGAGTATGAAGTATCTCCCAAAGGCTTTCTTAGAACAGATTTATTTCAAAACTATCATCCCATCAGTTACCTACTGCTTAGCTGTATGGGGAGCATGCAGCGAGAGTCTTTTTTTGGGACATTGAAAAAGTTCACGTGCAGGCTGCAAAAATCATCCATGGCACTACAAGAAGCAATACTAATGAAGATATATTACGAAAAGTAAATGGGACCCAATATCATATCTTTATAAAAGAAAACTATTGATCGTCATGCAAACTGCACATCTACAGACAGTGCCTGATTGGATTTATGATCTATGCGAGTACAGACAGAACTGAGGCCGGGAGAAAATTGATACGCTAGAGGGGATCATTACTGTGGAACATCCTGAAAGAAGATCAAAAGAAAAAAATCACTGACTCCTTTAAAAGATCGATCGGGAAGTTCAGAGAACAGTGGCAGAAAATGACCTTTGCTAAGGGCACAGGACAACTTTTAAATAAAAGATCGGATTTTACGTATTTCTAACGTTCAAGTTTATTCCTAAACTGTATTAACATTTATTTTAATCGTAGATAGCAGGTCCCCATCAGCTGCAAGCTGCTATTATTTTAACCATTTTAACCTGCCTCACCAAATAAATATGTCCAAATCAGTAAGTATTTAGTTTTAGCTGATTTGTGAATAAACATCATCATCATCAGCATCATTTATGTATGTATGTAAGGGTAAAACGATTGATGCGATACCTCCAACGCTAGATGCATTGTTTCAACACATGAGGAGAGCCACACTCAAGAGTATCATTTGGAATCGCAGCTTGTCCCCTGTACCGAATGCTTCCATCACCACATGAATGGGTTGGTCCAAAGGGCCCCTTGATAATTGGATGCCAAGGTGGATAGGCTTCTGATGCTTGCAAAACAAATTTTTGAGATGTGGCTGTAGTCCCGAATTTGGTTGCAGAGAGAGGTGTAAATGCTTCAAATCTGGCTTAGTTTGCACAGCATTATGCAAGTGTGGGGGTGAATGCGATCAAGGATAACAATTTAAAACTGCATTTTGGCGTCCACGGTTTTTTCCAGGACAAAGTACTGTCAAGAAAAAGTTTTAAAACGATGCTGGAAATGTGTAGCCGTCATTTTGATAGACAACGAAATTGCAGAAAATGATTAACGAGTTAAAGATATCTTAGAAATATCATTTCAACTTAATTAGCATATGCATTTTTGTAGATTTTCTAACTCAACCCAAAAATCAGTTTTGATCATTTGTTTGAAAGGCCAGCCACCATTTTAAAAATGCCGCCATTATGAAAAATTTGGGCCTAAACTTAACTTAGCATAGTTAACAACATAAATTGCATAAAGTTGCAAAGTTCCACACATTTCTGGCGATGTAATAGTTAGTTATGATAATTTGTTTAAAACAATGGCTGCCATTTTGAAAATGCCGCCATTATGGAAAAATTGGACCTAAATTTAACTTAGCATAGTTAACAACATAAATCGCATAAAGTTGCAAAGTTCCACACATTTCTGGCGATGTAATAGCAAGTTATGATAATTTGTTTAAAACAATGGCTGCCATTTTGAAAATGCCGCCATTATGGAAAAATAGCTCTAATTTCAACTATTTCTATTGTTGAACATAGTTAACACCACAAATCGTATAAAGTTGCAAAGTTTCATGCATTTCTGGCGATGCAATAGTCAGTTATGCTAGTTTGTCTAAAATAATGGTTGCCATTTTGAAAATGCCGCCATTATGAAAAATCTTGAAATTTTCGGATGGGCCCATAGCCTATATTGTTCAGCTAAAAAAACTGTACAGATTTGCCAAATTTCGTGCTTTTATATAACTTTGAACACTTTTGCGAAAAAAGCACAAAAATCTGCTGCACTATTACAAAGTTTATTTGTACAACTTTCTACCATTATGATACATTTCAAATATACGCAAAACAAAAGGTATTACCTGCAAGATTGTAATGGTTTGATTGAAATGATGATGCTCTAAGGTTGATGTTGTATAAACTGCAGCTAAGGGAGTACTTTCGTTTTTCATCCAGTCATTATTCTTGCCTCTGTGATCAAGATCATGACAAAGACATGCTACGTACAATGCAATTGCCTGAAACGAAACAAGTCGCAAAATAAAGATTCTGTGTAAATTATTCTTGCCTCTGTCATCAAGATCATGACAAAGACATGCTACGTACAATGCAATTGCCTGAAACGAAACGAGTCGCAAAATAAAGTTTCTGTGTACACTTAGAGGTGTAATCTTGGCTGGGTGATATTTCATGGTCAAACTTGAATCCTTTAATGATGCATGCTTTTACGACCGTCATGATCAAGCCAATATGCTACTGGGGGACTCCAAAGGTTCCTACCAGCGAAGAGGGCCTCTACAGCCATTTCTTTCCCTGAATTATGGTTGGGTGGCTGGTTGCAATGGATGGTTGATATCAATATTAATGGGGCTCCGTCTCAAGATTCTTGTCGAAATGGTGATTTTGAAGTTTTTTAAAAGGCAATACATACCACACAGACGTTCATCTTTTTTTCAAAATGAAAGCGCTATTTTGAAGATAAATCTCAGTACTTCACTGTGGAACAAACCAAACATTCATATCTCTCACGATTGCTCGGAATGCTCGGAATCAGTGGACTTTTCACGGTTAATTTTTGATGGCTTGGGTTTAGCTACCAAACAAACTGCAGAAAACAATGGACACTTGCCTAAAACAATGGTGTTTACAGATTTTTTAAGTTGGCTGCAGAGTCCCTTTAATAACAAGAATTATTACATGAGATAGAGCTATTGACTGAACTGCTGGACGCATTATAACATTGCATAACGAGTCCTATTTTAATGGGAGCTGAACTGGAGGCGCCGTCATATCTAAGAATTGTCTTGAAGTGATACAACTTGCAGTCTGAGCATTGATAAACATGACGATTATAGAAAGCCTAATTAGTACAAGCAAAGCCACGTTCATGTTTTAGCCTAAGTAGTCAACCCCGTTACTTCTACAGTAAATCCCCGCATATAAGAACCTACACAAATAAGAACCTAGAGGCTGTTTTTCTTAAATAATGCACCTTATAATGAAGAACCTGTTTCAGTTTGATGAAAAATATGTTCTTGTTGGAGGCGTAGCAAAGTTTATTTTTCATTGTCGTTATCAAGTTCATATTTGTTCCAGTTGGCTGTTAAAGTTTGAATCTCCTCCCCTGCTGTTTGTAAGCTTAGAATTTGGTATTGGATACATAACTACTTTACCAAAACAAATAACAGGGCTGGGCATCTTTGGTGAAGATTCTAGAACGGCGTACGCAAGGCACTCTACAAATAAGAACCTTGATACCTTGAAGTTGGTTTGGCACCTTCAAAATAAGAACCTATTTCAGCCTGGCTCTCAAAAAAGTAGGTTCTTATATGCGGGGATTTACCGTATAACAGCAATTACTAACAGATGAAGCTGGAATTCTTCCAGCCAAGTTTGTAAGATTCGTTTACTGCGCACTACTTTTATTAATTTGGGATCTGATTTTTAGCAAAATAACAACATATGTACAATTATTGTTGACCTATTAACTTTCCAGTTGACCCATCCCAATGATAATTACCCTTGATATTTACGTACCTCCAAGCCAGACAAATGTCCTTCAGAGTTTTTGATACAGCAAAACATACAATGTGCTACGTTGAAAGCATGAGTCCAGTTGTGATATGGAACACGTCGATAATTCTTTCGCACTGTGAGTATGAAGCGGGAGACGATATCCATATCAAATCTACGAGAGAAAATCCAATCTTATTGTCTTAAATATTACAGTTATTGTTCCATTTCTTAGAATTATATCTCGAAGCAAAAGTTGATAAGGATGCAATATATTTAGATTTGAACATGAGAATTCGTCCAGACGGCATAACGTCACATTAGAGTTGAAAACACAATAACAACTTGTTTTGGGTAAATCTGCCGAAACCATCTGGAGGCATGAATATGAAATTTGCATAAACATGCATAATAGTGCTCTTAAAGTTTCTCTAACGAAAGTGAGAAGGGAAAAGATGGATGGCAATCGTCAGTCAGACCTGAACCAACGAAAAAATTGGGCTAACATGCTCCTCTTAAGAGCAAAATAGGAATTTAGTCCAAGAAAGACATGAGAAAGTTGTCTTTGTGACAATAAATTGGTAAACATTGCCACAAACTTCAACAGTTGTACGTTGTTGCCCCTTTTTTAAGTCAAAATTCCTTTGAAACCTGCAAATATTCGATCAGACTTTTTTCAGTAATTTATTTTGAGTGAGCTGAAAGCATTTCTAGCAACTTACAGCTAATTTAAGCCCACTATGCATACCACATCTACGCATAGGATCCCTAGTTTAACGTCCCTTCCGAATGACGTCGAGGTGAATTGCGAGGTCAGGGCTCCGAGAAGTCACCCATCCAGAGTTTGACCTCACTCGACCGAGCTTCACTTCAATCACCTAGCGGAAACTGTATAAGCCGCTCGGTCACGGACCCCACAACAGCAAGTCAGCTAACACCATATACCGTCACCTATACAGTCAGCTAGCAGCACTGACAGCAAGTCCGCTAAAGAAAGCATATACCATTAATATGAAACCTGTGCTCGTTAGCTCGTTGTTCACCTGTATAAATAATAAACAAACAAACAAACAAACAAACAAACAAACAAACAGACAAACAAATAGTGATATATGACTTACCTTTCCTCTCTAAACAGTTCATCAAACATCTTAACTGCTAAATTCGCCATCTGGATATCGTCAAAGTCATAAGCATTGAAACCAAAGCTGTAAAATAATCACCCAGCCAAGATAAGTAGAATTCTCACATTTATGGCAATAATTCACATTTAAAGTCTGTTTCAAATTCGACTTCACGTGGGACTTACAATAACGCAAAATTGATCATGATAAACACTTCAATTGCTTTTATCCCCGGACATTTTCACGTGACATCTAATTTGAGACAGACTTTAAATGCAAATATTTACAATATTGCCATCAGAGAATGGTCAAATTATTTTGTTCCATGGCCAAATTTATCGCATACAAATTAGCACTCTTTTAGACAATTCATCCCCCTTTGGTTTTTCAATCAATTTGATCAGCATCAAATAAGTTGTAGAGCTTGGCGCAAGTGGGCTTAGAAGTGGAAACAAAGCAAAAAAAGAAGCTTAGTATTCACAGAGTGCTACAGATGAAAGAAAAGCTCAATATTTCAGCTTTCCAAAACTTTTCAAATTACATAGTTATCTTTTACCGGATAAGGGTTAAAAGAATCTATTCATTGGCAATTTTCCAAAAAATGTGTCTTAAGGCTACTTTGGGTCATTTTTCAAAGTTTTTCTTTCGCTAAAAGTTCGTATATTCACTGAAAATTACTTTAGATGAAAGCTCTATAAACAGCTAAATACCTAGAGGCACCCTAATATACGGAAACATACCTGTAGGCACAATAATAACAGAAGATGACTTTAAATTACAAATACCCTTCACACAGCTATATACCTAGAGGCACCCTAACATACGGGAACATACCTGTAGGTACTATATCCGCAGAAGATGACTTTAAAATGATAAATACCCCCCACACAGCCATATACTTAAAGGTACCCTAATCTACACCCTATACACTGCTGTACATCTAAGATTATCCTGAAAATATCCTAATATATACACTAAATAAATACACTAATACACTAAATACACCGAAGATGACTTTTTGAATGGCAAATACCAAAGATACAGCTGTGTAAAGCTATATACCTAAATATACCCTAAATATACCCTAATATACGACAATACACCTATATACACTCTATGCACCGAACATACCCCATACACAGATTTATACTTTCAGGAACGCTATATACAGCTAAGTACACAATATTAATCAAACGTGATTTTGAATGATAAAGACGCGACATATAGCCAATAATCCAATGGTGCCCTAGTACACAGAAAAATATACTTATAACACTATCCACCGAAGATTATTTCAAATGAAAAATATCCTATATACTGCCATACATCTACATTTACCCTAATATATAACAATATACCTGTGCACACTATATACATCGAAAATGACTTTGAATCACACTACCTTCTACAGACTATGTAACTAAATTTACCCAACTATACAGCTATTTACACTATATTCGCCGAAAATGACTTTGAATGAAAAACATCATTAGCACGGCTATGAAGCATTGGAAAAATGGTGGGCATTCGCTCCTACTACGTAAGCATTTCGTGTTCGAATTTAGGCTCGATCACGTCTTATGTTGGCAAGTCCACCATTTTACTTTCTGCTGTGCGAAAAGTGTGGATCATAGGGGTTCAAGAGAGGATATAGGCTGGCAGTTCATAGATTTTCGTTTTGCTGAGTTAACAATACAAGAAACCTCTTGGTGATGCACAGTCCTTCTATTTCCAGTTGTTTCGATTTCATAAAAGAAAGAATGCGCACAGACTAGGAAGGCTGGGCATGTACAAAGTTGCAATAAAGTAAAAACTCACGGCTCAAGTCAGGGAGGGGGTGGGTTCTGGATATGTAGGAAGTTGTAAATAGAATAAAGACTCACGTTTCAAGGGTTGGATAGGTGGTTTGAAGTCCAACTGCAGCACAATCACTTAATTAAGAGGGGAATAAATAGCATTACAACAGAAAACTTATATACATCGATTGGAAATAACAATTCATTATGGGCATCAGATGACGAACAGTACGCATGACACCGACAAATGATGCGTACAAATAGACTGGACAGAATTTAATTTGAATCGAAATATTCATTGAATGATTAAACAAATGAAAAGATTGACTGAACAGATTTGAAATTGTAAAATTATCGGGCTCACCAAATGAATTAAGAATTTGAGCAACCCAGTACAAATAAAGCAGTTGATCAATTCTCAAAACCTTCCACTCTCCAGCGACAATAAAACAAATTAAGCACATACATTTGAAATCAATACTTCAGTGGCTCATCCACCAGGTGAATCAGGTATTTAAAATTTGACCCAGGACTTTAGCTTTGTCTTGAAGAATCTTGAGATATAGCAATTTTATAGAAACGCTTGTAATTTAAAAACGATACATCCGATTTGGAAAAGCTAAATATTCTTATCGAAGTTGATATGCTAGCTGTACAGGTATTGGCAGTTTATGGAAATCTGATAAATGGCTTGAGACCTTTAAACTTCTAAACAATCGTCTGATCATAGGCAATAATGCATCGTTCATGTGGCCTATATTATGATCAAAATTGTATTTTTATTCACTGTGTTGTTTCTCTTCCACGGGGTTGCGAGTAAAGAATAATGTTGCTATTCCCTAGTTCTTCTCTCGTCACGTCACAGCAAGGAATCGAACGCTGCCATTATTTAAATAACTGTCGAAACGGTTGCAGCTCCTACGCAGCGATACGTCTCATGTCAAAATTTTAAAGGGTAGTTTGACATGAGACGTATCGCAATCCCGTGGAAGAGAAACAACAGAGTGAGTAAAAATACAACTTTTATCATAATATAGGCCACATGAACGGTGCATTATTGCCCAGGGTCTCATTCGCCAAAATGATTTCAGCATTACCATTTAGCCTACAAAGAGCAGTACGCTTCTTTGAATCGCGGTAAGAATCAATTTGATCAAGTATTCAAATGGCTCATAAGATCTTCTCCTTCAGGTGCCATGCCGTATTGCCTCAGCGATTATGAACTTCCATTGCTCTCTATCTCGGCAACTGTGAATCACGCCGCAGCTCCTTTTCAGTTGTAATCAATCTCTGATGTCGTCAAGCTGCTTTCTTCTTTCTCTCCCTCTGTCCTTAGTGCCCTAAATTCTTCCTGTTGTAATTAATTCTTCCATGTTTCTTTTCCTAATTATTACTTGAATGACCCAAAAAGTGCTCCCGTTTACAAAATCACAAAGATTCGATTTTGATAACTATCATAAAACGTTCTTTTTGATCTCTTTGTCAATGATCGAAACATATCTAAAGATGATAAAATACTGGTTTGCATTTGTTAAATGGCATAAAATGGCATGATGAACAACCCTACCGGGTGAGCCAGAAAGAAGTTCCCACTTTCGACCGGCCAGGATAAATCACACACCAAGCCAATTTTAGTTGTTTTTGATTTAATCTTTTGTCAATATCCTATATTATTCTGGGTTATTTTTTGTAGATTTTTCGGATGCCAATTTATTGATACATTAACGATTTCCTGAAATTTTTGGGCCTGCAGACTGCCAAAAATATCGAAAAACAGTGATCAAATTTTCTACAGATTGAACTTGCCTGGACAAAGGGAGTGCTCTTCTAAATGACGAGGGACTTTGGAAATGGATTAGGTACAATCCGTTGCACGAGCGGTCGTTCAATGATTGCGCAAGTTTAATGCCATTTTTATTAATACAAAGACTCTCAGTTCTTTTATCATTTCTTTGAAGTTAATGAACGACCCCATGCTCGTGCGACAGATTGTACCTAATCCATTTCCAATTTCCCTGGTCATTTTGAAGAGCACTCCCTTTGTTCTACCAAGTTCAATCTGTAGGAAATTTGATCACTGTTTTTCGATGTATTTTGGCAGTCTGCATGCCCGAAAATTTCAGGAAATCGTTGATATATCGATAAATTGGCGTCCGAAAAATCTACAAAAAATAACCAAGAATAATGTAGGATATTGGCAAAAGATTAAATCATAAACAACTAAAATTGGCCTAATGTGTGATTTATTCTGGCCTGTCGAAAGTGGAAACTTTTTTCTGGCTCACCCGGTATTCTGAGCTAAGCTTTTACCCAAAATCGCAAATCTTGCTTAACAACAACTATTTTGAGATTTGTCATTAACCTTGCAGTGCACAATGATTTTTCGTATTTTGTCAAACGGGGGTGGTTTTTATTGACTCACCCGGTACAGTGAAGTCAGGCCTACAACTTGATCTTCTCTCAGTGTCTCATGTGCCTTTCCACCACAGCGATAAGTGAAACCTATCTTACAGCGAATTTCCTAAAAACAACTTCAAAAATTGTAACAATTTGTAGACTTACTCATAAACTTTGATGATTGCCGCATCACCAGTTTGTCGCATTTGACTAACTTCTTGCTCACTACACATGCTGTGATATGATAATACCTCTAATGCCACCTAAAAGAAATAATCATGATTTGTGATAAAAAAACCAAGCAAAATATTCGGTGCGCCAAAAAAATTGTACCGGGTGACCCAAAAGAAAGTTAAACTTTTTGAGAAATACAAGTTTAAGAAGGTTGCTAGGTGGGTAGCGCAAAATAGACACGGTAACTGTAGGTGAGAGCATAGGTTCCAAATCTTTAAAAAGGTTGGTGTAAAATTTAATGACCTATTTCTTTGAACCGAATGGCTTCAAAGAAACTTCAGCTATTTTGCTACAATTCTACCGCTGGATTTTTCAAAAATATTCGATATTTTCAGATTTAGAGTGTTTTTCTTTTCTTTCAAGAACTCAAGAAATTTTTTCAAAAAAACTTGAAACCATCGTAATTTCTAAATTGTTTGACGTTGACGCAATATGAAATAATATCCAAGAAAACCATAGTTTACGAATGTCTACAATATGGCATCAAGCAAAAGTCTATCATTCTTCTGGTTTATGATTTAGACATTTGATGACGTCACATCATCAAATGAGGTAGAAAATAAGATACGCTGTAATTTCGAAAAATATTGAAAATTTCTGGAAAGTCCAACGGTAGAATTATAGATAAGTAGCTAAAGTTTCTTTCAAGTCATTCAATTAGAAGAAATAGGTCACAAAATTTTACACCCACCTTTTACACCGATTTAAAGATTTGGAACCTATGCTGTAGATGAGCAACCAACGTACACATAAATATCTGGTTACCACTTTCTTCCTTCCTTGAAATGAAAAGTACTACCTGGCCACAAAAAGCAACTGAACAGCTCAATGATAGGGTTGACCTGGACGAAATCTACTACTTGCAACGACAAATCATTTTCAAATACTTGATACAAGCTTCTTGGTCAATATTTTGCTTAATTAACGTTACTGAAGCAATTCAATTCGTTTTCAAGCTAACGATTATGACAGGTTCAGGTTCTGCCGTGTTTTGACAGCAACATAAAATTTAGCTTCCTTTCAAAAAATTTCCTGCAGCCTACAAATCTTGCAACAACTTTCTGGAAACGGCGTTCCCCTGTTCCCACACTTTGCCGGTTGCAAAATGCCTGAAAAAAGGCCTAAAAGATTTGATGAAATCTTATGGAATAGCCTCACACACAAAAATACATGAGTGAATTTCACCTCTCTCAGGAGTTGAAAGAAATAGATTATGAAACAATACAGAACTTTTGCAATCCCATGACAATAAATGTTATCACCTGTAGATCTTACCCTTAAAACAATGTAGTCTTAAGTTTATTTTCGAACACTTGGAGGAGGTTAAATCCCCTTTCGTATTATTCTGTGCGATGAGATTTGCTACAAATCGCTATACATGCAATATGCAATAACGATTCTTTGTGATCTAAAATTTTCATAAGGTCGTTATTTCTTTTCCAGATCCACGTTCCTCCATTTTATGCTCTATTGAAGGCACAGTCCGTGTTTTAACGGACTGCTACAATTATAACTCAACGGTGATATGGCTTAAGAAGATTAGATTAGAAATCCACTAGACATGATACTTTTCAGACCAAAATTCTCAAGATCCAATAAAAAACTCTGTTTGCAGAATTGGCTTTCAAATTTAAAATCATGATTTAAGACCTAAAGCCATGCGTTTTCAGAGCATCAAAGTTTGGGCTTGGGCAAGTACATCAGGCAGCTGCAGCACAACGATATAGAACACTCTGAAAACTGCAGCGCAAAATTTAGGAAGCCAAGGGGTCAGTCATTTATAACTCTGGGTACAGGGGCGGGCTAGAATTTCTAAACTGGTTAAAAGTTTTAATACCCTTTCCAATTTTCCCTAAAGTTTTCAAACCCCATTGAAAAATTATAAAAAATTTCATACCCCACCGCTGGCCATCTATCAAACTATTTTCAGATAACCACATCAAAGAAGTTCTGTTTTTGTGACAGATATAAAAAAAGGAAGGCAATGCCATTTCAGCTTAATGAAATACTACCATGGAAGGCCAATGAGCTGGAATTTTATAGAATTATAATGGAAGATTTGAAGGCTGTCATTAAGAAATTAGGTAAAGTTGCAGTTGTGCGAAGATATGGTATTCCATAGGCCTTATCGTTTCGTTGAAATAATTTTCTAAAGAATATACCTTAAAAATTTCGTGCCCCCTCTAAAATTTCCAAAAAGTTTCACACCTCCAATTCTCCTTCGAATAGTTTTCATACCCCCACCAATTCTAACCCGCCCCGGTACCCAGAGTTATAAATGACTGACCCCCAAAGTGGAGACGATATTGAAACGAAGAAGCTTATCAGTGCACCTGTGTTGCCAAGGTAACAACTGCAGCACAACACTTCAAAGAAAAGGTTAATAGGAGGGAGTTTGCAAAACAAGAGGCCTAAGCATAAACACTCGTGAAATGAAGGAGTTTATCAATGTACCTGGTGTTGCCATGGTAGCTGCAGCGCAACACTTCAAAGAAAAGGTTTGTCTGGAAAACAGGAAGCCAAAGCGGAGACGATAGTGAAACGAAGGAGTTTATCAGTGTACCTGGTGTTGCCATGGCAGCTGCAGCATAACACTTCAAAGAAGAGGTCAATAGGAGGGAGTCTGGAAAACAGGAAGCCAAAGCGGAGACGATAGTGAAACGAAGGAGCTTATCAGTGTACCTGGTGTTGCCATGGCAGCTGCAGCATAACACTTCAAAGAAGAGGTTAATAGGAGGGAGTCTGGAAAACAGGAAGCCAAAGCGGAGACGATAGTGAAACGAAGGAGCTTATCAGTGCATCTAGTGTTGCCATGGCAGCTGCAGCGCATTACTTCAAAGAAAAGACTAATAGACCTTTTAGCTATTCAGAAAAGAATCAGAATCGAACAAACTTTTGCTACACTTTGTAGAATTTTCGAATGTGTACAATAGTGATAGAAGCTCTAACGCCACTCGATCGACGTCACGTATAAAAATGTATAAAAATAACGTTCGATCCAGGCTCTTTTTTAGAATAGCTAAAAGGTCTATTGGAGGGAGTTTAGAAAACAAGAGGCCTAAGTGCAAACGATCGTAAAATGAAGGAGTTTATCAATGTACCTGGTGTTGCCCTGGCAGCTGTAGCGTAAAACTTCAAAGAGGAGCTTAATTGGTAGGAGTTTGGAAAACAAGAGGCCTAAGCGTAAACAGAGGTAAACTGAAAGAGTTTAACGGTGAACTAGATGGTCGGACGGGATGTTTCTCCCACATCTAATCAACAAAGACATGGGTGATGAGAAGACCTAAGATCGATCTATAAGGATAGGGGGAAATTTACCAGATGGCTATTTTCAGGTGCCAGCACCATGGAGGCTGGAAAATCATGCCCCGGGGAGGGGGGGGGGTACTTGACTTTCAATTGTACGGGGGTATGCACTCCAAGAAATTCTTTTTTTCACCTGGCTTTAGAATTTTTCCCTCGAAATGATAGCCAGCTTTCGAAAAAAAAGGCGAAAAGTAAACTCCCAAACGTAAAAATTTGTCGAAAAACAATGAAATAACACTTTTGGCAACAGGCTTCAGAAAAAATTGCCTTCTTTTGATACCTGGCGTTAGAAAAAAGAGGCGAAAACGATACAATATACAAAGTACCCCCCCCCCCCCAACGGGATTATGTCACAAGGAAATCAGACCAAAAACTTAAAGGACAAGTCCAGGATAGGCAAAAGGATACGCTGTTGTGAATAGTGTGTTGTACTCTTTTCCAACTTTTTTTCTATCCCTTTTCAGCAAAATTACGTATTGCGAAATAAGCGATGTCGCGTCATAAAGGCACAAGGTCGTAGCCTCGTAGCCTCGTAGCCTCTTGTTGAGCCTAACCTCTAAACCGATGCTAGCCTCCCTATCGCTATCGCGTACTCTAACAACATGGCGACGAAATTTGGCCTAACTTATGAAAAATGATTCACAAATTTACAGCTATTACGGATGTCAAAATGTGGAAAGAAGTTACATTTATTCTTCGGTAGTTGGTAAGGTTGTTTTTAGACATTAATTTCATAAAGCCCGGAATGGTCCTTTAACATTTGGAACGCTTGAAGAATTATGTTCCACACAAAATAATTGATAAAGCAACAACTTTACCTTGTACTTTTGTTCAGATCTGCGTATCTTGTCGTAAAGCTGAAATCGAAAACAATAAAGATCAAAATCATCACCGCGATCTCTGTCTAAAGTCTTTGACACCCAAAAATCACACATGCAATTTTTAAGCCCTAATCAGGCCCTCATTGAAGTAGTTTTGAGCTCCTTGTGAGACGACTTGGCTCCTACGCATGAATGTGCCCGAGGGGCAAATCTCTCCTAAAATCTCGTACACTTCCGTAAAAATTCCTAAACATCTTCAAAAATCCCAAAAATCTCGAAAAATCTTGAAAATTTCAAAGGTCTTCACAAAATCTTAGGAATCGCAAAATAAATCATAAGAATCTTCGAAAGTCTCAAAAGTTCCCAGACATTTTCCCCAACAAATGAAAAAAATTTTGAAAAATATCCGTGGACAGTTCTGTCAAAATCTCAACCATCTTGCACAATATCTTTAAAAATGTTGCACAATCTCCAAAATCGTAAAAAGTCTAGAAATTTCAAAAATCTAAAAAATCCTTGCAAATCTCAGAAAAAATCACGACAATCTTTGAAAAATCTGAGAGGTTTCTTAAATTCCAAAATCTTATACGCTATTTTTGGAATGACTTACCCCTCGAATGTGTAACATAAGGCTCAAATCTTAAACAAGGTCGGTGTAAAATTCTATTAAAGTTTTCCTTTAATTAGATGGCTTGGAAGAAACTCAGGGATTTTTACTGTAAATCTGCCGTGGAAATTTATTAATGTCTTGATTAATTTCAAAATGGCGGCATTGATTAAATTTGAGGCTATGACGTCATCAAATTTCTAAATCCTAAACCAGAAAAGCTACAGATTTCTGCTTGCCACCATATTGTAGACCTTCATAAACTATGCTTTTCTTCAAGGTTATACCATTTTCCCTCCATTGATCTAGGATTTACGATGATTTAATTTTTTCCAAAATTTTCCATGAATTTTTCAAAAATAAGAAAATTGCCACCATTTTGAAAAAAATCAAGATATCAAAAAATGTCCACGGCAGATTTACAGCAAAGTACCATAAGTTCCTTTCAAGACATTCAATTCAAAGGAAAATGTCAGAATTTTACACCCACCTTTGCAAAGATTCGAAAGATTTGAGCCCTATGCTCGAATGTGTCCTCTTTGTACTTGCATAGAATAATAGCTTTTCTCCGATCCTTGCTACTACACCTCATCAGATAAATGTCAATAATGATCGAAAGCACCTTCACAATCAAATGTTCTAAAGACTGCAAAAAGCAGAGATGCTATAATCTTACCTTCGCATGATGCAGTGCTAAGCCACAGTAAACAGCAAATGTTTGGAAAGCCTTTTCATCTAAAGAAAGATAAAACTTTAATCAAATAAGGTTTTTGGATCGTGAGTGGGAAAGTTGGAACTTTTTTAATCGATCTTAGCCTGTTTAAGGGTCTGTTTCACCCAGCATGCCTTGCATATGCCATCTCTTGGTTGTCATTTGTTGTCACCATTTTCATGGGCCATGAAAATGGTGACAACAAAGGCCAACCAAGAGATGGCACATGCAAGGCATGCAGGATTAAAGGGGCTCAGTCGTCAAACAGTAAATAAATCCGTAAACTCGCACGTGTCGGGGATCATCCATTGTTTATCCATTGTTTTCTGCAGTTTGTTTGGTGGCTTCACCCAAGTCACCAAAAAGTGACCGTTAAAAATCCACTTATATCCGAGCAATCGTAGAAGATATGAATGTTTGGTTTGTTCCTTAGTGAAGTACAAGGATTAATGCCCAAACAGCAACTCTCATATTGACAAAAATACGAGAATCCTGTGTGATATCACCTTTCAAAAAACTGCAAAAATCATCGTTTGCTTACATTTTGACGACGGAGCCCCTTTAAACAGACCTTTTAAGAGACTTATTATGCATGAGCTATTTTGAGAACTTCCATTGCAGACAGACAACTTACACTGAAGTCGCCAGAGTTAAATTTCATACACAAAATGAGGTGTCTTGCTGGTAAAACTAACGCTGAAATGGGATATCAGTTAGCTATTACTCGTGAAATTCTCCAAAACAATTAAATAAAGGTTAAGAAAAAAGTTAATAAATAGTCAATAAAGTTTTTGAAATAATTATTGTTCACTTTTATTGGGGAACGAGAAGGACGTAACCAAATCATACCCAAATAATCGATCAAATTTTTGGAAGAATTTGGATTACAGGAACGCACAAATTATCGAATCAAAACATTTCAAATTTTGTTCTTATTTGAGTGTAGCTTGATCAAACCAATAGTCAAAATAATCATAAATACCTATAGTTATATTTCAAAAAAATTAAGAACATAAAAAGGTGTTAACTTATTGAACATTTTCTATATCTGTTCCAGAGGGCGTGACTTCGTTTAAAGATCCTTCCTCCGTAACTAGTAACAAGACAACAACACTTAAGTGACCTTCCCAAATCCATTAGTCTTGTTACAAGGTTTGGAGAGAAAGGGATTTGCGGAGAAGGCTCAGAGTAGCGGGGATGAAATATTGATTAAAGCGTAAGCCAGAAAACAGACGTTCTTTTGCAAAAGTAGAAATTGCCTTTCACACAAAATCTCTCACATCCAATGCGAATAATAGAGTTGCAGTAATCTTTTTAACGAGGGGTGTATCACTCTTCCGGAAAGGCGTACGACATTTTCCAAATAGGATTATGAGAGATTTGTTTGCGGATTTTTCCTGAAGACAAAAAGGATTTTGCCAAATGTGTGCAAGATTTTTACAGAGTGATACGCGCCTCGTGTTGTAGTGTAGTTTATCCGCTGTTCACAGCAGGACGTACAAGCACTCCATTACCGAGGCTGACCAGACCACCCCTACTGGCAATTCATCCCAAAGACTTTCAGCTTTTCTTCGAGGGCAGAAACATGCAAAGTTTTAAGGATGTGTTGTAGTGCTACCCTAGGCGGCCAGCCAAGGGCTCAAACTCGTAGACTTTCTCTTAAGAATGCGAGAGCGCTAACCATTAGGCTAGCATACCATCTATTACTTAGTGCTATTTCAAAAGAGGTATCGTAAGCTAAATAAAGCTTCACTTGGACTATACAAGGTGTTTCAGAAAAAAAGGAACCCATCGTTATTCGAAATTTTTCAGGATATTTGAATCAATCTAATGCATACCGTCTGAAAGTTCAATCTATCTCCTTTCCAATGGTATCCAGATTGGGCGTATTAGTTGCATTTTCGTAAGTATGGCCTATTTGAGATGCCGGAAAGTTACAGGGCATTTACATAGACGAAAGCCTATTTTTGTGAGAGCTTATTTTACCATCTTTGATAAATGCATGCAACGAGAATAAATTTGCCTTTTCCTCCTTTGGACATCACCTCAAATGCTTTTGGGTCTGAACTGTTTCGACAAAATCTGTTTCTTAATTTCTTTTCTAGGTAAAAAAGGTGTTGATTTTGCTCTTGCAGCATGTTGCATTTGAAATCAGCCATACTTATTAAAACATCACTTAAAGGACAAGTCCGGGGTTGGTATGATTGATGATAAAATACAAGATAATACTGCTATGAATGATGTATGATACTTTCTCCCACTATTTTTCGCCTTCTACTTGTGAAATTACGTATTCAAAAAAGCAATTTGAGCGAAGTGGCGTCATATCGCGCAAACGAAAACGAGGCTGTGTGGTTGTTTTTCGCCTCTTTATTGTAGCAAGCCTCTTTATGGTGTTCTCATGCCATTTTCAATGCATGAGTAGACGATAAAGAGGCTACCAGCAACTAAGAGGCGAAAAACATTCGAACAGCCTCATTTTCGTTTGCGCGATATGACTTCGCTCAAATTGCTTATTTGAATACGTAATTTCACAAGGAGAAGGCGAAAATTAGTGGAAAAAAGTATCATACATCATTCATAGCAGTATTATCTTGTATTTTATCATCAATCATACCAACCCCGGACTTGTCCTTTCACTGATAAATGATTCCATTAATGTATCCAAGCTGCATATCACTAGATCAAAACCGGATGACCCAGAAAAAGTGAAAAAAATTTGAAAAATCATCAAAACTCCCACAAGAACCCACAAACCCGGACCAAAATTTGCAAAAATCAAGAACCCTTCCTGGTAGTGTTCCAAGTATATTGATTTAAGGAATTCTGAAAAGGGTTGAGGGATTGGAAGAGAAAAATCCGATGGATGTGATAGTTGCTCCCATTTAGGAACTAACTCTAGACATACCTCCGGCAGCGAAAACTCCATTCCTTTTGTTTACCATTTGAACAACACCAATTATGCTACAATAAGGAATACTACAGTCAAACAACCATATTTCAAAGAGAATTTGAAAATAATGTACCAGGTGTCCCAAAAAAAGTACTCCTGTTTAAAAAATCAACAAAAATTAATTATCAAACCTTTGATAAAATTTTCTTTTTGACTTACTGTTTCAACGACACAAAACTATTTATAGATGCTAAATTTTTAGCTTTTGATGCAACGAGGTAGAAAAATTACACGTTGAAAAACCTTACTTTGATCTATACTTTTTAGGCAAAATGCTCAATCTTGCCTAACAGTCAAATTTTCAGATTTTTCATCGTCATCGAAGTCTCCAATGATGGTGTGGATCTCATTCTGTCATTTATGACCAAACTAGAAGCTTTATATGCACAAAGAAATTGATCTGGCAAGCATAAATGCTTTTTTGCAGTATTTTTCAAACCCAGGTAGCCCTAAAAAGAGCTAAATTTGCTAATTTTAAACCAATTACATACAAGATCAGCTATGTCTGGGAAAATAATTTGGTCCTTGATCTACTTGGCAAAAAAAGAAAATTGAAGATCGGTCACGTAATCAAATTTTGGTGATTTTTCAAATGGGAGTACTTGGGTTTTGGGACACCCAGTATGAATACCGCACAACTGAATGCTAAAATAACACAATTTGACTCAAGTTACGATCTATACTATTGCAAAGGTTGACAAAAACATCACACAACGTTAGAGCAGAATAATAAGCAACGGAGCGATGAGCAATTAAATGAGTGTACATACTTGCCACGAATGAAGATAGGCATGCAAAGTAAAGTTCTCGTCGTGTAGCCAGTTTGTACATCTACGTCTCTATGACAGAAATTAAGAATATGAATAAGCTGACATACACCTCAAGCTTCAATTGAACATAATTTTGTCGAATCACACAAGCTTTATTTTGTATACATTTCAAAATAGCATCCGAAGGTAGTTTTAGAACGCTGAAAAGCTGCGCTTATCGGAGCAGCGTCCTGGTCCTTCCTCTCCACCTCGTGATTCCTTTAGCCTGGAATTACAGAGAGTTGGCGACTCTCCTCACACTTTGTAGCAGGTTTTTTTTCATATTCTCATAAAATTTACAAAACAAACAATCACAACATTACAAAACAACGGCGAAGGGAGCATGGAGAAGGGAGAAGGGAACATAACAACCCTAAAACCTACACTTAACATAGCGACAAATATTACAAAACTATGAAAATTACTACAGTGGTGTCTTCCATTATGTCCATGTTGTCGCAAATTTGAATTGTCCTCAAAAAGCATAATCATAAAGCCAACTAGCTAGTATACTTGCTAATCGGTCGTAATGGGCGACCGGGCATAACAGACGACGCCACTCTAAACATAAAGGAGGAAAGGTTTACACGAGAGAGTTAGCAGGTTCGGCAGGGCAAGGACTCGAACCACCAACCTTCAGATTGGTAGTCAAGCGTGCTACCACTGAGTCATCCACGCCACAAGCTTGATCAAATAAAAGCTTCAAAATAAAGACATGAGATATTGTACAAACCTGTTGAATCTTGGATCATCATAAGCATTTACAATATTCAATGTTTCTCCAGTTGATGCAACATGACCAGCAACGCCCTTTGACTTCGGAAACCTGAGAGAAGTATAGAAAAGAAATTGAAGAAACACAGAAGAAAGAATCCATTATATGAGGGAAATTTGGCAGCATAGGTTCCAAATCTTTAAATCTGTGTAAAAAGGTGGGTGTGAAATTGTATAACCTATTTCTTTAATTTAATGGCTTGAAGGATGCTTTAGCTACTTATCCTACTTATCTAAAATTCTACCGTTAGACTTTTCAGAAATCTTCTATTCTTTCGAAATTAAAGCGTATTTTATATTTCAACTCATTTGAGGATGTGACATCATCACATTTCTAAATCATAAACGAGAAGAGTTACAGACTTTTGCTTGATACCACTTTGTAGAAATTCACAAACTATGGTTTTCTTGAAAATTGTTTCATGTTTCATCGACAACGTTAGAAATTGTGATGGTTTTAAGACTTTTTCAATATTTTTCTTGAATTCTTAGAAAAGAATAACACTCTAGTTCTGAAAATATTGAAAATTTTTGAAAAGTGCAACGGTAGAATTATAGCGAAATCGATAAAGTTTCTTTGGAGCCTTTCAGTTTAAAGAAATAGGTCATATAGAATTTTACACCCACCTTTTTAAATGAGACAAATACTCAAAGTTATACGATACGAGAGACAACAAGCAAAGAGCTAGGAAAATGTGGTCTCATTAAATCATTGAATTTTGTGCCACTGTAAAAAAACGCTCATTTTTCCTCACAAATACGCAAGACCTAGCTGAGAAACTACTTTCTACTAAGAGAAGGGGAGAGATTCCTTCTGGATGCGAAAACCAACAAACGTGCGAATAATAAGGGAAAATACCAAATGCATTTGAAGATGTCAAAAACTGATTTTAGATATCACGTTTTGCGCATGCAAATGTTTACCGCTTTAGGATTTTACAGTTTTGAGATTTAAGAATGAACAACGCTACCTTGCCAATGTTTATTTCGTAAGCAATACTTTGCAAGCAACAGGCCTAGATTGCATTTGAAGATGTCAAAAACTGATTTTAGATATCACGTTTTGCGCATGCAAATGTTTACCGCTTTAGGATTTTACAGTTTTGAGATTTAAGAATGAACAACGCTACCTTGCCAATGTTTATTTCGTAAGCAATACTTTGCAAGCAACAGGCCTAGATTGCATTTGTTGGACAAAGAGGAACTACAACCTACCTTATTTCCTTCTGCAGTTTTGTATCAAGCCCTGTACCAATATCAAATATCCTAGCATATAGTTCGTTCGTTTTTGTATCAACAAGAAACAGTGAAGTGCGATCAGCATCTACCAGTGTTTGTGCAAAATTCTGTAAATTAGAAATAAGACTGAAATCAATCCTAAGAAAATAGAGAGAGTGAAAACGATATTTCGATAGTGATATCGGTCTCTATTCCCTATTTCAAATTTCTCAAAAGCAGTACTGGCGTATAAGTTAGAAGGAGAGGCGTACGCTCATTTTTAGGGTCTTGGGAAAACTCTTTTGCATATATATATATTCTTTTGCATGCAATATATATTTTTATATATATTTTTATATTTTTCTCCATTCGTCGAAAGTTTTAGTATCAAATTTATTCTTTTTATATATATAATCCAATCAAAAGCTACGATAACATAATTACTAGTTACACTACTTACAATATTACTATACCACTAAAACGATACCAGAGGGAGCAAAAGACTGTGTCTACCCTGTGGCCATAACATAAAGATTTGCATATATCCAGCACATAAAATTATGATATTGAGAGGTGAATTGGTAAAGGCGCCACAAAATGTGTACATTTTCTGGAGCATTGCTAGCAGCAGAAATAACATGGCCATCAAATTCCTACTGTACAAATTTTATGTTTATATAATGGACTTAAATAATGGCCTTCAATAAAAATTTCATCAAATCACATAGTGCCATATCATGTATGGGTAGGCACAACTCTCTTTAGCAATTACGAAAAGATTTAGTGAAAAGGGTAAACAAAAAGGGGCATTTACCATAATCTTCATAATGACTGTATCCATACTGACAATATCTTGAAAAATAGATCTTGGAAAGAAAATTATTATTCAAGTAAGTTTGTCTCTCGAAGGAAAAAGATAGCAGAGGAAAACTGAGGATAATTCGATGATGAAACATTTTTCGGCACTTGATCTAATATAGAGTATTCCAAAACTGGAACCGTTATTTCGGTAAAACAGCAATGAATTTCATCATCAAGCAAACTGAGTGAAGAGGAGAGCAGATTTAGATAACTTACGAAATTCAAAGTCAATATAAAAAGCCAACTAAGTGATAAAGATATTATACGTAAAAGATAAGTGCACCAAAACACAGCATAGAAATCCCTAAGGTTAAAGCCTGGTTTCCATATAGCCGTAAGGTGCCGTAAGATGCCGTAAGGTTGCCGCAGCCATTGCCGGAACCTATCGGCACCTTACGGCTATATGGAAACCAGGCTTAACCGTATAAGCAACTTCTTTACACTTACTTCGTTACGTTGAGCAAAAATTCGTTTAGTTTCCTTTGTTTGTGCATGGTATGGTACATCTGCAAGAATGAATAATTCACAAATAGTTACATCTTTTCCTCAATACTTATCAAAAACAAAACCATTTTGTAATTTTCGACTAACAGAAATAATTTTGCAGTGTTGTTAATAAGAGTTAAGCCAAGTCTATCATGACAGTGCGTACTCCCTTCCAACATTAAAAGGGTCTGTTTCATCCAGCATGCCTTGCACGTGCCATCTCTTGGTTGGCCTTTGTTGTTGTCATTTTCATGGCTTATGAAAATGGCGACAACAAAGGCCAACCAAGAGACGGCACGTGCAAGGCATGCTGGATGAAACAGACCCTTTAAGACCAATAAAGTGCTTAATATAAACAACGAAAACAATCCAATGATCATAACAGGTAACTGAATTGTTGTTGTTGTTTATTTATTTTGATTCAATATTTACATAGCTAACAATATATACAATATATAAAAGTTAACTATGTTAGTTAGTTAACTATATTAGTTTTATTAGTTACTTATGTTAGTTATTTAGTTAGTTAGTTAGTTAGTTAGTTAGTTAGTTAGTTAGTTAGTTAGTTAACTAAAAGTTACATAATTTGTTAGTTAGTATGTGCTTATTTCAATTCGCATCAAAGTGTTTATATTTTACTTTATTTACTTGTTTATCATTGTACAATTGCACTACACGCAACAAGAAGATTTTTATCCTAACAGGTATCTTTGAAACAGCCATATCTTGATATATCTTTTCAAGGAAAATGGTCAGTCGTACAGTTATGATAAATCATTTACTTGCGAAACTAAGAAGATTTACTCACCTCTGCATAATACAAAACGATTCCTCCCCATGTCAAGTAGCTATTTACAACCTGAAAAGCAACGCAGTATTCAAATATCCAGGCCTATCGACATTGCAAATATGACAAGACAACCGGGCGTCCCAAAAAAGTACTACTGTTTGAAAAATCACCAACATTTGATTACATGGCCGATCTTCGAATTTCCTCTTTTTTCAAGTAGAGCAAGGACCAAAATATTTTCCCTGACATAGCCTATCTTGTAATTGGTTTTAAAATGAGCAAAGTTAGCTCTTTCTAAGGGTACCTGGTTTTGAATCATACTGCAGAAAAGGACTGATGATTGCCAGATCAATTAATTTGTGTATTTAAAGCTTCTGGTTTGGTCATAAATGACAGAAAGAAATGCTCACTATCATTGGAGAGTTGAATAATAAAAAAATCTAAAAATTCTGACTCTAGGTAAATTTGAATATTTTGCTTAAAAAGTATAGCTCGAAATAAGATTTTTCGAAGGGTAATTTTTCTACCTTGCTGTATCAAAAGCAAACATTTCATCATCTATAGGTATTCTTGGGCCCTTGAAGCAACAAGCCAGAAAGGAAATTTTATCAAAGGTTAGATAATCATGCTTTGGTGATTTGTTAAACAGGAGTACTTTTTGAGACACCCGGTACGGTTAGTGGACTTGACAGGCTTGCAATATCATAAGTCGTGTGTTATACATAAGGATTAGTGCGAGAATTTGGAAAAGCGATTATTTGAGGGTACTTCAAGATAATATAAGGTTAACTACGGTTAGTAACATGTGTGGTCAAATATCTGCCGAGAAAGTTGCCATAGAGCTAATCATGCAAACACAAGATAAATTTTTGAGGTATCGAATACCATTACAACGGTTATTCATAACAATACCTGTTCATCTTTTTCAGTGAAGGCAGGCATACCAATTACACGAACCAATTCAATAACTCCTGGAAAAAAAAAATTTTTGTCACTAATAGAGGTTTGATATTTCAATGGATGTTCAAAGAGTGAATTAATTGATCTACCACTGCAAGGCATTGATGGTCTGTTCTGGATATGCACCACTTCCACGTTCCCTATGAGGGCTGTTGGATGGAAGATAAGCGACGATTGACCGCATAAATATTGCTGTATTTCAGGTACTGTTGTCCTGTATGGGACAATTTTGGAGTAACTGCGCTTGATAAGTTACAGAAACTGCAAAATCGATCCAAAAATGGTTTTCAAATCTCTGAATTGTGATGCACCGTCCTATATGTATGACATGTTCACGAGAGTTAATAGGTCTATTTCTCGCTCTCTCAGGAACGCTGAAGTCAATTTAAGAGTCCCTTTTTTAAAGACGTCGTTAGGCCAAAAAGAGTTTGTCAAATCGCGGGGCACAGCTTTGGAATGGCCTAAGTAAAGAAGCTAAATCATCTACTTCTTTAAAAACCTTCACAGCAGAGCTACAGAAACTTTCATCGACTACATACTGAGAGCCAAAACTTTTTCTTTTCTTTGATCTTATTTAGCTTTTTCGTTAGTAGTTTGATTAACATTGTAATTAGGTAGTAAATTAAATTGTATGTTTGTATGCATGGCCCCCTGTAAAGTAGTTATATAAACAGAGGGGCTACCACGCCTAAAAAAGTTAGAATTAAAATTAAAAAATGAGTGCAGGCAACACATATGGAGCAACGTTGCAAAAATCTATGCGAATCACTCTGAGCTGGCTGAGGCCCGGCATCGTGGATTTGGAGAGCAAATCATTATCGTGGGCCAAATGGTATCTTACATATTTCAAAGTTGATCTAAAAAATTACAGAGCTGTATGACATTTTTCTCAAAGTCGAATTTTGAAAGAGGGATTCCTAAATTTGACTAAGTTAGCAGTATTCAAACGCAGTTTGGTGTGCACAATTACCATAAAATATCTGCAGTCTCAGGTATGTTAAAAGCATTGTAGTGCCCCGTTCATCAGATAAGCTCGTTAGAAAAAGAAAGGATCTGATCATGTAAAACGGGCCTAAGACATGGTCAAACTTTGAAGGAACAGTCAAAGCAGGATGGCACAAAGGATAAACAAACCTGTGAGATCTCCTGATGGCTGTATAATTGGTTGGCACAGTACTGAGTGAGCAGTTGTATCTAACAACGAAAAAATCCAACTTTAGATGATTTCTCAAACAACGGCTGTCAAGAAAACTTGAGAGAAAAACAAGTGATAATAATTTGCATTCACTATTCCTGAACTATGCTTGTTTTTCCAAGGAAAACATACATTTCAACTGTGTTCTCAAATAAAGGCCTCCACTAAACCTTGAGAAAAAGAGGTCTGGTATCGTTTGTGGACATCTGCCTAAATTCGTGTAAGTTTCAAACAAACAAGCATACTTTAACTGTTTCTTAGATAACGCCCATCAGCAAAACTTAAGAAAACGCTGTTCGAAATTTGTCTGCTCCACCACTCCTAGAAAGCACTGAGTAAGCAATTGTATTTTTCAACAAAAACACAATTTCTATGGTTTTCGTAGATATAAGCCTTGAATAAATGTTCACCAAACACTGTGTGTTACTAATCTACCAATGCTAATGATATAGAATTACTGACTTGGATAAAAATACACTATTCTCGACTATTTTCTCTGATAAATCCCTCCAATCGTGAGAAAAAGCCATTTATTATAATCTACTGACGCAATTCCTACAGCACCGCTAAGATCTAGATTCAAGCTCGTTTGAAATAAGAATACAATTTCAATTTTCTCCCGATCGAGTCCTGAACAGCACTGGGCGAGCATTTTGGAAAGAAAAGAGCCACTTCTATAATTTGCTGAAATACAGGCCTTAATTAATCTCGAGAAAAAAGTCAGATGATAATAATCTGGCGTCTAGATAGAAGTCTCAGTGCTTTCTGCCAAAACTCAAATTCACAGTCTCCTCAAATTAATATTTCGGATTATTCTTTGGAGGTTTTTTCAGTATCTGACAAATGCCTGAGAATCAGCCAGCCACTTACAAAATCTGCTGCATGTGCAAATATATTTTAATGATGTTTTTCGGAAAAGTTCAAACATTTCCTGTTTGTCACGATCAAAAAGTGCTGCTTCGCAAGCAAGCAGATGTTTGCGGAATGATGAGACGGAAAATTTACAGCAAAAGCAACCTCAAATGTTTTCCACTAGGCAAACCCTTAAGAAATACTGTAATATGCATTATTTTTAATCGCGTTGCTGAAGAATGTTAAAACCGGTTTCCGCTTGTCTAAAGAATAATTCAAAAAGCTAAGTTTTTTGGAAGGCCAACTTTGCACAGTAAACACCAGAGTTTCAGCATATTTTCCGCAACTTGGTTTAAGCAAACTTGCGTCTAGACTAATCAACTGCAAAAAATTACTTTTTTTGTTCTCAAAAATCGCTTTACTCTGAAAAGCAGGAAAACGTTTGGATACGAAATCTGTCCTTGTTTTGTGAACTAATGTTGCTGATTTGGCCAGAGATCATTTGGCGTCCATTGAAGTCACTTATTTCATTTAGTAGACGTTAATTAAGCTTTAATTCAGCTATTATTTATCCAGCAAACTTTAAACAAATCGACGATGATTGATAATGATGATAATGGTGATGATGATGATGATTATGAGATGATTATGAGATGATGATGATGATGATGTTGATGATGATGATGATGATGATTCGGGGGCGCTTGGTGGGTGGGCTTGGGCCCTGTGGTGGTTGCTGCCTTTGCAGGGTTCGGGTTCCGCTTGCTCGGCTCTTTCGGGTGGCGACTGGTTTGCGGTATTTGGCGGTGGAGTGGCGGTTTTGTGGCCGGGGGCGTTCCTGGTCTGTGGGGTCTTTGGGAATTCTTCAGAAACCTGACGGAAACCTGACGATTAGCGACCACCTATTTATGCTTAGTTTTGTTTTGAGTAAGCTCTTTGTGAACCATGGCATCAGTCATTGGTAACTCACATCTAACCATCTTTGGACAGGTCTTGCACCAGTGCATGGTTTTTCACAGCCATTCACCCAAACTAAACTGGCGTGTGCTGGCGCCTGTCAAAATGGAATGGTGCCATAGTACACAAAGTGCTTGATAAGATTGTTGTTAAAGAAATTGTTAAGTGCCGTTCATAGCCAGAACCAGATGACGCCATGTCTATTCCTGCTATGGACGGCATAGACTATTGTATTTTGTTGTATTTTAGTTTTAACGGTGATATATATATATAAAAAAAATTCTGATGATGATGATGCTGATGATGATGATGTCTGTTACCTACCTTGGACGCCAATGCCATCTGGGAATCTTTCATCCTGCAGAAAAGAAAATAATTCGACTTTGCGGAGAAAATTAAGAATGACTGCAAAATCAAGGAAATTTTTTCGATGATAAATTTCGTCTGATTTCAAGGCAGTCCAAGCCAATGTTTGTTTAGCTGTCTGCCAGGTGATTTAAAATTGTTCTTCAAGAAATCATCCACAAAAAGTCTAACACCGATTTGAAAAATAACAACTCCGTTCTCTACCTCAGGGCTACCTCAGCGTTCTCTACCTCCGGGCTACCTCAGCGTTCTCTACCTCAGGGCTACCTCAGCGTTCTCTACCTCAGGGCTACCTCAGCGTTCTCTACCTCAGGGCTACCTCAGCGTTCTCTACCTCAGTCCTCTACTTAAATTTGAGAATAGACCTTTTAGATATTCTACAAAAGAGCCTGGATCGAGCGAGATTTTTATACATTCTTATACGTGAGGTTCAATCGAGAAGCGTTAGAGCTTCCATCACTATTGTGCATGGTGAAAAATTCTTCAAAATGTAAACAAATATCGTTCCATTGAGATTCTTTTTCAGAATAGCTAAAAGGTCTATTTATTCATAACTCATAATGCCATATCTCAATCTCAAATGAAGAATTCCTGGCAAGTTGCTTCTGTGGGCCTTGGGATTGTTAAATTTGATCAATTTTTCAAAGACTGGGATGGTAACATTATATTTTCCTTAGTTCAGGCATTTTTTTTGGCGATATGAAACAGTTGAAATGCAATTATACTTTCAACTGAATCCACTTGAAGCATGAACAAAATTTTAAGAATTGGCAACAAAATCAATCAAATTTTGGTGATTTTTCAACAAATTTCAACAAGCCTAAAATCCATCACAAAGTATCATAAAGTAACACAGAGTAACACAACAAAGCCTGGTTTCCACATATCCATAAGTGGTGGGGCCAGTGCTGAGACACGGTTGTACCAGTGCTGAGACAGCGCTGCGACCACGCTGTGACGTTTTCAGTTTTAATGGGAACACTTCCGTACGGCGGCTCTACCATGGCTGCGATTGTTGCTCTACCACGGTAGAGACGACGTAAAAGCTGAATTTGGTTCAACTTTCCTGGCCCTTATGACACTTCCTCCAAGAGAAAGTTTAATGGAAACATACGTCGCAGCATGGTGTCAGCACCTGTTACAGCCGTGTCTCAGCACTGGCCCCGCCACCACTTACGGCTATATGGAAACCAGGCTTAAAGGCAGTCTGTCACGTATCTGATCGGGTGATAATGGCAATACAAAGAATTGGAGAATTGAATGGCTGCTGATCCTACTGACTTTCTACGACCGTAGAAAGTGATAACGATCAGCTCTGCTTTATTCTAAATACACAGAACCACAAAGAGATCCATTGTGTTGAGCTCTGACCTTATTGTAGCCAATCAGATAGATGACAGACTGCCCTTAAAGGGGCTGGATAAGAAATACGTAAACAAATCCACGGTTTGTGCACCAAATATCGCATTTTGAAAAGAGAAATTCCTTTGTAATTAGCTAAATTCAAAAGGAAAGATTCATATCTAGATACAGGCTGGTCTTTGGGTGAAAGATCAACGAAAATACTTGTTGGAAATCCATTTATATCGTAGCAATCCTAAAACATATGGAGCTTTAATTTGTATCAGAAGAAAGTGCAATGGCTAATCTACAAGATGAGACATTTATTTTGAATTTTCGTTGAATAGTCACAATAAATTAGCTAATCAGAAAACAGCCAAATCAAAAATTTCCCCGACAGTTTCTTATCCAGCCCCTTTAACATTAAATGCGTAAAGGTTATAACGTTTCTCACCCCAGTAATATGAGTTGTTCTGATAGTTTCCTTCGTACAGCCGACATAGCAACAAATCGTTGATCCTTCCTTTATCAGCTGTAGGTGTACGGGTTTGCTGTAAAATCAAAGTAAAATTTACTACTGCAGCTACCATGGGTGGCAAGAAACAAAATTGTTATTCTACCAGCAGGTCTCAGCCCCTGATTCGAATTTGCAACAGCCACGTTTGTCTTTCGTAAGGAATTTGATTGATTTGATTTTAGACACCTGAAGTTCCTTCTCAGCCAATAAAGCGGATTTGTTGCTAACCATCTTTGCACAGGTCTTGCACCAGTGCATAGTTTTTCACAAAAATTCACCTAAACTAAACTCGCACATGCTAGTGACTGTCAAAATGGGATGGTGCCTTAGTTCACAAAGTGCTTACTAACATTGTTAAATGCCGTTCATAGCCAGAACCAGATGATGTCATGTCTATTTATGCTATGGACGGCACAGAATATTGTATTCTGTTGTATTTTAGTTTTAACGGTGATCTGTAAAAAAAAGCCATTAACGAAAACGAAAGATGCGTTAACCAATGCAATCGTGCCATATCTTTGTAACGATTTAATTCCAATGCTGAAAACTGCAGGATACATCTGCAAAAGGCCAATAGACCTTTTAGCTATTCTGCAAAAGAGCCTGGATCGAGCGTTATTTTCATGCATTTTTATACGTGAGCTTCGATCGAGTGGCGTTAGAGCTTCTATCACTATTGTGCACATTCGAAAATTCTATGAAATGTAGCAAAATGTTGTTCGATTCGGATTCTTTTCTGAATAGCTAACAGGTCTATTCAGTGGTGTGAAGAGATAGAGAGACCTTAGGTCGCAAGCTCTCCAAAAATCAAGTTTCGCCTTCAGTCCTGATGAGCTGGCCGACTAACACAAATCCTTGCAGCTGCAGCGCCATTGCGACCAAGAAACCGATGTTATCCATTGAAATCGTTGATAAAGAGAACTCATCAAATAATAAGTATACTACGAACCTTGCATGTTGACCATATTTCCATAAATTCTGTAAGGCAAATAGAATAGAACATGAGATGAGCTTTGAAGGAAGATTATTCGTAAAGATTGCTAACAAATTTTTAAAAATAGCATCAAAGACTGGACTGGCGATAAATGCACCTGCAAAATATGCCGCTAATTTTTGTATAAAGTATATTTTTTGTAAATAGTTGGTTTGAATTAGTATGTTCTTAGTTACTATTATAAATACCAACTTAAATATGGATTAAATGAAAAAAAAATGAAATAAAACAAACACTCAAAAGTAGGTTGCTAAAACTTCTTTCCGTCCGACCATGTCTAATTACTCCTTGTCTGGCAAATTAGGCAGAATTTGTCAATTAATGTATTGGTTTGGTTCAAAAATTTTCGGCTTGTCACAAGCAACAGAACAAGTGAAGAGGAATTGCAAAGAGAACAAATTTTGCTAGGCATGCAAACTTTTGCCGGACAACTTTTGCTCCCTTGATGAGGACCCAATTCAACATTTGTCTGCAAGTCGCAATAGGCGATTACGGAAAACATGAAGCCTTTGTCATTTACCAGGACGCAGTGTGCTTCATGGGGAAAAGACAGTCAATTTGACTAAAAGTCGGTCAACGTGCATGAAGCATCATTGAGTCAATCTTTGTATTTTCATTCGTTGATTTCATGCGTATTCAGCAAAAATTACGTGGATATAATTCTTAAACATGGAAGGTTCTTACAAGCACCAATTTATTAAGCTCCGGTCAAACGATCCAACATCTCATCCAACATTTCACCCAATATCATATTGGCCGAAATGTTGGATCGTTTGACCACCAACATCGTCACTTTCGATGTTGGGTGAAATTGATAGAGATCAAAATTGTTGGGTGAGGACGCCGAACAATTCCTTTGTCCTGAGATGTTGGGTCAATTGTTGGGTCTTTTGATCACCATATCCAACATTGTTGGCCACGCGCATGCGTACTAGACTACATTTAAAGGGCGCCAAAGTCACTGTCTATCCTCGAACAGTAACTGCCATGCAGAAAAATGTTCAGTTCCGACTTAGTTCATTTGAAATTATGGCAAAGAAGATGATGGAAAAAGAAGCCTTTGATTTCGTAGAAGTAAACTGTTAATTTCGCGGAAGAAAATGTTGGGTCAAATGTTGGGTCAAAAGTTGGATCGTTTGACCACTGATGTTGGGACGCCTGCCAATGGTGGGTTGAATGCTTGATGAAATGTTGGTTGAGATGTTGGGTGAGATGTTGGGTCGTTTGACCGGAGCTTTATGCCACATCATTATTACTCTTTAAAATATTTCGTATGGCTCCGGATGCACAAAAATGTACGTTGACTTACCTTGTGATCACCATCCAGTAAGTACAGAACATGACTATCTGCTTCCACAGCTACAAGAAACAAATACACATAAAGAAGTTTGACCACAATGGCTTCGTGATTGTCATCAAACTGCTGCTAATATTGGAAATACCTTGATATCTTATAAAGGCACAAAGTGTGTGGGAGGCAGTCTTAATTATGAGTGTGTCATATCCCTTGTCTATGCTGCACAACTATCTATTATTAAAACATGAGTTCCCGTTACCACAAGACACTAAAAGGGAAGGTGCAATGGTGTATAGGCTTGTCTATAAATGAAAAAAGAAAGCACTCAGACACAGCATTGGGACTTTGGCTGTCCATTGTTTAAGGCGCGCGTGCAACCTCGAATTTCATATTGATTTGCTCTTTGCAAATGCATGCTTTTAACCTTGTACAAATTCCAACCTCACACCAAGTGACAATGAAGGTTTTCCATAAACTGCAACGCCTACATTGACCCTGGAGCCTGTTGGGCTATTCTGCAATTTGATTGGCTCTTTTCGAAACAAAAGAAGTTTCTCACCTTCAAAACCTGGTGTTCAGTCAAAATGAAGAACATTCGAATGGCTTTGGTTACAATGAGTGGTGTTCGAACCATGGAATAAACATTTCAAAATCCGGTCCCAAGGGTATTTGTTGAGGTCTAGCCTCCTATTGACAACAACAGATACCCTTGGGAACAAGGTTGTGGCAACAGGTCCCAAAGGTATCTGTTGAGGTCCAGCCTCCTTTTAGCAACAACAGATACCCTTGGAAACGAGGCTGGTACAAACCCTTTAATCAAACCAATAAGCACAGTGTTGCTCTGGTTGTAAGAAAGGATATACTTAGACACTTGCTGTTATTCGGTCGATTATACAGAGCATGCATTTGAAATTACCCAATCATCAAAAATTGATAGGTTTCAACTCTATTAATTAAAACCAACCTCAAAATCGTATTTAAGCAGCTTCATACGTAGATTGAGTCTCAATAAACAAAACTGGAAACACACTTACACTGTAATGATTTCGTTCTCAGGATTTTCGCTGCCCAATCACCATTACAGAAGCATGACTCCAATAAACTTCCAGAAAAACGAGAATCTACACTGTGCACATAGTTGAAATTAGCCAACCAGCCAGCTCGTTATAGTTTTCCATGCCCAACAAAAGGCTCCAAGCCTCACAAAGAATTTGTTTGCTCTTTTGCACCTTTTTATTGTTCATGCAAAAAGCCAACTTCAAAACCACTGCTACACAAGCGTTATTTTTAAAGGGGCTGGGTCACGTACAGTAAACAAACTTCTTTCGAAACGACGATTTTGCAGTTTTTTTGACAGGCCATATCACACAGATTTGCTACTATCTTTCTCAAAATGAGAGTGCGTTTTTGAAGATGGAATCTTGATTTTCGGAGAGAGACAAACGAAACACCCATATGTTGTAAGATTGCAAAGATATTGGTGGATTTTTAGTAGTAACTTTATTGTGGATTCACCCCATCCTCTAAAATTTGCCCAGGACACAATGGCCATGTGGTGGGCAACAATATAGATCATAGAGATAACAGGTTTGTTTACGGTTACGTCACCCAGCCCCTTTAATTGCAAAGTGCATCGTGTAAAGCTTTAGCTCGCTTTGTGATTGGCTAATTTCGAATAGATGCACTTTGTAGGTATATAGCATAGATTCCAAATCTTTAAAAAGGCTGGTGTAAAATTGAGTGACCTATTTCTTTGAACGGAATGACTTCAAAGAAACTTTAGCTGATTCTCAATAATTCTACCGTTGGAATTTTCCGAAATCTTCAATGTTTTCAGAATTAGAGTGATTTTCTTCTTTTTCATGAATTCAAGAAAAATTTTCAAAAAAACTTAAAACCATCGTAATTTCTAAAATGCTTGACGTAACATAAAATAATTTCGAAGAAAACCATAGTTTATTAATGCCTACAATATGGTATCAAGCAAAAGTCTGTCACTCATCTGGTTTATGATTTAGAAATTTGATGACGTCACATCCTCAAATGAGTTGAAATGTAAGATACGCTGTAATTTCCAAAAATATTCAAAATTTCTGAAAAGTCCAACGGTAGAATTATAGATAAGTATCTAAAGTTTCTTCCAAGCCATTCAATCAGAAGAAATAGGTCATTTAATTTTACACCCACCTTTTTACGCCGAGATAAAGATTTGGAGGCTATGCTTAGGTATATTCTTAGTTCAAATTCACGAAATCTTACCGGATGCACAAGAATCTGCTAGCTGGCTGAGAATATTCCCTCTGACATCACTAGATGCACTATGTACATCAGTTATGAAGCCTTCCATGAAATTCTGTCTCTCTAGACATGAACAGTTCTACAAATTCAAAAAAAGGAGACGTTAGTTGTCAGATTTGTCTGAAATTTGTAACCATCTTCCCCATACTGGGTAACACAATATTGCTAGAAACTGCTGCTTGATTACCAAGACCACATTTTCATATTTTGCAAGAATTGTTTTTTCATTAACTGTCGTTGTTAGTCCAAAAATATCTTGGGCAGCTTTCCAATTCTTCTGTCAATGAAAACCATTGATAAATAAAGCTGTGTTTGCAGGCCAAGCTTTAGGCGACAAAATTTAGCAGTCATCAACTTTATAAAATTGATTTACAGATGAAGCGTTTTGCCATAAAACCATCATGGACAAAAGGAAACTTGTTCGTGGTGATTTGGGATTTAGAAATCGATTAGTTGTAATCTGCTGTACGAGAGTTCGTACTAAATCCCCAAATCACCCTGAAAACGTTTCATCTTTGTTCATTTATGTTGAGTCTTTTAAAATGTGATCGACGTTTTTGATCATTTTCAGTGTTTTCGAAAACGAAAATTTTAAGAAACTCGCTTCCAGCTCTAAAAACTGAAAACGGAAAAATTTGCAAAAAGTCCTAGATTCTAATTCAGGCTTTCAGTTAAAGGTGAAGTCATGAATCTTCAAAATTGGCCCTAGTATGCGATTTATTGTGGCCTGCCAAACGTGCATAGTTTATTTTGGCACACCCGGTATAAGAATTTTCTTCATAAAGCAACATTTATAACTTGCTTCATAAAATATGAATTTTAAGTATCAACATTGATAGTGATTATCAGAATCCCACAAATGACAAGAATAAATGATGCAGCATCATCTCTCAGGATTATTTCATAGACAAGAAGTGAAGAATAATGTGTCTGAATAAGATTTAAATCAAAGATTATAATCTAAACACATGTTTTGCACGCTCACAAACACGAGAATCAAAACTTTGAAATTTCGCAACCTCTAACAAAGACGCTTCATAAAACTCTCTTTAGCGGATACCTCTATAAAGCAGACAATTTGTTAAAGCGGACACTTCCCTTATCGGCAGTGGGACAGAAATGCTTCTCGTACAAAGGCGCTAAACTTTGAAACAGTTTTGGCACTAAAGTTAGAAATTCTTCTACATTGAGAGCATTCAAAAACGAGGTGCAGAAATGAACACCAAAACAATGTTCGTTTTTCTTTTGGTTATTTTACGACAATTCGTAATTTAGTTTAGTTACATATAGCATATCTTGTATACAATGTAAATTATTGATTATCGTAAGTTGTCAGGACGCCCCCGGTAAATCAGTCATTCTAACTGACGGGGCTACCATGGATAAAAAGATCAAATCAAACCAAATCGTCCCAATTGAGAGATTTCAATAGCAATTCTCTCTGTAAGGCGGACATCCCATGAAAGCCGACGCAGTCAGTTGCTTCCTAAGGTCTCCGCTTCAGAGAGAGGTTACCGTATATCATGACAAATATAAGAAAAATAGAATATGATATAGATATGCGAAGAAAATGTAATCAAGTTGCAATGGCCCTTTTCTGAATAGATAAAGGCCAAAAACAACAGGTCTAGAAAACTAAGCTGCACATGCAAAAGCAACATGTTCTGCGGGCTCCCCAACAGGTGAAAAAGTTTCGCAATTTCGTAACATCAAACAAAAAAAGATACAAAAACAGTTAAGCATAACTAAAGTCTGTCTCAAATTTGATGTCACGTGAAAATACCCGCGAATGAAATAACTGATGAGATTTGCATACATAATTTTGCGTTATCGCAAATCTCGCGTGACATCTAATTTGAGACGGAATTAGATCTCCCCATTATAAAATCAACCAAATTTGTTGAACCTTACAAGGAGTGAAGGTATGGATACAATTATGCAGTATACGTAAATAAAAGGGGCTAGCTTGCCAGCAAATTTGATAAAGGATTTTAATTTTTTTTCATTTTTCATTATTTTTACACGCTAGCCCCATCAATCCAGAGGACTGCTTTACAGGGGGCCGTATCAAACTTTACAACATTGTTAATTAACTCAAAAGAAATTGACTAAAAATTACTTCTATGTTTACAATACAAAAATGAAAAATTAATAGAATTAGGCTGAGAGAGGCAAATTACTCTTTAGCCTACTTTTTAAAATGCTAAGGGAGGCCGAGAGTGCTTGTTTGATATTCAAAGGCAATTCATTTCAAGTCTTTGCACCCTGGAAAGATATAGCTTTCTGCCCACTGCAAGTTTTCATCCTTGGAACAAGGACATCGGCAGTGGCATTGCGCAAATGCATACTGATTTCACCCGCAGAATTTTTCATGAAAAGTTTGAAAGATAGCCGGGTGCAAGACCTTATGATGCTTTGTATGTCATAGTAGCTGTCTCGCTTTTTATAATATCCGTAACTGTTGGCCAATTTAGTTCCTTGATCAAATTTGAGACGGATACAACATAGATGCTATTGGTGCCAATTCTTGCAGCTCAATTTTGCAGTTTTTGTATGGTTTGCAATCTGGTTTCACTGCAGCCTCCCTAAACAGAACAGCAGTAACGGAAATGTGGCTCTACGATGCCACGATGCATTTTTTAAGGTATCCTTAGGTACCAATTTTTTGGCATATTTCAAAAATCCTAAAGCACGAGATATTTTGCAACATAATGATTTCGTCTTCTGATCTCAAGCAAGGCTATCATCAAGTTGGACTCCTAAATATTTTACATTTTTAACGATGTCAATTTCAGCACCATCAATAGCAAATGATGGGGTCTCTACTTTATTGTCAGCAATCTTTTTTAGGTTTGGTCGAGAACCTACAACCATCGCCTGTGTCTTTACGACATTTAGTGACAGTTTGTTCCCTTGTAGCCATTCCTTTAGCCGATCGAGATCACTATTCAGTGTGTCATTCAACTCGTTGATATTTTTCGCAGAATGTGAAATACTTGTGTCATAAGCATACATTGTAACAATGCATTTACGGAGAGAAATTGGGAGATCGTTAATATAAATTAGAAAAAGGAGTGGACCAAGACATGAACCCTGTGGCACTCCACAATCAACCTTCTGTAAACTTGAGGATGTGCCATTTACCTTGCAAAATTGACGTCAGTTTTGAAGATAGAACTTGAACCAAGAATACTGATGACCATCTTTGCCATATTTTATCAGTTTCGCAAGTAAAATTTGATGATCAACGTATGATGATCATGGTAAATCAATTGGTAATATTTTGTAGATTGCCTGTGCTGTGACAGTTGTATTGTTGTATGGCGTATTCCAGAAACTTTTTGAAGAGGAAAATGTCTAACGATAGGCTAATAGGCTGATGGATCTCTTTAGAGTTGGGGATAGGGCAGGATGAAATATTTTGTGAGAACAAATTCCTTACTGATATCTTTATTCTTTCGACGAAAAAGATATCCTTAACCTATACGTGCATACAATTTCTGCAAGAACTTGACATGGAAGTTTCAGCAATTTTTCATTCACCATTATTCCTTAACTAAAAGTAAGGCCACTGTGAGGGGCGCAGGGGCAATTTGCCCCAGGGCCTCAGGGTCTAGGGGGCCTCATAAAGTAACATACTTCCCTGTCTTCTGCCCGCTTCATCGCAGGGGGTCTCATTTCGCAATTTTGTCCCTGGGGCTCCAAAATCTCTCGGCGCCCCTGATTAAAAGGGGGGGTTCCTTCATTTTCCAGGAGATTGAAGGGCGTGGTCACGACAAATTTTCCTTGGGCCCTCATCATGAAATCACTCCGGGGCCCGAGCTTGCTCTCGACAGCCCTGGCTAGTAGTAGTGCTAAGGCAGTTTATTCATTAATAAAACCTACACCAGGCTATCGGCTAACAGACTGCAAATATCATACGCCAGGAAGGATTCAGCACGCAATAAAACTACGTATAAAACAGTGTAAATCAAACCTATAGTACGTGGCTATCCACTACAAAAACTACCAGGTAGACTAAGGTGTTATGTATCAGTTGGTGGGAAGCCTTTTCCTCACCGCCAAGATCAAAACCGAGATTTGAGATTTTCTTTCCAAGATAATGCAATGGCGTCTGATCAGACCATTTTCTCTTGCAGCTGACTGAACGGCTGCGGGATTCGTGCATCTAACGCCAAATTGGGATAAAAACACTGGCGACATTCAGAAACAGTAGAATATAACCTCATACCTGCTTCGATAAAAGTTTCGCGTATCTTTGAAGCTCCAAGCACAAGAAAAACATCGGTGCTTAGGCCTTGTTACATTCTCACTGAATTTGCATTCAAAAGTATCGGGTCAAAAGGATTATATTCGTCCTAGAACACGCTGGACATCCTAATGAGATGAATAAAATATGAGGGCTGGATTTTGTGACGGTTTTGAGGTGTAATTATTCGAATTGGATTGAAAAATAGGGAATGAAATATTTGTGTTATCATTCTGTACATAAATTGATAATTTTAGATTGGCTATTTGATCTTTTTAGGTCTTTGGCCCGGGAGGGGTACTCCCATTGTGGCCTGACAGGGGGTCCAGTCAGGGTTCAAGAGGGCCAAAGCAAAAATTTTGAAAAATGCCCTCAAATGGTATAGTATCTTTTTACAGAAACCCCCAAATGGTAATTCGTGGATTTAAAATTGAGCCATTTTGTAGCACCTAGTAGCGAAAATATTCTGCAGTTTTTCAAAATTTCTTATTGTAAAAACTGATTGAACAAAGCAAGAAAATTTCCAAATTCATTTATGACTATTGCTGCAGCGACCATATTGCCATGCGGAGGAGCCTACTGAGTTGAAATCTTATAACTGGCCAGGAATCTTGGAATACCCTCACTCGGTAGCATGTGCTTGACAAATAGGGTCATTCGGTAGCCATTTCGTGAGACCCTCAAACCGACTGGACCCCCCTATTGGAGTACCCCCTCCCCCCGGGTCTTTGGTAACAAGAGCATTTTAGCAGACTGTAAAAATTGATTTGTACCGGGAGGGCTAAAAAGACTTTCACAAATTTGAAAATTCATTATTGCAGAGAATTTTCTGAGGTATTGGAATGAATCAAAAAGTTTGGTTGATAGCAGAAAGGATGAAGTATTTTTCGTGATTTTTCTTCGTGAAAACATCGCATAGACCATTTTGACATTTAGAAAAAGGGTCCGGGGAGAGCAATACTTTTTTGGTAAATGGCTGCCACAGGGCTGTCACGAACGATAAATTGAAGTCTACAGATCTATTGGCTTCAAATTCACGGTGAAAAATAAGGAAATAAATTGCCCAAAATGTTTCTGAAAAGCTGTCCTATGACCTATCAGCCTTGTAACAGAAGGGAGACTCTCTCTCCAACCCGACCTTGAATTGAACGATTTTAGCGTTTGGCGGGAAAGTATTCGTCATTCTTTCTGCTTTACCAGAATAAACGAAGCAAGATGAAAAGCTGAATACGACAAAGTTTGAAAACGAAATCTTGGAGACGATCATCTCTATTTGAGTTGGGCATGCTGGAAACAAAGTTTTTCTAGTCCTTTAATTATTTTCAGGAATGTCCGTTGTTTGAGTTCAAAAGCGTCGCAATTGATGAGCCAAAATCATTTTGATCCTGGAAAGTAAAGCCTCTTGTAGTCAAGTCCCGACCCTTGTGCGACCGTTTAACATTTGATGTTAGGCTTGCAGTAGCGTAATGCACGGTGGTGGAGGTCAGAGCAACTCCTAAGGGCCCCCAACCTCCAGTGGCCATGCAGCAAAGTACTACTTGAAATTGAGTTGGTTTGCACAAAATACTTTTAGGCCCTCCCCGAAGGGGACCCAATACTTCCACTGAATTAAATGCTGTTGTAAAATGAAGTGAACGCAATCTTCGCGTATTAAAAATCGTTGTAAATTGCAAACTTGTCAAGCCGCCAAAAAGCCGCCAAAAAGCCGCCAAAATGTTGCGAAAGTGTTAATCATTTCACACCAATTTTGAGCATGCAGCTGTTTCTATAGTAAAAACACTGTCTTGCTAAATGAAGAACATTCGCCATCGACACTGTGACGTCTATATCTTGTTTTCACAAGTAAGCTGATATGAATTTCATCTGCAACATAGCGTGAAGTGAACGAATTCAGTGTGAATTCACGATCAAAGCATTGTCATTTCTGCCGACTAAAATCCAGCCTCCAACCTCGTCCCCAGGACCTTTAGGGGACGAGGTTGGCCGACCTCCACTTGCAGTAGTTTTAGTCAGCGACCAGGGCGCTTGCTTGGTGCGCATGCTCTGTTGTTAGTGAACATGTGCATTAGGCAAGCGCGCTGGTCGCCGACCAAAACAACTGCAGTGGAGGTCGGCCTCAAAATAATACTTGCGACCTCAAAAGCATAGCAAAAATTCATGATTGAAGAGAGAAGAGGGCAGATTTTGTAAAACAATAGCATCGGTTGCTCATTATTGGCACAACATTTCAAGAAGCGATCCTTGGAAAAGGGAACTCTCTCCAGCATCAAATTATAGCAAAAGAAGCCACAAAAGAGGCTCGAAACCTGTATGGCTAACTGTCTCGTTGTGCACGCGAAAAGGAGAAGTCATGGGTAACAAGTATAGATTTCGTGACAATAGCATCATTGATTGATTTAGTCCCGTGATTTACAAGATAACTAATGATTTGTGCCCTGACAGCTTGAAAGGAAGATTTTTAACAAGGCGCAGCCGATTTCATAATCTCTCCTGAAAATATCAGATTTTGTAACACAAAAGCATCAGATTGCTCTTAATTGACATTCGGAATTCAAAGCGATTAGCGATCACAGGCAAAGAAAATTCCCTCAAACAAACAACGCCGCAAAAGTTGCTCTGAAACCAAGGTAGCTAGCTCACTCTTTGTGCAGTCTAGAAAAATGGTTTTTAAGAGCAAACATGAGCATACATCGAAAGAAGAAGAGTGTATTTAAACATCAGCCCGGCCATTTTATGTATTTGGCTCGAATCTTATCGAAGTAGCGTCCTGGTCCTTCATCTTGATGTGACCACACCTCGTGATTCCCTTGGCCTTGAATTATGGAGAGTTTTGGCGACTCTCCTCACTCTAGGTAGCAGCAGGTTTGATAGGGTGGGACTCGCAGGACCAACCTTCAGATTGGTAGGTCAGCTTGCTACCACTGAACCATCCCTTCAGCCATGACTGCCTGGCCTACTTTGTCGCGCACAAAAGTTGCAAATTATTCCAGTGCCTTACAAAGCATTCTTTCTAGGTAAAGCAGATAAAAATCCAGTGACGGTTAAGGGCTACAACTAACCCCCGGTTTCTTTTTGAATAAAATACCTACTATGCTTATTTTGCGTACCAGATATTAAATATATATTAGCCCTTTCCACCTGCACGTGGCAATTTATTCTTAGATTTTGATAATACAATATGTGTTGCAGAGATTAATATCCCTAGCAGAATTGCTCCGATGTTTTTCGATCAACACTGAGAAGTCAGTGCGGCTGGCCTTTGTGATATTCTAGTAACCTGCAGGTGTGAGGATGATACAGAGTCAAACGCCAGCATGAAAAAATTTTCAAAAATCACCATACACATGTATTTTCTTATAAGAAACCGCTCATTAAAAAGTCAAACTCTCAGATCGACTTAACTGGATTTTACGATCAAATTTTGTTCAAATTTCAGCTTTGAAGCACGAATCGGCTTGGAACCTAAGTAGGCGAATAAATTTGTTGGCAGACCCACCGCAACACGACAAAAAACAATAGCAAATGTGTGTGAATATACATTTTACCAATACTTCGACTTCTTCAGGGCTGTTATGTGACAGTTATATGTCGGAGAAACATATTTGATTCGTGTATTTTTACACGTGGACTCGTGTATTTTTACATGTCGGAGGAACATATTTGGTATGCTGTCTTCCTCCCCAGAGAATGGCCATTCTCCTCCTATTGTTTTTATACTGAAACGCAAAACTTTAGCTTAGATTTCTAGGCCTCACTACAACATGATCAGGAAGCCGCCTCCAAGCAAAATGACCAATAACTCTATAAATGCATGGCCGATTTTAATAAAATAAATTTCTTCATCTAAGTTAGCCTGTCTGCTGCCAAATAATTGGTAGTTGATTACAATCAGTCAATGATTCTTGCTTGTACGATTCAGCAGACAGTGATATATCATTTTGGGAAACCCGGCAGATACCCCCAAGCGAAATAACCCATAACTCTATAAATGCATGGCCGATTTTAATAAAATAAATTTCTACATCTAAGTTAGCCCGTCTGCTGCCAAATAATTGGTAGTTGATTACAATCAGTCAATGATTCTTGTTTGTACGATTCAGCAAACAGTGATACATCACTCTGGGAAACCAGGCAGACACCCCTATAAATGCATGGCCAATTTTAATAAAATAAATGTCTACATCTAAGTTAGCCCGTCTGCTGCCAAATTTTGGGAAACCCGGCAGATACCCCTAAGCGAAATAACCCATAACTCTATAAATGCATGGCCAATTTTAATAAAATAAATGTCTACATCTAAGTTAGCCTGTCTGCTGCCAAATAATTGTTAGTTGATTAAAAAGCGAAATAACCCATAACTCTATAAATGCATGGCCGATTTTTAATAAAATAAATTTCTTCATCTAAGTTTGCCCGTCTGCTGCCAAATAATTGGTAGTTGATTAAAATCAGTCAATGATTCTTGCTTGTACGATTCAGCAGATAGTGATATATCATTTTGGGAAACCCGGCAGATACCCCTAAGCGAAATAACCAATAACTCTATAAATGCATGGCCAATTTTAATAAAATAAATTCTTCATCTAAGTTAGCCCGTATGCTGCCAAATAATTGGTAGTTGATTACAATCAGTCAATGATTCTTGCTTGTACGATTCAGCAGACAGCGATACATTATTTTGGGAAACCCGGCAGACACCCCCAAGCGAAATAACCCATAACTCTATCAATGCATGGCCGATTTTAATAAAATAAATTTCTTCATCTAAGTTAGCCCGTATGCTGCCAAATAATTGGTAGTTGATTACAATCAGTCAATAATTCTTGTTCGTACGATTCAGCAGACAGCGATACATCATTTTGGGAAACCCGGTTATGGTGCTTTCAACGTTTTTCAAAGCTTCCAATACCTTCTCTCGTGCATCCTTTCATAAAGCTTTAAAACGCTGTCATTCCAAAAATAAATGATGAGATCAAAAATGATCTTTCTGGAATTATTGCAAACCACATAAAGTTCCCTTCGATCTATTCAGTTTAAAGAATTGGGCAATACCATTTTACAACAGAGATGCAAAAACACTACAAATCTGCAAACCTGGTTTGGAGGAAGTTTCGAGAACCAAATTGAAGAAGGTTGTTTGAAAAGATGAGAATATGGGAAAATTGGATCTGCAAGGCTGGGAGAGTCGTTCCAAGCCAATGTAGAGGTTGATGTCCTCAAAAATTTCTAACTTTTCTAACGTTAATTCATAGAATAGATATCACAAAATTGAAATAGTTTTCATTTTCGCATTGGCAAGCATTGGATCGAGAGAGGCATTCTGAGCCAACTTAAGAAGTGTTTACAAAGTTGCCACTCTAGCACTAACAAAGATGACATCAGGAGAGCTGTTCTATGCCAAAGTCTTCAAACATTTTCCCAGAGGTAAAGATCCCTCATTTCAATGTCCCTAGTTAATTTACGCTGGCTACGCCACTGTACAATTCACTGATACTATTGAAAAAATCATCCAAAAATCGTTCTGGTTAAAGCTTTAACTGGGTGTGCGAACCAATTTTTGAATTTCTTTCCAGACTCCAGGCAAAAGTTTATAAGACATGCAACGGTCCAGATATATCATGGAAAGATCAATCAATATCTTTCTTGATATATAAATGACCTTTCCTCTTTTTTCACAGAACTTTGAAATGAGGAAGGTCGGGCCTTAAAATCCAGGTCAAAGACTTTTTGCAACTCTGTTTACACATTTGATTTCAAAGTTTTGCAAGGATTCGAGCCAAATGCTTACCATGCCAGAATGCTTTCGCGTAACAACGAAACATTCTGCTGAGCTAAAACTGATCAATTCTTACCTCTTGCCGAAACAGACGAGTTCTAGCGACAGTCGAAATCATAGCCATTAAATTTGTTTACATCGAACTAATCTGCTAGCGTATCAACTTATTGTTCTGAGCGGTTACGAGTGATGAACAAATCAGTCGGCTTCAACTATACCCCAGCAACTGCAAACTTCGTCGAATCTTCACGCAGACATCGTAGAAATCTTTATATGAGCTATAGTTGTGGTGTGAAGTACAACTCTAATGAATAGCACAGGCAAGACCTGCCATAGCGACTACTTGTTTCGCGACGATCTCGACAAAATGGCAAATACAAGCAGGTGAAAAATAATTTAGAAGACATTTGCTTAAAACAGATGTCGCCGGCCCTCATTATCCCCCTAAAGGACCTGCGACTATCCTTCACGTAAGTGTAATCAATCGTAAAACCCGGACTGAAATGCAGATACTTTTATGGACCGGGGAATGGCAGGAATAGCAGAACCTAGCATTACCCTGCGCGGGAGAAAGCCTCCCTGTTCACAAAATCAAAATGACTATTTCAAGCAAAATAACAAACACAAGGCGAGAAGAATGCAGACCAACGTAACTTTTGAACGTCATTATCAATTAACACGACGCCAACTACCGCGTTTCGTACAGCGCGTGATTTTACACTGACATTCGATCCTTAACGATTTGAGGTATGACAGGGACAACTCTGTGGTAGAGCGCTGGCCTGCCAATGGTCAAGTCCCAGTCCTAGCAAAAATCTACTACCTTACGGAGAGGAGTCACCAACTCGGCTTTTCAAGCAAGGCTAAAGGAATCACGAGGTGTGGCCACATCGAAAGAAAAGACCAGGACACTGCTTCAACAAGCTTAGATTCTCAGAGCTTCTTAGTTTGGATGCTACGCATTTACAGACAAAAAAGAACTGACTCGGTGTATAAAGAATCCACAAGCTCATTGGTCCGACTTTTACCAAACATAGCTCAGCGGCCAAACTTGTGACGTCATCCTTGAGCAGGTGTATGCTCCTGAGCTGACCTTGGGAAAATTGAGGGATTGCGGTATTTTCCTGAAAGCAAAAACAACAAAATGCGCTGTGATAATACCCATCCAATTGTCCAAGTTGTAAGACTAACGTAATTGCTTCTGTGTTAATATGTAGAAAATGCGAAGAGTACCAAGGGTGTAGGCTATTTACATTCGAACACTTACCATATATCACTGATAAAACGCGGTCTCCTTGGCGAGCGACAGGCCTTTATGTCTGCTAGAGTAAGGCCGAATTTACGGCGCTGAAAGAAGAGCAAGTTTAAGTACAACTGATAGCTTGTTTAATTCTGTCTTCGTGTCGTTCTGACGACCGGCTACGATCATAAACGAGCGCACCGCACAGCTGTATTCATTCTGAAATGCTCAGAGTTGCGTTTTTCATGACGCTGTTGTGCACACAAAATGTATGCTGCTCGTTTAAAGGTGGTCTGCCACTTAAAGGAGACACCTATCGCTGGACGCGAGAAATGTCACTAGCAATATGTTCAGAAACGTCACGAGCAATGTGTTGAGAAAAGTTTGTTACAAGAAAATAGGATTGCTTCTAACCACATTTTAACAGAAAGAAGTTCCGTTAGCGAAAAAGGCATTTTCTCCAAGGATTGTACACTCGATAAATGTCGTGCCGCGCAACATTTTTCGCCTAGCCAGGTTTCCAGTTGGTCGTTCGGGTCAGTTTGTGTCGTTGTGAGAAATGATTAGGCAATAAACGACATGTGATGTGAAACGCGTTTTCCAGTGCCCTAGCTACCCAGATGACTGCATCGCCGAGATAGACAATATCCTACTTCAGAGACCCAGACTTACGCTTCAGCAATTTTTGCAAGTGGGAACCAACCAAAGACTGCAACGATCCAACTAAACCAAGGATGAACATCTATTCTATGCTAATTGAGGCATGCAACACTATTTCCTGAGTCAATGGTGCAACCCTGCGACTTCAATGACCCGCTCAGAACAACTATAACGATTCAAAAGTTAAGAGAGGTTCGAACCTCAACTGGTGTTGGGGGGCCTGAGCCCCGTCCATCTGAACTGTTTGGCTGCAGAGTCAGATGATTACACTTCAAACAATTTTCTGAACGAAGTTATTACCACTTCGAAGGACTATTCGTCCTGATGACATGATAGACAATACGACTCCATCTCGCAGAAGACTGCTCTGAGTTTCTGTATGAAATCTGCAAAAAGTTGCATAAAATCACTCTGATATCTTCCCTCACGACAGTGAAACGGGAAACGATCAAAGCGGTTATCAGTCAAACCAATGAAATAATTGCATGAGAATGCTGTGCATGAAATACGGCAATTTAGTCCAAGAAAGCTGTGAGAAACTTGCCTTTTTGGCTATAATTTGTCAATAGACTCCAACAGTTGTCAGTTGGTAGGTAGAAACACCACAACACAATGAAGAAACGACAGCAGATGTGTGTGAATTTATATGAATTTCTAAGTTGCTCGCCACTTCTTTAAAGTCAGTCTTCATATCAGCGAAAGTTTTCAAATAATTTGATCAGCTCCTAAGGCCCTAAGCTGTTAAACGTTATAGATTTCAGTAATAAACGAGACACTCTAAAACCCATCACGATAATGTGTGAGCTTCCAAATCTTTGACTTGGCGCAAAAAGGTGGGTGTAAAATTCTGTGATCTATTTCTTCTGACTGAGTGGCTTGAAACAAACTTCAGTTACTTATCTTTAATCCTACCGTTGGACTTTTCAGAAGTTTTCAATATTTCTCGAAATTTTAGCGTATGTTACATTTCAACTCATTTGAGGGTGTGACATCATCAAATTTCTAAATCATAAACCAGAAAAGTGACAGACTTTTTCTTGATACCATATTGTAGAAATCCATAAACTATGGTTTTCTTCGAAATTATTTCACTTTGCTTCAAACAGTTTAGAAATTACGTTAGTTATAAGTTTTTTTGAAAATTTTTCTTGAATTCTTGAAAAATTAAAAAAAAAACACTCTAATTCTGAAAATATTGAAGATTTCAGAAAAGTCCAACGGTAGAATTATAGAGAAGTAGCTAAAGTTTTTTTGTTGAAGTTATTCAGTTCAAAGAAATAAGTAACTGAATTTTACACCAGCCTTTTTAAAGATTTGGAACCTATGTTGTAACATTATGGTTTCATCTACCAACTCTGATTTTTGAGTAGGAACTGATAAAGTCATGTGATATGTGGTCTGGACGAAAATACCGGAGAGCATCGTGGAAAAGAATGGCTTCGTGTTATAAAAAATGCATGTCTTTCTTCCTGACATTTTGTAAAAAAACTATGCCTGCTGAAGATGGAAGACAAAGTTCCCGTAGAGAGTAAACAAATAGACAGCAGGATTTAAGAGCACTTACAATTTGCATGGCCTTCAGTTCTTACACTCTTTCATTTATAAGAATATTGTTTATAAGAATATTCAGGCTCAGAGTCATTCAAATTTTAAGAATATTATAAGAATATTGCTCAGCCTCAGCTCGCATATTCGTGTCTCATTTTTCAGCAGTTGCCTGTTTTGCGATGTTCATAACTGAGAATTGCATGACTGACGTATCTGATTTTTTCAAAAAGCATGTTTCACACTTTATGATTGTTAAGAACATTCTTATTGTTATAATTGCTTAAATTTTTCTTTCGTTTGACCATTTCCTCGTAATGACATGCCATTTCTTTTAACTATGTTCCCCTGAAACCATATCAGATTTGGAAAAATAAGGCTCAAAATGTTAAGGCTCAAAACAAAAATTTCTTAAGAATATTGAGGCTCGACAAAATTTATAGTATTCTTATATAAAAGAAAGAGTGTACATGGGCAATCCGAAGATAGAAATTTAAACCAAAAGCCCAGTAATCAACATACAGGCCTAGAGCCCACTAATCAACATACCGTCAGTCCTTTGTCGTCTTTAAAGAATTCTTCATGTCAATTCAATGATAAGACCATGGTTGCAATGCCTGTGTCTGTTAACTTGCTTTGGTATCCAAACCTTTAGCTTCTCGTAGCTAGCAAGCTACCGGCTGTCCCAAAAAAAGTACCCCTGTTTGAAAAATCACCAAAATCTGATTACACGGCTAATCTTCAATTTCCTTTTTTTTGCCAAGTAGATCAAGGACCAAATTATTGTCCCAGACATAGCTGATCTTGTAATTGGTTTAAAATCAGCAAATTTAGCTCTTTTTAGGGCTACCTGGTTTTGAATCATATTGCAAAAAGCATGTATGTTTTCCAGATCCAATTCTTCGTGCATATAAAGCTTCTAATTTGGTCATGAATGACAGAAAGAAATGCACACCATCATTGGAGACTTCGATGACGATGAAAAATCTGAAAATTTTGACTGTTAGGCAAGATTGAGCATTTTGCTTAAAAAGTATAACTCAAAATATGGTTTTTCAACGTGTAATTGTTCTACGTCGTTGCATCAAAATCAAAGATTTTAGCATCTATAATAATTTCTAGGTCTTTGACAAAACAAGTCAAAAAGAAAATTTTATCAAAGGTTTGATAATCAATTTTCGGTGGTTTTTAAATAGGAGTACATTTTAGGGACACCTGGTACCAACCTTGCCAGCTACGACTAAAGGTTTGGATACAAAAGCAAGTACCCCTTCTTCTCAAGCAAACATTTAAGGGGAGCCACAACCGCGGCCACAACCCCTTCAAGATTTGCTTGCCAAGTAGTTTTTGCCAATTGGCCTCGTATTTTTGGGTCAAACATCATCGTTGAGATAGGCAGTTATAAAGTTAAGAAATTAGCACTCTATCATTCTTCTTTCAAGCTCCAAATGATTTAGAGCATCTGTATAAATTTCACATTTATTTACCACCCATTTTTACAAAGAATTTTAAATCTGTCTCCTGGAATTTACCTTTCGTTGCTGGTGTACTAAAGTACAAAAATAATCATACGAACTTTTATCATGCCAGTTTGGACCTCCGTTGGTTCATGGTCCACCCATACAGTGCTAAGTTTGACACAGAAGAAATTAAAGTTGCAAGAAGCTGAGTGACCAAAGTCACCCTCCTGATCAATGTCAACCCGTTTGACGATACAACAAAGCTCGAAAATTGTGTTCGGAATGGCGGTAGTGATATAGTTCGAGAAAATGGCTGGCTTTACAGTCTTTTATAAACATGTCTCTCGATCCTCCGGTCCCTTGAAGATTTGATGTTTCATATTTAATTCTTTAAAGGAGGCTTGAACTTCAGCAGAAGCTGGTTTTCAAGGAGCCCTCCAAATCATTCATTCCTAGTCATTCCAAACAAGTCAGAATGGTACTCTGGGACGAGACCATTTAGCGATTTGAACATTATAGTAGCAGTTTCGCTTCTAATGATATCACTTAAAGCATCAACCCTTAATCATTCGTTATCATTCTAATTTGAATTAATATCACCAAGATAAAATAAAGGCCTAAGGCAAAACAGGTGGAAGTTCCTTATGTTACCTTGATATTATGCGAGAAAAAACTAAACTCGTACAAGACTTTAAACCGCGATGGATTTACGGTACCTGTAGTAGGATTGGTGCATGCTCTTAGAATCTTTTTCTTATGGTAGCCGACGCTTGTTTTTTTTATAATCATTTAAAATGTTACAATACAAGTTACATCTACATCCTACTATACTTTCTAATTACTTTACAGACTATACAACACTACAGGGACGGGACCACAAGGAGCAAAAGACAATGACTACCCTGTGGCCATTAACATAAAGACATGCAAAAAATAGCAACTAAATAAACAACTACAAAAAGCTACAAATACGATAAATTACTGATAAATACTAGAATCCGTTTCACATTGGATGTCAGGCCAGCATAGTTGTATGATGCTGAGCAATAGGAACCCCGGACGAGAGAACAACAACGACAGCAGTTGCTACCGCTACTGATCCCCCTCCAGAGTCCCCAACGCTCAACACATTGCGCATATGCTATCAGCAGCATATGCGCTTGTTCACAGCAGCACAGGCCCCAAATCTTTAAAAATGTTCGTGTAAAATTCTATGACCTATTTCTTTGAAGATTTCATAAATTGTTTACAACTACACTTGTTCAACATACCGGGTGATTCAGAAAAAATGCACAGCGTTTGAAAGGCCACCGTCCTCTGAGTATCACAGAAATTAGCATGTTATATCATGAGCGATAGGACATCAAGTGCGTGAAAGTTTTATAAGTAGCGAGCCACCTTAACCAATTGTTCTTTGTGTGTTTTTACTTATTTTACTTGGTAGTGAGCCACTTTATCGCTGTTTCGTGGTTTGGAAACATTGTCAGGTCTTGCACCCGGCTATCTTTCAAACCTTTTCAAGAAAAACTCTGCGCGTGATATCAGTATGAATTTGCGGAATGCCATTGCCGATGTCCTTGTTCCAAGGATGAAAACTTGCAATGGGCAGAAAGCGATATCTTTCCGGGGTGTAAAGACTTGGAATGAATTGCCTTTGGATGTCAAACAAGCACCCTCTCTTAGCATTTTTAAAAGTATGCTGAAAAGTAATTTGCCTCTCTCAGGCTAACTCCATTGTTTTTCATTTATTTTTTTATTTTAGATTGTAAATATAGGTAATTTGTTAGTAATTTTTAGTAATATTGTAAAGTTTGGCACGGCCCCCTGTAAAGCAATCCTCTCGATTGACGGGGCCACCGTGTAAAAATAATGAAAAATGAAATGAAAAAATGAAAAAATGGAAACTTTTAGCAGTGAGCCACCTAAGGTTTACGCTTCAGGTAAATCTGCACTTAAGGTGGCTCACTACTGAAAATTTCCAAATCACGAAACGGTGATAAGGTGGCTTACTACCAAGTAAAAATAAGTCAAAAACACACAAAAAACAATTGGTTAAGGTGGCTCGCTACTACATAACATAACATAAACATAAATAGATTCTGTTTGAGGCTAAAAGCCTATTACAGTTCAAATTTTTTAATACTTATAATTTTTCATTATGTATAGTCTCATTATAACATAGATCTAGGGATCGGCTGTAAGGGTAAAAAGGAAAGATTTGTTCAAAAACATGAGCCTTCATCTAAATTTTAGGGTCCATCCTAAAATTTAGTGAATGCAACGCTACTGATAAAATTTTCACGCACTTGGTGTCCTATGGCTCATGGTTATATCATCTTGTTGAATAACAGACATGCTAAATCAATTTAAGGAATTTTCCTGGTTGAAATCGGCCACTTTCTTCCGAAAATATGAGGGGTTTTGCCGAGGAAGCCTTTTCAAAACCCTTCAAAAGTGGCCTAAATCACAACCAAATCCCCCGACGATTCCTGCCTCACAGCAATGACTTGCCCATGCTTTAGCATGTGTTTTCCTCTTAGGAGGATGAACAAGTCTTCCCCATTAGTACGAGACGATTTGTTAAGGGGATCCCATTCTCCTGGAAGAATAACATCTGCTAATATTTGTCAAATTCGTTGTTGTTCGAAAGGCATACCGACGAAATTTTAGTTGTTGCATTCACTGATTTTCGCAGGTTTTGAAGGAGACTTTCCGCAGAAAATCTCTCATAGCCACGAGAAAGAATAACTGATTAAAGCTGGGTAAATTTCTCCACTAATTAAACATGTTGGCTACGAAACAAGACATATTGCAATGTTGTTGCTGCAATATTCATGGAGCAGTATAGCCTGGTTTCCATTAAATCGCAAAGTGTCGCAAGCGTCGCATGTGTCACAGAATTTTGGTTCTGCAACACATTGCGACGAATGGAAACTGCTGTACTAAAATCCTGCGACACTCTGCGACACTCTGCGATCGGTGTCGCAGAGATAGAAAATTTTCTATCTCTGCGACACTTTGCGACACTCTGCGACACTCTGCGATCAATGGAAACACCTGTCCTAAAGTTCTGCGACCAATTGCGATCCCAGAACAAAAGAGTCACGTGATGTTGATCTGTTTCCAAAATTTCCGCCTTATTGTCTTTGAAACATGGCACCGAAATTCTGCAACACTCTGCGACCAATGGAAACGTCCTGTCGCAGAGAGTCGCAGAGTTCAGCAAACCAAAATTCTGCGACACTCTGCGACACTCTGCGACACTTTGTGATTTAATGGAAACCAGGCTTATGTTTCCAAAAACAAAACGCTTTCTTTGTTACTCATCCGGTAGAGGAAAACAGCGAAGTTTTATTCACTCACCTTCCATTTTGATGATGGCATCATTCCATGCACTAAAAAGAAAAATATGAAAATCCAGTATAAGTTCTCTGATGGTACAAAATTTGTATCATTTTAAGTAGGTACCGTGTGTCGAAAAAAAGATGCCCGGTTTTAGTAACAGTGCATGTTATTTAATAAAAATTCAACAGCAATCTATTACACAATGCCCAACTCAGATCTGAGTATTTTGTTTATTTCTGTATCTGCACGTACTGTATGACACCTGCAAAAGTTGCACCAAATCATAAAATCACTCTGATATCTTCCCTCGCGACAGCGAGAAAGGAAAAGAGGAAAGCAATTATCAGTCAGACCAATGAAATAATTGCATGAGAATGCTGTGCATGAAAGCAATACAGCAATTTAGTCCAAGAAAGCTGCGAGAAACTTGCCTCATAAAGCCCCTTCCAAAAACCTGCAAAAACGAGCGAAAACAATGAGCAAATTTCCCTTGGTTTTCCTTCCTAAAATGATGACACTCACCTCGCATGTATTAATGAATATTGTCCTTTTGGGAGAATGGAATCCTCCTGATACCAGGGGGAAGACTTGTTCACCCTTCCAAGAGGATAGCATGTGCTAAAGCGTCCAGAAGTCATTGCTATAAGGCCCGTGTAAGGCAGAAATGTTAGGAAAATTTGTTCGTGATTCTAGGGACGCTTTGAACGCTTCTTGAAGAGGCATTCTCGAGAAAATCCCTCATAATTTCAGAACGGAGTGGCCGATTCCAGTCAGGTAAATTTTAAAAACGATTTGAACATGTCTACGATTAAACTATTTATTTACCAATATCATCGTCTTGATATCCCGGGGGCCGTGACCTTTCAAACGGGGATTATTTTCATTGACTCAATCCAGTATTTTTTTGCAGCAATGATTTCCTGTCACCGCGTTAAAATTCAAAATGCCTGTCGCCTTTCTCTAGGCCCATCGTTTACGTTTCTAGATGTATTGCGAGCAAACATTGCATTATTTATTCAATCCAATTAAGTATGGCAAATCTTCTCGCAAAGAGTGATACGTTAAGATTAAAAACACTAACAAACACAGCTATAGTCGCAGAAAGTTAACAGTTGGTGAGATACTTATATAGACATTTTTCCGTTAAAGACACTCAGTGGGGAGGATTTTGAGTTCTAGCTAAATGAAACATCAGGTTTCCAACTGACATAAACACATTTACTCTCTGCCGATCAATATTCTGGAGGTCAGAAGTATTTTGAAATTGAGCGTAAAATATTGATTACGACTGTACAAATAAAAAAGGCGAAGAAACAAGCGTTGTTTTGATAGAAAAATCAATATCCCTAGTCTTTCTCAAACTGTAAACAAAATATTTCATGACAAGCAATGCTCTTAACTTCAATCCTAGGCTGTTGAAAAAAAACAGCCCCGATTTTTCCCCCCCCCCCTTAAATGTTGGTTGATATGAACTGGACTTCGCTGATTCGTTCCAAAAATGAGCCAACATTGGATGGGGGAAGGGGGACCGATAACGGGGGATTATGTCAGAATTCTGTCACTTGTCATCATTTGCCTTGCATGACACCGGCAATTTTTCTCAACACTGTTCTCCAGCATAGGAATCATTTGTCGTACATAGCTGAATGCTCGTGGCCGGACCAATCAGACGGCGAAAAAGCGAAGGACACAAAAGAAACCCGCGAAGATTTTTCGAAATTTTATCTACCTTCATAAAACGCAACCAGGACAAAAACTGCTTGAGATTTCCCGAATTTTTTTCAAGGAAATCTACTCTCCAGATGTTTAGGAGTACAAGTTTGGATGCCGGTTAAAATATCTCCAGGATTGGCGGACTTATTGCCACAATAATAATAATACAAGACTGACTTTAATTCTAAAGCAGGCCTAGGCAAACATTTACTAAGCAGTCTGCCCCGTCGATGAATCAAAATAAAGTCCATACAGGGCTCTATTGCATATTCAACAAGTGTACGCTTGTTTGTGTTATCTAACTGTCCAACTGTTTGTGGCAATAAGCAGAAACCAAGCCTTCGTTAACAAATAAATGCTGCTTGCTCTCTCACTCTCTTGCTTGCTGGCAAATTTAAGCCAGGTAAATTTTCCTAACGAATTGAAAACATCAGCTATTACAGAAGACATTTTCCACTATCAATCCTTTTGATATTCAGATAACGGTTGTATTTTCTTCAAGCACCGTGCATTTTTTGCTTACTTCATCCAGCATAAAAGCAAAAAGTAACTTACTCTGTGGTCCAGACATCAATCCTATGTTATCTTCCGGTCTTGATTTCATATCCAACCACCTAGCAATCTGCACCCTTTGTATGTTTGCTTTTATGAAGTCATCCAAAAACTGGGGATTGTATTTCAGATACAACTCCACAACGTTTGGATCAAGGAATTCTACAAAAAAGAATGATAGAAAATTAATATTCATATTCGTGATAAATTTCTCAATGCTACAAACAAGCATTATTGCTACAGCTTTTGATGCTGCATAGAAAATTAAGGATAACAATATCAACAGACCTTGTTACTTGCTAGAGAAGCTGAGGTTTGGAACAAGCGTCCAAATCTGGTCAAGTTTAAAGGGTCTGTTTCATCCAGCATGCCTTGCACGTGCCATCTCTTGGTGAACCTTTGTTGTCGCCATTTTCATGGGCCATGCAAATGGCAACAACAAAGGCCCACCAAGAAAGGCATGCTGGATGAAACAGACCCTTTAAGGGAGGACACAAGACAACCCTCATTTTCATTGCAATAAACACTTTAATCTGTGTTAATCACCATCATTTTTACCTGACATCTAATTTGAGACAGACTAGGTGATTTTCTTTCAAAATTCACACCTTCTAGGGGAAGAAATTCAATGACTCATAAGTACAGTAATATTTCCCAGCACTGCAACATTCATCATTGAAGGGAATAGCAGCTTCATTTTAAATCATGCAGCGGGTCAAACCCTTACAATACACTTTAAAAATGTAAAAAATTGTTCTTTCCTAAGACTTCCTGAGAACTCATAAAACATCTTTAAAAACATCTTTAAGACTGTTCAAGGTCCCCCAGAGAAATCCTTTTCTCTCACTCACTCATCCTGAATGGACGGCTCCTTTTGATTTACAACAAACTTCTGATCCTGGGTATTATTCTGCTTGGAAATTGTTTGTCTCATTTTAATTTTCTATTAGCATTTTTGAACTATTTATAAACAGGCACTTTTCTTTCTTTCGTTTTTATTGTAATTTTGACCATTATTGTACATAGATTAAAAATATTGTACATAAGGTTTTATAGTTTTATTTAATTAATAGCTTTTATTTTGTACCATTGTACCTTAGATTGTAATTAATGTTTTTATCAGAGGGCCCCTTGAAAACCAACTAGTTGAAGGGCAACCCTCCTTAAAAGAATTAAATGAAATGAAATATTGTTTGTAACTTTTTTGCATAAATTGAAATGAGTTTTGCTATATTATAAATAAATGCTTTGCTATAAACTTGAAACAAAAGCACAATCAAAAACACATTCAAAAACTGATTTGATAATGGGGTGAACATGTATTCTAGACATTGGGTTTAAGCACAAGACTAAAATATACAGAAAGAGGAAGATGACATATATGACATATATGTCCTAGGGGTGTACCGGATCAGGATTTTCAGGATCCGGCCGGAACCGGATTTTCCGGCCACAATTGTCAAAATCCGGCCGGATTATTACATTTAGTACAGCAACAGCTGTATAATTTTGCGGCTGATGAAAGCAGTAGGGAATCGTACAAGAAGTTGGTATGGCAAAAATTCCGTTCCATGCATCCATGCATGCAAGATGAATCTATTGCTTTCTATCTTATCTGACGATTTGACGTAACCACTGTCACATGAAAGTATCTGTTACTTAAAGCTGCTGTCCACTTCTTTCATTAATAACTGTTTGCTTAACGTTGTGTCACCATTTTCACTGTTTTGTTATGAGTCTGTGTTGAGCAAGGTTTACCACAGGATACAAGGGACTCATCGTAATATCAGTCCACTTGAGCCCTGACCATGCAGGGCAATGAAGTTCAGTACAAGCCTTTTCATACATTAACATGATAAGGATTCTCAAGAATCCTGAAAGAGAGACAACTGCAAATGTTTGTGCCTGAAAATATAAGCAAGTAGAGACCTTGTACATTTTGAAACTATATTTAATGCATTCGTACAACCTCTCTAGTGTATGGGAAAACAGTAAAGGAAAAATAGAAAATTTGTACCCACAAATTATGTAGTCATTTGCATAGTCCTAATCCGCTATTAGCCTAATACCAGTTTTGAATAACCAGGCCCAGAACAATCAGGCGGACAGGGTTCGATACCCAGTAGAGCCCTACCACTTGAGCATCATGAAAAGGGTTCGCAGACTCGATTAGCTCTTTGCTACTGTGATCCCAGCGCTTGGTGCTAAAAACCGCGACTTCACCGTCACCTTCATTTGCAAGTTTCTTTTCTTGAATGTTGGTCAATCAAATTTTTGGTGATTGTGTCTCTTTAAGAATTTTCCAGAACTCTCCATGTTCTAATAAGAACTCTTAAGTGGTATGACTATGAATGAGGGTAAACTTCTTAATTCTTAAGGATTCTTGAGAGTTTCTAGAATTCTTCACATTTTGATAAAGTATGAATGACTGTAAACAATTACATATGAACGAGAATTCTCAAGTCATAATCTTTTACTTACAGTCATTCATGCTAAAGTAACTTAATAATTACAAGGATAACAACACATAGTCTAGAACTCTTAGGCAACAAAGTTTTGTTACCCTGGCCTCCCTGGCCTACCAACTGCCAAGATTATTCACGTCAAGCTCAGGAAATGTTACCCTGGATCAGAGTACTTTTTAGTATTTGAAAAAATAGATATGCATTTCTAATTCAAAATTTTTTCAAAAATACTAAAAAATTCTCTGATCCAGAGAGAGAATTTCCTGGAATCAACTGAATGGCCTGCAAAACTGGCCAAAAAATTGTGGTTAACCGAACCTTCGAAACGAGTTGCGATGGAATTAAAAAGGTAAACAGTTGAAAATCAAAGTAAACAGCACGATACAGACCTGGAATAAGGCCATCTTTCCCTGCTTGTTGTGCTCCGTCATTTTGCGTCTTTCCACTAGACAGAAACTGAGCAAAGGTCTCTGGTGTGAGTGAAGGCCTAAATGGTCCTTCCATCAAATCATTCGATAGCTCAAGTGGAAGCTTGCCACCGTTGAGTCCAGGCGCTGAAAACGTTGCCTTTGCACCTGAAGTTTCATTCTTGCCAACTTTGACGAAGCCTGATGGTATTGCTTTCGGTAGAGGTGGCAATCGGCGGCTGCCTACTTGTCTCTGGGGGCTCGACATAGCTTTGTGTTGATCATCGGCACCGTCTAATGAAGTGAAACGATCGGCTCCATTTCAGCAGCAAGCCATTTTCAACAGTAAAATGTGTGATTGTTTTGCATTCGAATTTAGAATTCGAAGAGTTGCAGCTAAGTATCTTCGGGATCTATACTGCACCTGCTCGGTTATGTTATGTTACTAGACAACGCTGCTTATTACATTCTCGTCAGGGATTCTTCTCATTCAAAATTTAGGCCAGCGGCTCCTCCGCATGTCACGGCATGACGTAAACAAAGCTTTGTCAACTGTACTGCTTTGAATTTTCGCGCTTTTTTATATTTTTCGTCCCCTTGACCAAGTTTTTTGAGCCGTAAATTCTTCAGTAAAAAGTTAATGTTTTTCTACCACAATCCTTCATTTTTTGGGACATTGACAAAAATTTGGGAACGGATCAATGTATTTTCTTGCCATTGAATCATTTTAAATGTCTGCACCCCTTTACTTATTCACTCCAAAACTTTTTGCATGATATCTTTTCCACCAAAAAGGTCATATTTCCTGTCACAATCCTTCGTTTTGGTAAATGGAGCATAATTTAAATGCATTTTCTTGCAATTCAACAATTTTTGCAGGCCTCTAAATTTTGGCTCCAGTATTAATCAACTCCCACCTTAAAAATATCCTTTAATTTGTCAGAAATTGACACTAGTCTAATAAAGATTAATGTTTATAAGAATATTCAGGATCAGAATCATCTAATTCTGGGCTAATTCTTAAGAATACCTTAAGAATATTGCTCAGCCTCAGCTCGCATATTTGTGTCTCATTTTTCAAGAAATGTTTTCTTGTTGTTTAAAACTTTATGACTGTTAAGAACATTCTTATTGCTATAATTGCTTATACATCTTTCTTTAGTTCAACCATTTCCACTTTCCACATAATGACAGGAAATTTCTTTCAACTAGTTTTCCCCTGAAACTATAGCAGATTTGAAAAAATACAAAAATACTTTAAGAATATATTCAGGCTCAAGATACTGGGATTTTTGCAAATTTTTTATTTTCAATTTCTAGAGCTAGAAGCGAGTTCCTTAAAATTTTAGTTTTTGAAAACATTGAAAACGAACAAAAAAACATCGATCAAGTTTTCTAAATAATCAACATGAATGGGCAAAGAGAGAACTTCTTTGTGGTGATTTACGATTCAGAAATCGACCAATTGTAATCTGCTATACGAGAGTTTGTACTAAACCCCAAAATCCCCCTGAAACATTTTCTCTTTGTTCATTCATGCTGAATCTTTAAAAATTTGATCGACATTTTTGATCGTTTTCAATGTTTTCGAAAATGAACATTATAAAAAACTTGCTTCTAGCTCTAAAAACTGAAAACAGAAAGATTTGCAAAGAGTCCAAGAATCTAATTCAGGCTTTCTGCTAAAGATTAAGTCATAAATCTTCAAAATCGGTCCAGTGTATGATTTTTTTTGGCCTGCCAAACGTGCATAGTTTATTCTGGAGCACCCGGTATAACGATCAACTTTTTAGTGATTTCCAATATGAAGCATAATCAAGAAACATCAACAAATCTATAACATATCCATATCTACAACATTTTCATTTTGATAATTGGCAGCCAAAGCTTCCAGTAAACTCACACAACCTTTGCTATTTAATGTTCAGCTGCTTCGAATGTAGTTCATCTACTATCAATCATTGAAGCAAACTAAATTTTTTTGTCTTTTTCTGAGGTGAAATTCCATGTTATTTCTCAGCTTTTATCAGCAAGTTTTCTGAGTTCTTCAACCCTCTTGCGCTTGCTGGCAACTTGTTCTTCAAGCACTGGTACCTCAGCTTCCTGAAGGGATAAGAAAAAGGAAATTTTCTGCAATATCTTCCAAAGTAGAATTAATGGTGTTGTTTATCTGCAAGGCAAACAGACAAACTGCTATTTATGCCATGCGCGCGGAAGATCTTCCATGAGCAATTTAATCTATAACAAAGGAAGAACAAAAGAGTCACTGTTTTAAAACCATAGCTAGGTGTGTATCTTCTGTACGCACTTTGCAAACTTATTAGTCTGGCAAGACAACACAGTTAGTCTTCCTAAAAATTTACAAAAGTTTAAATACAATATATATGCTGGAACCTTTCTTTCAAAATTTACTTGATTTTGGCATTGCCGGAGAACACAGAAAGTGCTGTTTTTGAAACAACTAATTAGTTTGCCACTAAACTTTGATAGGATATTTTGATATCTCTATGTAAATCTTGTTCTAGTTGTAGCTATAATCGCAAGAGCCGAGCAAACCTTTGAAACACTCGATCATCAGGACAAAACCCAAACTCACTTGGCCAAGACTCTTGGGGGCCTAATAAAGTAAATTTTCAAAACTATAATTAATACAACATACCAGCCCTTTCATTTCTTTCTGATCTTTCAGATAGAAACCAACAAATGATCCAATGGCTGCACCACCAATAAGTGTCACAATGAACCCTCTCGATGCAACAGGCATGACTGTTTGTTCCAAATGGGGACCACTGTACCACACTGAGTTTGCAAGCGTGCCAATTTCGATAGAGTTTTAGGCCAAGCCAAGACAAGAAAGAAAAGTAAATGTATGTGGCCTCGTTTAGAGTGGAACAGCCTCGATCAAGTGTCTGAATGGAGAGCAAAAAAGCAACAACGGCAACAACAAAAGCAAACAAGAAATAACAAATATCTGGCACTAAATCTTGATTGGCCAATAAACCCTGGGCTTGGGGGCTAATTCCTATCCCAATGAATTTTGGAAGTATTTTTTAGCCAGAAAGATCTGGGAATGGGTTAAACTTTAACTGGGGATTTTCTTGGATTTTGGTCTAATTTTTACTAAACATTCTGGTAATGCTCCTTTTTAAGTAAATTCTAATGTTAGATAATGTAAAAATCCTGGTAATGTTTTCTTTTAGGTTACACAAATGTAATCCAGTTGCTTTGCTGAGAGAAGAGCATTCTGGGGAATGGCTATCATCAAACCTATCAAAATCTAGACTTATGACGATGAGTCCCTTGTATCCCTGCGGTACTTTGCTCAACAGGGACTCATATTGAAACAGTTAAAAAGCTGACCCTACCTTCTGCATTCGATCGATCGAATCGTTACTCCTCAGAAAGGAAATGCGATAGAAACCACGGTAAGCAGACACTTAATCAACAAAACCTGGTACTCATCTGAAGAGGAAAGTTCACTTTACCTGGTGAGTGCAAAATAAGTCTTTTAATGCTACAATGTCCATGTTTTTAAGACCAAAACATAGCAGAGAAATCTTCAAGTACCTGCCGCAGCAATTTCCTTCAAATTTAGTCAACAGCGTCAATTGAATTGAAGGTTCGAAACTTATTGTTCTTTGCCAAATCTCGCAATCTGATTGGTATTCTAGGAACCCCAGAGTATTAGGCCTAAATAGGGTCAGCTTTTTCAGAGTAATAATATGAGTCTCTGTTGACCGAAGCACCATCTTGAAGTAAAAGAGCACAGGGAAACAAGAGACTCATCGTCATAAGTCTAATCAAAATCCCTCCTCTAAATCAGATTTGGTCTTAGCAGAGATTCCTCTGGTGACCCAATAGTGAAGTGCACTAAAGCCCGACATGCTGCAAATAGTAATGTAAATGCTGGCCAATCGTGTGCACGCGAATATAGGCCCATTTTGCTATACCACCGTCTGGCATGTTTTCACTCATGTTCTTTTTACCATTTAGGTTCCATGAAGGAACTTTTGGAGATATACCTGAAGTTTAGTTGGCAAAATAAAACGGTCGGTTCAATCTTACTATCCACGTGAAAACGAGTTCTGTTCACTTGTAAGCATACTATATATATGCAATAGCCAGTTACATCTACCAAATTATCTTGCCTCTACGTATGTGTCAAAAATTTCACACTGAACAAGTTTCATTTGCTATCATGCTTATTGTACTCGATCCCTCATTTGGGTGCTTTCGACTTTCGACATATATGAAAGTCTTTTAGACAAGCCCCAAATCTATTTCGTCAACTGTAATAAGTCTAACTGAAAGTAAACTATAGACTTAGGGCCCCGGGGGGGGGGTACTGCACATATTTTGGGTACGGGGACGTGCCATCGGGAACGGTATCGATATTCACGATTTTGGTATAAGGAACAGTATCAATTTTCTCGATTTTGGTAAAAGGAATGGTATCGATTGTCGCCATTTTGGTATCAGTATAAGGTCATACATTATCAAAAAATTGGTATAAGGTCGGGTGTATTTTTTTGGAAAATTGGTATAAGGTCGGGTATGTTTTTGAAGCTTCGATGGCACGTCCCCGACCAAAACCTGGTCCAGCACCCCCCCCAGGCTTGGGGTAAGTCTAACAGTCTTTAGAATCAACTATTTTCACAAAATCTTTAGTTTCACAAGCTTGCATTGTCGAAAATTATACAAAAAAATAGTTGCGATGTAGCCCAACAATCTAGCTGCATAACAACGTTTAAATCACTCATTTTGCTTGATTAACCTGTTTCATGTAACAGATTTTCTCCGTTGACGTTTTGGGTCACCTGGTGACTTGTGATTTTCGTCCTTGTTATCGCAATAACTACTTTAGAGGGGCTGTACAACCCGTCCTCTCTGTGTGACTCTGTGTGTCAAATCGTCGAATGTGTTTAGGCTTAGGCTAAACACAACATTGCTAATGGCGATTTTGGACAGAGAATGGTAATCCAAAGTATCTGCGACAATCTTGGTGATTGACGCTTTGGTAGAAGGAATTGTTCTATTTTTCTTGCGCTGAATATTTGAAAGTTTTAATGGATATAAAAGTTTCATCGCATTTCATAGAGACATCGACAAGAAAATAAAATACTGCAACGAAAGACATGAAACGTACGTAGAAGCTGCGATGAAACTGGCCGCCATTAAAAACCCAAGGCTCTTGTCACGTGCGCGGGTTGTCCCGTGCTTTCCGATTGTTTACAAAAATCTTGTACAGTCCATCCTCCATGCCCCTTACTGCTCAAACTAGTTTTAGTGTACGTAAAATTGAGAGTCATGAGCGGTAAGGGAGATAGCGCTTTAGGTAGTAGTAGCGATAACAGGATGAAAATGACAAGTCTATGTCACCCGGTGTACAAAAAATGGACCCTCTTCATCATTTAATCAGTAACTCTCACAGATAAAAAACAAGAGAAAGACCTTTTGTGATCAGATCATTTGACCATGATAAACATAAAAGAAACCCGTGAAGATTTTCCTAAATTTTACCTACCTTCATAAAACGCAACCAGGACAAAAAACTGCTTGAGATTTCCCGAATTTTTTTAAAGCAATCTACTCTCCAGATGTTTGGGAGTAAAAGTTTGGATGCCGGTTAAAACATCTTCAGGATTGGCGGAGTTATTGCCTCTCCAATAGACAAAATCGGCGAAGGCTTGTCGAGACCTATTTACGCCACTTCAAGTCAGGTGATAAAGCCTCTTGATAAAACCTCTTTTGAATTTTATAAGTTATTTCGCAACGAGCAAACTTTTGCCATGAATGTAAAAAGTAGTACAATACAGAAACTTCCCTAGAGTATTGCCACATGACTTGAAATGCGCGAACAAACCTTTGTAGACTTTTTCAATTCACATAGAAACCGTAGGGGCATTGAATCTTCAATAAAAGAAAATTTAGCGAAAGACAATAGCAAGAACAATTGAAAACACAGATTGTGGCGTTTTCGGGTCGTTCTTACAACAATCACTATTGTTATTACTATTGTCTCCCGGCCAGAATCTCTATTGTTCAAGGTTCAGTGCCTTGTCGGTTTGTTTGTGGCCATAACTCCACCAATCCTGGAGATATTTTAACGGGCATCCAAACTTTTACTCCCAAACATCTGGAGAGAATATTGCTTTAAAAAAAATCGGGAAATCTCAAGCAGTTTTTTGTCCTGGTTGCGTTTTATGAAGGTAGGTAAAATTTAGGAAAATCTTCACGGGTTTCTTTTGTCTCCCTCGCTTTTTAGCCGTCTGATTGGTCCGTGAAAATGAGGCTTTGGCGGTTTCGACCATGGGCCACGAGTAATCGGCTATGTACGACGAATGATTCCTATGCTGATAAACATGAGATACATTTTTCACGACAGAAAGCACCATGGTCCAGCTTTTATGGGACCATGGTCTGTTTTCATTAGAATTACAGTCCGTCTTTTAGTAGAAGAAACCACCATCTCCACTGCCTCTGCCTTCATCTTTAACGCATCTCTTCAAGAAATATCCAGTCTTCTTGCACACCAATTCATCTCGGCAACCACAGCCCATTCTAAAGTGCTGCCCTGGGTGCTGCTATAGAAATAAAATTATTATCATTATCAATTACTCTTTTCAGGTAGGCCAATGCAGTGGCACATTTACAACAGAAATTATAAAATGGCTTAGACGGCTATAATACTCTAAAGAAATTAGTTACTATACTAAACAAGCATCGTGTAACCCTTGAAAAATTCAAATAACTTGAAAATAACTCGAATTTGCAGAGAGATGCGACCGAGCCGCAAGCCGTACCCTTGTCACGCTTGTCACTTTAGAGTATCCTAATCTATAGAGATTTCCTATTCTTGTTGCCAAGGCTGGCAGAATTCGCACTCTTCTCAGTCCTTTTCTCCTCATTGTGAAATGGTCTGTTCACGCCAAATGACAAAAATAATTCAGAAAGTACATAGATTTACAACTGTAAGTCCCATTTATGTCTCAAAAGTAAAATAACTCAAATTTGGAAAGAAAATTCAACAATGTCGGATTCTTCCCTGTTCCTTGATTGTTGGTAATTTATAACTTCGGCAATGGGCCACGAGCAAAAATCGGTGGAAACATTTGATTCCTATGCTGAGATCCAGTCTTCTAACTCAAGTAGTTCACTTTAAAGAGAAAAAGCGAATTCATATCAAAAGTGGAATGATAGATGTAAACTTTTGCCACGTTGATTTTACTTATTTCATTCAGAAGTTGTGCATCTAATGCTTGACAGACAGAGAAAATGCACGAGAAGTGGATTGTCTGCTGTTCGGCTTCCGAATGACAAAAATCAAGGCCCAGGGCAAGTTTAAATCTGCACTTCTACTTTCAATGTAGATTTATGTTCTCTTTTAATAGCTCCTCTCGCTTGCACCACAACCACGTTAGCCACCTTGGTTTCAGGTTTGTCTCAAATCGCTAATCGTTTTGAAATTGTGTGTCTATCAAAGACGATTGATGGGATCGTCACAAAATCTGCCTTGGCTTTGTTGTTGTAGTCTCAATCAAAAGCAACGGATACACCATTGTTATGAAATCTTACATGATGCTACGAATGCAGTCATCATTTAAAAAATTGCATAGAATATACTGTAGTAACTTACAATGCCACAAAGGCGTCCCTCTCTGACCTTCCATGAGCAGAAACTGAAGCGTTTGTGCTTTATGCAACATTTGCGTTTGCCACAGTCCTTATCAGATCGACATTGCTGTTGAGAGTAAAAGAATGTTTGTCCCAGGAGATAGAAAAAACAGACGCAAAGCAGTGACTTGGTCTTATCCAGACTCTCTAGTCTTCAAGCACCAAAGTGTGGCCTTGAATATTTGATTTATTTGTCTTGAAAATATGAATTCAAGACTTACAATCCCCGGGGGGGGGGGGGTACTTAGTATATTTATCCGACGGGGATGTGCCATTTTGAAGGGTATCGTTTTCACCAATTTTTTCTAGTCCAGGGTATCAAAATGAGGCAATTTTTCTAGAGCAGGTTGTCAAAACAGGTCAGAAGGGAATATGCTGCTAGATCGGGTCGTTTTTCTGTCAATTTTCATGTTTTGGAGTATCCTTTTCGCCAATTTTTTCTAGAAAGGGTTATCATTTTGAGGGAAAAATTCTGGAGCAGGGTAAAAAAAATGTTTTCGTGGGCACACCCCCGTACATATTTAGGTCAAGTACCCCCCCCCCCCCCGGGTTACAATCATTTCAATTTTGTTCAAAACTATTCGTGAGTAATTCAATTGAAAGAGAAAAACGAACTAATTCTGAAAATAGTCATGTTTTCAAAATGTGCCAACAAACACTTATAAAGAAGTAACTGAAGTTCCTTTCCAGCCATTAAATCAACTGAAAGATTTGAAAACCATTTGTCCAATTTTTCAAGAGATTTGACTCCCATGCTACAGAGATATTACTTAGTTGACAGTTATGAAAACCATTTGAGAAAACTTCCCCTTTACTTCTAGAGAGAAGCTTCCATATTTTCAATAAGGTTGAGGAATAATTATATGACTTATTTCTTTGAATTCAATGGGTTGAATGAAACTTTAGTTACTTTGCTATAATTCTACCACGGGCGGTAGAAAACGCTGAATTTAGAAAAAGCTTTATGTATGTAGATCAGTTTTGAAGGTGGACGGATGAGTGATAATAGTTTTTTCTTGAAAACATTCACTTAGCAGGATTGTTGAATCTCAGGTTCAAGTTTTTCCCATTCCGACAAACAGTTTGGATAGAAACTTGATTTAAATCGCTCAGTTCTCGCACGTCTTTGCCCTGTTGCAGCTCTTCTGCGAAGACTGTAGTCAGATTCCTGAAGCTGAGATACAGGAATTCTTGTGTAATCCGGAGTCAAATTATTGATAATCTTATAGAAAAGAACAAGGCGTCTACTCCATCGTCGCAGGTTGAGCGATTCCCAACCAAGTTCATCATAAATTTTCTGACGAGATGTGCCCTTCCAAGCCCCAGTTACTGCCAATGCGGCAGAGTATTGAACAGATCTTTCAAGTTTTTCCATTGAATTGGTCAAAGTGACAGTTTGACTAAATTCACAGATATTTTGCGGAATGTGATATATTATGTCACCATAATCCAGATGCGGTCGGACATAGAGTTTATATATCTCGTTTAGCGTGTGTCGCGGCAAATATTTCGAAAGGAATCTCAACATCCCTATTCCTTGTCTACATTTGGAAATAATTGATTGAATATGACTAGCAAAGGACAATTTAGAATCTAGTATGACACCAAGGTGCTTTTGCTCCTGGACCCTCATTACTGGAACGCCATTAAAAAAGATGGGTGGGTGATTCGTTGGAATTCTTTTTTTGGAAAAGATCACCTCGACTGCTTGCTTAGTTGGGTCAGGATTAAAGGACATTCGCCAATTGTGTGCCCACAGCTTAATGAGATTCAGATCATGGTTCATATCAAGAGCAGCTGTATGTGGATCATGAACAACTGTGAAAATTGATGTGTCATCGGCAAATAGTTTCACATTGCACTTTAAACCATCAGTCAAGTCATTGATATAAATGAGAAAGAAAAGAGGACCTAGGATAGAACCCTGTGGGACACTGGCTGAAATGGTACCCCATCTAGATGTTTTACGTTTGATCAAATATAGAAAATTAATGATAAAAAGTACAGGTTTCTCGTTGAACAACACTGTTCATAAGGTTTTAAATTGATTTTTGACGCCAGAATTTTGCGAATCCGCTAAGTTTGTGCGAAAGATGAAGCCAGATGCCCCTTACTGAATTTTTTTTCAGAAAGACGTCCCAAAATGGAGATAAAAGAAGACTGTCCAATGTTTAACCTCTTGCTGATGTCAGAGCAAACCAAAGAGGACTGAAAAAGTAAATTTAATTCTTGTAACCGTTGACAAAATCTATTTAAGAATGCAAGGATCCAAAAACATGGAAAGAAAACTTTATCGATGAGAGACGGGGCCATTCCAAATTGTGCTCAAGAGGATTCCTCCAAGCATCCATTACTTTGATTTTGATTCAATGTTAGAGAAAGCTAATTTATCGAAAGTATTTTTTAAATTCCATTTGATTTGGTTTGAATAAACGAGATGCTACTTTCACAAAATATGCAATTTAGGGGAGTCTGGTTTCAGCTTTCGCACAAACTTGAACTTCAAAAGCTCGTAACTCCATGAATATCTAGCCATTTTGCTAGCTTCTGGTGTCTAAAATTAATTCAAAACCTCAGCAATATGATTATCTTACAAGGGAATCTGCTCATTATCGTTATTTCCTTGTAATATCGTAAAGTATCGGGTGTCCCAAAAAAGTACTCCCGTTTAAAAAATAAAAAAATCACCAAAATTTGATTACACAACCGATCTTAAATTTTCTTTTTTTGTCAAGTAGATCAAGGACCAAATTATTTTCCCAGATATAGCAAATTTTGTAATTGGTTTCAAAATTAGCAAATTTAGCTCTTTTTGGAGTTACCTGGTTTTGAATCATACTGCAAAAAATCACTGGTGATTGCCAGGTTAAATTATGTGCATGTAAAGCTTCCAATTTGGTCATGAATGACAGAAAGAAATGCACACTATCATTAGAGACTTAAATGATGTTATAAATCTGAAAATTTGGACTCTTAGGCACGATTGAGTATTTTGCTTACAAACTATAGCTCAAAAAAGGTTTTTCAACCTGTAATTTTTCTACCTTGTTTTATCAAAAGCAAAACTTTTATAATCTAGAAATATTTTTGGGTCCTTGGCAAAACAAGTGAAAAAGAAAATTTTATCAAAGGTTTGATAATTGATTTTTGGTGATTTTTTAAACCAGAGTACTTGGGACAGTCGGTAATTTGCAAGTAGCGTGATAGAATCTTAAATTGTAAATTATTGATTTGATATAAAAAGGAGATGTGGCTTGCATTACAATAGTTACTTACCCTATGTGGATGTGGATGTGGATGTGGTCTTGGTCGCTTTGGTCTTCTTGCCAAAACAAGAGCCAAGCTCAACACAACGAGCAAAAGAATGATGGTTGTCTTCATCTTGGTGCCTTTGAACACGTCTCACCGTCTGATTGTCAGCTGTTGACTGTCCAGCAAATGCTGTTCGAGTAGCTTATCAGGGATATCATATGCAAATCACATAGCTAAAAATCGACATAGCTAAAAGCCCCGGGGGGTATTTAGTATATTTGTCCGATGGGGATGTGCCGTTTTTAAGGGTTTCGTTTTCACCAATTTTTTCTAGCACAGGGTATCAAAATGAGGCAATTTTTCTAGAGCAGGTTGTCAAAACACATCAAAAGGGGATATTTTATTAGATTGGGTCGTTTTTCTGTCAAATTTTCATGTTTTGGAGTATACTTTTCACCAATTTTTTCTAGAACA